>JBBGZY010000470.1:8715000-9315000 GCA_037952925.1 Lithobates clamitans
TTTTTTACTAGTAATGGCAGTGATATGTGATTTGTAGCAGTACTGCTACATTGCGGCGGACAGATCGAACACCTTTGACACATTTTTGGGACCATTGACATTTTTACAGCAATCAGAGCTATAAAAATGCCCAGATTACTGTGTAACACTAGGGGGCGATCAAGGGGTTAAATGTGTGTTCCCTGGATGTGTTCTAACTGTGGGAGGATAGGACTGACTGGAGGAGGAGATATATTGTTGTTCCTAGTTAGTAGGAACAAATGATATGTCTCCTCTCCCCTGACAGAACAGGGATTTCTGTGTTTAAATCCCCGTGCTGGCTCTCCTGCCCGCAATCGCGCGTGGTCGGCGGGGATCGCTCCTGCCGGCCACACGCATCAGGGCCCCCCGCCATGCTGCAGGCGCATACGCATGCCTCCAGCGGCTCTTAAAGGGAAACACGTACCCATACGTTGTTTTGCCCAGCCGGTCGGCAAGCAGTTAAGGGGAACTTGTGTATTGATATGATCAGTAGATATATTGTTAGGTGGATGGTAAAAGCAGGAAAGCAACACACAGCATCCACAGGTATGCCATGCTGAATGCCCTAGGTATCACAGTGAATTTACACCTTTTTTTTAAACTATCCTTCCTGCTTCCAAATATTCCTCCTGGTAATAGTATGTAACTAATACAATTTTCCTAGAATTGTCATATTGAACAAATATTCACAAATTTATTACGACACCTTTGTCTAAGAAATAACTTCCAAGTATATGTAGCTTTGTATTTTTTCCTTGCTTCACATCTTACTAGTGTAATTTTTACAAATTCACACAAGATCTTGTACTAAACCTTTGACACTGCTTTTATCTTTTTCAAGCGTGCATAATGTCAATTTTTTTAGGTTAAACGCCTTTCTGTGTGGCTAATCTATAGTTCTATGATGTCTTGTCACACTTTTTATTTTTAAAATAGCTGTTTTTTTGTATGTTAAAGCAAAGCTTTGGTTCCAAATCAGCTTAGCAAACTACCAGTACTTGCAAATTGGCTCAGCTTATCTGTTCTATAATAAAAAGTAAGTAAGAATTGCGCTAAACATTACTTGTGAAGTCCATAGATGTATCCATATGGATTATAATCATCTGTGCAAATATGTTCACAAGCAATGCGATAATAGGTCAATCTCCTTAATGGCAGTGTCCATCATCCATCACCAAAAACCGCAGTGAATCCACCACCAGCTGTAGAAACTGCTTACCAGCTCCAGTAGACCCCTTATTACAGGGGGTCGGTGTGCGCCTGTGGCTTAAAAACCAGTCAGAGCCTTTCTCCACATCTTAGGGCTTCTCCACACTTCCGATATCACTCAATGAGTAGGAAAGGGGTTGGGCACCAAAAAAAGACCAAAGGCTCCACATAGCATAACATCCTTGGTGGGTTTATTATGTAAATTAAAATACACTTACAACAGTATGTAAAAGCACCTTAAGTTTGGTGTGTCGGCCGGAACACAACCAAACAAATCCGTTTGTCAGGACACGAGAGAGAGATGGTGACATCAACATGTCACTCCTCCCTATGCGTTTTATCACAAATGGCATCGTCCTGGGGCACGGGTGGCGCACTGCGTTACCATCTTAAATATATTACGGAATTAACCAAGCCTCATTCTGAGTCTCAACCAGCCAAACTACTAGCACATAATTAAGGGCCATGTTTCTATGAATAAAGAAACGTTGGTCCAAAGACCACAAAGGTATTACTCCTGCGCGACCAGTAGAAAAGAGGTTTATAATACTACTGGCTAAGAGCTCATCGGCAAAGGTCTCTAATATATATGATTTACCCATTCCTGATGACTTAAAACAGGTAGCCCAAGACTCAGAACTGAGTTCACATTTCAACAAGCTGATAATTACTAATAAAAGCAAAATCAAAATTAAAAATTAAAACCTAAAACTCGAACAATATTTTCAAAAAACATTTTCTCCACAGGAAGTATTACAATATATACCACATCAGGGTGACCTCTAGTGGAGAAAGTGGAAATGTTCTACCTGTCAGCCAAATAATTCGCCAGCAGGGGGAAACGTTCCTATGAAATTATCTAGATTGCTAAAAACTATAAAATCTAGACCAATAGCACATTAATCAGATCTCCAGCTTCTCAATATTTAAAATTAAGCGCAAAATCACCAATAGCCTCATAAATAATGAATACAAAATTGTGGTAAAAAACTAAATTAAGAAAAGTCCCAAAAATATTTTTACAACCGAAAATACTAACATTTTATTAAAGGTGTCACTGCCTGATACTACATCGGAGTGACCTATAGTGGAAAAACATGGAAGTCCACCCAACAAGTTAAATGGTTCACCAGTAGAGGCCCTTTAGAATGTAAAGTTTGAATCTAGGCTACCCTAGAAAAAACAAAATTGGTATCACATGATCCTATCGCTATCTACTCCTCAATTTAAGAATTATTAATAAACATTATCATTAACATCAATATCAACATTAAGCCTAAAAGGAAAATCTGTTTTTAACCTATACACCCAGGCCATCCCCTGTTAATAAATCTCTCTCACTAGAGAGCTCCCTCTCCAGTGAGGACGATATTTATCAATTCCTAGAAACAGAGTATTTGAAGGGTCCCTACTGTGCATCAAATCATAATATTTCAACACAGAATGATTTTTGAAACCCTTCCTTATATTATTTATATGTTCATTGAGCTGTACCTATAAAGCTTGTTTGGTCCTGCCGACATACTGAAGTCCACAAGGACATTGAATCAGATAAACAACCCCTTTACCCCTATATAATACCCTGGGAGTCCCAAAACTCAAGGATGTGTAATACAGTTTGACCATGTCCTGTGTTTGGGACCAATGACGGAGCCATCATCCTCCTTTGCCTCACTACTGGTCAGGGCATGGTTGTCCTTTACAATGAAAGGGCAATAATGAGGTGCGTGGGAGGGTGGCTACAGTCTTTCACAATGGGAGTTAGTTGCGTATTACAGAGTGCCAAAGGTGTTGGGGTCCACCAGGTGCTCCATTACATTACTGAACTGACATACAGGCACTAGGAGATAAGCAAGAAACTAAAAGCTTACTTAGTGCATTGGAACTAACAAACACATTATACACAGGGAAAGTATATTGTTTTTCTAGTAAACACAAATGTGGAAGTATTATTGCAGGGTTTACCTTGAATTAGGTTGGCAATCTTTGGTCTGCAATATTGTAATTATTACATTAAATATACATATGTGTATGTTATCCACTAGAAGGTGCTCTGTGTTTGACTCAGTCCTATTAAATATCCCTGTATAGCAACTGCTAAAAGCAAATCTATGGCTATTTAAAAAAGAGGTATCCTTGTAATGAAAATAATAATAATTATCTGTAATGAGAAATTAAAAAAAAAAATACTCTGAGTCCTTTATGCTGCTAATACAAAACTCTGTGTAAATCAAAATAACAAAATGTAACTCAATCATTTACAGCTGCCAACACCCATACCATATCTCACATGTGTATGAAACTTCAGAAACTAAAAAAATATAGGGGGTTATTTACTAAAACTAGAGAGTGCAAAATCTGGTGCAGCTCTGCATAGAATCAGCTGGCAGGTTTTATTGCCAAAGCCAGTGGCGGCCGGTGGTAATTTTCTTTGGGGAGACAGCAAACAGTACCACGCCCCCCCCTTTGTTGGTCTGTCAGCGAGCGGGACTGGTGCATTTACCCCATTTATGCGGAGCTTCTCCTGGGCTCTCTGCGACTCTCCCATTCTCCTGCTCTCCACTGGCGGCGGCTCTGGCTTCCTTTCCTCCCTCCCTCTCTGCGGCCAATTGGGAGCAATCAGAAAACGGGTCTCACACCCGCTTCTGATTGGCTGGATTGAGGCTCAGTGTTGCAACAGCGAATGTTCATTGCTACAATTGCTGTTGTAACACCTGGGTGGACTCATGGCTCAATGCTCTGCACCACGATCCCACATATTTTGAAGCATTTTACAGCCTATGGCTCTAATCAGGTGCTTCAAAAAAAACACCCCCGCTGCTGTAATTCAGGCGCCCGGCATCCCGAAAGGGGCCGGAAGCCTGAATAGGGGGTGGCAGCAGCGGCCGTGGATAGATTCATGCTTGAATCTATCCATTAGTCATATAGGGGGTGGCATGTAGAGAGGGGGCAGAGCCCGGGCACCCCTAATGGATGGGCTGCCGCTGGCCAAAGCTTAATTGAACTAGCTGAAGTTAGAAGCTGGCTGGCTACCATGCACAGCTGCACCAGATTCTGACTGCACCAGGTTTAGTAGATCTACCCCATAGTGTAGCACTGTTGGCCTTTTAACACAATATCACACAATATATTGCTAAATATTAGAGTATTTCACTGTAAAGTGCCCATAAAAAGTCTATCTAATAAAGTCTCTCACACAGTCTTGTGTGCTTCTTAAAGTGCACATTCCCCACACTTATTCACCTCCTGTGCAAACCCCTCCACCTTAGATTTATGGCCCATATAAAAAATGTAAAGTCACACAGTATATGGCTTGTGTTCCTGTTAACTGGGATCCTTTTTAAGCCAGTTTCTTTTTCCTTTTCTCACTGCAAAATGTGTCCTTGGTCCCTTTAAATGTAATTCTCTATCTCCCAGCAAATGTTTTCACTCCTCGCTTCCTCCTGGCTATGAAGGGAATAGCCATAAAAAAGAGAACTACATAGTGCTTTTATATTCCCAAAGACAATTTCATTTATACCAAATTCACACACAATACACTCACATTTGAATGTGCATAAGCGCACTACTTGTTTTTAGCCCCATAATACAGTTGCCAGTATTCGACTGGTAATAAATACCACACTTCCGGGTTCTGTTCGACGTGATGGCGTCATCCAGAAGCTCTTAACAGATGCGTTTCATCACAGAATCACTTGACTTCCTCAGGGTAGCAATGACCCCTAAGTCACTACTATGAGATCAGCCAACTCATATCATTTTATTATGATTAGAGGCAGTAAAACACAACAGTTTAGCACTGTAAAAACAGGAAGTAAAGCCTGCATATGTACTGTATACTGTTACAAACTATACCTAGGAACAAAATGTCAGATTAGAAAACATGTTGAGAAAATTAGTTACTGATCTTTCATGCATATATCTAAAAAAAAATAATTGAAAGAGCAAAAATTTTTGCACAAAAAATGCATTGGTGAGAGCTCTGTTATAGAGGACAGTATTAAACATAACATGGGGTCTATCTATATCGTCATTCATCCAGCGAATCTGCAGGTACAATCATTCTGTTCTCTTGGCTTTCAATACATGATACAATCTGACTGTGCAATATGCTTGAGAGCTACCAACAAGAATTTTGAGACAGAAAAAAAAATGCATAATGCCTCTAATAGCAGCATTTTTAACTCACTGTGTGCATGAGGCCTTATGCCCTGTACACACGGTCGGACTTTGTTCGGACATTCCGACAACAAAATCCTAGGATTTTTTCCGACGGATGTTGGCCCAAACTTGTCTTGCATACACACGGTCACACAAAGTTGTCGGAAAATCCGATCGTTCTGAACGTGGTGACGTAAAACACGTACGTCTGGACTATAAACGGGGCAGTGGCCAATAGCTTTCATCTCTTTATTTATTCTGAGCATGCGTGGCACTTTGTCCGTCGGATTTGTGTACACACGATCGGAATTTCCGACAACGGATTTTGTTGTCGGAAAATTTTATATCCTGCTCTCAAACTTTGTGTGTCGGAAAATCCGATGGAAAATGTCCGATGGAGCCCACACACGGTCAGAATTTCCGACAACACGCTCCGATCGGACATTTTCCATCGGAAAATCCGACCGTGTGTACGGGGCATTAGACTGTCACTTACTACATGCACTTTGAAAAAAATAATACACACCTTTAAAAAAAATGTACTCAAGTTGTATGCAAAGCTTTAAATGTCCATCAACATCACAACATACAGTAAAAAAAAAAAATACTTGGCTAAAAGCTTCAATATACAACTATTTTGTGCAACATCACAACATACAGTAGGTAAAAAAAAATACTTGGCTAAAAGCTTCAATATACAACTATTTTGTGCCTCACTTATTGTATAGGGAACATGCATAGCAGGCACTGCAAGGTGCCTGCTCTTACTTTTATTTCTTTTCCCCATGACCAGGATTATCCATCAGAGCCCTCTAAAAACTCAGTTCTTCTGGATATGGGTACATATATACAGTTTCATTGCCTCTCATAAACCCAGTGCCTGGGTCATCATCACCAATCACTGGGCCAATCGTCGGGCCCAAGATTTTGAACGTGGAGGCATGGGAGCTTGCAGTGCTTGTGATTTTCTTTGTTTTCAGAATGTCAGAATCTGCATGGTAATTTCATAGATTCCAATGGCAGATCAATGCCATTGTAATCCAAGAAAAACGTCTTGTCACTCCACTTAAAGGAACCACAACCCAAACAAAGGAGACACATACCTCCCATCAAGGACCCATCCCTGTCCTATACAATAGAAATAAATGAAATATCACTCTCTGACATTTCAATAAAGTAAAAAAAAGAAAAACATCACCCTGCATTGTAAACTGCAAAGCACCGTCCCGCAAAGCCACCTGTCTAAGATGGAACATAAATCGTTTTTCTGTGTGGGTTGTGTGAACAAGCTCTTAAGCCTGGTACACACTACAGTTTTTTTTTGGTTGCACCAAAAAAAACTGTCAGCTCCGGTCGGAGCCGCTGTACTAACCATATGAGGTTAGTCCAGCGATCTCCCCCGCTGAGCTGATGTGCTCTGATAGGGGGGACAGCCTCCCGCCAGAACAGGCTAATCAGCGCTCCCTGCCATTGGCTGAGAGCGCTGATCGAGCGTCGGTCGGCTCCTGGTTTTCCAACATGCATGTCTGACAGAAGCCGGCCGAACTGCTGGCTTCTGTCAGACAGACTGACATACACACGAGAGGAGAAAGTCTAAAACATGTAATAGGTCTTTATCACTGGCGAGAGTTCTGCTCATGTCATGTCATGTTTCGTTGACCACTTTTTACCAGAACAAGAAGGAAAATCTACTGAAAAGGCAAACATCAGACAAAGACAAAGAGCATAACCCTTCCCAAAAGTACTTATGCACTCTAGCTCCTATTAAAGCATCTGGTGAAGCCATTGAGAAAGAAAAAGAAAGAGAATGGAGTCACTTCTCCATGATGTGTACATTTCAGATTGAGCTATTGAGCGCTTTACATAACAGGCATCTTACAACAGGGGGAATTAGGATCCTGAAAACATGTCAGAGGAACCTAAAGATCCACAAGCTGCTTGTATATAAGAACACATCATATACTCCTAAGCAATGGTTCATATTTACCCAAGTAAAAACAAAGAAAACATTTCTAATTGTATTTTTTCTCTGGTCTGTAAAGTAAGTACGGTAAAAACAGTATGTACCCAGCCACCATTTAAGAGTTGGCCCAGAGCAGGGGTAGTTAACCTCGGCCCTCCAGCTGTGGTGAAACTACAAATCCCATCATGCCTCTGCCTCTAGGAGTCACGCCTGTGATTGTTAGGGTCTTGCAATGTCTCATAGGAGTTGTAGTTTCAAAACAGCTGCAGGGCCGAGGTTGTCTACCCCTGGCCCAGAGGCTTGGATGAAGATAGGGATAGATTAGTGACTATTCATTTTTTCAGGTGTGAAAAAAAAACTTGTGTGATAAGCATGTGCCAAAAACAGGACATGTTGGTACTGAAATCTGAAACCAAAAGTGTACTGAGGGCTTCCGGACGATTTCCTGGGATCTCCTGAATTATGCCACCCATGAATAGTCCCCCTAAACGAGGTTGGACACTAATAAGTGTATAATTATAGTGGTTCTTTTCCCTGTTATGTCATCTCATGTCAATTTTTACAGTTGAAGATATTCCTTTCTTGTGCATAATGTTGTAGAATATATTGATTGGTTTTAACGGAATATTGCCCAGATGTTCAGTAAACAGAGGAAACTAAAATAATCTTACATGCTAAAGCTCTTTATTTGCTGGATAAAGTCCACAGGAGATATGAACTTAGACTTCAAGATGATATTAGAACAACCAAGCTCAATAGATTTGTTACATTATCATAGCTCCCAACTGCCCCTGATTTGGAGGGACTGTCCCTGATTTGGAACAATGCCCCTCTGTCCCTCATTCCTCCTCATTTGTCCCTCATTTTGATCTGATCTATATAGTTGTAAATAAAATGCACTTTTTATCTTTCAAAAAGTGTTTCCCAGTGCTAAAACTTTCATCCAAATTCTAAATTGCTGCATTAGTAAATTCTAAGAGCCAATATAAAGGAATAGTAGTGGTAAAAAAAAAAGCACTTGTAGAGTTAATTAACCTTTTTTGTTGATTAATTCTCCTTTAAGGGGGTGTGGCAGGGGGCGTGTCCTATGCCTGCATACATTTGCTAGTAGGTGTCCCTCATTTCCATCTAAAAATGTTGGGAGGTATGCATTATTATTACTCATTTGTTTAACAATGAATACTGATAAACCATTATACAGGTACATTTATTTTGACAAATCTGCCTGTTAATGGAATACGAATGTTGGTGGCAAAAAATCCATCTCGAAATTTCTGGATCAAAGAGAAAGTGTAGCAGGTTTTTCTATAGAACATATTGTTAGTTATTATTGCAGTGTTTATTCCAATAAATTGTTTAATGACTTTTGTTATTATAGTAAATATAGATATTTGTTGATTAGAGGGCGAGCTCAGTTACTTAGCACATTTATTATTTCTCTGGCTTAACAACTGTTAACCCTGACAGTGTCAGTAATGAAATGCATTGGAAGCAGCAGAACAATCGCTGAGGAGAGGAAGGATCACTACCTGTCAGTCGGGGACTGGTCAATTATCAGATGTAGGATGATTGCAGACACACAGCGCCACTCTTTTTTCTGTGTCTTCTTGGGGAAGTGAAAATGGTTGCAATCTGTTTTAACGTGAGTACAATATATATATATATATATATATATATATATATATATATATACAGTATATATACAGTATATATTCTTTTTCTTTTGCAACAAATGTTTTTATCATAAACAGCACTGTGTATCTTCCTTTGTGTCTTTTTGAGTCTTGCTGCTTGAAACATCCCTTGGCAATTGGATATCTTGTATCCACCATTAAGGATATAGCCCAGCCCTGGCTCTTAAAAGGAAATGCGCATAAGACCTTTTTGCAATGAGTGTCATAAGAGTGAGAGACTGTACATAGTAACTTCTTTGCAGGCTTGTTCTCATGGTCTTCTTTGGAGGTTTTAGTGCCTCTTTTTATAAGGCTACTTTCAGACTGGGGCATTGTGGGCATCGGCAGTAAAACGGCGCTATATTTAGCGCCCCTTTACCGTAGTTTTAGCGGCGCTATTAAAACCGCCCCGCTAGCGGCCGGAAAAGGGCTAAGACCGCCCTCAAAGTGCCTCAGTGTGAAAGTAGCCTAAAGCCCCATACACACACTATCAGATTTTCTGCTGATTTTTGTCTTCAGATTTACCAAAACCATGTAGTGCAAGGCCCTGCCTGATTGCATGCAAATTGAAACTCCTAAGGTTTGACCTCATATTATGTGGTTTTGGTAAATCTGAAGACAAAAATCAGCAGAAAATCTGATAGTGTGTATGGGGCTTTACACTTATATTGTTTGCACATTTGTGCTTATATCGTTAATATAATTGCTTTATGTTTTCTTATAAGTACTACAGTTACTAAATGCCAATCTTTCATATTCACCTTAGTATGTTTCACATAGATTGTAATATATATATATATATATATATATATATATATATATATATATATATATATATAGTATCTCACAAAAGTGAGTACACCCCTCACATTTTTGTAAATATTTTAGTATATCTTTTCATGTGACAACACTAAAGAAGTGACACTTTCATGTGACATTGTTGAAAAAAATTACACTTAGCTACAATGTAAAGTAATAAGTGTACAGCTTGTATATCAGTGTAAAATTGCTGTCCACTTAAAATACCGCAACACACAGCCATTAGTGTCTAAACCGCTGGCAGCAAAAGTGAGTACACCCCTAAGGGAAAATGCCCAAACTGGGCCCAATAAGCCAACGAGTGATGTGACTCATTAGTGTGATGCCCCGTACACACGGTCGGATTTTCCGACGGAAAATGTGTGATAGGACCTTGTTGTCGGAAATTCCGACCGTGTGTAGGCTCCATCACACATTTTCAATCGGATTTTCCGACACACAAAGTTTGAGAGTAGGCTATAAAATTTTCCGACAACAAAATCCGTTGTCGTAATTTCCGATCGTGTGTACAAAAATCCGACGGACAAAGTGCCACGCATGCTCAGAATAAATAAAGAGATGAAAGCTATTGGCTACTGCCCCGTTTATAGTCCCAACATACATGTTTTACGTCACCGCGTTTAGAACGATCGGATTTTCCGACAACTTTGTGTGACCGTGTGTATGTAAGACAAGTTTGAGCCAACATCCATCTGAAAAAATCCTAGGATTTTGTTGTCGGAATGTCCGATCAATGTCCGACCGTGTGTACGGGGCATTACAAGGTCTCAGGTGTGAATGAGGTGCAGGTGTGTTAAATTTGGTGTTATTGCTCTCATTCTCTTATTCTCTCATACTGGTCATTGGAAGTTCAACATGGCACCTCATGGCAAAGAACTCTCTGAGGATCTGAAAAAAAGAATTGTTGCTCTACATAAAGATGGCCTAGGCTATAAGAAGATTGCCAAGATCCTGAAATTGAGCTGCAGCACGGTGGCCAAGACCATACAGTGGTTTAACAGGACAGGTTCCACTCAGAACAGGCTTCGCCATGGTCAACCAAAGAAGTTGTGTGCACGTGCTCAGTGTCATATCCAGAGGTTGTCTTTGAAAATGAATGAATGCTGCCAGCACTGCTGCTGAGGTTGAAGGGGTGTGGGGGTCAGCCTGTCAGTGCTCAGACCATACGCCACACACTGCATCAAATTGGTCTGCATGGCTGTCATCCCAGAAGGAAGCATGTCCTAAAGATGATGCACAAGAAAGCCCGCAAACAGTTTGCTGAAGACAAGCAGACTAAGGACATGGATCACTGGAACCATATCCTGTGGTTGGATGAGACCAAGATAAACTTATTTGGTTCAGATAGTGTCAAGTGTGTGTGGCTTCAACCAGGTAAGGAGTACAAATGCATATATATATATATATATATACCGTATATATATATATATATATATATATATATATATATATACACATACATACATACATACATACATATATATATATATATGTATATATATATATATATATATATATATATATATATATATATATATACACAGTATCTCACGAAAGTGAGTACACCCCTCACATTTTTGTAAATAATTTAGTATATCTTTTCATGTGACAACACTAAAGAAGTGACACTTTGCTACAATGTAAAGTAGTGAGTGTACAGCTAGTATAACAGTGTAAATTTGCTGTCCCCTTACAATAACTCAACACACAGCTAATAATGTCTAAACCGCTGGCAACAAAAGTGAGTACACTCTTAAGTAAAAATGTCCAAATTGGGCCCAATTAGCCATTTTCCCTCCCCTGTGTCATGTGACTCGTTAGTGTTACAAGGTCTCAGGTGTGAACGGGGAGCAGGTGTGTTAAATTTGGTATTATCGCTCTCACTCTCTCATACTGATCACTGGAAGTTCAACATGGCACCTCATGACAAAGAACTCTTTAAGGATCTGAAAAAAAGAATTGTTGCATAAGGATGGCCTAGGCTATAAGAAGATTTCCAAGACCCTGAAACTGAGCTGCAGCACGGTGGCCAAGACCATACAGCGGTTTAACAGGACAGGTTCCACTCAGAACAGACCTTGCCATGGTCGACCAAAGCAGTTGTGTGCACGTGCTCAGCGTCTTATCCAGAGGTTGACTTTGGGAAATAGACATATGAGTGCTGCCAGCATGGCTGCAGAGGTTGAAGGGGTGGGGGGTCAGCCTGTCAGTGCTCAGACCATACGACACACACTGCATCAAATCTGGCTGCATGGGTGTCATCCCAGAAGGAAGCCTCTTCTAAAGATGATGCACAAGAAAGGCCACAAACAGTTTGCTGAAGACAAGCAGACTAAGGGCATGGATTACTGGAACATGCCCTGTGGTCTAATGAGACCAAGATATACTTATTTGGTTCAGATGGTGTCAAGCGTGTGTGGCGGCAACCAGGTGAAGAGTACAAAGACAAGTGTTTCTTGCCTGCAGTCAAGCATGTTGGTGGGAAGGTCATGGTCTGGGGCTGCATGAGTGCTGCCGGCACTGGGGAGCTACAGTTCATCGAGGGAACCATGAATGGCAACTGTACTGTGACATACTGAAGCAGAGCATGATCCCCTCCTTCAGAGACTGGGCCGCAGGGCAGTATTCCAACATGACCCCAAACATACCTCCAAGACGACCACTGCTTTGCTAAAGAAGCTGAGGGTAAAGGTGATGGACTGACCAAGCATGTCTCCAGACCTAAACCCTATTGAGCATCTGTGGTGCATCATTAAACGGAAGGTGGAGGAGCGCAAGGTCTCTAACATCCACCAGCTCCGTGATGTCGTCATGGAAGAGTGGAAGAGGACTTCAGTGGCAATCTTGTAAAGCTCTGGTGAACTCCATGCCCAAGAGGGTTAAGGCAGTGCTGGAAAATAATGGTGGCCACACAAAATATTGACACTTTGGGCCCCATTTGGACATTTTCACTTAGGGGTGTACTCACTTTTGTTGCCAGCGGTTTAGATATTAATGGCTGTGTGTTGAGTTATTTTGAGGGGACAGCAAATTTACACTGTTATACAAGCTGTACACTCACTACTTTACATTGTAGCAAAGTGTAATTTCTTCCGTGTTGTCACATGAAAAAATATAATAAAATATTTACAAAAATGTGAGGGTGTACTCACTTTTGTGAGATACTGTAGCTTTATTTTGATTATTTGTAACTCTCCTTTCCATCTTCTATGCAGTAGGTGTGCATGTCATCATCCATATCAATAACATGATTACTGCCTTTAGGAAGAGCATTACCAGGATATGTTTCACTTGCTGCTGCAGGTCATTATAGATTGACTTTGTGAGCCGTTTAGATTAAAGTGCTTGTGATGTACACCTGCTTTTGTGCCAATTAATGCGTATTATTTATAAATATGGCTTTTTATCATTCCAATGTTCCTATGGAAACCAAATGCTTTGGAGATTTTCTGTTTTCGTCTGATCTCCTTCATTCTGTAGCACTAATTTTGTTCACAATGCATAGATACACAGATCATTTGTTTCTTGTCATATGATTTTTTTTATTTTCTTTACAAACTGTTTAAACCATATTTCTCTTTGTTAGTGTGCAGAATCTTATTCTACCTTACCTTTATAATGTCTAACATTTTTTTCTTATACAGTATATACTTGCAAGACAATGCTCTGCTAAAAGCTGCATTCCTCTTCTCCAACCTCCCACTTGTGGGGGCTGGTTCTCCGTGGTCGTGAGCCACCAAAGTCACTACAATCCAAAGGTCATAGAAAAAGGAGGGGAGTCACTCGCCTTAAAAAATTATCCTCAGTTTATTGTAGCATAGTGATGTACCAGCATGCCACCTGATGCTGAACAACCCTCATACATTTCACTCTTCAAGGGAGCTTACTCATAGAGTCTATGATTAAGCTCACTGGTTCTAAAGGCAGAATGTTTTTTTTATCTTAATGCATTCTATGCAATAAGATAAAAAAACCTTCTGTGTGCAGCAGCCCCCCTTATACTTACCTGAGCCCCATCTCGATCCAGAAATGTTGCATCAGAGACGCAGGTCTTCAGGATTCTACCTCCTGATTGGCTGAGACACAGCAGAAGGCGCCATTGGCTCTTGCTGCTGTCAATCAAAGTCAGTGAGCCAATGAGGAGAGAGAGGAGGTGGAGCTGGGCCACAGCTCGGTGTCTGAATAGACACACAAAGCAGCGGCTCGGCTCGGGTGCCCCCATAGGAAACTGCTTGCTATGGAGGCACTCAGCAGGAGGGAGGGCCCAGGAGGGGCCAGGAGCAGCCCAGATCCTTCTCGAGAAGAGGAGGATCTGGGCTGCTCTGTGAAAAAACACTGCACAGAGCAGGTAATTATTATATGTTTGTTATTTTTAACCAAAAATAAACATAAAAAATAGACTTTAGTATCACTTTAAGGAGCGAAATGCATAAGACTTGTTTAGCACCAAGTGGCATGTTGGTGCATTGCTATGCTGCAATAAACTGAGGATTTTTTTTTTTTTTTTTATGAGATGCTTCTCCCCTTTTACTTTGAATATTTCGACTACAATTTTTTCATACAGTTATTACATGTGAAAGCAACTTCCCACAGGGGAGCATAACCGGTGGATAGTGCCTGAATCAAAATCACACCTTCTTTTCATACTTTAATTATCAAAATTCAACTCAGTCAGGAGATAAAGAATCAGGACAAGTTCTATCAAAACGAATTGGGAATGTTTTCTTAGGTACCATAGATTCAAGAAAGATATATAACAAAAGACTTAAAAATGTTGGACTTTACTGGTACCAAGAAAAGGATGCTACATTAGTTATATAAAAAATAAAAATTTTATTACAAAATATTATAAAAAAAGGGGATTGTTAAAACAATGCATTCGTATGACATAGAACAATATACGCCATATAGTAAAAACCAATGTGTCTTTGCTAAATGTTCCAAGCAGTCAATGCTTTTCGCATAATCGCTTCCTCAGGACCTTACTATCTTGGCAGCAACGAAAATGGCGTGTCGTCACAATATTGTTGTACAAAGATGGTGGACCATAATAAAATCCAGACAGAATGTACTGTGTGGGGCAACAGGTTGACATACACAAGTATAGTCTTGTCTGTGGAAAACGTTAAAGCAGGTAGTACACAAGATGTAGAAGATTGTTATCTAAGTATCCCTTCGTAAAGCAGAAAAGCCATGTGTCTCCACAATGTCCCCCGCCACTGCTCTAAGGGGAAAGCCTGCCAATCCATTCACTATGTCCCACAAATGGGGATATTCCTCTCAATATTTAATCATTGAAACCTTGATTGGATATATTGGTTGGATATGAATGCATGGTTTTAATAATCCCCTTATTTTGTAATCTTGTTTTTATTTGTTATATGACTAATGTAGCCGTCCTTTTCTTGGTACCAGTAAAGTCCAAAATTTTTAAATTTTTTGTTATATTTCGTAGGTACCACCTTTATGTAGAGAAAACATTCTTTGTTTGCCTCAGGACCAGCATCCTGTTATATGTAACAGGAGGAAAGTGTCAGGAATTTTAAAAAAATTACAGAAATTATAGGATTACTCTACTTTACTATATATATTTCAGGGAAGATCATGGTATATATATATCCATATACAGTATCTCACAAAAGTGAGTACACCCCTCACATTTTTGTAAATATTTTATTATATCTTTTCATGTGACAACACTGAAGAAATGACACTTTGCTACAATGTAAAGTAGTGAGTGTACAGCTTGTATAACAGTGTAAATTTGCTGTCCCCTCAAAATAACTCAACACACAGCCATTATTGTCTAAACTGCTGGCAACAAAAGTGAGTACACCTCTAAGTGAAAATGTCCAAATTGGGCCCAATTAGCCATTTTCCTTTCCTGGTGTCATGTGACTTGTTAGTGTTATAAGATCTCAGGTGTGAATGGGGAGCAGGTGTGTTAAATTTGGTGTTATCACCCTCACTCTCTTATACTGGTCACTGGAAGTTCAACATGGCACCTCATGGCAAAGAACTCTCTGAGGATCAGAAAAAAAGAATTTTTGCTTTACATAAAGATGGCCTAGGCTATAGGAAGATTGGCAAGACCCTGAAACTGAGCTGCAGCACGGTGGCCAAGACCAAACAGCGGTTTAACAGGACAGGTTCCACTCAGAACAGGCCTCGCCATGGTCGACCATAGAAGTTGAGTGCACGTGCTCAATAATCATATCCAGAGGTTGTCTTTGGAAAATAGACATATGAGTACTGCCAGCATTGCTGCAGAGGTTGAAGGGGTGGAGGGTCAGCCTGTCAGTGCTCAGACCTGCACACTGCATCAAATTGGTCTGCATGGCTGTCGTACCAGAAGGAAGCCTCTTCTAAAGATGATGCACAAGAAAGCCTGCAAACAGTTTGCTGAAGACAAGCAGACTAAAGACATGGATTACTGGAACCGTGTCCTGTGGTCTGATGAGGCCAATATAAACTTATTTGGTTCAGATGGTGTCAAGTGTGTGTGACGGCAACCAGGCAAGGAATTTACACTGTTCTACAAGCTGTACACTCAATACTTTACATTGTAGCAAAGTGTAATTTCTTCAGTGTTGTCACATGAAAAGATATAATAAAATATTTACAAAAATGTGAGGGGTATACTCACTTTTGTGAGATACTGTATATATCTAGATACAGTATATATTCATATCTATATCTATAGATATATCTATATATATATATATATAGATATATCTATATATATATATATATATATAGATATATCTATATCTATATCTATATCTATAGATATAGATATATAGAAATAGATATAGATATAGATATAGATATATACTGTGCCTTGAAAAAGTATTCACACCCCTTGAAATGTTCCACATTTTGTCATGTTACAACCAAAAATGTATTTTATTGGGATTTTATTTGATAGACCAACACAAAGTGGCACATAATTGTGAAGTGGAAAGAAAATGATAAATGGTTTTCAACATTTTTCACAAATAAATATCTGAAAAGTGTGGCGTGCATTTGTATTCAGCCCCCCCGAGTCAATACTTTGTAGAACCACCTTTCGCTAGAATTACAGCTGCAAGTCTTTTTTGGGTATATCTCTTTGCTTATCTAGAGAGTGAAATTTTTGCCCATTCTTCTTTGCAAAATAGCTCAAGCTCTGTCAGATTGGATGGAAAGCGTCTTTGAACAAGTCTTGCCATAGATTTTCAGTTGGATTTAGGTCTGGACTTTGACTGGGCCATTCTAACACATGATAATGCTCTGATCTAAACCATTCCATTACAGCTCTGGCTGTATGTAGGGTCATTGTCTTGCTGGTTGGTGAACCCCTGCCCAAGTCTCAAGTCTTTGGCAAACTCTAATGCCCTGTACACATGACCGGTTTTGCCGTCGGAATAAACTCCGAAGGTTTCTCCGACGGAACTCCAAAGGAATTCCTTTAAAGCGGTCTTGCCTACACACGGTCAAACCAAAGAATGACCAAAGTCCGACCGTCAAAAATGCTGTGACATGCAACACTTACTACAGGACTAGAAAAAGGAAGTTCAATAGCCAGTAGCCAATAGCTTCTGTCTCGTACTTGCTTCAGAGCATGCTTCGTTTTTGGTCCGTTGGAACAGCATACAGACAAGCGATTTTCCCAATAGGAATTGGTTCAGTCGGAAATATTTAGAACATGTTCTATTTCTAGGTCCGTCAGAATTTTCTAAAAATAAAGTCCGATGAGGCATACACACGATCGGTATATACGATGAAAAGCTTCCATCTGACTTTTTTCTGTCGGACATTCCGCTCGTGTGTACCCGACATAACAGTTTTTTATCTAAGATTGCCCTATATTTGGCTCCTTTTCTTTGAATACAAAGAAAAGGAGGGTAAGCCTGTTTCAAGGTCCCCATTTTCCTATGAGATTGTGACAGGAGCAGTTTCAAAGGCCCCCCGCTGATTTGAAAAGCAGCAAGTGGTCTATGAAAGGTTAGTTAGGGCAGTTAGAACAGGAAAATTCTGGAATATGCCCCCCCATTTCAGGATAGGTTAAAATAGGTCACATGATCTGATGGAAGGTTCCAGAATGTTGGGCGGGTGAGTAAAAAAAGGACCCCCTCTCTAGGTCCGGGGCCAGACGTCAGAGGGAAGACCATCCAGCGGAGCTCTGAGCTTTAATACTGAGCTTTAGAGCTCAGTATTAAAGCTCAGTACACACGCTGGAATTCCCTTTGGTGACATGAAGACCCTCTTGAGGCATCTTCTAGAACAGGTGGAGGAGGAGACAACTGGCTTCGGCAGTGCCTCGCCTTACCTTCGGATCAAAAACTCGCTGCTGAAGACCCAGTAGCTGTCGCTGAAGTATTTGGGGACTTGCCAGAGAAAGCTGACTTAATGGATGAAGATGCCGGCTCAGGAAAATAAGTTCCGGTTCCAGGGCAAGGAAGCCACGTCATTGTGGAAGGCGGGGCCAACGTTCGGACGACGGGAAAAAGGCGGCGCATCAGAGGCCAAAGATTCTCTCCATCTTTATCCAAGAGCGTGTCACTGATGGGGGCAGAGCCGGCTCAATGCAACAAGCGTCAGCCAGGAAAAGGAGGAGCGGTGGGCGGAGCTCACAGGATCAGAGTGTCACTACGGCTGCCTATCGACAAGGAGCCATCTCCTAGGCAACAAGCCACACTTCCTGAGCCAAGCTGATCAGGACAGCAATCCGTGGTTCTTTACACAGCAAAGAAACGGAGCAACAGGACAAAATATTTTGGTGCTGGGTTCTCCACAGCAGCCGGATACGGCAGAGATTTTGTCATCTACAATTACTGGTGAGTCTCAGCAGTTGAAGCTATTAATTGACATATCTACATCTCTTTCAAAATTAGTTAATGAGTTCCATTCAAAGCAAGTTAAGGTGTCTGCAGATGACAGCGGGTCTTATGATCCGTCTGCATTAGTTTGGTCAGCCACTTCGGTTTCTAATATGGGATCCTTGTCACAGCCTACTAATTTATCTAATATAGTTAAAGACCAGGTGGTGGTTGTTATTGTGAATACTGTATATGAGTCTTGTATTAAAGAAACAATCCCATGTGTTTTATCACCTTTAGGTTTTCATCTTCCAGTAAGTATTAAAGAAAAAATATGGAAAAATGACTTTGTGGATGTATTAACACTTTTGCCTTCAACAAGAGAGTTTTTTATGAAATTAGAGAAAAAAGACGAAAAATCTGAAGATGAGAAACGGAAAGCAGTGCCAAAAACGTTTGCTAGCTGGTTACAGGGTTTTTGTATATACGCTAGCGTCTTGTGCGAAGGTTATCCAGAAAAAAGTTCTGGTATCTTTCAGCATATTGATATTATACAAGAAGCGTATATAAATTTTGGAGGCATATCATGGTATACCTATGATGAAGCATTCTGCCAGAAATGATCAGTTTCTAGTTTACAGTGGGGTTCCAAAGACATTAGGCTCTGGCTGAATCTTTTCTTACCACAAAGACAGAATTTTACAAGAGCTTCTAGTAATATTTCCAACATTGGATCTTCAGTTCCTTACAAAAGTGTAGGTGGAATGCTGATCGCAAATATAAACATGAATGTGCTTTGTGTACTGGCTCTGTGTTTTCGACAAATGGCTATCAATAACCAACAGCAACCTCAAAGGGAGTTTTTTCTCAAAAGCAACCACCCCGGTGAATTTAACAAACATTCTTCCATGGCTCCATCGCGATCCAAACTGCAAGATGGCAACGCTATTACAATAAAGGCTTTTCAGAAAAGCTTTTCAGTTTTTTACTTCCTCTTTTTGTTGAAACAGGTTGTACTATGGTTAACAACCTTAAATCGATGGCTGAACATCTGCAGGTGGTTTCACAAAAAGTTGGACAAAGAAATAAGGGAAGGCAGAATTTCAGGTACTTTCGATTTTCTGCCGTTTCAGAATTTTCATTTATCTCCCTAATGCCGTGTATGATGGCTTTTCCGACGGGATTCCGCTCTAGCTGGTCTTGCATACACACCAAATTCCAACCGTCAAGAACGCGGTAACGTACAACATGTCCGACGGCACTAGAAAAAGGAAGTTCAAAGCCACTGCGCCACCCTCTGGGCTCCTTCTGCTAATCCCATGTTTATCTTGTGTTAGTAGAAGTTTGGTGAGAGACTATTCGCGCTTTTCAGCTTTCGTGCTTTTCAGTCCGTTACTGCTCTTCAGTTTGTGCTTGTGGGTTTGTATCTGGTTTTCAGTGCGTTTAGTCAGTTCGTATCTGTTTTTCAGTGTGTTCTTGTCCGCTTGTTTCTGATTTTCAGCTCGCTCTTCACAGGCCTTGCTGTTTTTCAGTGCGTTCTGTTAGTTCGTTCTGACCAGCCAACCGCTTTGAAGCCATGTTGCGGGTACGTGCTTGTTGTAGAGTTTGTGCTATGCGCGTGCTTGGTGTTGGGGTTATTACTTTGACCCAAGTCCAGTCCAGGGGAGGAGTTCATGCACCAAGAATTGGTTGCTCCAGCGTGACCATTTCTCTCATATGCCTTTGCTGCCTGAGATCCAGAAGAATAACCCTGATGATTTCAGGAATTTTCTCCAGATGACGGACCCTGGTTTTACCATCTGTTGGCTTTGCTGTCCCCTTATATTACGAAGCAGGACACCTGCATGCAGCAAGCCATCACTCCTGAACAGAGGCTAGTCGCCACGTTGTGGTACTTGGCAACAGGGAGAAGTCTACAGGACCTCAAGTTCTCGACAGGCATCTCCCCCAGGCTCTGGGGATCATTATCCCAGAGACCTGTTCTGCCATCATTCAGGTCCTGCAGAAGAACTATATTACGGTAAGTTTTCTCCTTTAACATCACATGTATTTAATGTATGCTAATGTATTGTATTTCTTTCATCATTCCCTAATTACCATGATTGTAATATGCTGTAAATGTCCTCTTTATCTTCATGCATGCTGGAAGTTTTTAATGCTCATTTTTTGTCCTTCATGCATATTTGCTTTCATTAACCTCCCCAGCATGCTATCCTGGGCCCATATACACCTAGCCTAGTCACTTAACAATGTATTTTGTCAGCTCCATAGTACTGCTTTACCCTAAACACCCCCTAAAATGTGTAAAAATGTTATTGTTGTCCTTAAACTGATTTATAACCCCCCCACCCTAAATTTTTTCCAATGGGCCATCAGAGGGGGGAGGAATCTGATAAGTGGACCTTATATTTTTGTCTTTAAATACTCCTTAAAATAAATGTTATATTGATGTTGGCCAAGAATGTTTGTGTCTAATCTGCTTGCAATGTTATGTGCAAAAGTACTATTTTTTTTAAAGTTTTGACTCCACAGTTTCCTTCAATGCCACAGGAATGGCAGACTGTGGCATCCCACTTTGCCGACCGTTGGGACTTTCCCAACTGTGGAGGGGCAATTGATGGGAAGCATGTCCACATCGTCCCACCACCCCATTCAGGGTCATACTATTTTAATTCTAAGGATTTCATTAGTACCGTGTTGATGGCGGTGGTGTCAGCGACATACGAGTTTCTCTATGTGGACGTGGGGAATCACATGATGAGGCCATTCCCCCAGAGGACCCTCACCCCGGAGAAGAGGGTTTTTAATTTCCGGCTGGCCAGAGCCAGAAGAGTCGTGGAGAACACCTTTTGGATAATGGCCAGCCGATTCCGCCTATTTCTAATGGCTATAAATATGGCGGAGTACACACTCAACTACATCGTGTTTTCATGCTGCATCTTGCACAACTTTTTAAAGCGAAATGCTACTAATTATGTAGCCTCAGTTGGGCCTGAGGACGGACTTCATGAACCAACAATGACGGCCCTGGAAGCTGGCCATCCTGGCTTGCCCCTCCAAAGCACCCGTGAAGTGCGTCAAAAATACGTGGAATATTTCACAGGTAGTGGGGGCATTGCTATGCCAGCAAATTTTTAAATATTTGCAGAAAAAAAATGATATGATAAAATCTTGAATTTGATTTACTGCTTGGGTTTCTTTTATCTGTCTCCTAGGTTCTCCTAGTGCACTTGTAGTGCTAAGTGGTTTTTCCATTATTAAATAACACCCATTGTCACTGTAAACACCAACTTAATACAAAAACTGGTATTCCACCTCCAGAGCCACAGCCTCCAAGGAAGGCTGCAGGGAAACGTGGAGGAAGGGCTGCAAGGAAGACAAGAAAGTGATGGCCTGGGTTCAGTCTGGTCTGACAGAAGACGCAGGCTGTTGTAGTACCACATATATGTCATCTGCTGCTGTTCGTAATCTTTGGGAGTCCAGGACCAGATTGTGCTCCCTCTTATATGGACTTCTCAGGCTACCAACTTTTATTTACAAAGAGTTGATGCAAAAGGCTTCACAAACTCCAGCAGTTTCTCCAGCGTTGCCTTTCTCTTTATTTTGTTATTATGAGCCAGAATCATTTTTTTTTTTAATATGAAAATACTTGCCTATGTGTTTTTCTTCAAATAGGACAGTTTGTTTGTGAGTAGGCAGGTACATTTTAAAAATACAATGTCTAATTAACAAGGGACAACAACCAACCTCCTTGAGCTTTATAAAAATACAAGATAATAATATTGTTGTGGAAATTTGACACCAAAAAATAAAATTATGTAGATCACTAGAAACAAATTTAAAAATAGTCCAAAAAACAGGAGATCTTGATTAAAAATAAAAAAAGATGACTATAAAAAATAATTCTAAACATTATTATGGAGAGCTGGCTTTAAAAACAAAAAATATTATTCAGGAGATCACGAGAAATAATAAAGAAATAAGTTTGTGAGAACTCTGTGAATATCAGCAGCAAAACAACTTCATTCTTCTAGCATTATAAAGAACAAAAGAATGCGCTGCATTAAAAGATCCAAAAAATTTACAGCGTGATGAATGTGCTAGCTCCATTATGAACGCTAGTTTTACCAGACCGAGAGCTTCCGTCTCCTACTTGATTCTGAGCTTGCGTGATTTTTGGCGCATCGGAATTGCATACAGACTATCGCATTTTCGGCTAGGAACTTTTTCCGACCGAAAAATTGAAAACCTGCTCTCAATCTTTTGCTGGCTGGAATTCCACCAGCAAAAGTCCGATGGAGCATACACACGGTCGCATTTTCCGACCAAAAGCTCTCATCGGAGTTTTGCATTTCCGATCGTGTGCATTAGGTTTAGTTCCTAAAAAAGAACCACATTCCTATCGTTTAATACATCACTTCGTCTTTAAATGATCAAATAGATAAATAATACTCTTTCTTCGGTTAACTATACCTAATATATCTTTTGATTGTGTGATACAGAAAATCAGATTGTTAGGCAGCAATGCTTTATTCGCAAAAACTGACATTAAGGCAGCTTTTAGATTGCTGCCTATACATCCGAGTTGTTTTAACACGTTGGGTTTTCAATTTAATAACAAATTTTATTTTGATAGATGTCTCCCTATGGGATGTTCCCGTTCTTGTTTTTATTTCAAACTTTTTCCACTTTTTTGGAATGGGTAGTGACAGTAAAGTTAGGTTCATCTTTTTTGATACACTACCTTGATGATTTCCTTTTTATGGGTTCAGCACACTCCACAAAATGTACTTCCCTTTTACAAGTTTTTATTTCGGTTTGTAAAGTACCTTTGGCCAAAGAAAAGACAGTTTGGCCTACTACATGTTTGGAATTTTTAGGCATTAAAATAGACACAGTGGAAAGGAAATTTAGACTTCCTGCAGGATTCTGCAGGATCAGTTGGTTTGGGAACTATTTGGAATACACATTAGTGTTTTGCTCCATGGCCAGCTGACTGGGTAAGTAGAGGTTTATGCAATAATATTGTGTTCCTTGAACTGCTTTCATTAATAGTAGTTATTGAAATTTGGGGTGAGCAATTTGCAAATAGGATAATCTTAGTCGGTATGGCTAACAAAGGTGTCTTACTTGCAGGGAAATGCCTTTAATCTAAATCACAGGAAGTCATTTCTCTGCTTCGTTAGATGGTATATAAATATTTTTGTTTAAATATCTAGGTCTAGGCGAAATATATTCCAGGTAAGGAGAATACTGTGGCCGATGCACTTACTCATTCACAGATGGAACGATTCTTTTTCCTGATGCCCACGTCAGACCCCGATGGAACCCCATGCCCCCAGCGTCTATGGAAAATCATCTAGTTAATGAATATATAAAAAATTCCATAGCTCCTGTGTAATGGGTGGGTTATAAAACTTCTTGGATCATATGGTTACAATTTTTAAATGCTTATCATTTGGATATGTTTGCTTGTTCTGAGAATATAGTTTTACTATTTTTGGAATTCATGATGCAAAAAAATTATTCATTGTCTCATATTCACAAAACATTTTCTGGGATCTCCTTTTTCCAAAAAATGCATAATTTGACATTTTGTTTGAGTTTCTTTACCGTTCGTCAAGCATTAAAAGGTTACCGGAAACAACATTCTTTACTGGATGACAGAAGTCCTATTACTCCTAAAATACTTACTTCTCTTTGTATGATTACTAGCTCAATTAGTTTTTCATGTTATGAGGCAACATTGTTTAATGCTGTTTTTACTCTGCCCTTTTTCACAGTATTACGCATTTCTAAAGTAGTCTCCAGTAGCAAAAAGAATCTTTCTGGTTTGTATAAACAGCATGTGAACTTGCAAGATGATAAGTTAACAATTTTTATTCGCTCTAGTAAAACAGATCAATTGGGCAAAGGTTTTTGGCTTTGATTATCGTCTTGTCCAGGTTCACCAATCTACCCGGTTTGCGTATGCATACTTACTTAAATAGTCGTCCTGCTGGGGATAAAATTATTTTCATTTATGAAGACAGGTCACTGTTAACAAAATTTCAGTTTAATAGTGTTTTACCGAATGTTGCAGGAATTTGAATTTAGGTAACATCCGAATTTGGTCACATTCTTTTAGAATTGGGGCGGCTACAGAAGCTGCTAGGATTGGTTTTGATCATAAGGGTATTAAAGCTGTGGGCAGATGGAAATCTGATTTTTACAAGCTTTATGTAGGGCCTAATTCTGTTTTTTAATTATTATAGGTCGCTAGAGAGTGGTCTGGTTGTTAGAATACTCGTTCGTTTACTGGGCATCAATGCATAAAACAAATTAAAGTGACAAATGTGCCAACATAGGCGTGCCCACGGGGTGTGCCGGGTGTGCCTGGGCACACCCTAATCCCCCGAGCAGTGTTTAGTCCCATGCCGTCTGTATCCTGAGATCTGCCTGGGCTGATGTGCAATGTGTACCCCGCACTGCCTGTGAGACAGTATAACATTGCCGATATTGGGGCTCGTAAGATCTGCTTAGTGTGACACTGTTCTGTATAATAACTGCATGCAGAGAGAAACAGGACCTGTCAGAATTCATGTATGATGTCGGGGTGGGCGGGACTGAGCAGGTACCGAATACCAGCCAATGGGATGGGTCCGCTACGTGTATGTAGCCCCGACCCCTTTCCTAAGCTGCTCAATTATTAGCTGATGTTCAATAGCTGCTCGGTCCTGCTCGGATGTCACACAGGCACAGCGAGCAGAGTGAAGCTGCCTCCCCCTCCAGTGTTTATGTGTACACAGGGGGAGGGGACCTGCTGTGCCTGTGCCACGCTGATCTGAGGTACTGAATGGGATGGGGGGTCCATCTGTGCTAAAGGGGGGGTTTATGCTGAATGGGGGGCTCCATCTGTGCTAAAGGGGGGGTTTATGCTGAATAGGGGGCTCCATCTGTGCTAAAGGGGGGGTTTGTGCTGAATGGGGGGCTCCATCTGTGCTAAAGGGGGGGTTTGTGCTGAATGGGGGGGTTTGTGCTGAATGGGGGGGCTCCATCTGTGCTAAACGGGGGGTTGTGCTTAATAGGGGGTCCATCTGTGCTAAAGGGGGGTTTGTGCTAAGGGGGGGTTTGTGCTTAATAGGGGGTCCATCTGTGCTAAAGAGGGGGTTGTGCTTAATAGGGGGTCCATCTGTGCTAAAGGGGGGGTTGTGCTTAATAGGGGGTTCATCTGTGCTAAAGGGGGGGGTTGTGCTTAATAGGGGGTCCATCTGTGCTAAAGGGGGGGTTGTGCTTAATAGGGGGTCCATCTGTGCTAAAGGGGGGGTTTGTGCTGAATGGGGGGTCCGTCTGTGCTAAGGGGGTCCGTCTGTGCTAAGGGGGGTCTGTCTGTGCTAAGCGGGGGTCCGTCTTTGCTAAGGGGGGGTCCGTCTGTGCTAAGGGAGGTCCGTCTGTGCTGAAGGGGGATCTTTGCTGAAGGGGGGATCTTTGCTGAAGGGGGGGTCTTTGCTGAAGGGGGGGTCTTTGCTGAAGGGGGGTGTCCATCTGTGCTGAAGTGGGGTATGTCTGAATAGGGAGGTCTCTGCTGAATGGGGGGTCTATGCTGAAGGGGGAGGTCTGTCTGTGCTGAGGGGGGCTTAATAATGTAAAGGGGTCCAATGGTGCACAGTGGGGTATTTTTACATTTTAACGTGGAGGGGTTGTCAGATATAGGATCCGCCCGGGTGCCAAATGCTCTAGGTACGCCCCTGGAAACCCCCCCTCTCCTGTGTCAGTGCTTCCGACTAATGCCACCTGTCTATGCCAGTCAGTGCCGCCTGCCAGTTTGTGAGTGCCAATCAGTGCTTCCAATCAGTACCACCTGTTAGTGCCCATGAGTGCCAGCGCCACCTGTCAGTGCCAAACAGTGCCAGCGCCGCTTGTCAGTGCCAGTTAGTGCTTCCAATCAGTGGCACCTGTCATAGCCAATGAGTGCTAGTCAGTGCTTTCAATCAGTGACACCTGTCAGTGCCAGTGCCGCCTGGCAGTGCCAATTAGTGCTTCCAATTAGTGCTACCTGTCAGTGTCAATGAGTGCCACCTATCAGTGCATCAAATCAGTGCCACCTGTCATTGCCAATCAATGCCAGTGCCACCTGTCAGTGCCAATCAGTGCTTCCAATCAGTGCCACCTGTCGGTGCCAATCAGTATCAGTGCCAATCAGTGCCACCTGGCAGTGCCAATCAGTGCCAGTGCCGACTGTCAGTGCCAATTAGTGCTTCCAATCAGTGCCACCTGTTAGTGCCAATCAGTACTTCCAATCAGTGTTACCTGTCAGTGCCAATCAGTGCCAGTGCTGCCTGTTAGTGCCAATGCCGCCTGTCAATGCCAATCAGTGCCACCTGTCAGTGCCAGTCAGTTACACCACAGTGCAAATGAGTGCCACCTGTCAGTGCCAATCAGTGCCGCTTATCAGTGCTGCCAATCAGTGCTGTTAATCAGTGCACTGAGTGCAGGGATGGAGGTAATGAACTCAGCAGCCAGGCACATTGTCGAAGGGTGTGCCGGCCTGGTGGGGCACAACTGAAATCTGTTGATGTTTATTAATGCCACATGCCAATCTTAGTATAATAATAGGTAATCACTACACTTCTATTTACAATAAACTACTGGAGGTAAAATAAACAAAGTGTAATTGAAAGGCCTGCCGCTAAGCACTATTATGTGTTCCCACACCACAAAAAAAAAAAAGAAAAAAAAAAGTGCAGCGCTAACTTACTGATCAATAACTTAACAATAATGGTGGAACCCTCTAATGTATGGAAATCTCAATAAACTTCAATATTATCACAATACCGATCTCTGTGTTATGCAACCTCACATAATACACATCAAGCTGAAAATAAGACATACTGTATAAAAATAAACTTAGCAGGGATGGTGGATACCCCTCCTACAGATATTTACCATACAGATTAATCTCAAGTGAAACAACTTTTAAGTTGGGAGGTTCCCATCATTATAGCACTTTGGAATTTTTATTTTTTTAGATCATTACACTTAATTTGAGATATTTTAGTTACTATTATAATGTGAATTTTTGCACTTGAAGGTAATTTTCCAACACCCTTGCTAAGTCCATGTCTTTATGGACCTCGCTTTGTGCACTGGTGCGCAGTCATGTTGGAACAGGAAGGGGCCACCCCAAACTATTCCCACAAAGTTGGGAGCATAAAATTGTCCAAAATGTCTTGGTATGATGATACCTTAGTATTTCCCTTCACTGGAACTAAGGGGCCAAGCCCAACCCCTGAGAAACAACCCCACACCATAATCCCCCCTCCCCCCCTTCACCATAATCCCCACTCCACCAATGATTTGGACCAGTGCACAGAGCAAGGTCCATAAAGACATGGATGAACGAGTTTGGGGTGGAGGAACTTAACTGGCCTGCACAGAGTCCTGACCTCAATCCGATAGAACAACTTTGGGATGAATTAGAGCGGAGACTGCGAGCCAGACCTTATCATCCAAGATCAGTGCCTGACCTCACAAATGCCCTTCTGGAAGAATGGTCAAACATTCCCATAGACACACTCCTAAACCTTGTGGACAGCCTTCCCAGAAGAGTTGAAGCTATTATAGCTGCAAAGGGTGGGCCAACTCAATATTGAACCCTACAGACTGACTGGGATGCCATTAAAGTTCATGTGCGTGTAAAGGCAGGCGTCCTCATACTTTTGTCTGTTTGAGCTTTGGGGTGCACACCCTAATGCAATCGGCTGCGCACGCCTATGTGTGCCAACAATACAAATTTACAATGACAAAACATATAAAGTACATGAAATAAATAAAGGATATGCCCGGTTAATCTGACACATTCTTTATAAGATTAACATAAGCAATTCTTGAATTTCCCTTTAAAGTCAAGAGACAACCGATGGCGTGGCTGAGCTCACCCTCCACGGGAAACATAAAGAAATGTCTATAACCTTGTCTGCATCTATCTTTGGATCGATGGATTGTTGCAATGTGCAGTTTTCACCGTAGGTACCTCTGTCTTTTACTCAGGCTTCATTTGAATTGCCAATGTTTGCTTTGCAAGCAGTGGAAATTATTGCAACCTATGTAGAAATCAAAGGATTCCAATTTAAACAAAATAGGAAAATGTGACTTTTATCTGGCTTAAGGATATAGAAATTATTTTTTTCCACTTCACAGGTTGTCACAAATGTGTCTAAATGAGGAGTGTGCACGTCAGCTAGGAGTAAAGATGGCCAAAAAGTTAGAGGGGTTTTTAAACTAGGCGATGGGGGGGAGGGACCAGAGGTAGAGATAGTCAGCGTGGAACATATTCCAGAGGGTAGTATTGGGGGCATAAGTGGTAGGTTGACTAAAGCACATAAGCCCAAGATAGGTATAGTAACAAGTCCTAGTTGCAATCTCGGAACACCCAATAAGAGGATAGTATGTGACCAGTCTAAACTGCATGGCATGTTCACCAATGCCAGGAGCCTGGCGGACAAGATAGGTGAACTAGAAATACTGTTGTATGAGGAGGATTTGGATTATGTGGGAATTTCAGAGACCTGGTTCAACAGCTCTCATGATTGGCTGGTAACCATTCAAAGGTATACCCTTTTTTGCAGGGATAAAGAGGATAAAAAAGGGGGGAGGGGTATGCCTATATATCAGGAATAATGTACAAGTGAATGTTAGAGATAACATCACTAAGGAAGCTAGGGAGGAGGTGGAATCCTCATGGGTAGAGCTCCAAAGGGATGAAGTTAAGGGGAAAATAATACTCGGAGTATGCTATAGGGCCCCTAACCTGAGGGAGGAGGGGGAGACTGATCTTCTATCACAAGTTGGATTAGCAGCAAGGATGGAAGTGTTATCATAATGGGGGATTTTACTTATCCAGACATAGACAGGGTAGAGGGAACCACGTATTCGTCTAAGGCTCGCCAGTTCCTAAATGTCTTGCAGGAAAATTTCATGGTTCAGATGGTAGACGCACCAACTAGAAATAAAGCGTTACTGGATCTACTGATTACCAACAATACAGACCTGATCACGCATGTGGAAATACGGGGCAATTTAGGAAACAGCGATCACAGGTCAATTGGCTTCAGTATAAATCACACAAATAGGAAACATAAGGAGAATTGTCAGAAACCATGAATCAGACTGAGACAGAAGTACAGGTAAATCACACTTGTTTAATAATTAAAAAAAAAGATAAACAGAGTAAACGTAATCAAAACATTGCCAGAGTTCAGAAACCGGAACGGATAGTCAGACAAGCCAAAATGTCAGGAAGCCAGAGATGAGCGTAGTAGAACAGCAAGCAGGATCTGGAGCCAGAAGGAATGTCAGCCAAGCAAGTCTTTAACAGGAACACAGGAGAGCGTCTCTAGAGATGTGACCAAGGCGAAGGCAGAGATTAACTGGACTGGATGGTTTAAGAAGGCAGGACTGATGAGCAGGATACCATCAAAATAGTTAAACCAAATTGTACACACACTGCGCTTATCAAAATAAAAATGTAAGAAATTTCCACTAAAATATTAATAAAGTGATATTGTGCTTAACATACAAAATATACAAAATCTATTAATACTATACATTAATGTGCAATAAACTTCAATGAATGAATAAATAGGTAAAAGTGCTCCAACCAGCCTGTGTATTGCAAACATTTCACAAAGCTTGTGCAATTTTCAAACATTAATAGATAATTCAAAACAAACATCCATGCGATTTAGTGTTGCATCCATGCATTTCAGTGCTGCATCTATGCAATATGGTGTTAGTGCAATGTTCAAACAATAAAAAGTTAAAAAATACAAAAAAACGCATCCATGCGATTTGGTGCTGCATCCATGTGATTCTATGCAATTCAGTGCTGTATTGCTGTGCAATGCTCAAATTAACAGTCCACAGATCTTCCATTCATGTGTTATTGTGAACACAAACTAAAGTGCTGTGTGCTCATACAAGTGCTCCCCCTCAGGTGGTAACCCCTCACCTTAGGGCGTGTGACCTTGCAATTGAGCTTGGTCAGAATGCAGCATAGAACCTCTATGGGTTCGATGTTATATGCAGGGTCCTGGATAGTTTTGCACTGGTGCCTCTGTTCCTCACAGCAGTCCCGTTTGTACCTCAATATATCAACACAAAAAGGACTTCATGGTGCAGTATGTACTAAATTTATTAAAATCATAAACAAATCCCGCAATGGGTACTCACAGTAACAAGGCGCTTAAGGGCACCACACTAAAACAGCAGAAACGAACGGGCAACAGCGGCCAGTATAGGGTGGCGTGCTAATCTTTCCCAACAGGTTGTATATATAATGTTAAGTCCTGTCCCCTATACAAAATCTATTAATACTATACATTAATGAGCAAGTTTATTGCACATTAATGTATAGTATTAATAGATTTTGTATATTTTGCATGTTAAGCACAATATCACTTTATTAATATTTTAGTGGAAATTTCTTACATTTTTATTTTGATAAGCGCAGCGTGTGTACAATTTGGTTTAACTATTTTGCAGGGTTATGAGAAATGCGTAACGTTAGCAGCTGATCATTTGCAAAGATACACTATTTTGAAGACCAGATTTGGTCAATTACCTGGAGGCTCACAGGACTAAAAATTAGCATTCTGAGCAGGATATCATCAACAGGTGAGTCACTGTGGAGAGATAGGAGCTAGCAATTAGCCGACAGCTGAGTGGCCAGCTTTGAGAAGGAAGGGCTGAGCCCAACCCTGACAGTACCCCCTCCTCAATGACCCCTCCCCCTCAGAGGACCACCAGGCTTGAGGGGAAAATGTCTATGGAAATCACAGAGGAGGACAGGGGCATGTACGTCCGAGGATGAGACCCAAAAGCCTATCTCTGGACCGTACCCTTTCCAATGCCCCAGGTACTGTATGCGCCCACGGAACCTATGGGAGTCAACAATGGACTGTACTTCATACTCCTCATGGCCCTCAACCTGTACACAGTGAGAAAGAGGCACCAAGGTGGTAAAGCGGTTGCAGACCAAAGGTTTTAATAAGGAGACATGAAATACATTCGAAATATGCATATTAGAAGGAAGGTCTAATGCGTAAGCCACTGGGTTAATCCTGCAAAGAATACAGAAAGGCCCAATAAACTGAGGTGCGAACTTCAGAGAGGGAACACGAAGTTGGAGGTTGCGAGATGACAGCCAGACCCTGTTCCCCACCTGGTAGGAAGGCGCAGGCAGGCGTCTGCGGTCAGCATGGAGTCTGTACATATCATTAGCATGTCGCAAAGCCTCCTGGACTTGTGCCGAAGTGGAACGAAGACCATGGAGATGCTCCTCTAATGCAGGAATACTCTGCTTAACAAATGAGTCAGGCAACATGGAAGGTTGGAAACCATAGTTCGCCATAAATGGGGACAATCGGAAGCAGAATTCAAGGCACTATTGTGAGCAAACTCTGGCCATGGTAAGAGGTCTGACCAGTTGTTATGATGGTCAGAAATATAGCAACATAGGAATTGCTCCAACAAGGCCCCATTAGACTGCGGGTGATATGCAGAAGAGAAAGCAAGCTGAATTCCCAACTGTGCAAAAAAGGCTCGCCAGAACAGGGACACAAACTGACTACCCCTGTCCGAGACAATCACCTTGGGTAGCGCATGTAAGTGACAGATCACCCAAGCAAAAATGGAAGCCAGTTTCTTAGAAGTGGGCAACTGCAATACAATGGGACATTTTAGAGAACCGGTCAACCACCATAAGGCTAACTGTGTTGCCCTTTGAGTTGGGTAACTCCACAATGAAATCCATAGACAGGTGGGTCCAAGGCCTCTCTCCATTGGATATGGGTTGTAGGAGGCCCACTGGAAGGTGTCGTGGAGTCTTACTCTGAGCACACACGGAACAGGCAGCTACGAAGGCGGTTACATCAGCACGTAGACTAGGCCACCAGAATTGTTGGGAAAAGGCCCAAAAAAGTTGATTCATCCCAGAGTGGCACTCCGCAGGTGACAATTTCTTGGAAAAGTAGCCACAAGGATGCATAGCACTCTCATGAGGTAGGGCATTGAGATAGAAGGGCGCCAACTCCAGTCTCAGAAGCATCAACCTCAAGGATAAAAGGTAACATAGGCTCTGGATGTGCCAACACAGGAGCAGAAACAAAGGCAGCATTGAGACTCTCAAAGGCCTTAATGGACTCCAGAGACCAACTCTGTGGGTTAGTTACGAATAAACTTCCGAGAATAGTTGGCATAACCAAGAAATCGCTGCAGAGGACGTAAACCCACAGGTCGGGGCCACTGTAAGACTGCTGAAAGTTTCTCTGGGTCCATTGAAAAACCAACCAAAAAAGTGGAAATGACATAACCCGGAATTTAACCTGTTCACAATGGAATTTGCACTTCTCCAATTTACAATAGAGATTGTTCTCTCTTAGTTTCTGAAGCACACGATAGACATCTGTGTGGTGGCTCTCCAGGGACTTGGAAAATATGAGGATATCATCAAGATAAACCACCACACATAACTGCAACAAATCTCAGAGGACATAGTTAATAAATTCCTGGAAAACTGCCGAGGCGTTAGAAAGGCCAAAAGGCATTACAAGGTACTCATAATAGCCTATTCTGGTATTAAACGCAGTTTTCTACTCCTCGCCCTCCTTAATCCTCACAAGATTTTGTGCCCCTCTCAAATCAAGCTTCGTGAAAACCGTTGCCCCCTTGAGGTGGTCAAATAGCTTCATAATCTACAGAATCAGATAGGCATTCTTAATTGTGAAACAATTGAGATCCCTATAATCAATACAAGGTCTCAGTTCACCACTCCTCTTCTTCAGAAAGAAGAAACCCGCACCGTCAGGAGACAAGGATTTGCAGATGAAACGTTGAGAAAGTGCGTCTGCAAATACTCCTCCATGGCTTTATCCTCCAAGAACCACAAAGGATAAACCTGGCCACGAGGGGGTATGGCACCAGGTTGCAGGTCAGTTGCACAATCATACGACCGGTGTGGAGGCAAACTACCGGCTTGACCTTTGTCATAGACATCGCTAAATTCGCAGTACTCCTCCGGCAGGGAGGAGAGTGAAGAGGTGCACAAGACCTTGGCTAACTTCTGGAAGCATGTCTTACTGCATTGTGGCAACCAGGAGAGAACCTCAGCATGGATGCAATCAGAAGAGGCATTCCGCTCTACTTCCAGGAGGATATCGCACGCCATAGGTCCCTCTTCATTATATTCTGGATAAAATTACCTGTAGTCCATCTTTGACAATATAGTACCTGTTGGTACTTGTGTAATCGTCTATGACTGCCTGCACCCCACCGCGGAATCCAGGTGCATACAGACTATAGATCCTTACTTACAATATCAATATTGGTACAGGCCTAGAAAAGTAGCTAGTACCAGTATATATCTACCTTGACGTGCATATATACATCATACTGCCAGTCATCTGGTTCCTCCTGACCTGTGGACTATTACCCCTTTTTATGATTTTATATTTGTTCTAAATCTACAACATACATTGTCATCGCTCTTGAAGAAGCGTGGCTCACACGCGAAACATGTCGAGCATCGAACAATTACATGACATGAGTTGATTGCGGATTTGCTATCGAACCACCTCTTCGGACTGATCTATATTTGGAGCGACCATCCAGATGTCCGAATAATCATATACTCTAGATGGTGTTGTATAGCAATTGTCTGAACATATACATATGTTGTGTTTTTAATATTGTTTCCTTTTTTGCTACGTATTTTTCTAAATCAATAAAATAATATTTTATATAACTAGTTGTTTTGAAGTTGTGCCTATAAAGTCCAAAAGTCCCCCCCTCTTTTTTGGTTTTTGTATACGCAATCAGAAGAGGGGTTGTGCCTCTGTAACCAAGGATAACCAATAACCAGTGGAAACTTAGGTGAGGAAATAACTTGGTATTGGACTCATGGTGAAGAGCCCCTACGGCCATGGACAATGGAACATTGGAACTCATGGTCTCATGAGTCACATGGGAAGGCTGTAGAGGACTTCCATCAAGAGCCTCTATGGCAAGTGGAGTGTTACGCAGATGCAGCGGAATCTATAATAAATATCCAAAAAAAAAAACAAAACAAATTTCTTCATCAGTTTAGGCCAATACGTATTCTACATATTTTTTGTAAAAAAAAAAAAAAAATTTGTAAAAAAAGTGCTTTGATACTAGGGATGAGCCGAACACCCCCCGGTTCGGTTCGCACCAGAACCTGCGAACGGACCGAAAGTTCGCACGAACGTTAGAACCCCATTGACGTCTATGGGACTCGAACGTTCAAAATCAAAAGTGCTCATTTTAAAGGCTAATTTGCATGGTATTGTCCTAAAAAGGGTTTGGGGACCCGGGTCCTACCCCAGGGGACATGTATCAATGCAAAAAAAACTTTTTAAAACGGCCGTTTTTTCGGGAGCAGTGATTTTAATGATGCTTAAAGTAAAAAAAAAAAAAAAGTGAAATATTCCTTTAAATATAGTACCTGAGGGGTGTCTATAGTATGCCTGTAAATTGACGCGTGTTTCCCTTGTTTAGAACAGTCCCTGCACCAAATGTCATTTTTAAAGGAAAAATCTCATTTAAAACTGCTTTCGGGTTTAATGTAATGTCGGGTCCTGGCAATATGGATGAAAATCAGTGAGACAAACGGCATGGGTACCCCCCAGTCCATTACCAGGCCCTTTGGGTTTTGTATGGATATTAAGGGGAACCCCGCACCCAAATTAAAATAAGGAAAGGTGTGGGGCCACCAGGCCCTATACACTCTGAACAGCAGTATACAGGCGGTGCAAACAAGACAGGGACTGTAGGTTTGTTGTTAAGTAGAATCTCTTTGTAATTTTGAATGGGTACATTTTTAACGTGTTTAGCTCCAGCCAAAAAATCTTTTTTAAGCTTTTTAGAAAACATAGGGATGGGTTATCACCCCTGTGACATTTGTTTTGCTGTCTTTCCTCCTCTTCAGAAGATTTCACCTCACTTTTTGTCCCAATGAAAAATGTTTTTTGAAAATTTGTTTTTTTTTTGTGGAACAAGGATTGGAAAGCATCAGTGGAAAGGAGAAATGTTTTTCCCATATTAACTCTTACAGAAGAGAATTTCCCTTCCTAGGGGTAGATTTCATCTCACTTCCTGTTGTCTCCATCCGTTTGCAAGTAGGAGTTGTTTGTAAGTTAGATGTTTGAAAGTAGGGTCCTGCCCTATATACTCAGCAGAAATTTGGGCCTTAGGTGTTGCTGTGGCCACAACACTGTAAGCCCTCACAGGGCCCTGCTGTGAAATATTAGATCAAGAATTGTAATTACATGCCCCTGTTGAACAGGAGCTGAAAAATTAGGCCTTAGGCACTGGTGCTGGTGCCACAACACTGCAACCCCTCACAGACACTCTAGTTGGAACGCAGGAACGAGCCCTGCTGCAAAGTATTACATCAAAAATTGTAATTACACGCCCCTGTTAAACAGGGGCTGAAAAATTGTGCCTTAGGCACTGGTGGTGGCGCCCAGAACCAAAAATGTTCTTACAAGCTATCAGCGTGATGATTGAGGAGGAAGAGGATAATTACTCAGGGATAGTCACTCAGCATCAGCATAGGCAGTCTTTGAAGGGATCTGAGATTTCCAAAAAAATTATTTGGTTACATCAGCATCAGGTGCTTGGTAGCTGGTGGTGATCCAAGACGGATTCATTTTTATGAAGGTCAGTCGATCGACCGAGTCATTGGACAGACGCACCCTGTGATCGGTTACCACGCCTCCAGCAGCACTGAATGTGCGTTCCGAAAGAACGCTGGATGCAGGACAGGCCAGTAGCTCAATTGCATACTGTGCAAGCTCTGGCCAGTGATCCATCCTCAAGACCCAGTAACCCAGAGGATTTTCGGTGGGAAAGGTGTCCAAGTCTGATCTTGCCCCTAGGTATTCCTGCACCATGTAAAACAGACGCTGGCGATGGTTGCTGGAACCGATCATACCTTGGGGCTGCGGACCAAAAAATTGTCTGAACGCATCGGTCAGACGGCCACCTTCTCCACCGCTCCTTCTTTGACTGACCGAAGCCTCAGCAACACGTTGTCCAGAAACAGGAGTTTGTAACCTCCCAGTCTCTGGGAACGCGTTGCACTGACCTTTCTGCAAGGCCTCCCGAAGATGTTTCATCCTCTGCTCCCTCTGCGATGGCAAGATAAGGTCCGCAACCTTACCCTTGTAACGTGGATCAAGGAGGGTTGCCAGCCAGTATTGGTCCTTCTCCTTGATACCACGAATACGAGGATCCTTACGCAGGCTTTGCAGGATCAGGGAGGCCATGCAGCGTAGGTTTGCTGAGGCATTCGGTCCGGAGTCCTCTGGGTCACTAAGGACGACATGGTCCGCAGCCACCTCCTCCCAGCCACGTACAAGTCCATGTGTTTCTTGGGACTGATCCCTTAAAGACTGCTGCTGATACTGAGTGCCAAGCTCCACCTCCATACTGACACAATCTTCCTCCTCCTCCTCCTCCTCCTCCTCCTCCTCCTCTTCCTGTGTGATCGGCGGGCACGCAGGAACACTCTCTAGATAAAGGGGGCCTTGAGAGCTAAGGAAGTCCTCCTCTTCCTGCCTTTGTTCTGCCTCAAGTGCCCTGTCCATTATTCCACGCAGCGTGTGCTCCAACTGGTCGACAAGGGGGACAGTGTCACTGATGCATGCACTGTCACTGCTCACCATCCTCGTGGCCTCCTCAAATGGTGACAGGACAGTGCATGCATCCCTGATCATGGCCCACTGGCGTGGGGAAAAAAAAACAAGCTCCCCTGACCCTGTCCTGGTGCCATAGTCACACAGGTACTCATTGATGGCCCTCTGTTGCGTGTGCAGCCGCTGCAGCATGGCCAACGTTGAGTTCCACCTGGTGGGCATGTCACAGATTAGGCGGTTCTTGGGCAGGTTAAACTCCTTTTGGAGGTCCGTCAGCCGAGCACTGGCATTATATGACCGGCGGAAATGAACACCGACTTTCCTGGCCTGCCTCAGGACATCCTGTAAGCCCGGGTACCTGCCCAAGAACCGCTGCACCACCAAGTTAAGGACATGAGCCAAACAGGGCACATGGGTCATTTGTCCCTGTCGGAGGGCAGAGAGGAGGTTGGTGCCATTGTCGCAAACCACCATTCCTGCCTTAAGTTGGCATGGCGTCAACCACCTCTGAACCTGCCCCTGCAGAGCTGACAGAACCTCTGCCCCAGTGTGGCTCCTGTCCCCCAAGCACACCAGCTCAAGCACCGCATGGCATCTTTTGGCCTGCGTACTTGCGTAGCCCCTTGAACGACTACGGAAGGAAGAGGCCATGGAGGAAGAAGAAGAGGAGGGGGTGGAGGAGAGAGGTGTGTCACAATCATTAGCATTTTGGAGGCGTGGTGGCGGAACAACCTCCAACACTACTGCACCTTGTCCTGCATCCTTCCCAGCTGCCAGCAGAGTCACCCAATGCGCCGTGAAACTTAGGTAACTTCCCTGTCCATGCCTGCTGGACCATGAGTCAACGGTAATATGCACCTTACCACTGACCACCCTGTCCAGCGAGGCATGGACATTGCCTTCCACATGCTGGTAGAGAGCCGGAATCGCCTTCCGTGAGAAAAAGTGGCGTTTGGGTACCTGCCACTGAGGAACCGCACATTCCACAAACTCACGGAAGGGGGCAGAGTCTACCAACTGAAAAGGCAGCAGTTGAAGTGCTAGCAATTTTGCCAAGCTAGCATTCAACCGCTGGGCATGTGGATGGCTGGGAGCAAACTTCTTTCGGCGGTGCAGCAGCTGGGGCAGGGAAATTTGCCTGGTACAATCTGACGTTGGTGTACCAAAAGCAGATTGCCCACAAGTACTTGGCTGTGACACACCTAATTCTACACCTTCATTCCTCTCAGTGCAGGTCTCAGAGAGGACTGAAGGTCTAGTGGGGTTGGAAATCTCAGCTGATGAGGAGCAAGGAGAGGTCCTCTTTGTTCTTTGGTGTGGGTCTTTTAGATACGCTTGCCAACGAACTGCATGGCAGGTCAACATATGTCTGGTCAAGCATGTGGTACCCAAGCGGGAGATGTTTTGGCCACATGAGATACGCTTGGGACATATGTTGCAGATAGCAGCGGTGCGATCTGATGCACTCGTCTCAAAAAAGGCCCACACCAAAGAACTTTTTGAATAACGCGCAGAGACTGCAGCGCCCTGCACATGTGGAGCTTTGGGGTGTGATGCAGTCAATGTGCTGCCCTTAGGCTGGCCCCTGGAGGGCATCCTACCTCGTTGGTGATGTGCCGCCTCCTCCTCCTCCTCTCTCCTATCAGGCACCCACGTTGAGTCAGTGACCTCATCATCCCCTCCCTCCTCATCACTGGAGCAAACCTGGCAGTATGCTGCAGCAGGGGGAGCATGACTGCCAGATTGCTGTCCTTCTTGGACACCCCCTCTGTCCGTGCTCATGTTACTGCCTTCATCGAGCTCAGTATCATCATCAGAGCCTTCCAAACGCTGGGCATCCTCCTGGAGCATGTACCCAACACTGTGGTCAAACAGTTCGAGGGACTCCTCAGGAGGACATGGTGGGGCTAGGGAAGGAGTCACTGATGACATTGAGCCAAGGGAAGAGGCCGCTGCTTTGCCAGACAAAGTACCCTGGGCATGGGTGAGAGAGGATGAGGAGGATGAGGACGGCTTGGTCATCCACTCGACCAAGTCTTCCGCATGTTGTGGCTCAACATGGCCAGCTGCCGAAAAAAAGGCCAAGTGTGTCCCATGGCCACATGCTGATGAGGATGCACCGTCTCTACGACCAGCACTAGACACAGAGCCTGCTTGCCCTCTCTTATTGGCTTATGACTGTCTGCCTCTCCTTCTTGGCCTTCCAGACATACTGTAGCTGCACTAAGCTGGGATATATATATATATATATATATATATACTGATACTGCAGCTAGCAAAATCAACTGCCTGCCTGTAGTATAAGAACACCACCAACCTTCTACAGGTAGCTTTAGCTGAACACTGTGAGCAGGACGCACCCCACTAACTTGTAGGTTTAGCTGAACACTGTGAGCAGGACGCACTGCACTAACTGTAAATAGTCTAGCTGCCTGACTGTGGTACTAATAGGATCAAAAGAACACCAGCAATTTTCTTCAGGTAGCTGTATTTACTGTAACAAGACAAGCCTGCCTGTCAGTAAGAAGATAACAGAAACGGATCTAGCTGAACACTGTGAGCAGGATGCACCCCACTAGCTTGTAGGTTTAGCTGAACACTGTGAGGTGGACGCACCCCACTAACTTGTAGGTTTAGCTGAACACTGTGAGCAGGACGCACCCCACTAACTTGTAGGTTTTGCAGAACACTGTGAGCAAACACTGTGAGCAGGTCGCACTGCACTAAATGTAAAAGGTCTAGCTGCCTGACTGTGGTACTAATAGGATCAAAAGAACACCAGCAATTTTCTGCAGGTAGCTTTATATACTGTAACAAGACAAGCCTGCCTGTCAGTAGGAAGATAACAGGAACGGATCTAGCTGAACACTGTGAGCAGGACGCACTGCACTAAATGTAAATAGTCTAGAAGATAACAGGAACGGATCTAGCTAAACTGAATACAGTGTATATATATATATATATGCAACACCTGGGATGCATATATATACACAATACACTTTAAGTGCAGCTAACTGACTGACTGTCCTGCCTAATCTAGCTAACTCAAATGAAATGACACTGTCTCTCTCTCTCTCTATTTCTCAGCACACTGGAACACACTGCACAGGGCCGCCATGCAGGCGGCCTTATATAGTGTGGGGCATGTACTAAATCCCCTGAGCCATAATTGGCCAAAGCCTCCTTGGCTTTGGCCAATTACGGCTCTCTGTTAAGAACATGGGTTCGACTCGAACACGAAGCTCCTCCCTATTTGATACAAAGGCAGCATCAATGAACAGGCCAGCAGCCCCAGAGTCGATTAGAGCCTGTATCTCGACAGATGACTCAGCCCAAGAAAGGGTAACCAAAACCAGGGGCTTATCCTTCTGAATAACTGGGGACGAATCAACGCCACCTAAGGTCTGTCCATGACAGGACCTCAAGGTTCAGGCGTTCTCTGGACGGGTAGGACAAGACTTCAAAAAGTGACCTGCCTGGCCACAATAAAGGCACAATCTCTGCCTCCTCCTAAGGGTTCTTTCACCCACAGAGAGTGCCCAAGTGCATGGGTTCATCTTCACACACTCACTCGGTTCCAGGAGGCAAGGTATCACGTACCTGGTGGAGACTGGAATGTGATGGAGGCCTCCCTTGCTCCTCCCGCCTACACTCCTGAAGGTAGGAACAGAAAGTGTAAAGGCTAGGAGTGGCACGAGTGCCGGGTAGCTGGCTGGTGATGTCCCCTCCGAAGGTGGGTAGAGCTGGCAGCCAAGATCCTTGGAACAGGAAGCGAAAGCAGCTTTGCACCGGAGCATGGACAGGAGCAGAACCAGGAGAAGAGCAGTAGTCAGCAACAACCGGGCAGCAGGGCACTGAATCAGCATGCAAAAGGAAGTCCAGAGGGCAGGCCAAGGTCGGGTAACAGCCAGGCAATGCGGTACCAAGTCAGCAGGCAGATCAAGTCCAATAAACAGGCCAAAGTCAGGATACCAGGTAACAGGTGAAGGAGCAAGCAGAGGGGAAGTCCAAGACGAGCCGGGTCATACACAAACAGACAGGAACATAGGATCAGGACTTTGTGGTTCAGGGAAAACTGAAGATCATCCAGCACTTGTTTGCAGTAACAGAGCAGTTTAAATAGGCCACTGGGCGCCAAGTGCTAATTAGTGTGTGCATGAGCGCGTGCGCGCACACGCACACTCGCCCGCGCACACTCGTTAGCGACTAACTGGCATTGCGGGCATTCTGTTGGTCCTTTGCTCACGAATATTAGCATGGGTGCAATATGTGCGAGAATGAGCAGGTATCTGTACTGGCCTTTTGATGGTGGAAGTCCGGTTTACCTTACACAAGCGTGGGACTGCAAAGTTTGGAGACAAATGTTTAGGAGGCCTCTGCAAACGCTCCTTAAAAGGGAGTCTCTCTGAGCCTGGAGTCAATGAGGATGGCAAAAGTGATCAACCTCTCCAGCTCAGTGGGTATATCTCAGGCTGTTATCTCATCCTTGATGGTATCTGAGAAACCATGAGATAAAGCAGTCACGAGGGCCTCATTGTTCCAAGCAACCTCTGCTGCCAGAGTATGGAATTCAATGGCGTAATCGGCAACAGTTCTTTTACTCTGTTTAATGGACATGAGGCACCTGGCAGCAGAAGCGGAGCGTTCAGGAACATCAAATACCCTTTTAAAAGAAGTCACAAACTCAGGGTAACTCAAGACAACAGGTTTTCGTGTCTCCCATATAGGGTTTGCCCAGGCCAAGGCTCTCTCAGACAGCAAAGATATCACGAAACCTACTTTGCTTCTGTCCGTGGGAAACGCCTCGGTCAGCTTCTCGAAGTATATCTCAACCTGGTTGAGAAACCCTCTGCATTGGACTGGATCACCCCCAAATCATTGGGGAGCGGAGAAGAACCAGACATACCTCTTATAGAGGTAATACTCGAGGCGGGTGCCTGCACGGAGACTGGAGCAGCAGCAGGGACGGCCTGCAACACAGGTTGTAATGGAGCAGCCACAGTGGGAGATTCCAGGAGACTCAGGAGCATTTGTAATGCCATGGCAAACTGATCCTTGCGGTGATCCTGCTCATCCAATCTGGAAAAAATATTACCAACAAGTGGATTGACTGCATCTTCTTAATTCATGGCCTTCCCCTACTGTCAGAAACCATGAATCAGAATGAGACAGAAGTACAGTTAAATCGCACTTGTTTAATAATAATAAAAAAGGTAAACAGAGCAAACGTAGTAAAAACATAGCCAGAGTTCAAGAACCGGAATGGATAGTCCGACAAGCCAAAACATCAGGGAGCCAGAGATGAGCGTAGTAGAACATCAAGCAGGATCTGGAGCCAGAAGGAATGTCAGCCAAGCAAGTCTTTAACAGGAACACAGGAGAGCGTCTCTAGAGATGTGACCAAGGCGAAGGCAGAGATCATCTGGACTCGATGGCATACGTAGGCAGGACTGATGAGCAGGATATTATCAACAAGTGAGTCACTGTGGAGAGATAGGAGTTGGCAATTAGCCGACAGCTGAGTGGCCAGCTTTGAGAAGCAAGGGCTGAGCCCAGCCCTGACAGGAATACAAAGACACTGAATTTCAAAAGAGCCAACTTCCCTAAACTACGAACCTTGTTAGAAGGCACGAATTGGGATAAAATTTGGGAACAAAGAACACGGAGGAGAGATGGTTTTGCTTTAAGAGCATATTAAATAAGGGCATTAGCCAATACATCCCATTGGGTAATACATTTAAAAGAGCGAACAAAAGTGCTGGATGGCTTAACTCCAATGTAAAAATGCATATAAAAGCAAAGGAGAAGGCCTTCAAAAAATACTAGGTTGAAGGATCAACATCAGCATTCAGACTTTATAAAGAATGCACAAAGAAATGTAAGGGTGCAATTAGGACGGCTAAGATAGAACACGAAAGACACAAAGCGGAGGAGAGCAAAAAAAAATCCCAAGAAATTCTTTAAGTATGTAAACAGTAAAAAAGGGAGGACAGACCATATTGGCCCCATAAAGAACGGGGAAGGATATTTGGTTACAAAGGATGGGGAGATGGTGAAGGTATTGAATGTGTTCTTCTCCTCAGTCTTCACGAGGGAATCAGGGGCTTCAGTAACTAAAACTGCAGTGTTTATCCTCATGACACATCACAGGAAGCACTTCCATGGTTAACAGAGGACAGAATTAAAATTAGACTTGGGAAACTTAACATTAATAATATAATACTGACTGGAATGGTACCAGCCGATTGGAAAAAGCCAATGTAGCACCAATATTTAAAACGGGCCCAAAATACATCCCTGGGAATAACAGACCAGTTAATCTAACATCAATAGTATGCAAGCTCTTGGAGGGGATGATAAGGGACTATATACAAGATTTTAGTAATGAGAACGGTATCATTAGCAGTAATCAGCATGGATTCATGAAGAATTGTTCTTGCCAAACCAATCTATTAACCTTCTATGAAGAGGTGAGTTGCCATCTAGATAAAGGAAGGCCCATAGACGTGGTGTATCTGGATTTTGCAAAAGCATTTGACACAGTTCCCTGTAAACGTTTACTGTACAAAATGAGATCCGTTGGCATGGACCATAGGGCGAGTACATGGTGTGAAAACTGGCTACAAGGGCCAGTTCAGAGGGTGGTGATAAATGGGAAATGGCCAGGGGTGGGTAGTGGGGTCCCCTAGGATTCTGTGCTGGAACCAATCCTATTTATTTTCTTCATAAACAACCTGGAGAATGGGATAAACAGTTCAATTTCTGTATTTGTGGACGATACTAGGCTAAGCAGTGCAACAACTTCGCAGGATGTGGAAACCTTGCAAAAAGATCTGAACAAATTAATGGGGTGGGCAACTACATGGCAAATGAGGTTTAATGTAGAAAAATATAAAATAATGCATTTGGGTGGCAAAAATATGAATGCAATCTATACACTGAGGGGAGAACCTCTGGGGGACTCTAGGATGGAAAAGGACCTGGGGGTCCTAGTAGATGATAGGCTAAGCAATGGCATGCAATGCCAAGCTGCTGCTAACAAAGCAAACAGAATATTGGCATGCATTAAAAAGGAGATCAACTCCAGAGGTAAAACGATAATTCTCCCACTCTACAACACTCTGGTCTGTCTGCACCTAGAGTATGCTGTCCAGTACTGGGCACCAGTCCTCAGGAAGGATGTACTGGAAATGGAGCGATTACAAAGAAGGGCAACAAAGCTAATAAAGGGTCTGGAGGACATTAGTTATGAGGAAAGGTTGCAAGCACTGAACTTATTCTCTCTGGAGAAGAGATGCTTGAGAGGGAATATGATTTCAATTTATAAATACCGTACTGGTGACCCCACAATAGGGATAAAACTTTTCTGCGGAAGGGAGTTTAACAAGACATGTGGCCACCCATTAAAATTAGAAGAAAATATGTTTAACCTCAAACTAACTAGAGGGTTCTTTACTGTAAGAGCGGCAAGGATGTGGAATTCCCTTCCACAGGCAGTTTTAAAAAACTATTAGCATCTGAACAACCACAACATACAGGGATATACAATGTAATACTGATATATAATCGCACACATAGGTTGGACTTGATGGACTTGTGTCTTTTTTCAACCTCACCTACTATGTAACATGCTGACACCTAGCAGATGTGTCATATATTTGATATATTTGACTCTTAACTGAAAAGGGTAAAATGTTTCCATGGGCATTGTTCATCAAGCATCTGATAAGGTCACACATAAACTGATGAGGGGAATTTTAATTAAGTGATGGAAAGATTTTTTTTGCTCTGTCCAGTTTTATTTATAGACAGTTCTGATTGGAGAGTTCACATGACCTGCCCTATGTATAGCAGGCTGCTTTAACTGTTCTTAGTCGTGCTATGGCCTCAAACCTGTGTATAAAAGGCACATTTTAAGTAAGCAGTGTGTTGTTGAAGTGTCCTGCAGCACAGTGTAATCTGGAATTTATATTCATGTTCACGCCTAACACAAGCTGCTATGGTATTATTCATAGCTGAGTTTCAGAAGGCTGATACACTAGTAATGCGGAAATTAATCTGTGTGCAACCAAAGGTAAATGTATGTTTTTGGCATAGGTACGGATTTATAATTAAGGTAACAAATTGTGTAAATTTAGAAAAAAGATGAGAATTAAATAAGGGTTAAAATCTTCATTAAGCCTCACACAAACAGACAGAGAACAAACCAAATTTTATATTGTTTTTGGTCAATTTTATTTAGTGTTTGAATGTTCACCAGTTTAATGTGTGTAATGTTTGTATGTGTGTATGTGTGTATGAGGGGGCGCTGTATTATAAATCCTATAACCTGTGAATAACAACTAATTATAATGACCATGTGATATCACATCAATATGGAACATTAACAGATAATACTATAGATAATAAACCATAGCCGTGACAAAAACATAAAATGCAAAGTGCTAAATTAATTGTGCAACACATTAAGCAAAGTGTGAAGAAAATTGTCTTTTAGAACAGTTCATACAGTCTTTAAAAACATATCTTCAGTATGGTAGGAAATGAGGAACCATCACTGACTGGAATAGTACCCAAAGTGCTCAATGGGATGACCTACTCACCAGAGAGCCATGAGCCCTTTAACTAAAAAGAAGGTCAAATAGCGCTTTGTGGCTTTGTGGTTTAGTTGTAGATCTTGTATAGTTCCTCTCTGAAGTGGATCAAAATTAACTCCTTCTCCTCCTTCTCTCCTCCTCTCCTCCGTAATAATTAATTGAAATAAGAGATATTTTGGAAGTATATAGTTAAAGTGTATATAAATTGTTACAAAGAACTTGGTTTTTGGTTCCTTTTGGTCTGTTAATTATACCATTGAAACTTTTTTTTTCATATCTGTTAAAAAATAAATGTTGATCTTGCCAGAAATCTTTTTTTTAACTTTCTTTTTTAGGAGAGAGAAGCAGCACCATCTAAGTGTAGCAATAAAACTATTTTATTCTTATAAAGGAGAGCCACTGTCAGGTCACCTGTATCCAGGTGACAGATGCACCTCATTGGGGTTAGGAGTGCACCGCTATGATAGTGGACCCTAAGGCTGACTGCTGCGGATGGAACTCGGGGTGGTTTAGGAAGGCAGGTCCCCCGGAGCACCAACATGGATCCCACAGTGAGTTAGAGCATAGATTCCCCAGGGCACGGAGTCTAAGAGCCAGCAGGTGTTCACCAGAGCCTCTAGTGGTGAGGATGGACTGTGCTGCAACTGCCTCCAGGTTGAGGCCCCCAGGGTCTCCCAGCTCATGCTCACAGTAGGCTACAGGAGGATGGAGAGGAAACAGCAGCCCAGGACAGCAAGGGATAGTAAGGAGGTAGCCAAATGTCGGGTCGACTAACAGACAAGGATAACAGAGAACACGCCAAAAGTCAGGGTCACAGGCAAACAGGGATAGTCGAGAATGCGCCAAAGGTCAGGGTCACAAGCAGACAGGGATAGTCGGGAACACGCCAAGATCGGTAACAGAGACAAACTTAGAGCACACGGCAAACAGGAAGCCAAACACACAATATTGCATGGCAAGGCAGGCTTGGAGAATACGGTGTTAAATAGTGGCTCCTGTTGAGGCTAGGGTGGAGCCACACAGAGGGAAGATTACTTAAGCATGCAGGTGTGAGAGTACAAGCCTGATACACAGACCAGGTAAGAGAAAGACAGGTCATGAATGTATTACTGCAAGGTCATGACAGCCACTCACAGGATACTAGAAGCAACTGCGCTTTCTGAAACTAATAGTCCTCCGCACTGCTCCAGGATCAGTGCCACTGGGTAAGTCATGTGTGAGTATATGTGGACACTGGTGGGGGTGGCTGCATATGTCACACCCCTTCTATACCATGGCAACAAACATGATAATAGCATCAATAACCACAGGCAATGCCTCATGCTAAATGGATATACAACCAGTGTTTGTAATAGTTACTGCCTGAATAAAATAAAAAGTATATATTTAGGATAAATATACCTATGTATATGCAATAAAATCATATGTAAACAGTTCTGTTAAAATTATATTAAATATATAAATGTTTCATTTTCTATTCAGGCAGAAACCTTAAGTTCTGATTTCATATTGTTTGTCTACAATTTAAGTAATATAATCCGTTTCATCCTTTAACCACTTAAGGACCGAGCCTCTTTTTTACACTTGTTGTTTACAGGTTAAAATCTTTTTTTTGCTCGAAAATTACTTAGAACCCCCAAACATTATATATATTTTTTTCTAACACCCTATAGAATAAAATGGCAGTTGTTGCAATATTTTCTGTCACAACGTATTTGTGTAGCGGTCTTACAAGCGCACTTTTTTTGGAAGAAATACACTTTTTTAGATTTAAAAATAAGACAACAGTAAAGTTAGCCCAATTTTTTTATATTGTGAAAGATAATGTTACGCCAAGAAAATTGATACCCAATATGTCATGCTTCAAAATTACACCCGCTCATGGAATGGCGACAAACTTTTACCCTTAAAAATCTCCATAGACGATGTTTAAAACATTCTACAGGTTACCAGTTTTGAGTTACAGAGGAGGTCTAGGGCTAGAATTATTGCTCTAACTCGAACGATTGTGGCAACACCTCACATGTGTGGTTTGAACCACATGTGTGGTTTGAACACCGTTTTCATGTGCGGGCGCAACTCACATATGCTTACGCTTCTGCGCACGATCTTATCAGGATGAATTTTTTTTTCTTATTTATTTTTATTTTTAATTTTTACACAGGGTCATGTAATGTAAACATCCCTTGTAATAGAAAAAAAGCATGACAGGACCTTTTAAATATGAGATCTGGGGTCAAAAAGACCTCGGATCTCATATTTACACTAATATGCAATAAAAAAAAAATAGAAAAAAAAAATAAAAATATTTTTTTTTTAAAGAGATATGGCTGGAAGTTACATTTGACATTGTTTCCGCCCTCCCATGCCATGGAGCTGAGCAGGGGCCATCTTCCCTTCAGTCGGCAGCCAGGCATCCACAGGAGAGGACACGATCGTCTCTGCCGCTACCGGCAGGTCCAGTAAATGGTGGAGACCCCCAGAGCACGGTGAGAGGGTGGGCACCTCTCCCGCTGCCGATAAAATGATCTCTTGGCGAATCCACCACAGAGACCACTTTTATCTTAAAGCGAAACACATGGCGTTCCCAAAAATACTATTACTAGTGCTGGTTGGAGAAATATTTAAACTAATGAGGGGGCATTTTTGTCACACGAACAGGTCCAGGATAGTTGAAAGAAGCTTTTGTAACAACCAAAACCTACCAAAAATTACCTTCATTTTGCCTTACCCTTGATAAAATTTAACATCTTCAAATTCTGAAAGAAAATTACAAATCACAGAAAAAAACCCTAAGCAAAAGAACTATATGAGATTTTTTTTTTGTTTTCAATATCTTTTATTATTATTAAATTTAAGTACAAAAAATACAGTTTAATAACATACATTTCATCCCCCGAAAAACTTTCTTCTCTACAACTAGGTACAAATTACCTCAAAGCTTTTAAAACCTCTCCCCCCATCCCCGTACTATCCACTCCCCTCCCCTCCCCTCTCCTGCTCTGGAGACAACATTTAATGTTGCTTACATCTATCTCGGTACCAGCTCCTAAACCAATCAGGCTCCTACCATCTCTGCGAACTTCAAAGTAAGCTTAAATAAGTGCCAATCCTTCCATTTTCTCTCAAATCCCACCCAACCCTCCTCTCCACTAAATCTCATGTATTCCAAATAATAAATATCATCTACTCTATTACTCCAGTTCCTCAGCATGGGGCTATCTGGATCTTGCCAATGTCTGAGAAATAAACTTTTGGCTGCTTTCAGGAGTGAGGGGACCAGGGTTTTCAGATATTGGTTAACTGGTGTTTTCGTCCGGTGGAATAAACACTCCCACGGATCTTCTTGGACTTCCTCTTTTGTTATCTCTTTTATTTTCTGAATTATCTCTCTCCAGAGTTGTCTAATTTTAGGACACGTCCACCAAATATGAGACATAGTTCCCCCGTTCTCCACACCCCCTGTGCGGAGACTATATGAGATTTTAAAGGTACCACACCACTGAATAAATTTAAAAATATATTTTTTATTGAGAATCCCAATTAAAATGTTTAAAAGGCACCAAAAGGAAAATGAAGGAAATCTATTTAATCTATGTGACACACAATAGCAATTTGTTCCTGAAGAAGTGGGCGCTGAAACGGGTAGAAGACATCTATTTGTTGGAGTTCCCGTGTCATGATCAGGGGTCAGGATCGAAGACCAGTTGCTATAGCAGGACTACCACTGACCAGCAGGATACAGTAGGGATACTGACCAGCAGGATACAGGCAGTCATCCTGGCAGATGACACGGGCTCACCTGAGGTGCAGAGTCTAAGTACTAACAGATGTTCACCAGTGCTCCCGATGGTGGAGATGGATTTTTCTGCATGTTAGCACCAGGTCGCGGTCCTCAAGATCGCCCCACCAGGAGGTGGGCAAGCCGGGATCCAGTAGCGGATAAGTAGGTAGGGATCAAACAGAACCGTAGTCAGTAAACAAGCCAAAAGGTCAGTAACAGGTGGTTGCGGGTTGGAATCAAACAGAAGCATAGTCGAGGTACAAGCAATAAGTCTGTAACGAGTGGTAGCAAAAATTGCTATGCGGGAAGCTTTGGCTGAAACGCGTTAGCATTATGTGGATTGCACACTGATATTGTGCCAAATAAAATTCTTTAAATTTTTTAAAGAAGAAGCTTTGCGTTGCTGGCGATTTCTTTTATTATAGACTCACAGCCAGTGCACCAACTCCGCTCATCAACTTAGCAGTAGAGCTTGCATGAGTTTTTTCCTTGTACTCAGAAGCGTAGTCAGTAAACAAGCCAAAGGTCAGTAACAAGTGGTTGCAGGTTGAAATCAACAGAAGCGTAAGCGAGGAACAAGCCAAAGGTCGGTAAAGAGTGGTAGCAAAAATATGGACAGCAGCAGGGAAGACAAGAGCTAGATATTGGCTGGAGAAAGCACAATAATCTGGCAAACAGGAAGTGCAAAGACTAGGCTTAAACCAGGAAGCTTATGGGAGGAGCAAAGAGTAAAAGGTTCAGCAAAAGTCAAGGCACAAGACAGGGTTGTCCAATGGATCAGACAGGGTGCTGTCCAGCATCTTATGTAGCTTAGGGAAAAGAGTCATTGCTATACACAGCAGAGGTCCCAGATTCAAGTGCAGACCATGACACCCGATGGAAATGCAACATCATTTTGCAACATGTTCTACTAAATGTTGTATCATGGTTGTGTGCAATTTTTAATATGCCAAAATTTTCTTTTGGAGCTTTTTCACCATTTTATATGGGATTGCTCAATAAAAATATTTTTTTAAAATTTATTCAATGCTGTGGTACCTTTAACCCCTTGCCGCCGAGCGTACACAGATACGCGGCCTCGGGCTTTCGGAGGTTATACCGTAATGATGCCCGCAGGATGGTACCATTTTTTAGAGCGGGCGATCGGCTATCCAGGGATAACAACCGATGCAGCTAAAAGCCTCTCGGTTGTTATGCCGGAGGAGCGGGAGGGGACATCCCCCCTCCTGCCACTCTTATTGGGCTTCTCGACCCACCAGGAGTCCCGATCATTGATCAGCCTCTTCCAGCGGCTAGAGAGAGACTGGCACAAAGCCAGAAATGGCTTGGTTCCAGTCTTCTCTCTGTAAACATGGAAGTGATGTCACAACATCACTTCCTATTTACTCAGCTGCCAATGGCGCCAGTTTTTAAAAAATATACAGTATTCAGATTAACTGAAAATGGTGATCTGAATACTTTGAAGTGCAAAGGAGGGATTGGAGGTCTTTAAAGATTTTATTCCTTGTAACAGCGATAAAAGTGATCAAATTTTTTTTTTTTTAAAAAACAATGTAAAAAAATAAAAATAAATGAAATTTTTTTTAATGCGCCCTCATCCCCACGAGCTCGCGCAGCAAAGAAAACACATACGGAAGTCGCGCTTGCATATGTAAACGGTGTTCAAATCACACATGTGAGGTATCGCCGCGATCGTCAGAGCGAGAGCAGTAATTCTACCATTAGACCTCCTCTGTAACTCTAACCTGGTAACCTAGTTAACCTTTCACATTATACAAAAAAATTGGGCTAACTTTACTGTTTCATTTTTTTTAAATTCATGAAAGTGTCTTTTTCCCAAAAAAGTTGCATTTACAAGACCACTGCACAAATACCGTGTGACATAAAATATTGCAACAATCACCATTTTATTCTCTAGATTCTCTGCTAAAAAATATACATAATGTTTGGGGGTTCTAAGTAATTTTCTAGCAAAAAATACAGATTTTAACTTGTAAACACCAAATGTCAGAAATAAGCTTAGTCATGAAAGGGTTAAAATCTGATGTAGTTCTTTTGTTTAGGGGTTTTTCTGTGATGTATAATAACTGTAAAGGATGCAGCACCATCCAGTGTCTCAGCACACCCCTTCTGATGCAATTCCAGTGGTCAGCGGCACTTCCGGGCCACATACTGACGTCACTTCCAGGCTCCACATAGCCAAGCACTGGTGCGTTTTGTCATTACAAAAGTGCCTCCGACCCCTGAAATCGCAGTCAGATGGGCATTGTGAGACTCTGGGAATACCAGCCATAATATCTGAGCTTGAGACTGACGATCCTTTGTTAATGATAAGCTTTCATTTTTAAGATGATTTTTAATTAAAGTGTATAATTTAATAAAATTAGTGTCTAAATGGGATTACGCTATGTTTGAGCTTTAGCGGAAAGTGACTTTCTAAGCTGGAACTGAGCATCCCGGGCTAGTGAGACATCTAGAAAGGAAAGAGGAATTACTATCAGTGAGTGTGGTGTCTTGTGGGGAGTGGTGGTCACCAGTTGCACTGTGGTGAGTAGAGCACACATTCAGAGGTAAATGCTGGGACTACTTTTTGGATACACTTTCTTCTGTTTGTAAAGGACACTTTATCTGCTATTAATCAGCACAGAGGTGGACTGATGCCTTTATAGTTACTCATTGAGTGCTTTCTGAAAGTAGATTTGAGTGTGTCACCTGTTCACTACAAATTAAAATACAAAGTATCATATGCAATATTCTATATATAATTTGCTAAATAAATATATAAAAAGAGTGTTGTACAAAATGCCCTGTTGTATTTATTCAATGCAGTAGAGAAAAATTAGGTATCCAAGCTGGCTGTGTTGTCTAGCAGTGTCTGTGTAAATCTCAGTAATTAATGGACAAATATACACATATATATTTATTTCAGCAGTTTGTCAACAGTTTATCTTTATTAAACCACTACTGTCTCAAGCTCCTAGGAACTTAATTAGGGGAAGATTAACTGAGGAAACATTGTTCTCAGGCTAACTTTATTTACTGGGTTGGATTAATCTGCAAGTTTTGCAAACAAAATAATGTTTGTTAGAGCCGGTTCACACTGAGGCAGCGACTTGCAGCGCGACTGCCTCAGGCGATCTGCACACGACAGCAGTGGCGACTTGCAAAACGACTTCTATATAGAAGTCAATGCAAGTCGCCCCCAAAGTAGTACAGGAACCTTTTTCTAAGTCAGAGCGACTTGAGTTGCTCCTATTAGAACGTTTCCATTGTACAGAATGGAACGCGACTTGTCAGGCGGCTAAGTCGTCTGACAAGTTGTCCCAGTGTGAACCGGCTCTTATCCTTAAAGTTTACATAAATCTGAAACAATTGTTTAGTTACAAATAGAGAAGAGAAGGGCTAAAAACCCTAATTATTTTAAGCTGGCCAAAGATGGATCAAAAATCAGCCTATCAGCAGGATTCGGCCGAATTTTGATAAATCTTTAGCCATTCCCGCTCAAAATCTAACGATCAACTTGCGTCGAACAGGACTGTTAGAAAATTTGATTTCAATCAGCGGCTGCCGCCGATCAATTTCTGTTGAACAGGACTGTTGGAAAATTTGAATTCAATCATCGGCTACAGCTAATCTACTGCAGCTGATTCCTCCATCCGCCTCACCTGTGTGAATGGGGAAATCCATTCATTTTGGCAGATTGAAAAAAGAAAAAACATCTATGGCCAGCTTTACATTTTGCTGACTGTGGCCTGCTAGCGAGATTTCTCTTCACATCCTGTCCTGAAGATGCAACAGGAAATCAGAGAAAAGTGATGGTAGCTTCAACTGTTCACAGATACTCACCTTGACCTCATTTGAATGTGTGCGTAGATTGCATGTTTCATATTGTTTGCAACAATGCTGTATTAGTAACCTTTTAGCAATGATATGTTTTTAAATATTCAAGAGCGCAAATATGTAGCAGAATGCATATTGGCCTAAATTTATGAAGAAATTTGATTTTTTTTTCTATTTTTTTTATTGGATACGTTTTATGGCAGAATATAAAGTTTTTTTTTGTAAAAAATAAAAAAAACACAGTATTTATGGGAAAAAGAGGGCATACATTATTTTGGGTACAGCATCGCACGACGTGCAATCCTCAGTTAAAATAGTGCAGTGCCGTATCACACAAAATTGGTCACTGGTCATGAAGCGGGGTAAATCTTCCGAAAGTCAAGTGGTTAATGCATGACCTCTGTCTGTAGTGTGAGACCTGACACTGTGAAAAAACAACATATTCCACATTCTCTAGTGCAGGTGAGAGCTACACAGTAATTGCATGTGGCACATACACAAGCAGGCAGAATGTTCACAGACACACACAGAGCTCACTTGCAGTTTGGAGATTATGTTTTTCATCACATTAGCACTCCCATATTTGTGGTGCATCACAGAGGGGGTGACAAGGCATGCATTGGATGCAGTGTAACCCAAAAGGGCAAGTTATCTTGTCCTTTTGACACATGGGGGTTTATTTACTGAAACTAGAGAGTGCAAAATCTGATTCAGCTGTGCATGGTAGCCAATCATCTTCTAACTTCAGCTTGTTCAATTAAGCTTTGACAAGAAAACCTGAAAGCTGTTTCTATGCAGAGCTGCTGCACCCAATTTTGCACTCTCCAGTTTTAGTAAATTAACCCCATACTGACAAGCAAGCTGAAGTAATGCCAAGTCATAGGGGGGGGCGAGAAGCCCTGACCCTTAATATTGTAGCCACAACATGTGAGCCCATCATTACAAGGAAACAAACAACACAGAGACTGATGCAGCTAAAAGCCTCTCGGTTGTTATGCCGGAGGAGCGGGAGGGGACATCCCCCCTCCTGCCGCTCTTACCGGGCTTCCCACTTCTCACCAGGAGTCCCGATCATTGATCAGCCTCTTCCGGCGGCTTGAGAGAGACTGGCACGAAGCCAGAAATGGCTTGGTTCCAGTCTTCTCTCTGTAAACATGGAAGTGATGTCACACATCACTTACTGTTTACTCAGCTGCCAATGGCGCCAGTTTTTAAAAAATATACAGTATTCAGATTCGCTGAAAATGGTGATCTGAATACTTGGAGGTGCAAAGGAGGGATTGGAGGTCTTTTAGATTTTATTCCTTGTGACAGCAATAAAAGTGATCAATTTTTTTTTTTTTTTAAACACAATGTAAAATAATAAAAATAAATGAATTTTTTTTTAAAGCGCCCCCATCCCCACAAGCTCGCGCAGCAAAGAAAACACATACGGAAATCGCGCCCGCATATGTAAGCGGTGTTCAAATCACACATGTGAGGTATCGCCGCGATCGTCAGAGCGAGAGCAGTAATTCTACCATTAGACCTCCTCTGTAACTCTAACCTGGTAACCTAGTTAACCTTTCACATTATACAAAAAAATTGGGCTAACTTTACTGTTTCATTTTTTTTAAATTCATGAAAGTGTCTTTTTCCCAAAAAAAGTTGCATTTAAAAGACCGCTGCACAAATACCGTGTGACATAAAATATTGCAACAATCACCGTTTTATTCTCTAAATTCTCTGCTAAAAAATATACATAATGTTTGGGGGTTCTAAGTATTTTTCTAGCAAAAAATACAGATTTTAACTTGTAAACACCAAATGTCAGAAATAAGCTTAGTCATGAAAGGGTTAAAATCTGATGTAGTTCTTTTGTTTAGGGGTTTTTCTGTGATGTGTAATAACTGTAAAGGATGCAGCACCATCCAGTGTCTCAGCACACCCCTTCTGACGCAATTCCAGTGGTCAGCGGCACTTCCGGGCCACATACTGCACGTGTCTATGGAAATTAATTTTAAACTTGGCAACTGTAGTACTCCAAAATGTTTTGAATGATCCTTTGACCGTTTTAATGGGCATGTTGCAATATTAAGAAAATGCCAAATAGTGATATTTATACACATAATAGAACTGTAGCTAAAAAAACTAATATAAGTAATAAATATGTTGTTCGTATAACTCTTTGCTTGTAAAATTAGATTAGCTAGGGCACCGCCCAGCTATACTAATACAGGGAAAAATTGAAAACATATCCTAAAGAATTCCCCCATTTAAAAGACTGCCAAACCACAAAGGCTGATTATTGTTATAATTATATTAAAGCTAATCTGTATTTAATCCCACAGATTCATACTATGATAATTATACACAATGTTTATGGTATATTAGAGAGGGAGTTTCTCTATATGACCAATATGATTTAAAATGGTATTAAACCCAAAAAAAACATTTATTATATTGCAGCTTACCATTTTTTAGATGTGATAGCTGCATTATTTTTTTTTTAAGCTTTCTTTCTTCCAATTGTAGTTGGTCTGTTGTTTTTCAAAAGAACAAGCACTCCAGCAGAATGTATCAGCCACAGAGATTAAACAAACCATTTAACGTTGACAGGGATGCTTACAATGATCAGATTTTATTTATCATGTAAAACCTTTATCCCAAAAAAAAACATGCTCATAAAGTATTAGCTAGAGTTTGACTTCAATTTGTTAGTTTATTTAATCTGCTAGTAGATCTAACACTTCCCTCCCCCCAGATTAACAATGCTGCTGTCCAAAGGCTCTTTCATCCAGAGTGAAGGCACTCTAATACAGGAGGTGTGTTACTGGTCAGATCACTAGATGAAAACAGAGGGGAAAAGCCTAAGAAAAGAAAACTAATGCAGCCACCACATCTATTGATTGGTATGTTGCAATATATTACATTTTTGGTTTATTATGTTGGGCAGTGTTTATTGTTGACTTGTTGGGCAGTGTTTATTGTTTTGGAAATGTTTACTATTTATGCGTGTTTTTTTCTTTTGTCATTGAATACACTGTTTGCTAAAATAAGTCACTGCTAAAAAAAATTACTTCAGTAAAGTGAATTCTGCTAGGTTGCTTTGCTCCATAAGTGTTTATTGAATAAAACTATTGATGCACAAGCTTTTCACCAATGGCCCTCTAAAACAGCAGAGAGCAGAAAAAAAATATTTGATTATTACTATATGCAATAATTATGACTTTTAACCAGTGAATTGTAAGGGAATGTAAAAACAATTCTTACAATGGAAAGTATTTTAAATTTGTATTTAACATCTAGTCACACATATGGAACAAATCACATACAGCAGTTTGTAAAAATATGCGTACATACTAGAGTAGAGATAGCACTCACTTCTGGTCTGAATGTATCCCAATAAAAAGACCCCAACAACTTTGTAATATTTTTAAGACTTGAAAGCCTGTTCATATTCATAATTTTTTTTATCATTTGGCAAACATTCGCAGTTTTTAGAGTTAGTATTCATCTGCCTTGTAAAGAATAGACTGGTTGCCTCATCATTCCCTCTTCATTCTACACAGCCTATATAATAAAAACGGAAGAATGTCTGCTAAGTCTGTTTTGTGGGTGCATGCTTTGGACAACTCTTTTCAGCTGTAATTAACAGAAAAAAAAATAACAAACATAAAACATATGACCATATAACTTCTCTCCACAAATGTAAACACAGGAAGTTACGGCGCTTGCACACCAAATAGAATTAAAATAATAATATACGTGAGCTGAGCTCTATTGTGAGATACACACAAATAAAATTATAAAACAGAAGAGCTCCGCTACTACAAATAACAGTGACTAAATTATATATGGTTCTCAGTGAATGAAGGTCAATATAGAAATTCTAATTAATGAAGCAGTGAAGCAGTAAAAGTAAGTGTCCATGTGATTATTCTTTGTGACAGTCCATATTAAAAGGCACCACACTGTGAGTACACCTCCACCACATTAAAAATCTGCTTGCCAGATGGCAGGCTTTAGGAGTTTGTGGCTTAAACCCACCCAGGGCCTTTATCCTAAGAGGAAGACCGATGGTAATTTTTAAATGGATCTCACTCCAGGTGAATTGAAGACAGATTGACATCCAAATAATCTCATAAGGATCAGGGTTTCACCTCACTACTCAGAAGAAAATACCCAAAAAGAAAAACTCGCCATAATGTAAAACCAACTAAACTTTAATAGTAAAAAATAGTAATGCACTTACAGCAAGATGCAGAAAAGTAGGGAAAGACAAAAAGCCGGCCGGCTTGCATAACCACCACTCCATCCGGGCAGGATAAAACAACGCGGTGACGTCAGCACATCCCTCAATTAACGCGTTTCGTCACAAGATTCCTCTCTCCACAAATGTTCTAGCTATTTTCTATATCTTTTTGGATTATTTAGGGTAGTGTACTATTATTAAAGCATATCACTCTGATTTCAGTTCTATTAAGCAGAAGGTAAGCTGATCAGAAGTGTTTTTGCAGAGCTCATATGCAGCACATATTGTCATCTAAATATGCTCCACATCTCCTATACAGGTATTTATCCATATATGTATGATATTACAGTATATTTCACATCAGATTTTCAGAAACAGTCATCAAAGTATTGTATGTTTTAAAACAAAACTGATAGAACAGTTATGCAGTCCTTTAACAAAACTGATACACTCAAACATAAAGAGATAGTTGTGTCCAACCAAATGCTAATTTTCCAGGAAAATTTTACCCAATCTTCCATCATTCCCCACCCAAACCACACTCTGACTGATCACTAGCTAAAAACAATTGGCCTTTTTTACTTACTTAAAGACACAATTACATGAAACTCAGGTCCCAAGTCTTTTCTTATATTTTGTTTAGTTCCTTGGGTGTCGACATCATTGTCTGTATGATATTTACCCTTGCTGTAGGCTGTCCAGTAGTGGGGTCTTTCAGGATCCATGAGGAGTGACATTGGAGGACCGATGGTCTTGGGAACATTTCAGCACTGGATTAATGCACGCAGACAGGACGGCTCAAGAGCGAGCCCACATGAGTGCCCCATAGAAAACAGCTTTCTATGGGGCACTCGCCAAAAAAGAGGAGCCAGAAGCGCCAGTGGGTGACCCCAGAAGAGGAGGATCGGGGCTGCTGCGTGCAAAACTATTGCACAGACCAGGTAGGTATGACATGTTTATTATTTTAATTAAAAAGAAAAATAAATAGGCTTTAATATCATTATATCATTACAATGGTTATCCCCTACTGTAAGCGCTGTTCTGTGATAGAAAAAATCCCACAGCACGGTAACAGCTGAAGGGTTGCTCATTGTGTAATCCAAGTATGAGGACTGATCACCTTCTTGGATCACTTGCAAAATTTCAGCTGTTTTAATTTTCTTTGAAAAAACACAAAGTTTGCCTCCTGCTTCGATTTTACAATTGGAATAATCACAAAGGCTCTGTATGCATATGTTAAAACATATCAAGTTTCTTTTGGCCAGTTAAAATAACCTTCTCATTGGTAGAACAAAACCTGCCTGGATATGAATAAAATATTAAAACCATAAAAGCAATTAGAACAACTTTGCATCTTGGCGCGTCTTGCAAAACCTTTTACTTGGCATAGATTGTACCTCTGCACTGTACAGCTGCCAGACTAATTTTAGTTCTTTCCAAATTCATTTGTGAGCACTTGCAGATCTAGTAAGCAGAAATACCCTATGCAACATAAAAGAGCTTTGCTTCCTTGAACACCTGTCTATGTGCTTTTAAAAGGTTATAAAAAAAAAACTGAATAGACGAAATGTAAATGTGAGTGAGATTATTCACTGATGTGTTAACAATAATAATAATACCTGGCCAAATTAACATTGTTTAATTTAGTGTGTATTAAATTCTGTGTTTTAAGATAGTAAGTGAGATAGCAGCATTTCTGGAAAATTGGTATATATTTGCATATTGTTTATTTCTTTTTCTCTCACGTTGCATACTGGGCAAGAGGTCAGGGAAAGCACTGATTTATTTTTTTACAGTGATCCTGTTTTTTTATTTTAATGCATGACACTATCGCTCACCTAGCAGACCTCGGGTCTCGGCAACCCAGTATACATATTTACGTGCAAGAGATCTGGCAGTTCCTCTCAGAGTGAAAAAATGTAATTACTCCCCATTGAAAAAACAAACACTTTTAAATAATACTGTTCTGAGACTGTCTTTAAAACAATTCCATATGATATACAGAAAAATGCCCCAAATTTTTGAATTGTTGCCAGTAGAAGCACAGCTACTATGAGTTTGAGGGAAAGATTAATAATACTATATCATCTTATGACACTTCAAGCTACAAGAAAGTTCTGGAAGACCTGGTCCTAAATTGGCAGGACAATACAATTTGAGTTGTTTGTCAGTTTAACAAAATCCTAGCTGTTTGCTGGTTGGAATTGATAGGTATTTTTAAAACGAAACATTTGGCCAGCCATTTTTTTTTCTGAAAAGGTCCTTTAGCAGTGGTGAATATAAAAAATATATAAAAAAGCAGCTCAAGCAGCAATACTCACCTCCTCCCCAGATAGCAAGTAATTGCGCTGTCAGTTTGAAGATGACTTAGTAAGCTATTGCTAGACTTGCCAGGTTTCACAAGTTTGTTGCACAATTGCAGCAAGTCCACATTGCATGACTCCATATCAATTTTCTTTGCAAACATTCTGCAAGTCTGCTGCAAGTTCTGGTTCATTATGTTGTGCAATAGTCATCCCACCACAGGGGTCACTGTGGCTGAATTTTCATTATTGCTCCCTGCTGTGTGTAAGGTTTTTTTTTTTTTAATTGGTGCTGGGGCAGCCATAGAATCACTTTGGGAGTGGTGTGCAGAGAGGTGAGTGGTAACCATGAGATCTGATATGGAGTTCAGGGAGGTAGAAATCAACAAGTGACTAACCCTAATATTCCATTGGTGTAGCACAATTTGGAATGTTTTCTTTTTCCTTGTTTATATGCTAGTATTTAGCAGAAAATGTGTGTATTTAACGAGAGGTGTAAATAGTATACAGCACAATGCATGGGTCTCCCTCTATACAGATAAGGTGAATATTTCCGCGCTGCCTTAATCAGAACAGCGAAACACTAGTTGCAGCAAACACCGGGTTGGTCAATCTGCACCAATAAATTATATGTAAAAAAATCAATGAGTGGTGTTGCACTCTAGTGAATATTAAATCACTAGAAAATAAAAAGTGCTATATTTTCATGCTAAATGTCAAATGTGCAAATGATCATAATACACAGTACAAAAGTGCTAAGTGCTCAAATTCAAATAATCTCAGATATGCTTCACAGTGTACAAGTTATTCCAACATTAGAGCGTCCAGATATATAATAAATTAAAAGTGCTAGTGCTAACAGAGTACAAGAATAAAGTTCAAAAGTGCACAAAAATTTTCAAACAGATACGTAAAGTGCAATGGATGAAGTGCTGTGCTCCAAGTGACACTGTGCAGAAATAACCTTTTCCCAGCAATTACAGAAAAACCTTACATACAGCTGGGAGCACTGATGAAAATTCAGTTGCAGTGACCTCTGCGGTGGGATAACTATTACACAACATAACTGAACCAGGACTTGCAGCAGACTTGCAGAATATTTGCAAAGAAAGTTGATCTGGAGTTATGCAATGTGGATTTGCTGTAATTGTGCAACAAACTTGTGAAACCTGGCTAGTCTAGCAATAGCTTAGCAAGTCATTTTCAATTTTTTTTTCTCAGAAAAACCTTTATTAAAGAACTCAGTTTACAAACATGTCAGAAAATTCCAGTTCCATCAAATCACAGTGTACATACAACTATTTTTATCATCTCTACGCCTTCATCTAGGGCATGGTAATTTCAGCGTGCATTTTGTTATTCATGTAGCCTACATTCCTCAAGACCAGCTGCTCCAACCATGGTCCAGCAGTGTGACCTGGTGTTTTACCTTTTGCAATTTAACAACCCAGTAACCTATCAAGAATAAGGTCCACCGGGGATAGGCCCAGTGAGCTCAGCCAGGGTGACCACTGTTCTTCGAATTTGCCAGGGCGTCCCCTGTGTTGGACTAGAAACTTTTCCAATCGTAACGTGTCTCCCACCTGGCCAATCCATTCCCTAAGAGAGGGGGGCTCGGTTGCCTTCCATCTTCGAAGGATGAGCAGGCGTGCCTGAAAGAGAGCCCTTGCAATGGGCGGTTTAAAGTTGTCCTCCAGGAGGAGGTCATCTAGGATGCCCAGTAGGCACGGTTTGGAGTCAGTCGGGATAGAAACTGAAAATGCTTTGTTAATTGTATTCAGTACCCCTGTCCAATATAGGTTTAACTTGGGCAGCGCAACAGCGTGTGGATCAAGTCCCCATGGTCCCTCGCACATCTCGGACACTCTGAGTCTGGTCTCACCCCTATTTTGGCCAGCCTGGCTGGCGTAACATGCACCCTTAATATAATGTACACCTGAGATAGGCGCTGTGCTACATTTAGGGATAACAATTGTACTGCCTGAAGCGCCTCTTCCCACTATTCCCCCCCAAGGGCACCCACATCATTCTCCCACTTAGTCATCGTCTTTAGGGGTAACCCTGTCAGGAATACCCTGAGTAGCATTGAGTAGCAGTTAGAAATAAAGCCTTTCAGGCTGGTCACCTCCTCCATATAGTAAAATATAGGGGTCGGGGATATTGTCCACGGAGTCCCACTTGTTTGAGCCCTTATCGCGTGTTGTAGTTGAAGGTAATAGAAGTGCATTGTCTGTGGGAGCTGAAATCGCTCTCTCAGATTGGAGAAGGTGCTCAGTTTACCTGGCGTAAAAATGTGGGGTAAGTGTGTACCTTTGTGCTTCCTCCACTGAGAACCACATGTCAGTATCTGTAGTTTCGGGTAATACCCCTTGTTCCATATTGGGCTGTGTTTGGTGAAGACTTCTACCACCTGTAACTGTCTGGCCTTGTTCCATACTTTTTGGACTAGGGCATATGTGGGGACTCTCTTATTGAACTTTGCATAGTCCAGGGGCTCTAGGCCCTCTGCGACATCCGGGAACCCCATAGTATGACCCATCAGGGTTCTAATGGGGTCTGCCACTGTGTGGCCCTCCCCCTCCCCATCCAGCGGGGTAAGGGCTTGGGCCACATGCTGCAGCTGGGCTGCAATGTAGTAAAGCCATGGGTTGGGCAAAGCACCCTCATCTTTGTGTTTCTGAAATTGTTCTAACTTAACTCTGGGGGGCTTGTCCTGCTACAGGAAGGACCTAAAAATGGAGTTTATTATGCAAAATATTTTAAGGGGAATCACCATCAGGGTATTGTGCAGTATATAAAGGAGCTGGGGCATGAAAATCATTTTAATAAGGTTAACTCTTCCTACCAGGGACATGTTTAGTCTCAATCATACTTTTATTCTGGCGCGGATTCATCCCAGCAGTGGTGACAGGTTAAGGAGGATGTACTCTAGCATTTCCGGGGTAACCTGGATTTCCAAAACCATAACTCTGGCTATAGACTTGCGGAGCTCTTGCTGTAGACTTGCAGGGCTCTTGCTATAGACTTGCAGAGCTCCTGCTATAGACTTGCAGAGCTCTTGCTGTAGACTCACCACTCCACATTTGCTCTTGCTAGAGACTTGCCATGCAAATTTGCTAGAAATTGGAAAAGTGTCAACTTGAACTTGTGCTTCAAGTCCTCTGCAAGTGTACAAAATGCCAGGGAAGATGTGCAGCAAGTTAACAAGACTTATAATTCAATACTCCTAAAAATGTGTGACAAGTTATCCTTGCTATCTGGATCTTTGTCCCGGGTTCACGCAGTAATTGTCATGGTTTAGCCTGCAGTTTTCTGTTTGTGATATACCTCCCTCCTTGCTGCAGTGGTTCTGCTAGATTTGGGATTCCATTAACATGTGCTGCTGGCTTCTACGTTCACCTATGGGTATCACCTGCTCTACTGTGGATTTTTATCCCTTTTCCTTCTATCACCTCCTGGCCCGCCTCCCAGTTTGCTTCCCTATATATACACGATATTACCAAAAGTATTGGGACACCTGCCTTTACACACACATGAACTTTAACGGCATCCCAGTCTTAGTCTGTAAGGTTCAATATTGAGTTGGCCCACCCTTTGCAGCTATAACAGCTTCAACTCTTTTGGGAAGGCTGTCCACAAGGTTTAGGAGTTTGTCTACTGGGAACACACAGCTCCCAGGAGAGAGTGGGGACCACTTGGGACGCGCAGCGCGACTCGCGCATGCGCAGTAGGGAACCGGGAAGTGAAGCCGCAATGCTTCACTTCCTGATTCCCTCACCTAGGATGGCGGCGGCAGCTTCCGAGAACTGAGCGGGTTCTCGGCGCCCCCTGCCGACATCGCTGGACCCTGGGACAGGTAAGTGGCCATGTATTAAAAGTCAGCAGCTGCAGTATTTGTAGCTGCAGGCTTTTAATATTTCTTTTTTTCGGCGGTGTGGGTGAACCCCCGCTTTAATCCCAACATTTTAGTACACTCAACAGGCACAGGTCTAATACAGGCTGACTGTACCAAGTAGCACTGGCATTTAGAGCCCTATGACTTCAGGAACAAATATCCAGAACACAGAATACATAGAATACATTACAATTTTCCTTTGATAATTCTAGTTATCAGGCTGTCATTTTCATGCATTGATGCTAACCCAGAACAAGTATAGATTTAAGCAGTTCGCATTCATTTACAGCATGCTTGTCAGGAATTGTGATTGACATACAGTGAACTACACTAGATTCAGACACAGCTAGGCATCTAGCATTTTCAGAAGGAAGCCTGCAATGAAAGCCTGTACTTCTCTAATGGTAGAGTCACTTTATAAGATGTGCACAACCAAACAGCAAGGAATGCTAAATCACTTTTTAATTTCTGATGAGAGTTCGTGTAACTTGTCGCTGGCATGATAACAAGAGGTATCACAATCCACTGCACAATGACAAATAACTGAAAGTGATTGTAAAGGTAAAAAATGTTTAAAAAAAAATAACAAATATGTCTATACTTACCTGCTCTGTGTAATTGAATTGCACAGTGCAGGCGCAGACCTACTCTTTTCTGGTCCCCCCACCGGCATTCCTAGCCCCTCCTCTCTGTCCAGTGCCCCCATGGGAACTGCTTCCCATGGGGGCACTCGTGCATGCTCGCTACTGAGCGCCACTGCTATGTCCATTGACACAGACAGCGAGACTTGGCCCCGCCCCCACTCAATTTACACTGGCTTTGATTGACAGATCTGGGAGCCAGTGGTTCCTGGTACCCCAGCAAAGCCAGCGAGACTTGGAAGGTAGGGCAGAGAAGAGCTGCAGACATGCACGGGGCTGAATGGAATGAGGGCTCAGGTAAGTAAAGGGGGGTGAGAGGCAATGCTGACACCTAAACATTTTTTACCTTAATGCAAGGAATGCATTAAGGTAAAAAATATTTAGGCTTTAGAACCACTTTTAACCTAGATAGTAAGAGTGTTCCTGATAGAAAGGGAGCAATTTAAGCCTTTAAGACTTTTCTATATTCCTGAAATCCTCAGTAATAACAGGAGTTGGGAACAACAGCTGGAGCTACAGTTCACTGCAGTTGATGCTTTTAAATACTTAATAGAATCAGAAAATGAGTCAGTGGACAAAGAAAAAAAGAGGGATAGAAAGCTCAGAGAGAGATCCTACTAATGCCCCATACACACGATCCGACTTTCCGACAACAAAACCGTGGAATTTTGTACGAAGGTTGTTGGCTCCAACTTGTCTTGCATACACACGGTCACACAAATGTTGGCCAACAATTACGAATGTGGGAACGTGGTGACGTACAAGATGTACGATGAGCCGAGAAAAAGGAAGTTCAATAGCCAGTGCGGCTCCTTCTGCTTGATTTCGAGCATGCGTGAACTTTTGTGTGTCGGACTTGTGTACACACGATCGGAAATTCCGACAACAAAGTTTTGTTGGCGGAAAATTTAAGAACCTGCTAGCCAACATTTGTTGGCGGAAAGTCCGACAACAAATGTTCGATGGAGCATACACACGGTCGGACTTTCAGCCTACAAGCTCACATCCAACATTTGTTGTCGGAAAATCCGATCGTGTGTACGGGGCATAAAAGTAGTATTCAGTTGTAAATACGTATGTGAAAAGTATGGCACAAAAAATAGTAGGTGTATATTCATGGCCCTTCCTAGGGTCAAGCAACATACTTTAGCACATGGTGAATATGACTGTCCCCATGCAGAGTGTGGACGGTCGCACTCAATGCTCAGTAGGGTTTTCTGGAAATTCTTGCACTGTGAAAGGTTGCGAACAGATCTGGTGAACGATTGTAAAGAGGATGAAGTACCAAAATGGAACCAATATGTGGTCAGCAAAGGCACCCAATAAATAAAAAGGTGCTTTCAAGTGGATTGTTCAGGTAGATTGGTATTTATTGATCATAAAAACAGGTTAAAACACCACCAATGTGTTTTGTAGCTCTTTAGTGGCCAATTCATCAGGAAAAGGTGTATAGTACACTGGATGACCTTGATGTACATATTACAGTGATGAGTTTGCTCTGCAGGGGTTTGGATTCCTCATGTGATGCAGTGAAGTCAGCCCAGCCCAGGCAGCTCACGTACACAGCACAGCAGAGCGGCCGCCAGCACCACTCGCTCCTCCCACAGTGTGATGTCCTCTGTGCAGCTCGTTCACTGAAAGGCTGGCCTGGCACTGCTGCACCGCTGACTCGGACTCCTCCTCTCTTCTGCCACAGAGGAGCAGAGAGGCCAGCCCTGTATTCTAATACGGTGGTGGCGGCAGCGGGGGGGGGGGGGAGGAATGGTCAATATTTGCTCCAAAAGACGCACAGACATTTCCACCCATTTTTTTGGGGGGGGGGAAGTGCGTCTTTTGGAGCGAAAAATACAGTAGGTGCTTGACCAGTGAACTGTTTTTTTCAATATCAACAAATTACATAAAGCACAAAAGGCAACTATGCCGCATGCACAAAGCATAGCTGTAGACAACAACTGCATAGCAATGTAAAAATACACATATGCACCAAAATAGAATTCAGATTATAGAGCAACATGCCATAAATTTTCAGGAAATATTTATTTTACATAATATTGTATTGCTTAACTAGAATCATTATAGTGAAAATGAATAAAAAGAATAAAATTTGCTTCTGCCACAGTTTCCCTACCTATGAACAAACTCCCGAGCGTTATCATTTGTTAGTAAAACACTACATACAAATAAGTAATTTTTTCCTTTACACTTGTCCAACTCCCTCACTCCATACTCTCAGTTGTCTGCCCCTCAGCATCACACCCTTCAACCATTATGGAGAATTTGCTGACACTGGAGGGGACCTGTATCAGCTTCTTATATATAAAGGGTGCTATTACTCCCAATTAGATGGCATAGATTAATATAGAACCACCTAAATGTGGTAGAATTCACAGTTGCTGTAATTTCCAAAACCTAAATTTTTACAATACCTTTGCTTAGGCTTTCAGTTGTTCACTTTTTTATATTGCCAACCAGGACTTTACATACAATATTCATCCCATAAGCTCCAAAATCAGTGCACACTACTAATTTGAACAAGCATCCACTTGGGGACAGTTATGCTGAAATAGATTCTATGCTTGGTTGCCAAAAACTGGTAAGAATTATTCCCTTAATTGGTTCCTTTTTTGTTCATAGGTGTATTCTATACTGCATTCCATCCCTTAGAGGGACCCATTTCTTGCTGTATATCATTCTGAGATTCCAGAATCACAAAAAGTTTTAGGCTACTGAAAAAATAAGCCTGCAGCGCTCAACAGAGTTGTGCATACAATAACTTTCTCTACCTTTTAATTTGTATAGAAGGTCACTTTTTATTTGACTCCACTTTATCATCCGCCTCTGTATTTGTCATTGTTTCCATGTTATGCTAATGGTGATAAAGTACAGGCTGCACCTTTCAAATAGTAATTTGTGTAATAGATATTTTGGATCAAAGGATTGAATAAATGTAATGGAATGCTGGCACCAGCCCATAGCTTTTTATGTCTTTAGTAGATGGTGTCCACTTTAAGGGACCACATCAAGCAAAGGATAAATATTTTAAATGATCTGAATCAGAACCATCACTTACTAGTGTTATTTTAAATAGCAGCTGCATAGTAAACCTATAGGAATGCAGCATTTCATTAAATTATAAAATTTGTGCACTTGTATGCAATGTAATGACATTTGATGGCTTCTCAGAATTTAGAAAGTAGAAAAAATGCCAATGCCTTTAATCCACTGTAGAACTATTTTTTTGTACTCTTCCTGTCGAATTATCAATGATAAAATATGGTAAGGGAACAAAGACTGTTCCCTGTAGGTTTTTTTAATTAGCCCTATGTGTCAGTGTCCTGTTTACTCTATTGCAGCTGGCCATTGTAATATACTTAGCTCAGTCCCCTGTGATCAGTTAGTATACACAGATCCAGGTCTTGGTAGCTGTTATAAATGACCAGATCCATTTCTTGGTAACCAACATAAGACAAGTGGATGATACTCTGGTGTATTTTAACGTCTACAGTATATATATATATATATATATATATATATATATATATATATATATATATATATATATATATATATATATATACACACATTATGATACATCCTGAAAGACCAAAGAGCAGTTAACTATTCTATAGACGTACACAGGAATAGAAGTGAGAGGGCGCTGAGAACGCCACACTATCATTGTCTTAGTCTATTTGCTTTTAACCTTTTGTCACAATGTAAGAGTCCATTATACAGTAGGGACAGAAAGTATTCAGACCCCCTTAAATTTTTCACTCTTTGTTATATTGCAGCCATTTGCTAAAATCATTTAAGTTGATTTTTTTTCCTCATTAATGTACACACAGCACTCCATATTGACAGAAAAACACAGAATTGTTGACATTTTTGCAGATTTATTAAAAAAGAAAAACTGAAATATCACATGGTCCTAAGTATTCAGACCCTTTCCTCAGTATTTAGTAGAAGCACCCTTTTGATCTAATACAGCCATGAGTCTTTTTGGGAAAGATGCAGCAAGTTTTTCACACCTGGATTTGGGGATCCTCTGCCATTCCTCCTTGCAGATCCTCTCCAGTTCTGTCAGGCTGGATGGTAAACGTTGGTGGACAGCCATTTTTAGGTCTCTCCAGAGATGCTCAATTGGGTTTAAGTCGGGGCTCTGGCTGGGCCATTCAAGAACAGTCACGGAGTTGTTGTGAAGCCACTCCTTCGTTATTTTAGCTGTGTGCTTAGGGTCATTGTCTTGTTGGAAGGTTAACCCTTCGGCCCAGTCTGAGGTCTTGAGCACTCTGGAGAAGGTTTTCGTCCAGGATATCCCTGTACTTGGCCACATTCATCTTTCCCTCGATTTCAACCAGTCCTCGTGTCCCTGCAGCTGAAAAACACCCCCACAGCATGATGCTGCCACCACCATGCTTCACTGTTGGGACTGTATTGGACAGGTGATGAGCAGTGCCTGGTTTTCTCCACACATACCACTTAGAATTAAGGCCAAAAAGTTCTATCTTGGTCTCATCAGACCAGAGAATCTTATTTCTCACCATCTTGGAGTCCTTCAGGTGTTTTTTTAGCAAACTCCATGCAGGCTTTAATGTGTCTTGCACTGAGGAGAGGCTTCCGTCGGGCCACTCTGCCATAAAGCCCCGACTGGAGGGCTGCAGTGATGGTTGACTCTCTACAACTTTCTCCCATCTCCTGACTGCATCTCTGGAGCTCAGCCACAGTGATCTTTGGGTTCTTCTTTACCTCTCTCACCAAGGCTCTTCTCCCCTGATAGCTCAGTTTGGTCGGACGGCCAGCTCTAGGAAGGGTTCTGGTCGTCCCAAACGTCTTTCATTTAAGGGTTATGGAGGCCACTGTGCTCTTAGGAACCTTAAGTGTAGCAGAAATGTTTTTGTAACCTTGTCCAGATCTGTGCCTTGCCACAATTCTGTCTCTGAGTTCTTCAGGCAGTTCCTTTGACCTCATGATTCTCATTTGCTCTGACATGCACTGTGAGCTGTAAAATATTATATAGACAGGTGTGTAACTTTCCTAAGCAAGTCCAATCAGTATAATCAAACACAGCTAGACTCAAATGAAGGTGTAGAACCATCTCAAGGATGATCAGAAGAAATGGACAGCACCTGAGTTAAATATATGAGTGTCACAGCAAAGGGTCTGAATACTTAGGACCATGTGATAATTTAGTTTTTCTTTTTTAATAAATCTGCAAAAATGTAAAAAATTCTGTGTTTTTCTGTCAATATGGGGTGCTGTGTATACATTAATGAGGAAAAAAACTGAACTTAAATGATTTTAGCAAATGGCTGCAATATAACAAAGAGTGAAAAATTTAAGGGGGTCTGAATACTTTCCGTCCCCACTGTATATTCAATTAACATCCCTATACTTTTTAGCATACTACACTAGTGGAGCCCCCCTTTCTTTTCTCCTTTTCTTCCCCTTACCATTGTACTGGTAATACCAGAGCCTTTTAGGAATCTCGGCAGAGGATCCTTAAGGAGAAATCTACAATCCACCTCACTGACTACATACAACAGTAGCAATATCTACAAACCCGAACTCACAGATCCAATGATCAATCAACTTTGAGGTGAGAGTTCTGGGAGACTACATCCAATTAATTGTATGGAGTTGTATATGGCCAATACCACTATATTTTAATATTAAGAAGCCACCTATTGGATTTATATTTTATTTTATCCCATATCCGTGACTTTTTAGCACAGTTCAACACCCCATGAGGACCTAGCTTTCCCATTTATCATCATTTTGGACTATTCACTCTATGTTGCACAATTTATTGTTATTGGTGCATTATTTATTAGCATCTTTTTGATATTATTCACCAGATACCTTATTATTTTTATTAATTTATTTTTACCAGTCATGAGTATATGATTACCTTTGTGCTATTTATTTTATTATAATAATTTTTTTTTTTTCTGGATGCACTTTATGCACTTTAGTAGTTCTGTTATAATTGTTTTCATAATATCATACCTAGAGGAGATCTCCTCAGTTAATTAGATCACTGCGCAAAATCATTCTTGTTTTTTAGTATTCTCCATTCTATATGCCTCACATTTTCAGTAATGGAAAATGAAGTGCTTTCTCTGATCTCCAATCAGCCTTTATGCTCCCCTCAGCTATGTATTTTTATGATTTGCAACTTCAGCACACAGTCAGGGCCCAACAGGGGGTGTATCAGTGAAGGCTAGAGCCTACTCCTATCTTTAACTACACGTTTGAGGTCACCACTTATAAGGGGTTCATATCATGCTGCTATGCTATGTTACTTAACCTCTTCCTTTCAGATTCACCTCTCAAGGTGATATTTCAATGAGAATGGGATATTGGAGTTTTTGAGGAGGAGCAATGGGAAGAAGTTTTACAAGCAGTTACCCAATGTTCTCTAAATGTAGCTCAGCGTCTTTCCACAATTGTATATACTTTTGAGAGTACACTATACACCGGCTAGACTAACCCGCATGGGGGTGCGATCGGATCCCACCTGCACTAGATGTTGTAGAAATCATGGGGATTTGATTTGATACATCTTTTATGGAGGTGTCCAGAGTTACATTTATATTGGAAAAAGGTTATAAGCACTCTTCCAAGTTCAGATTGCCTACTAGGTATCCTAGATAACCCCCCAGTGGAGGGCATTCCTAGACAGGCCATTGCCAGGGCTCTCTTTCAGGCCCGTAAATTAATTCTGAGGTATCAGAAGTCTACAGACCACCCACACACACACACGGTGCAGGAATGGATTTCTCAAATGGGGGATACCATCCGACTTGAGAAGCTCATTTGCCAACACAGAGGTAGAAGGGGCAAATTCTACAAATGATGGTCCTCCTGGCTAGATGTTCTTGGCTTAGCCCCGGTGAATCTTGTTTTGGACCGTGTACTTTAACAGTTACTTTAACAGTTAATAAGGTACCCATCAATGTATTTGGAGGTTCCATAGTTGTGGCTTTGCAGCAAAATTCTATTGTGTGTATTAGGAAACTGTTTGCATGAATAAGTAAGATGCAGGTAGAGTGGTGAACATTGACTTAAATCCATGTATGTTAATCTTTGCAGTCCTTTGCAGTCCTTGTATACTTATTTTGCTCTGGACTATGTCTGTTTTATTTCTTCTGCTCAATAAAAACCTTTTGTTTGAGAAAAATAAATATTCTCCTTTCTCCAGGTGCTGGGACAGGCACTAGATTTGTGAGTGGATATATTTTTTTATACTGTTATGGGTTTTAATAAATACAGTAAGTGCACACACTGGTGGGGGAACAGATGGTGGATTGGTGTGGAGCAGTTTTGGATGCACAGAGCACTTTTGTTTAAAGGAATCTTCACAAGAATCTAATAGCTGCATAATCACTTTGAAGTTTGTACTTTTTGCTGGACTTTATGTACTTTAATGTTTTCATAATCGATTTGTTTGTTAGTGATTGCACTTTATTGACACATTCCAATTATTGATTGTGCAGATTTATATTTTTTTATTTATAGTATTATTTATAAGAGCAGCAGAGACCCAGTCTAACACCACTTATCTTTTGCGTGCGTGATTTGACACTATTTTGTTGAAGGATTTATATTCTGTTTGATCTGCAGCAACACAACTGTTCTTGAACAAAACTATCTCAATCACAAAAAGTTTTCTTGATGCCTATAATAATTGCACATTATTTTAGTGACATGGAGAATAAAATACAGAAGAAAAACAACTGCTTCTTCTTGCCAACTCAACAATGAAGACCTATGTGACATAGATGAAAAGGTCTGATTATTATAAGATATCTGATATATACTGTGTCCCTTTACAAATTGACTGTGGGTCATAAAAAGAGAAGGTAGGAAAGAGACACTGCTCCCTCAAAGATAATGGGATTTTAATTGGAGGTATAGACGTCTGTTACCAAGGTAAGCATGCATACAATAAAGTATAGTTTATGAAAGTATTAGATTTTATTACATAATATAAGATAAAAATCACATAATCATCATAACATTTTGACCATGCATTGATACTTAATAGAAGAAACAAGATGCTTGGATATGCAGAGGAGCCGACATGTTTTGCAGGATCCTGCTTCTTCTTCAAGGCACCGCATGCATCTATAGTTTCATCTAGGTTACATATCAGAACATATCATTAGTATAGCACCAATTAATCTTTTTATTTGGAGATACTTGTCTGTTCCTGGAAATTGTCCAACAACACACCTATATGTAGCACTTACCCACGAAGGAGTGGCTGATTAATTATTATATGCGTAATTCAAGTTTACCACCTGACCCATCGCAGCCCATACAAATAGAAACAGTCCATATTGCATTTTTCTCTTGCTTTTTTTAAGTAACATGAACTGGGATAGGAGAAGGGTTCCCTGAGATGCTCTTTGGTTGCTTTGTAATTTTTTTCCTCTTTGCCTCTCATGCAAAGACCTAGAATTATTGCGGAAAATAAGAACTCACTCTATGTGATTTCTTCAACAGGGAAGATGGAAGTAGATTTGATAGAGAATAATTGATAAAGAGTCACTCTGAATAACTTCTTCATCTGCAGAAACTTTTCAAGAACAGTCTGTATCTCTATATGTGTGCTAGTAGCTTTACCGCTACCTCTTTACCACTACTTCCCATCTGCATGGTACTCCCAAGTTGAGCTAAAGAAAAGTCACTCTGAATAACTCCTCCCACTTGACTGATTGGAATCCCGGGGCATTGTTGAACCCAAAGTCACAGGCCATCACCACCTGTCTCACTGACTTGCGTACCAACATCCCTCAGCCTCTGGCAGTACCCTTCCCTTTGGCTCACACACGTGATCAATAGTCCATGTGCGACTCATTAATGATCGATCGCCCAGTTTCCTTCTGCTTTGTTGCTACTTCTTCTGCAATGATTCTTTGTTCCCTTTCCACTTTTCTGGCACGCTCACTTCCCCGCAGGGGTGGCCAACGACACCAGCGACTACATGCTGTACGGTGTCATCTACTCCTCTACGGGTGGCGGTTCCCCACCCTCCTCACAGAGGGGGCTCCGTTGGCTCTCCGGAGGGGGAACCTCTCCCCTCCAGGACCCAGGCTGGCTTCTCTCCAAACACAAACTCCTGACTCACCATGTGACCCGGCTTTTTATATGAGAGTCCCACCTCCTGCCAAACAAATTAATGATTGGCCAGAACTTGCACACAAACTAGTTGTCACTCAAATCCCAAATAAACAAACAGGCCTGCTATATGGTACAAGCCTGTCTAAATTTACCTGAAATTGTAAGCTAACAAAAAGGTCACCTACATAAAAGTAGGTGCCCGCTACATATATATATGACTGTGGGTCACAGTTATCAAAGTGACAGAACTGAGGGTTGTTGTATAGCCCTGCAGCAACCATTCACATTCACATTTTCTTACTCCAGCACCCATTTTGCCATAAAGGTTTGAATATGTTTGAATATCCTGAAGCAACACCAACAGTACTTTTTCAGACACTTTGATCAAATAATCCACATTAGATAAGATTAAGATACATAAAGAGACATTTGAATTGAAACCACTAGCAATCATTAGGACATAAAATGCTGTTGAAAATGGGTACCTATAGAATTTATCTTTTATTCCTACAAATACAACTGATAATGTAGGAAATTCTCGAGAAGTCTCTGTGACATTCTAGAATTTTTGAATGTCCTTTACTTGTCTTTACTTTGTTTCTTGGCTGCAATATAAGTGTGCTACACTTCTTCCAAAAGATTGGGTATTGCTGCTCCATCCAGCAGTTAGTCATTCGATAAATCTAGCACCAGAGCAATTCGCCTGCACTATAAAGCAATATTTTCGAGAATGTCACATTCTTTTCTCAGCTTTAAGATGCCTTCTTGACACTTTCTAATGAGAAAAAGTCTGGATTTTGGTGGGAATTTTTATCTTTATTTTTTTTCTATCACCTACATGCACAATAAATCTTATGTTTCTGCTGAGAACACCTGGGGATAACAATGTGAAGAAGAGACTATATACCAGTGCTTGAAATAATTTGGTAGGCTATATGTATTTAAGCTGAGTTATACTCCCTAAAACTGCTTGCTAACCAGTATGGTATTCCATACAACGATAGGGTGTAGACGATGTACTGTTAACCTTACACTGTATAAAAGATATATTGCAGCATTATTTCCATACTTCTGACTATTTCATGTTTAATAATTTACATGGAGCTTATCTGATGTCAACAGGTGGCAGAACTCAATCAAATGACTGGGTTTCATTGTGGTAAGTATATGCTTTCAGATTCAAAATATCTCTTAAATAATACTATCATCTATTCTGAAAGACACACGAAGCAGAAAAAAACAAAAACAAATCAAAGGATATTTCTTTGTCAATAAAGTCGTGTCAAAATGTTATCTAAAACAAAAAATGACTTGGAATGATCCACAAATCATATTTGTTTGACAATTTGACATACCTACCAACAATTTAAAATCCTTTTAAGGAACATGTTGGCCGTTTAAGCAACACATCTATTTGGATAACTCATGATCCCGTCTTGCAGGACTGCAGTGTGCTAACTAACTACCAAAGCACAAGCAAGAATATTTCATAGTTCTCCCAATTATTTTCTGTGTAGCCAGGGAGCCTATAAATCCCACATGCATGCTAAACATAGAGCCTTGGCTGTTTTTTAATTGTAAGACTGATCAATGTTTAACATACAGACAAAATTTCTAGGATCAAAAAAATGTAAGGAAAAAATCTCCACATCCTGAAATTTCTCAGTGTAAATGTGGACAGCCAACAAATATGTTTAACCGCTTCTGGACCAGCCACCTCAGTTATACTGCGACGGGTTGGCTCCCCTGCGCGAGCCGTCGTAGCTGTACGTCGGCTCTTTAAGGCGCCACCAGAGGCACGCACCCTAACCATGTCCCCAGAGCCGATGCGAGTTCTCCTTGGGCGCGATGACTGCCAGGCACCCTGGATCGCTCGTGACAGAAAGAGAACAGGGATGTGTGTGTTTAAACACACAAATCCCGGTTCTCTCAGGGGAGAGGAGAGAGATCGTGTGTTCATACTAAGTATGAACACCGATTTCTCTCCTCCACTAGACAGTCCCATCCCCCCTACAGTTAGAACACACCTAGGGAACACAGTTAACCCCTTGAGCGCCCCCTAGTGTTTACCCCTATCCTGTCAGTGTCATTTATACAGTAAGTGCATTTTTATAGCACCGATCGCTGTATAAATGTCACTGGTCCCAAAAATGTGTCAAAAGTGTCCGATTTGTCCACCGCAATATCTCAGTCCTGATAAAAATCGCTGATCACTGCCATTACTAGTAACAAAAATGCCATAAATCTATCCCCTATTTTGTAGACGCTATAACTTTTGCACAAACCAATCTATATACGCTTATTGCGTTTTGTTTTTTTTTTTTACCAAAAATATGTAGAAGTATACATATCGGCCTAAACTGAGGAAAAAATAGTTTTTTTAAAAAATTGGGATATTTATTATAGCAAAAAGTAAAAGATATTGTGTTTTTTTCAAAATTGTCGAAACTTCTATTGTTTATAGCGCAAAAAATAAAAACCACAGAGTTGATCAAATACCACCAAAAGAAGTTTCTATTTGTGGGAAAAAAAAGGATGTAAATTTTGTTTGGGTACAACGTAACACGACCGCGCAATTGTCAGTTAAAACGACGCAGTGCCGTATCGCAAAAAATGGCCTAGTCATTGAGCAGCCAAATCTTCTAACTCACTACACCACTACCACCTTTTTTTTTTTTTTGTGCTGCTTGTTTTTTCGTTTTTTTTTTTTTTTTATATTAAAGAACCATTAGTTAATAACTTTTATTTTTCTTCACTCTCCAAGTTTTAAATTAGTTTTTTACTAAAAGCCTGCAAACATTTACCTTTTTTCTTGTAGAACATAGATTTAATAAAAAGAACATTTTAAGTAAGTTTTGTAAATGATACGCATTTGTGTCTAATATATGGCACAATAATGGCCATCAGCCTGCTGGTGAACATGGGGTAACCACCCCTAATGGAAAGGTTGGGGAAAAATGTTACATATACTTAATGCATTTATGTATTTTTTATTTAGTAAAAATAAAGCTTACATTGCACAACAGCAATACTATAGGAGCTGCTGCAGCCATCCCTTTATCAACTTTCAAAAAAATTTCACAAAGTCATTTGGAGGGAATTTTTATAGTTGTTAGGTTTTAAAAACACATTTCATCCCAACTTTTCCACTTCTACCTGCAGGTTAGACTTTTTTTCACTCTAAATCCTCAACTTTAACTCTTGACAGTCCAACTACCTTCAAGTACATATGCGCTCAAGGCCCCCATCAATTACATTTAATATCCTCCATTTATCGTATCCTTCATGAGTCGACACCTCTTACTGAGACCATGCATCATTATATGGGAAAATGGTCCCATTTAATAGGCAGATCTATTTCAATCCAGATGTGGGATAAGATTTGGTCTTCTGTTTCTAAGTCTTCCAAGTGTGTGACCCAACGGGAGACTTCTATGAAAATTCTTATGTTTTGATATAGAACACCTGATGTTATTCATAAATATGATCCTTCAGTCTCGCCGCGATGTTGGCGTTGCAGGACTGACACGGGTTCCTTATTCCATATATTTTGGCAATGTTCGATGATTCAACCATTTTGGGGTGAGGTAAGGCTCCTGATACAGAAAGTGCTGGATAAATCTCTCCCACTCGACCCCTTACATTATCTGTTGGGCCTTAATTTCCCTGGCCTAACCAAAAGAGCCAACCGGCTTCTTTCTTACATACTACTGGCTGCCAAAAGACTCATTCCCCTGTGTTTGCTGTCCAACGCCCCTCCTTCTTGGCCCAAATTTTTGCAACTAGTGGCTGATATTTGGAGGATGGAATATCTAACGGCCTCAGTACATGACCAGGCCCGGATTTACTCCCTTTGCCGCCCCAAGGCCGGGTCCTTCAATGCCGCCCTCCACACACACACACCACCACCATTCTTATCCTTTATCGATGACTGCTACAATAGATCAATTAAAAACATATCTCCACACACGAGAACACTGAAAATAACTGGCTTTAATTGTACAGACTAAAAATACTTCAGATTAAGCGCACGAGGGGTAAGGATTTTTTGCAGGCAATTTTTCAGGGCAATTGCTGGTGTTAGTGCTTCAATCATCCCCAGCATCATGGTTGCTATGGTGTCAGGATGATTGAAACACATTACTTCTATCAGTACATTGTAATGTAAAAGGAAATAGTTCAACTCACCATAATGCAGAATCATTGGGAGCCCTGAGCATGTCACTTGCCACTATGCCTGCCACCAGATGGAGATGTCACTTGCCACGCTGCCTGCCACCAGATGGGGATGTCACTTGCCACTATGTCTGCCACCAGATGGAGATGTCACTTGCCACGCTGCCACCAGATGGAGATGTCACTTGCCACGCTGCCACCAGATGGAGATGTCACTTGCCACGCTGCCACCAGATGGAGATGTCACTTGCCACGTTGCCACCAGATGGAGATGTCACTTGCCACGCTGCCACCAGATGGAGATGTCACTTGCCACGCTGCCACCAGATGGAGATGTCACTTGCCACGCTGCCACCAGATGGAGATGTCACTTTCCACGCTGCCTGCCACCAGATGGATATGTCACTAGCCACGTTGCCTGCCACCAGATGGAGATGTCACTTGCCACGCTGCCTGCCACCAGATGGAGATGTCACTTGCCACACTGCCTGCCTGCCACCAGATGGAGATGTCACTTGCCACACTGCCTGGCTGTCACCAGACGGAGATGTCACTTGCCACGCTGCCACCAGATGGAGATGTCACTTGCCACGCTGCCACCAGATGGAGATGTCACTTGCCACGCTGCCACCAGATGGAGATGTCACTTGCCACACTGCCTGGGTGCCACCAAATGTTGATGTCACTTGCCACGCTGCCTGGCTGCCACCAGATGAAGAAGGGTGGAACAGCGGTGCGGGCAATGAGAGATGTCATCTCTCTCCACCGCCACCGCAGCACCGCTGACATTACTTCTCGATCTTTTAAAAAATGTCGCCAGGCAGCGCAATCACGCTACTGCCGAGCACGTACAAGCTTTCCCGAGCCCGGCCGGCTTCGGAACGGCGCATGCGCAGTAGTGGGCGGCTCGCGGCCATCTTTTCTAAGGGCACCGGTGCCCTTAATCGACTTTAACGGGCAGCCTGAAAGGGGGGCGGCCGCGAAGTCACCGCAGGAGCGACGCCGCCCCTGCACCACTGCCGCCCCGAGGCCTGGTCTCGGTGGCCTTGTGGCAAATCCGGCCCTGTATATGACACTATCCCCCAATTTGAAAAACTGTGGGAATTCTGGGATAGGTCGGAATTTGAGACCCCTATGCCAAATACCGATTCTTAAACTTTTACTGGCATAGGTTTTCCATGTGATCATGACGTTTCCCCCCCCCATTTGCTCCACTTTTACATCTGTTGTTTAGAGCTTATTATCCCGTACCACATATCCTCCATGGAATCTGTGTTCTTCCTTTTATGTGATTAACTTATGGTTTTGATTCTGTACTCCTATTTTTGGACTGCTTACTTTGTATATCCTGGACATATTGTGCAGAGCACTCTTGTGCTCTGTAATTGTGAATTCTGTTCATATGTACTTATTCTGTTTTGATATCAAGATGTCTTCAATAACTTTATATTTTATATTGTACAACAATGCTGTACTTGTTCACTTTAAAATATAAAAATTTAATAAAAATACAATTATAAAAAAAAACACATTTCATTGTGATTAGCAAGCATATATTACAATAAAACATACAGTACATTAGTCTATGTAGTGTCCATAATACCATGTGTTGTACAATACATATTTACTAAAAAACCTTACCAGACACACCCGTCATTTTAAAAAACAAAGAAAAAAACTCTCTTCTTAAACACCCTTTGATGGTAGCTAAGTCATGTATGCCTGCACTTTGGAAGCAGACAGATCCACCTGCCATGATGCACTGATATGCTAGAATTATTGAGATCCAAAACATGGAAAATCTTTCCATGACTATGAGAAATCTGAAGGAGAATTTTTTCTGTACATGGTCATCCTGGCTTTTCTATAAGGATGAGATATCCCACATTTCAGTGAACACAGTAGAGGCTGTGCCTTTATAATAAACTACAGTGTTTCAGTGGACTGAATGCTCCTCAGGTGGAAGTATAATTTCATACTTCCTAGGGCTGGCCTAGAAGTGGGAGAAGCTGGTGGTCACCCAATCTCATCAATCCCCCTTTTTTTTCTTTACTCTTCCTGTAATGTATTTCCCTATAGTTATGTCAACCTTAGGCCCCCTCTCCCTAATGCCTCCTCCCCATACTATCTATAATGTATGAGAAAAACCAAGGAGAATAGAAGGAGAATACTTAACGCATTGCTGAACAAACATATTTGCTTTTTCATACCACAGGCATAATTATTTGCTTTTCTCTGATAACAAGACTTTAGTATACTCTGTGTATAAGATTTGTCTGTTTGAAGAAGTATGTTGCTATGTCAGTTGTGTATTCCTCTGCTCAACTATGAAATAATTTTAAAAAAACCCTTACCAAAACCTTGGGCTACAATATAAAAAATAGTGGACAAATCCTAAATGATGACAGCACCTGAGCAAAATGGGTGCCATCAGTCCCTTAGATCTTGTTGTTTTTCAGCATCTCTAATTTCATTTGATGTTCTGCGCCAGCCTATATGTATAAAGTACCCTGAACAACTAAAAAAGTGATATTCTTGATGGCTATAAAAATAGACTAAAAACAAAAATCCAGGTGCACAGACCAGAGGCCAACTGAAAAGTAAAAAAAAAAATTAAATGTAGCTGTGGCCTACTGTAGAAATACAGAATTTGTTAGCATGCAAATTTCTTACGCATAAAGAATGAGGCTAAAAAGCAGTTTTACAAATCTAACCTATTCTTATAATTTGGTACTGATGATTCCAAAAAGGCAAAACAAAGGCCAATCAGACAGCTGCCAATTTATCTTCATCACTGGAGGGAATGAATATTTCCTGACCTCATAAATGGCAATTGGATTTCTCCCTTTAATCAATCATTCTAGTAGTGAATTCTAGTAATTATAGATGGTCAACATTTCTCACACAGAAAGCATCCAATCCCCTTTTAATGTACTGATCACCACCATCTTCCCAAGGGAGTAGAATATATAATTATCTATCAGTCACTCTTTCTAATAAAAAAGCTGTCTATTCATGGTCATTCTGCTTCCTCTAATAAACAGATCCAGACTGTGTTTCAGCTCTTAAAGCCCTTCATACCAATATAGACATTTAGTTGTTTTATATATGTAGTGCAACATTTCTGGGCATTGTTCAAAGAATTCCAAGGCTCAGGTCCTCCACTCAACCTGTGTGTGTATGTTAATTGCTCTATTATTATATCAGCCTAGACTACATTTGTTGGAATTAAACCTGCCAAAATGATAAACTCATCACTGCTATATTAATATCTACATATCCCTGACATTCCTATTTATCTGTGCCAAATCATACCAAACATGTCTTAATTTACCCAGATCTACAACATTTATCAACACTAGCATGTACCCATATATAATTTATTGCGCCATACAGTGTTTTTTGACACCCAGTATTGACACACTGAGGCACCCTTATGTTTAAAAGTAGCCCACAAATGCGCATATTTTTGAAGCAGGTTAGCGAAAACATTTCTTATGTTTTGGCCCATTAAAAAGAACAAAAACATATGAAGTACACATTTTGCACATTTTAAAGTTCACTGGAGTGGAGTGGTATGAAATGCCTTCATTGGGAAGAGTTATGCCCCGTACACACAATCAGAATTTCCGTCGGAAAAACCTTAGATGGTTTTTCCGACGGAATTCCGCTCAAGCTTGCCTTGCATACGCATGGTCACACAAAAGTTCTCTGAACTTTCAACCGCCAAGAACGCGGTGACGTACAACACTACGCCGAGCCGAGAAAATGAAGTTCAATGTTTCTGAGCATGCGTCAAATTGTTTCCGAGCATGCGTATGAATTTTGCGCGTCAGAATTGCTACAGACGATTGAAATTTCCGATAGGAACTTTTTCCTTTGGAAAAATAGAGAACCTGCTCTCAATCTTTTGCTGGCGGAAATTCCTCCAGCAAAAGTCCGATGGAGCATACACACGGTAGGAATTTCCAACCAAAGGCTCACATTGGACTTTTGCTGGTGGAATTTCCGATCGTGTGTACAGGGCATAAGACTTCCATATGTGCTCTAGTTTCTATGTGCTAGAGACATATTGCCTGCAGGATAGACATGTGCAGAACGAAAAAATTAGTTTCTTTTCGTTTCGATACGTTATTTGCATAAATTCCTTTAGTTAAATTTGTTTCATTAGTTTCATTCATTTTCGGGATTAATTTTGTTTATTCGTTTTCGAATCGATTCGAAAAGTTTGCAAATTCAAAACAGAATCAATTTCGAATCGTTTTTGAATTTGAAAAGTTTTCGAATCAATTTCGCATAGTTTTCAAATTTGAAAAGTTTTCGAATTTGAAAAGTTTTCAAATTCAAATCGTTTTCTAATTTCCAAAAAGAATAAAGTAGAATAGAAAATAAAGGAATAGAATACATTTTTTTTCTATTCTATTCCATTATTTTCTATTCTATTTTATTCTCTTTGGAAATTGGAAAACTATTCGAAAAGTATTCGAAAATGATTCAAATTCAAATTTCGTCCGAATACAAATTTCGTTATTTCGCATTCGTTTAAATTTGGTACATCCAAATTTCAGAATGATGAAAATTGGTCCGAATTTTTGTTCGGAATGAAACGAACCGCACATGTCTACTGCAGGAAACCTGACAGTAGTAAGGGGGCCTAGGTCTGTGTCATATTATGTTTATGCCTGACACAACCTAGCCATCTATTTTATATTATATCACAATTGTAAAAATATATGCAACTTTTCCTAATTTCATACTCCTCTAGAGTTGCCAATATTGACAGATATCACTGAGCTCCTAATTTTTGACTGGGACAGGGAAACACCTCAGGTATGTCCTGAGGAAGTCACATGACCATGACATAATTAGTAGGGAGGAGACGTTGATGTCAGGATGCTGTGACAGGAAGTAAGCACAGTTTGCTAAAACAAAACCACTGAATGGTAGTACATCTTAAGGGGACAGTTTATGTGTTAGTTCTGTGTGCATCTGTAAGGAAAACTGGATTCCTAGCATCAGAAAGCCTGTGTGGATTTGTGTTCATGCTCATGCTTGTGCACATTTTTCAGAGTGAAGAGCTAGATATACTGTGTCAGTTCATTGTGCGCATATTCGTACGTGAGCATACCAATTAACACATAGTGCCCATTTAAAATGGTATATCACTATGGGCAGTTACTGAATGGTCTTCAGTTTGTTCCTGTGTTCCCGAGACCTGATCTGCTGTACCTGCTTACCCGTGTATGGCCCAGGTTGCCTTTGGATTTCACTTCTGCGCTAGCTCTGTTACTCAACTACTCTGACCTCAGCCTGTTTACTAGACCTGGCCTGCCTGCTGTCTCTGTACTGCATTTCCCGGATGTTGCTAACCTTTGACTGCCTTCTGAACTTGCTTTGCCTGCTGATTTGATTTCTCGCTGCCCAGTTGTTGCTGACTGCTGCTCACCTCCTGGTCCTGCTTCCATCTCTCACTCTGGTGTCAAGTTGCTCCTGCATCCTGATCCAAGGACTGCGATTACCAGCTCTACCCACCTACAGAGTGGACATCGCCAGACAGCTACTACAGCACTCGTGCCACTTCTTGCCCTTTCACTCTCTGTCCCCACCTTCAGGAGTGTTGGTGCCAGGGGTCAGGCTGGAAGATCAGTTGCTATAGCAATAGTGGGACTACCACTGACCAGCACGATAGATACACAGGAAGTCACCCTGATGGATATTGCAGGCTCATCTGAGGTGCAAAGTCTAAGTACTAGCCGGTGTTCACCAGAGCTCCTGGTGGTGGAGATGGATTTTGCTGTGTGTTAGTACCAGGTCACGGCCCTCAGGATCACCCCACCAGGAGGTGAGCAACCCGGGGTTCAAAAGCAGATAAGCAGGTAAGGATCAAACAGAAGTATAGTCAGTAAAACCAGCCAAGGGTCAGTAATGAGTAGTTGCAGGTTGGGATCAGGTGGAAGCATGGTCGAGAAACAATCCAAGGGTTGATAATGAGTGGTAGCACAATATGGACAGCAGCAGGGAAGACGAGAGTGAGATACTGGCTGAAGAGAACACAATAATTTGGCAAACAGGAAGTGCAGAGACATGACTTATATCAGGAAGTTCATGGGAGAAGCAAAGAGTTCAGGGTTCAAGACAAACAAGGTTCAAGACAGGATGATTTAAGGAATTGTCCAGGAAGCTACCTAGCATTTCAGGTTGGGCTGGCGGTGCAAGATAGCACCAATGTAGTGTACAATACATTGTACGTGCATTCTTTTATGTATTTTAATACAGGAAAAGCTGTTTTTTGTTTTATAGCAGAAAGCACTATGATTGCTTTTATTTTTTGAAGTGGATTTATGGAGTGAAGAGCACCATGTAAGAGCCATATCTCTGGAGGAAATTTAAAAAGCACATTAGGACCCAATGGTACCGGGGTAAAAAGGGGAGTACATAACCCAATTATAAGAACTGGGAGAAGCTGAGCCATGGTGGTATATAACCCCTTAAAGGGGAAGGTCTGATTTTACCTAGTTTATACATAGGCCAAAATAAGAAGTTGAGACCCTATGGTGGAAGGTGGTGGAAAATGTGTGACTCACATAGATGAAATTTGGATTTATTCATGCAATATAGCATGGAAGATAACGAGGAGCACTGTATCTATTTATGTCTGCTATTCACTGATGAACAAGGGGTATAGTACATACTGTATGTATATAGTTGAAAGGTTTTCTCTTTATTTCTTTTCTGATAAATAGTAGAGTTGCTGCCATGCAGGTACATTTTTAATTGATGACATTTGGATATTATTTTGGTTTTTACATTGTGAATTTGATTATGAGTAGTATTACACACTTGAATTAGCTGGGCTGCACTTACATAGCTAATATTTATTCAAGTTGTGGGAACACATAACAATGTTAGCAACAGCACAGACACACATTCACAATGTTTGGGTGAGAATTGTGCTTGGTTTGTTTGATTTAATTTCTTGTCGGTGATACATTAGTTTGTCTGCTACTAATGTTGTGTGCCTGTATACAGCCTCCTGCTTGCTAGAGCAAATTTGTGTTTGTGTGAATGCCAACACAGCCGAACTAATATAAACTAATGTGAGATGATTATTTATGCCAGGTTTTACTTCAATCACTAGGTTTCTCAAGAACTATACTAATCGGCTATTGGAGTACATGGACTGTGGATTGCTTGTTGTCAGTGTACTTAGACCTTGCCATTGAGATACATTATTATAGAATGGGAAAGCTATTTTGGGGGATTCACTTTAATGCTGGCAATAGTGGCAGTATTCCCAGCCCTTTGAGATAGGGGAGGGAGGAATGTGCCGTAGGTGGCGCAAACCTGTGCATTATGTTATCCTGTTAGTGTAGTGGGAGGAGCATTGAACTACTACAACTATGTGTGGATTGCGCTAACTCCTGGATAAATTTAAATCATGCCACTTCTGTTTTACCATGGAACATGTGTGTCTGTTTTCTATTGCTATGGAGGATCCTTACGGATACCCCTCCCAATTTAGGTGATTTATTTAATCAATTTATGTACAGTGGGGACGGAAAGTATTCAGACCCCCTTAAATTTTTCACTCTTTGTTATATTGCAGCTATTTGCTAAATGATTTAAGTTCATTTTTTCCTCAATGTACACACAGCACCCCATATTGACAGAAAAACACAGAATTGTTGACATTTTTGCAGATTTATTAAAAAAGAAAAACTGAAATATCACATGGTCCTAAGTATTCAGACCCTTTGCTCAGTATTTAGTAGAAGCACCCTTGTGATCTAATACAGCCATGAGTCTTTTTGGGAAAGATGCAACAAGTTTTTCACACCAGGATTTGGGGATCCTCTGCCATTCCTACTTGCAGATCCTCTCCAGTTCTGTCAGGTTGGATGGTAAACATTGGTGGACGGCCATTTTTAGGTCTCTGCAGAGATGCTCAATTGGGTTTAAGTTAGGGCTCTGGCTGGGCCATTCAAGAACAGTCACGGAGTTGTTGTGAAGCCACTCCTTTGTTATTTTAGCTGTGTGCTTAGGGTCATTGTCTTGTTGGAATGTAAACCTTCGGCCCAGTCTGAGGTCCCGAGCACTCTGGAGAAGGTTTTCGTCCAGGATATCCCTGTACTTGGCTGCATTCATATTTCCCTCGATTGCAACCAGTCCTCCTATCCTTGCAGCTGAAAAACACTCCCACAGCATGATGCTGCCACCACCATGCTTCACTGTTGGGACTGTATTGGACAGGTGATGAGCAGTGCCTGGTTTTCTCCACACATACCACTTAGAATTAAGGCCAAAAAGTTCTATCTTGGTCTCATCAGACAGGTGATGAGCAGTGCCTGGTTTTCTCCACACATACCACTTAGAATTAAGGCCAAAAAGTTCTATCTTGGTCTCATCAGACCAAAGAATCTTATTTCTCACCATCGTGGAGTCCTTCAGGTGTTTTTTAGCAAACTCCATGCAGGCTTTCACAGTGATCTCTGGGTTCTTCTTTACCTCTCTCACCAAGGCTCTTCTCCCCTGATAGCTCAGTTTGGCCGGACAGCCAGCTCTAGGAGGGGTTCTGGTCATCCCACACGTCTTCCATGTAAGGATGATGGAGGCCACTGTGCTCTTAGAAACCTTAAGTGCAGCATAATTTTTTTTGTAACCTTGGCCAGATCTGTGCCTTGCCACAATTCTGTCTCTGAGCTCTTCAGGCAGTTCCTTTGACCTCATGATTCTCATTTGCTCTGACATGCACTGTGAGCTGTAAGGTCTTATATAGACAGGTGTGTGGCTTTCCTAATCAAGTCCAATCAGTATAATCAAACACAGCTGGACTCAAATGAAGGTGTAGAACCATCTCAAGGATGATCAGAAGAAATGGACAGCACCTGAGTTAAATATATGAGTGTCACAGCAAAGGGTCTGAATACTTAGGACCATGTGATATTTAGGTTTTCTTTTTTAATAAATCTGCAAAAATGTCAACAATTCTGTGTTTTTCTGTCAATATGGTGTGCTGTGTGTACATTAATGAGGAAAAAAAATGAACTTAAATGATTTTAGCAATTGCCTGCTATATAACTAAGAGTTAAAAATTTAAGGGGGTCTGAATACTTTCCGTCCCCACTGTATGTGCCCAAAGTTAACAAACTTTAAAAACCATGCTCCTATGAAAAGATATGTGAATATATATATATATATATATATATATATATATATATATATATATATATATATATATATATATATATATATATATATATATATATATATATAAAACAAGTAATTCAATGAACATATGAGTCAAATAGGCAGTGCTAGTAAACGACAAATTATAAGGATGAACCTTATAACCTTATTATTAAACCAACAAAGTGCAAGGGCTAATTATGAAACAAATGAAAAACATTTTGTAAATACTGATATATAATATTGTGGGTAATGCAACTTAATCCAGTGAGTCCATAGATAAACAATGCAAAAAAATGCAAAAAGTATATATAAAACAAGGCACAATGGATAGCCTCAGTGAGTGATCAACTCCTTCTAATAATTTTTTTCCTGTCTGTGGTTAAGTCCTCCTATTTCCACCGTTTTTGTTACTACACCATCACCTTTTAAAATGGCAACTCACCAGATACGCATGTATATGCGCTTTTGGTTCATTAATTGGATAACGACTTTGTTTCAATGGATCAGTCAACAGCCTTTCCAAGCAGTATGTCTGTATCTCTTGCTCTATTAGTTCTCATACAAAATATAAATAGCCATCATAGTGCAGTATGCCTCTGCTCTTTGTTAAAAGTTTAAAAACGACTGTTAGACTCACATTTCGATATGCCCCTAAGCCGGCACCAAGCTAATCCAGCCGTGTGTTTGGGGTAAAGAGACTGTCACCGTGTCTGCCCTTGTGTTTTCCTCTGTTGGCAAACCTCACTCTCGTTAGACTGGACGTGACGTCAGTTTTCTCCAGCAGCCTCTACGCGTTTTGCAACAATGTTTGCGTCATCAGGAAGCAAACATTGCTTCCTGATTGCTTCCTGACCTGAAACGGTCTAACTAGAGTGAGATCAGACAACAATACAGAAGTTGACCAAAGAGTAGCACGGGAGAATTGAACTTCCTCTTTTGAAGTGTCGTCAGTACGTTGAAACGTCACTACGTTCGTGTTTGTTGCCTAAAAAAACGTGCCGTGTGTATGCAATACAAGTTCATGGCCAACGCCCTTTGGACAGAAATCCACGGAAAAGTTTGTTTAAAGTCCGATCGTGTGTACGAGGCTTTACCCTATAAATTGCCGTGTCAGAATGGCAACTGCTAGGAATATGGCACTAAATTGTGTTTTGAGCATTACAATAGATAAAATAATTGTTTCCTGTGTTCCCTTCTCCATCGCTTTACCGGCAAAATTACAGCAAAATGTGGAAACTTCCAGCGTTGAATAAATACTGAGAGGATGCGAGTGGAAAGGTAATGCTATTTTTATGTTTTAAGCTAGCACTTTTATTGCGGCAAGGGTTGTGGGAAGTGTCTGTTGTATGTGTTTGGTCAGAGTAAGTGGAGTTTGGTTATTGGACGTAGACGTAACTCTGTTAAGTTGTATGTGAAGTATGTGTTGATTCTTTCCTTTTCACTAAACTGCCAGTTCATTTCCCCCTCTCTTATGAATAAAGTACGATGTATGCTGCACAATAAAAACACTTCTTTGTGTGTCTTTTAAGGAGTTACTGTAACCCTTTTGTTTTTGTTTTGCAGAGAAAGTTTCAAAGATGCGTTGGGTAAATTAATGTGATTGTTAACAATATGATTTATAATGTGAAATAATGTTTTATCTGAATTGCTTAATTCTACTATGGTGAAGTGAACAGATACTGTACATCTTTTATGGATGCCCTTCATATAAATAATAAAAATGGGTTAAATTAAAAAAGTGAAAAACTAAGTGGTATTAAATTTATATGAATTCAATAAACTTATTCTTGAGCTGGTTTTGTAGGGAAGCCAAAATACTTTCCAGATGAAACCTGATATATTCTGATTATTTCTTAAAGTGATTGTAAAGTCTTGTTTTTTTTTTCTATAAAAATAACAAACATGTTATACTTATCTCTTCTGTGCAGTGCTTTTGCACAGGGCCCCTCCCTCCTGTTAAGTGCCCCCACAGCAAGCAGCTTGCTATGGGGGCACCCGAGCAAATGCGATGTTCGATCGCTCGGTTCCCAGTGCAGAGGCACCAGGGGACAGATGCAGCATCCACCTAGGTAAGTATGATACTGGAGGGGCGTGGCCAAGATGGCGATGTGAGCGGCTGCTTCTCAGAGAGCTCCGCACATCGCCGGCATAATCCGGATCCATCTGGCTTCTAAATCCTCCGGACACATCCCTACTGTCTCTGGGGGGCTCACAGACCCTCTATCTCTTGAGGGGGAGGAAAATTTTTTTGATCCGGGGCCGCGATCGGGTCCGCCGGACGCTCCGGCCTACCTCGAGGCACTAGGCCGCAGCCGCGGACTTTCCTGGCGGGCCGCGCCGCGATCCGGATGACCCCTGGCGCGGTCGGAGCCTCCGGAAACATCACGGCCCACCACGGGCCTCAGATAAAAGCTCAGGCCTAGCCACGGCCGAGGAATCGGCCCGGATTGTATCCTCAGGCCCTACGAACAGCTAGGCCGCATCCGCGGCCTCCCCTGAAGATCTGAGGCCGCCGGAACAGCTGAGGGTGACACTGACCCCAGGGATCTGGAGGGGGAGAGCCCAGGAAAGCTGAGGGTCTCCATCTGGATTGTGGAGCAGGCCCTGGACCATCTCCTTCCCTGACACCCTGGGAGAGACACACAGAAAGTCCCTGTAGGCCTGTGGAAGTCCGAGGACAGCCCCAATTCTACTCAGCCTGCAGGTGAGGGGGCAAACTCTCTGGGGGGCACGTACAGCTCTAAATATACTGACTGCATACCCCTGAACCCCCCCCCCTGATAGTCTCCCACAGCCAGCCACTAATCACTGCCCAGTCCGGGGCCTTGCTAATCTGAATGAGGCGCAGATCTTCTAGTACAAAATATAGCAAGGGGGGCAAAAGGTTGGCCTTTCCACCACAGTCGGACTTCCCCCAGACGCCCACCTGTCCCACTCCGGAGGCCCATACCACACGCAGCACACATAGAGCCTCACAGACAAGCATCATGGAGCCGGATGACTCTCGTCCCCCCTGGCTGGCGGACGTCATGGCGGCCATAGCAACTTGCCAATCCACATTAACAACAAAAATAGAGGCTGTTCAGCTGGATATGGGTCTAATCCGTCAAGACATAGACAAAATTAGGTCGCGAGTTACCGAGACGGAACAAAGATTGAGTAACACTGAAGATACCGTTGCGGAACATGGAGCAACACTCCGTACGCTCCAGACCAAAGTAAAGGCCTTAGAATACAGAGCTGAAGATGCGGAGAACAGAAACCGGCGCAATAATCTTCGTATTATCGGTTTACCGGAGGGGGCGGAGGGGAACAATCCTACCTCCTTCATAGAGGGCATGCTGCGAGACCTCCTACCGGAAGCCCGTTGGTCGCCCTACTACACAGTTGAGAGGGCACACCGTATACCGCCTAAGCCAGGGCCTCCTGGATCCCCTCCTCGCACCTTCATACTCCGTCTCCTTAATTTCAGAGACAGGGATGAAGTTCTTCGTGCCTCCAGAAATGTTGGGGACCTAAGATTTCAGAACACTAAACTGATGATTTTCCCTGACTATTCGGTAGAGACCCAAAAACTCAGGAAATCGTTTGACCAGGTTAAGGCCGCACTGAGATCACGCAACATTCGCTATAGTGTACTCTTCCCTGCTCGCTTGAGGGTCCAGGATGGCGAGACGACTCGATTTTTCACCACACCAAGGGAGGCCTCTGTCTGGCTGGATTCTCTGCCACAGATCCGTTGACCGACCGATCGGTACACACCGAATCTCCTCTTTATTCTTTACTTGTAACAACCTGGGCCCAAGTCTGAATTCACATACGAACTGCTCCATGGATGACTTAGTTTTGTTGCACAGGTTGTGCCCAGTTCATCCCCATGATGTGTTCAGACTTGAGGGGGGTAACCAACTATCCCCTTTCAGGAAAACTCTAAGTTAATGCCCCTGTCTAAGCATTTGGTCAGGAGACTGTTGAGCTATGAGGCTTCATGTTACCTGCATACCTGTATCCTCTTAGTGATGGATCGACTTCACTGTGGGGTCACAACACGATTTACTTCTTCTCTATTTGACTTCTAATACCCCACAGCCTGTTATAATCCATTAGCGGAGTTCTCACACTCGAAGGGCCGCTTGAACTCTTGCTTGCCCCCCCGTGTGCAATTTAGGGGGGTCGGGCTCGCCTCTTCCACGGACCCCTTGCTGCAGCCGGCGAGCTGAATTGGTTTGGGATTGAAACCCGCCTCAGTTTGGGGGGGCTGGGTGGGGTGGGGGGTGGGGAAAGTTCCCCTAATGGGGCTGTTCTAATTTATGTTAGAAGTTGGACTGTTTTCAGTTTGGTTCTGTTTTTGTTTTACAATTGTTTTTTTAAAAAAATTGACTCATCAGCATTGCAATGTTTTCAGGTATGTCCATTATGGGTCCGGGGGTCCAGTTCGGGAGCCACGACCTACATTGATCCTAACATTATTATCATTCTGAGTAACCATGTCCTCCCTTAATATTGTTTCCTGGAACACTAGGGGACTGAACTCCCCGGTTAAGCGTTCCCTGGTGTTCCAATTCCTTAAAGCTTACAACCCACCAAAACGCCGCCTTTTGCTCTTATACTCACCTGCAGCAAACCCATGATATGGGTAGATTTGAGTTTCACCAATACCTACAGATAAGACACTTTTACTCAGCACTAATCTCTGGTGGAGTGGACTTGTCTAAGACCACATTTGAGTCGCTGTGTGGAGAGGCTTCAAGAGATAGAGGGACTATTTCCATTTTATATAGACACCTTAATGACCTTAACTCTCCTCAAAAATCTAAGGCAATGGAGGAGTGGGAATCAGAGATGGCCCAAGAGTTCTCAACGGAGGACTGGCGGGATATGATAACTAATATGCACAAATGCACGAGATCTATATCTATTAAAGAGACAACTTTCAAAATTCACACCAGGTGGTATTACACTCCTGATCGTCTCCATAGATTCTATCCCCTGGTGCCTGGCACATGCTTTAGAGGATGCCAGGACAGGGGAACGATGTTGCACACTTTCTGGAGTTGTAAGGCCCTGGACATCATATGGCAAAAGACTACGTCTCTCATATCACGTATCTCCGGTATCTCGATTACACTAACCTCTCCAATGTGTCTGCTTTTTGCAGAACTCCCAGAGGTCCCCACCCCATTACAGAAATTATTTCACACTCTTTTTAGTGCTATTCAATGGGCAATAGCCCTGAATTGGAAAAGACCTCAGGTGCCTTGGTCGCAGGTGATCTCACGTATGGAGTCCATTAGGACTATGGAATTAGTGCACCATACTCTCCTGGACTCCATACATATATTCGATCGTAAATGGAACATTTGGACGGCTCACCTGCTCAGTGACAGACTAAATGATCCTTCCGCCCCAATAACTGCCTCACAATAAAAGCGTCTACGTTCTTCAAAAGATAGACTCAGAATGGGAAGATACCATTAATAGCGACATAGCCTTCTGATTTCAGGTATAAGATCTTACAACATCCACATAGATTGTAGGCTATGATAATATATATGGGATGCACGTTTATCACATTAGTTTGTTTCTATTTTTCTTTCCTTTTCTTTTTTCTTTTGTTATATGATTTCTCTCTTTATGTTTCTTATTGTTATGATTTATTGGGTGCTATATGATATAATTGTACAATGAGATATGGTTGCTAGTATTAAACTGTGGAGCTGTTACTGACTGTATTACCAATATACCTCATGTACCCTCAACACTTGTTCACCCTGATATTATATTTTCCTGCAATAAAAACGTTTGTAAACGAAAGCTTACAACCCACATATATGTGTGCTCCAGGAGACGCATTTGATAGGAAGTAGAGTTTTGGCCCTCAAAAAACCGTGGGTGGGTTATCACTACCACTCCACGCACTCCAGTTTTTCCAGGGGTGTCACTATTCTGATATTGAAATCCCTTCCTTTCCGGCTCCTGGATTTGGCCCTGGACCCTGATGGTCGTTATGTCATCATACATGCTAAAATATATTCTCTAACGTGGACCATTGTGGGTTTATATTTGCCTCCTCCGGCTTCATTACTGGTGCTCAACCAGATCACCGGTAAGATAGCTGAATTTGCATCTGATAACAATATTATATTGGGTGATTTCAATCTAGTCCCTGATCCGGATCTTGATAGACTGGCGTCTGCGGGGTATCACCATCCTGGGTTGACTGAGTGGGCGGACACGTATGGCCTGACTGATGTGTGGAGGTGGAGACACCCCCAGACCAGGGCATACACATGCCACTCGGCCTCTCACAGGACGTTCTCCCGGATAGACTTAGTCTTCGCGGGAAGTCCGGTCCTCCCACGGGTTACAGATATACAAATACTCCCTAGAGGAATTTCTGACCACGCTCCCCTGCTGTTGTCATTGGACCTTTCACTGGGCCCTGTAGACAAGATATGGAGGCTCTCGAGGTTTTGGATTTCAGACACGGCCGTAGACTCTCAATTCAGAACGGAGTTGCTTGACTTCTGGGTGGTAAATGTGGGCTCGGCTGACCCCACAGTTGTCTGGGATGCATTCAAGGCCACGACAAGGGGACAATACCAGACCATTATAGCCAGAGTTCGTAGGGAGCGCAGGGCAGAGTTGGTAAGGGCTGAGAGAGAGGCGAGTTGTGCAGAGATCCTCTTTGTTCGTACCCGGGACCCTATACACTACTCACATTTACAATTTATGACATCGGAGGTGGTTCGTCTTCGTACCACTCTTACCCAGAAAAAAATGCTGGCTCAATCCCAACGGATTTTTGAGCAGGGGGAGCGAGCGGGTCGCTTGTTGGCCTGGCTCTCCAGGGAGCAGGCGGGGGGGATGAGCATCTCCCACATCAGAGACCCTTCGGGACAGATAGTCCACACACCGGAAGAGATCAATAGCTGTTTCGCGGAATTCTATAAATCTCTCTACATGTCCAGGGCAGACTATAGGGAGGAGGACCTGGTGGCATACTTAGACAGTATTGATGTCCCAACCCTTACGGTAACATATCGTGATAAGCTTGATGCCCCAATTACATCCTTGGAAATACTCCGGGCACTCAAATCAATGCAGACAGGGAAAACACCGGGACCCGATGGAATCCCTATAGAATTTTACAAACAATACGCTGCAGAACTAGTAGACAAGCTTCAGGACCTCTTCTCTGCGTCGATGCGCCTCGAGAGACTCCCGGATACAATGAGTGAAGCGATTATAGTGGTGATCCCCAAGCCCGGGAAGGACCCTACTTTATGCTCCTCGTATCGCCCCATATCTCTCCTGAATGTGGACGCAAAGGTCCTGGCAAAAGTACTGGCCAATAGGCTTAACCTTGTCATCACTGCCCTGATCCACAGAGATCAAACAGGCTTCATGCCCGGGAGAGGTACTGACATCAACATTAGGCGTCTTTATACTCATATAGACAGGGCGGATGGGGAGTCCGGAGGAGCGGTGGCCTCACTCGACGCAGAGAAGGCTTTTGATTCCGTCGAGTGGGGCTACTTATGGGAGGTGCTCTCGCGTTTCGGGTTTGGCCCGGGCTTCACAAAATGGCTCCGCATGCTATATCATAGTCCTTCAGCCAGAATACGCACCAATGGTTGTCTATCGGAGAAGTTTAAATTGTTTCGGGGTACGAGACAGGGGTGTCCCCTCTCCCCGGGCTTATTTGCCCTGGCGATGGAGCCCCTGGCTATACTGCTGCGGGCTGACCCCGGGGTGAGGGGGCTTCAGGTGGGCCCAATCGAGGAGAAGATTTCGCTGTATGCGGATGACGCTCTGCTCTATTTGGCGGACGCGTCGTCCTCCCTGCAGACTGCACTAAGTCTAATTAACCGATTCGGCGGGTACTCGGGGATCCGTATTAATTGGGATAAGTCGATACTGTTCCCGCTCCATCAGTCGACCCCTAGGATCCCACACATGCAGCTTAAATGGGTAGAGGACTTCAAGTACCTAGGGATTAAGATTAGTGGTAAAGTCCAGGATTATATGGACGATAATCTGCGACCACTTATGACACAACTAACGGCTAGGTGTGCTTCTTGGCGTTCCCTCCCACTGACCCCGGTTGGCAGAGTAAATCTGCTAAAAATGATTTACCTTCCCAAATACTTATACTTTTTTCGCAACACACCCATCCATATCCCAAGGGCCTTTTTCCAGAGATTGGAGGGTCTGCTGATACACTTTGTGTGGGCTGGGAGGCCACCCAGAGTGGCCAAGCAGATCCTATATCTCCCATTATCCGGGGGGGGACTGGCACTACCGAACTTTCAAATTTATTACTGGGCAGCTGTTCTTGTTACGGTTCGGTGGTGGTTCTCCCAGCCCGCACAGAATCCTGCTGTTACTCTTGAAGCAGCCATTTTGGGTTCTTTTGCAGCCCTGAGCAACCTTCCGTTTCGTGGACTTCGGGCTAGTCAGTCCATGACAACTCTGATGCGAACCACTGTAAGGGTCTGGCAGGAGGCCAGAAGGATATATGGGAAACCCAATCATATCTCACCTCATATGCCCTTATGGGGCAATCCCATGCTCCCTCACCTTTATAGTATACCAGACCCCTCTATCTGGGCAAAAAAGGGTATCCTCACACTAAAACATATAGTTCAGGATGGTAGGCTTAAGTCTTTTCAGGCCCTGAGGCAATCATTTTCTATCCCTTCCTCCTTCCAATTTAGATACTGGCAGCTAAAGCACGCTTTTGAGGCTCAGTTCCCTGCCCCCCTTATTTTGGAACCAGACTCCATTGAACGGCTCCTGATTTCTAGCGTGATGGGGAAGCCACTTTCTACGTTATATCTATACCTCACAGTAGAGTATGACACCAAACTAACCAAGACATGGGAAAAATGGAGGGTCGATATCCCTTCCTTGGATGAAGAGGAATGGAAGGAGTGTTTAATTTCCTACATTCCTTCCATGATAGCGGCGAAAGATAGGTTCATACAATTTAAGTTCCTACACAGAGCGTATTTTACCCCACAGAGACTGGCACGCATTTATGATCAAAGGGACCCCAATTGTCAGAGATGTAGGCAGGAAGTGGGCACCTTTTGGCACATGGTCTGGTCCTGTCCCAAACTCAAACCCTTTTGGTTAGCAGTGGCCACCACACTGAGCGATGTCACAGGTTTGAATGTACCGGTTGACCCTCAGATACTATTGCTTAGCCATTTGGAGGATATTGAGGGAGACAGATATAGTAAACTGTGTCTTACCTTCGCATTATATTATGCTAGGCGTGAAATATTAATGGTATGGAAAAAGGCAGAGCCTCCTACTTTGGCATCATGGAAAAGGTCAGTGAACATGGTACTTCCCCTGTATAGATTGACATATGAAAGTAGGCAATGTCCAGGAAAGTTTGATAAGATCTGGTCCTCTTGGGTAGATGCCTCTGGGGCCCCGGAACCCCCTCTCGCATAATTATTATGCTATGAAACTGGTTGGAGGAAATCTAGTGTCTCTTTGACTGCTCTCCCGCTGCCTGTTCCCTCTTCCCCCCCCTTACCTTTCCTTCGTTCTTCTTCCCCTCCCTCTTCCCCCCCTCCCCTTTCCCCCTCCTTCCCCTCCCCCCCCCCTTCCTCCTCCCTATCAGGTTGGATTGAAAATGGTTACTTATGTAAGTTTATCTACGATGCTATAATATTATAATGTATTAAGGTGTACTGTTAAGTGATACTTCTGATATTTGCACAATTGGAATATCTGATAGGCAATGACTACAGGTTGAAGGTTGGATTTTAATGTCATTTTCTTCTATACTTTGAATGTCTTAAATCACTCTGTAAAGTAATGCTGATTTGTTTAATAAAATTTTCTGTTAAAAAAAAAAAAGTATGATACTGGAAAATAAGACTTTAATTCTCTTTTAACCTTGAAGCAGTGCCCATCTGAGTTTATAGCTGTGTACAGGAAAGACAAAAAAAAAGTGATATTAGATGCAAGAAAGTTCAAGGTTTTATGGTTCTTGTTTTTTTTTTTTTTTAGAAGTGATATGATATGAACATTTTAAAATAATAACACAAAAAGCTTTTTCTCTGTTTTACCCACAAATAAATGTAAAAACAAACAATTGTTGAAAATGCTGGTGGGAACAAACATATGGACTATAGCTACTATACGTAGATTGGCAAAAGAAATAAGAAGAATATACAGTGGGGCTGGGTTCACACCTAATACGGATGCGGCTCAGGGGTCCGGTGAGTCCCTGTTCTTAATTTCAGGGATGAATCAAGCACGAATTTTGGCCTGAATTTGGACCTAAAACTAAGCCAAAGACGCACAGGGCCCCTGTGTAATGTGCTCTGAGATGTGTGAACCCGCTCCATTGAGAGCTGGTCATAATCTCCTGTCATGCGAATTGGATGCGAGGAAACCAGCATCCAATTTGCATATTGCCTGAGGAAGAACAATGCATGCTCCGAACGTGTGCATGATTCTGGATCTGCCCACCAGAAAATCATCTGACACCAGTGATGTCCTGCTGATGACTCCCTCCTGCTCCCTCTCCATCCAACCCGGGGCACCGGAAACCACCTACGCCGATGAGTCTGATAAAACCGCACTGTACTGAAGCCGCCCTGGACACCTGGAAAACACTGGTTACTTTTATTGATGTGCCTGCATATCACCACTGTCTAGTGAGTGCATTTATTTTGGAATAAATCTTGCTTTTTAATTATTACACTTAGATTGGCGCTGCTTTCTGTTCTTTATGTTTGTATACCCAGAGTTACTTCTGCTCTCCAGCGTGCTGCCTCTCCAGTGTCACCTCCAGATCTTCATGAATTCCTGAGGTTACCACCCAGCATATATGGACTTTGTCTTGGACTACCTTAAATTAATTTAATTTAATTTCACAAATTCATCAATTTAATTTCACCAGTTGTACCGTTTCCTATCCATTTCCTTTTCTCCCTACCAATATTGTTTTTATTGTCGTTAACATTGACTCAAAACCCAAAACTATCTCGGTATTGTGTTTGGCTACATGTTGCCCCTTCTCTAGAGGTGTCCCTGCTCATGCCTTGGAGTACTTAACGTGACAAACATTGTTGCTCCCCTCCCTGTGACTATGCATGCAGCCTTGGGCTGCCATTTGTTGGCGTGTTACAAAACTAGTCTCTAAGCTTTTTGATACCATTTTGTATGTGATAATGCTGTACTGCACTGGTGACAGTAAAAAAAAAAGTGTGAAAACATTGAGGGTTTTTTTTTCATTTATTTATTTTCCAAGTAATTGTGACAAAAAGTTACAACTTTAAAGAACTTGCCATGCCTCTTACTATATACTTTGGACTGTCTAATTTCCAAAAAGGGGTCATTTGGGGGTATTTGTACTGTCCTGGCATTTTCGGGCCTCAAGAAGTGAGACAGGGTGTCAGTACATCAGAACTGAACAATTTTCAGATATACAGTATATACCATAGTTTGTGGACTCTATAACTTTCCTACAGACTAAATAATAAACACTGATTTGGGTTATTTTCACCAAAGAAATGTAGCAGGATACATTTTGACCTAAATTTATGAAGAAAGATTATATATTTGCAAAATTTTATAACAAAAACGAAGAAAAAAAAAAGACTTTTTTCACTTACAGCAAAAAATTAAAACCCCAGCAGTGATTAAATATCACCAAAATAAAGCTCTAATTGTGTGATAAAAATGTCTTATGGGTACAGTGCTGCATGAGGGCACAATTGTCATTCAAAGTGTGACAGCGCTTAATGCTGAAAATTTACCTGGGCAGAAAGGGGGTAAAAGTGGCTTGTGTTGAAGTGGTTAAACATTCACTAATCTCTTCTCTAACATCCAAAATGCATATGGCAATAAAAATTCCAGGGAGAATTCAGAATAAAAGTGTTCCATATGATACAAATAAGTAATCATTTGCATGTTGATCACTGTTTTGTTCCAACTATATTTTATTTGTAGTTACAAAATTATCTTCACATGAGTTTAAGCAAGACATCTTAATTCTGTAAATGTAACCCATAGTAATAAATATATATAATGCCAGTATTTCAGTCAAGTTCTTTCTTCATTATGCTTGCGTGGTTTTCAGGCACATTAGATCTCACAGTGATAGCGTCCTTGTCAGAATGACATGTAGAGTCAAAGCAGCATGTGACCTTCACTACAGCTGTATGTTAATGTTAGCCATCATTGTCCAATTATACACCAGCTCTAGAGTTTAATATGAAGCCAGCAAAGCTGCTGCATAATGACTGTTATTTAATTATACAGCACCAAGATAAAATAAAAATAAATTATTTATTTTGTAAATGTGATATTTTAAATTAGCATATTGGTAGACAGATGTAATATTGGAAATTACCTTAAAATTCATTGGACACCAAAATACCATCTTTATGTATTTTTTCCTTGATGTCAGGGGTACATAGCACAGGTAATTCTGCTGCTTTTATGCCCCACAAGCTGTTGGTATTGATTGACATATAATCTTCTTCCGTATCTTGTATTAATGTAGTAGGACACCCACCACATTCAATGCCCAGGTTGACTCTACACATGTAAAATATCATGCATATACACCATAATTAATCCTAAAGTGAAAGAGTATACACTAATGTTACTGTGTCATACCTGTGCCAGATGAAATAAATTATTTACTGGGACTATGCCCAGGTCTGGTTTCTTTATATACAGTATATAGATATTTTTCAACTGTAATAAGCCTAGCTCAACCCACTAAACAATGTACAGAATCTGGTGCAGCTGTGCATAGTAACCAATCAGCTTTTAACTTCAGCTTGTTCAATTAAGCTTTAAACATAAAACCTGGCATTGGTGCATGTACAGTATTTAGCAAAAAATAAAAAGACTCCAAGGACCACACTTAGTATAGTCTCAAGCCATGGTAATAAACATCAGCACACATCAGCCAATTTACCGCTGTTTCACCCAATTGTCATTTTAATTAGAAAATTACATGAAGAAATGTATACGAAGAGCATAAAAACACTCTTTAATCAGGTGCTTCAAACACACCCCCCGCCGCTGTAATTCAGGCCCCCAAAAAAGGGTCTGGGTGCATGAATAGGGGGTGGCAGCGGCGGCCATGGATAGATTCATGCAATGCATGAATCTATCTATTGGTGATAGAGGGGGTGGCTGGAGAGAGGGGCGGCGCCCATGGCCCCTATGGACATAACGCCACTGCACATGAATATGCTTTGATCTAAACCATTCCATTATAGCCATGTCTGTATGTTTAGGGTTGTTGTCCTGCTGAAAGGTGAACCTCCGCCCCAGTCTCAAGTCTTTTGCGGACTCTAACAGGTTTTCTTCTAAGATTGCCCTGTATTTGGCTCCATCCATCTTCCCATCAACTCTGACCAGCTTCCCTGTACCTGCTGAAGAAAATCATCACCACAACATAATGCTGCCACCGCCATGTTTCACGGTGGCAATGGTGTGTTCAGGGTAATGTACAGTGTTCGTTTTCCACCACACATAACGTTTTACTTTTAGACCAAAAAGTTCAATTTTGGTCTCATTTGACCAGAGCACCTTCTTCCACGTGTTGGCTGTGTCCACCGCATGGCTTCTCGCAAGCTGCAAACGGGACTTCTTATGGCTTTCTTTCAATAATGGATTTCTTTTTGCCCTTTTCCATTAAGGCCAGATTTGTGGAGTGCACAACTAATAATTGTCCCGTGGACAGATTCTCCCACCTGAGCTGTGGATCTCTGCAGAGTTACTATGGGCCTCTTGGCTGCTTCTCTGATTAATGCTCTCCTTGCCCGACCTGTCAGTTTAGATGGACAGCCATGTCTTGGTAGGTTTCCAGTTGTGACATACTCTTTCCATTTTCAGATGATGGATTGAACAGTGCTCCATGAGATGTTCAAAGCTTGGGATATTTTTTTATAACCTGACCCTGCTTTACACTTCTACACAATGTTATCCCTGACCTGTCTGGTGTGTTTCCTGGCCTTCATGAAGTTTGTTCACTAAGGTTATTTAACAAACCTCTGAGGGCTTCAAAGAACAGCTGTATTCATACTGAGATTAAATTACATAGAGGTGTACTCTATTTACTAATTAGTTGACTTCTGAAGGCCATTGGTTCCACTAGATTTTAGCTAGGTGTATCAGAATAAAGGGGGCTGAATACAAATGCACGCCACACTTTTCAGATATTTATTTGTAAAAAAAAATTGGAATGCATTTATCATTTTCCTTACACTTCACAATTATTTGCCACTTTGTGTTTGTCTATCGCATAAAATCCCAATAACATACATTTATGTTTTTGGTTGTAACATGACAAAATGTGGAAAATGTCAAGGGGCACTGTCAGTATATAAGCCCACCCTTCACTGAGGCTTAGGGCTTCAGTGTTCCCCCTGCAAGCCTTGTCCCTACATAAACCAGATCTGTTTCCTGCCTTGTCCTGGGCTCTGTTTTGTGTATTCTATCCCTGAGACTTGTCCCCTGATACCTGCTCCCAGCACCCCCTTGCTGACTGCTCCCAGTACCTGGCCTTCTGTTCCCCTTTTCTCTGGTTCCTCCCTTGTTTATAGTTATGCTCATAAATTTACATACCCTGGCAGAATTTATGATCTCTTGGCCATTTTGCAGAGAATATGAATGATAACACAAAAACTTTTCTTTCACTCATAGTGTTTGGCTGAACCCATGTGTTATCAATCAATTGTGTTTACTCATTTTAAATCATAATGGCAACAGAAAGTACGCAAATGCCAAACAGCACAGAGACAAGCCTCAAACCTTCTGGCACAAAGTCATTTGGAGTGATGAGACCAAAATTTAGCTTTTGGGTCACAACCATAAATGCTACATTTTGAGAGGAGTCAACAAGGCCTATGATGAAAGGTACACCATTCCTACTGTGAAACATGGAGGTGGATTGTTGATGTTTTGGGGATGTGTGAGCTGCAAAGGCACAGGAAATTTGGTCAAAATTGATGGCAAGGTGAATGTAGTATCTTATAAAAAAAATACTGGAGGAACATTTGCATTCATCAGCCAGGAAGCTGCTCATGGGACGTACTTGGACATTCCAACATGACAATGATCCAAAACACAAGGCCAAGTCGACTCGTCATTGGCTAAAGCAGAATAAAGTGAAGGTTCTGGAGTGGCCATCTCAGTCTCCTGACCTCTATATCATTGAGCCACTCTGGGGAGATCTCAAACGTGCAGTTCATGCAAGACAGTCCAAGAAATTACAGGAACTGCCAAGAGGAATGGGCAGTTTTACCAACTGAGAAGATAAAGAGCCTCATCCACAAATAGCACAAAAGACTTCAAGCTGTCATTGATGTTAAAGGAGGTAATACACGATATTAATAACTGGGGTATGTAAACTTTTGATTGGGGTAATTTGGGTAGTTTCTGTTGCTATTATGATTTAAAAAGCATAAACATAGTTGATTGATAATAAATAGATTCAGCCAAACACTAACCATGAGTGAAAGAAAAGTTTTTTGTGTTATCATTCATATTCTCTGAAAAATAGCCAAGAAATCATAAATTCTGCCAGGGTATGTAAACTTATGAGCACAACTGTATTTATCTGTGTTTCCTTAACTTGTATATATTAGTTAGATAGTTAGGTGTATTGGAGTTTGCTGTGTTTCATTACGTTCATTACTTGTTTATGGTTTGTTGTTGTTTGTTTTGCACGTGTGTCTTTATCTTTAATAATAGAAAGGGAGAACCCCCACTGTACCAACATTCGATATCATAGAAAAGGATTGAGAGAGTTTGACAACTTAATAAAAAAACAACGGATTTTATGGGCACAACATAATACAGTGTTGTTAAAATTATATACATCTTTATTACAAAATATGCTAATTAAAAAACATAAAACAGACATAAACACCTAACTGACAGACAGGCTCAACAAGTACCCAATAAACAAGGCATGGAAATTAAATTATAGTAGTCCATGTGGACATATATACTGTACAAATATTTTAATAAGTAAAGTTCATATATTTCCATGCACTCTTGTTGATGCGTTTCACAAACTGCTTTTTCAGGACATTATTGGGTAGGTGCTACTACAAAATAAAAAACAACAAAAAGAAATAGACATAAGTATACATACTATCATAGGTGCATAATGTATATTAAACAATGTATAGTAATCTTGGATGACTCTAAAATCACAAAGACTAACATCTACACGTATAACCATTACACATGTGCTTGCCTGTAGAGCCAATAAGGCAGATGTAGGGCACACCACATGGAAAATAATTGAAGACTAGATGGATTCTTATCTAGGTATTGCCAAGTAATGGCAGATTGCTCAAAAATCCAGGCACTCTTATTTTGGGGAGTAGGGAACCCACTTAATTCGATTGGACTTGGCGATAATACTGAAAAGTTATAAACACATATATGAGCTACTCCAGGTAGGTAAATACCTCCCCCTCAAGTACAGTTTGTATTACATGTTATTTAAAGGCATATAGCACATCATGCTTTTACCTTCAATCAATCGATAAATCGAATAATCAAGTCGTGTTTGCGATGGATAGAAAACTGTACATCAAAGAATCTCCATCAAATTCTATAAAATAAAGAATGTATATTAAAGAAAGGGGGAAGGGAGAGAAAAGGGAAGAATGGGTTTATATTGGTTTATTTGATTGAGCGTCTGCTTACTAGCATGGTTAGATCTAGCAGATCCCCATAGAGTACATAGAGTCTGAGTATTAACTGGATGCGTCCACCCAGATATATCACCAGTCTTCAGCTCGATATGCTGGCTGGAGCCTGAGATGTAAGGGGTTATATGTTGAATTAGGTATATAATACTAAAAGGTGTGTACATATGTCCAGAATCTAAATATTTTCACCAATTCAACACAACCTTGAAAACTTATGTCTTAATTTTCCTCCTATTTGGGGGAGGGGGGGCTATAGAAATACAGCCACAACCAGATCAAGCCCCAGTACTGTATAAAATTCTGAAATACAAACAGCAACAACCAAATCTAGGATCAACCATCTTAATCCGATGTGCAATTACAAGCTGTTATATATATTGTCCAATGGGGTATTGGTATTGCAGGGGTATGGTTATGAAAATAAAGTCTCTCTCACAGCATGGGGCTTACCTAGTATTTACAGGAATGTATCGATCCTGGGTGTCCCACTGGTTCAACACTTGCCCATTGAGAAGACGTTTAAATATATGTCCGTTTGGCACCAAAATAATTGCAGCATCCACCCATATGGGCGGCGTATCGTCATGCGCCACAACGGGAATACTTCCTGCTGGAAAGAAAGAGAAAACCTGCGCTACCAAGCAATAAGAATATTTTTTAAATAACTGCAGCTGCAACAAATACCATGAATATGAATGAGGTGAAAACAAAAGAAAAAATGTGCGCTTGCATTAAATAATGCAGATCCTTATCTCCATATTCATATATAAAATCAACAAACAAAGAAAAGAAGAAAGTGATTCCAAGAAAAATGTCGCTATGCTTCGCAGCAAATAACGATGTGTGAATTAAGTACTAAATTCATCTATTATAATAATTACATAAACCATTCAATACATGATAATAAGTGGAGTGCAAAAATGAATGTTCAAATTCAGTCCACCCAAGTGCAGAATTGAGGATGTGAAATTGTGTACAACTTCAAAAAACTGCATGAGTAGCAAAACCGCATGTCCACAGTTCATAAGTTGCATCCCATATGAATGTAGGAAGGGACAGGGGGATGTGAAGGGACTTCCAGCCAACAGTTGGTCCAAGGAGTAATAACAGATGTACCCTTACCAGACACGTTGAACCTCCTTTATAGCAAGGTCATATAAGCATGCAGATTTGGCCCTCTGCAGGGACAGGAGATGACAGCTCAACCTGCGACCAGAGATGATTCTGATACTTCCGCGTTGAGGTAAGCACTCCCTTGTCACAGGAACCGTGGATGGAGGAGGAGGGAGAGGGGAGAAAAACTCCAGTAGTGTAGTAGGTTTTAAAATATTTTATTGCCTCGATCAACCAGGCATCATGTTGCACAATAAACAAATGAAAAATATTAAAAGCCGGCAAAATTTTAAAAAGCAGAGCCCCTTTGAAGACGTCATGTATGAAAAAACATGTAGGGCGTGGCTACGCAGTGTATGCCAATTCGTCATAGAATCCCATGTAACCTTGCACGGGCGTTTCTGCTTTTTAAAATTTTGCCGGCTTTTAATATTTTTTCTATTGAAAATGAGATAAGCCTTTTCTCCTCTCCATTCTCTGTTGACCCCAATAATGCTCCAGATCAGCTGCAGCTCAAGCTCATTTAGCTGCATTGTGACAGTGAGTTACGCAGTCGTCACCAACAGCTCTCTCTTGTGAACATTTACCGCCAATTGCATAAGAGCCGGTTTCAAAAGATTCGAATATTGGCTAAGAAAATGCTGAGCTTGTTTGGCTCAACATATATGTGTGAGAAGACATTCTCTGCTATGAACTTTAACAAGAACCGCGTGAGGACAAGACTAAGTGACTCTCACCTGCAGGACAATTTGCGCATCAAAACCACTGCCTTTGACCCAGACCTAGCCTATGTTCTGCAGTCCAGATCCCAGTTTCACCCTTCACATTAGTGCAGGCAAGTTTTTTTTTTCAATTGAGATGAATATATTGTAAAATCTCAGTTAATGTCAGTTGGTCTAAATCAGTTATGAATATATTTGGATACAAGATGTATACTTGGTGTTATGTTCCTGTTCAAATTTTTTTAACTTAAAAGTTGACAACCTTTATTATAATATGTAATGTACTTTACAATGTTCCTGGCATATATTTCAGCTTCCTGGATTTGTTTTCATCTGGCCTTCAGATATGAAAGGCAGAGTGATTTAACACCTGTTTAGATTTGTTATCCATGTGACGAAATGAAAAGTATGCAGTTTGCAATAAAGTTTGCATAAAATCTTTAATTTGCATTTCATTTTAATGGTTCGATGAACATCAGGCAAAATGGTCGGCCCTCAGCCATGTTCACTTTATGAAATCTGGCCCTCTTTGAAAAAAGTTTGGACACCCCTGGGTTAGAGGAAACAAAAAGAAAAAAAAAATATACCACATAATGTAACACAAAGCCAGAAAATTAGGTTCTTGGCAGATAAATTAGTTCAAATCTAGCAGTCCAATACAAATTGGATCAATGCTGTACTGATATATATTTTTTATTAAACATAGACTTAAAACGCATTTCTTGTTTGGGTCTGTTTGGCGATTGACAGGCAAGAAAAATCCCATATGCATTTGAGAACTGCCAGAGCCAGCAGTATGTGCAGATCTATGGTTTCTGTTATTTAGTGCAATACCCAATTAAACAGCATATATCATATATAATGTTAATGCTTAGCCAGGGGCCAATGCAGTCACCACACAGGTCCCCCAAAGGAAGGGCCGGTATGATAGCACCTCATTGATACCTGGTGGCTTGGTTGCTTCAAGACGCTCAAGCCAGAATGTCTCCTTCTGGAGAATGCGTTTATCCCAGTTGCCGTCTTTGGGTATCACTTCCAAAACAATAAAGTGAACAAAGGTGGTATCAAATTTATGGTACAGGCCCAAGTGACAGCTAACCAGAGTAAGCATTTTGGCATATTGGGAATAATAGATATGATCATATATGCATTGTTTAAGCTGGCGAATCGTCTTGCTTACGTAGAATGCTCCGCATCTACACACCATCAGATAGATCACTCCCTGCATGTTGCAAGTTGCATGGAAACGTGGGTAAAATGTTTCCCCATTGGGCAGATGGAATCTTGTACCCGTTTGTACCCATGGGTAATAAATGCATTGTCCGCAAGTGGAGATTCCTCGATTTGCCAGTGTGGTATTGTTATTTGGTATGTATTGACTTGTGATTTTATTGCCTATTGAGGGGCTTTTGCGGAATACTATTTCTGGTGTGTCTCTAACGTATTTATGAAGAATGTTGTCTTCACTTAGAAGATGCCAATGTTTTTGCATACATGTTAGAAGTTGTTGGTGCTGGGCAGAATATCTGGTGATAAACTTAGTAGAGTGATGTTTTGAATTAGACTTCACATTGGAATAAAACAATGAGTTCCTATCTCTATTTAGAGCTTTATTGTATGCCTTCCTAAGCAAGCTCTTACTGTATCCCCGCTGCTGCAGGCGTGAATGAAGCTCTGCTGCTTGAGTCCTAAAATCTAATTCATGTGTACAATTCCGCCAATTCCGCGGATGTACTGGGCATATGGTATGCTTTGAACAAGAGAGATAGGGCGTCCACTCTGTGCATGCAGCAGCGTATTGCTCACGGTGCTTTTCTGATACAGTTTTGTGGCTAGATTATTGAATACATCTTTGTATATCAATAAATCCAGGAATGATATGGTCTCCCTATGCTATTTCATGGTAAATTTCAAGTTGAACCAATTAGTGTTAAGCTGATGCATGAATTCCTGTAGTGATTCGACAGAACCTGTCCAAATCAAAAGGATATCATTGATATACCTGAAACAGCATATTGCTTGATCCAGGTATCGACTAAATGCCTCATTTAAAAAAATCTCATGTTCCCATCCCCCCAGGTACAGATTGGCGTATGCCGGGGCACAGTAGGTGCCCATGGCAATGCCCTGTACCTGGAGGCAGTGGGAATCAAGAAATGAGAACCAGTTGTGTTTGAGGATGTAGGATAACAGCCTCAGCACAAATGAGTAGAACTCCCACTGCCAATGGTCCTGTTCCATTAGGAACGTTTTAATGGTTTTTAAACCTAATTCGTGGGGTATACTGGAATATAACACCTCTACATGAATTGTAACCAATTTAAAATGTTGAAGCACATTGTTTCGTACTGTTGTTGGTTCATGAGTTCTATGTTTCCACCCTTATCTGAGGGCTTAATGACCGTGTCCTGTCTACAGTGTAGCTGTTTTAGGGCTTGTTGTTGCACGGTAAGGTTGGGAGTGGGGGTTGACATTGACATAGGTTTAATTTCACTGATCATGGCAGTGAGAAAAGCTGATATTTGGGGATTTGTGGTGAGGTCAGGGAATTGATTAGATTTATCCCTAAATCGTTAATCACTTTCTGGTTGTGTATTTGATGCTGAACTAGATTCTATTTGTGAGCTGTTATTATGCTCCTGATTTTCTTCTAACTGAAGCATTAGGTCCCTCAGTGCTCGAAAATCCCTCATTGTAAATTTCTTTATTTTTTCCGACAGTTTTTTTTCTGCCCTTATCCGCTTTTGTCTGGGTTGAATATAAATTTGTACGTGAGTTTCCTCACAAAGAGGTACAAATCCTTAATTACCTCGTATTTGTCCATTTTACTACTAGGGCAAAAGCTAAGGCCTAATTTTAGAACTATTAATTCATCCCGAGATAAGGGGTATGGAATTAGATTAATTACACTGAGTTCATCATCATTAGTGTAGAGGGAGGTGCTTCCCCTAAAGGGATATCCTGACATGTTATATAAGTGTTCAATGTCTTTTGTTTGTGTGTATCATTTATTGATACTGAAGTGAGACGAGATTGGGGCATTGGAGTGTTAGGGGGATTGGGTCCTCTCATATCCACGGCCTCTCCTCCCAGGGTTGGAGTGACATTGGATTGAGATGTCTGTGACGTACTTTGAGTGTGCATTAATTATACAGCTTGGGCTGTTATAGGGCCCATATATGCATATTGAGATAGATCCGTGCTCTGTGACCTCCCATCACCTTGTTTATGTACACCTTGTGACTGTCCGTGCATAGGTGAGAAACTAGAGGAATTATCTGACCCCACTTACGTCATCCAGTTTGGGAGTGAGAACCTGTTGTGGACCGTGAGTGGTGTGCCTGTGAAATAAATGAGGAAACAGATTAGTCAGATTGAAAATCTTCTTCTGACATAATAACATTCCTATGCATAGTATTTGATCGACTTCTATTACTTGACCTTTCCCTCTAATCTGGTTGTTCCATTTATAAGCATATCCCTTGACTTATGCAGTTCTGTCTTTTACAATTTTGGCTTGTTTTTTAGATATTATTTTTTTAAGCCTATCTAGGAATTCCTTGAGTTCCTGATTTTTGCTTCTGAACTTAGCATGTGTTTTAATGTGCTCATATTGTGAATTTAAGGTAGCCAGTTCTTTGTCCAATGTGTTCGTATCCAATTGACATTGAATCAATATCTTTTGCATACATTCCTTACTACACTTATTAAGGACATTTTCCCAGGAGTTTTTAAGTTCCTGCATTGTGTAGTGCGCATTCACTTCCCTCAGAGCACCTGGTGAATGGTGTCCTCACCTCGCTATTTGTGTACCCCATATAAAACACAAAAACACCAGCACTAAAAAGTGGACACATGTATAGCAATCAGAACTAGGGAAGTGAAAATCAGCTGGAATAAAACCATAACTGGTGATTACAGATAAAACAAAAAACACAAAGATCCAGCGCTCAATGAGTTCTAGCAACAGTCCGCAACAAATAAAAAGTTCTTAAGTAGTAAATGCTTTTATTCGCAATTGCAGCTGATCAAAAACAGTCCTGTTCAATCACATTAAAAAAAATAAAAGATAAAAGCTTACATAGTCACTTCAGTCCGCTGATCAACAAGTAGCCAAGCTGTGTTTTAGTCAGACCTGTTCTCCCATCACCGGGGGGGAGAGAAGGGAGCAGGAAAACGAAGAGGCGGCCACCTGAACTTCTGCTCTGTGGAAATGTAATCATTGCGGGACACACTCACCGGCGTGCAGATGGTATTCCAACGTATGGAGGGATGAACACCGCAGCAGCTCTTAGCGGGGAAGATGGAGTAGAACACCGTCTATCGTGTGTCAGTGACGTCAGACCAGCTGAGACACTGACATGGGAAGGAGGAAGACCTGGCGATGCTGAGATGAACTTGCTGGAGTCACTCCTTAACACGCCGGTGCAGTCCACTGTTTGGTCCCTACTGTGGGAGTAGATAACCCACTGTTGGAAGGTCTGAAACAACACACTGAGATAGCTGTCTAGGCTGCCAATGTTAGCCAGAGATGAAAGTACCAAAAGATGGTAAAAAGTGGGAGTTAGTGACTAGTTCGTAAATAAAAAAATTTTTGTCACCTAGTAAAATATCTAATAAACCCACCAGATCCCCTCTGGATATTAGGTCATATTTTGACGACAGGAAAGGTATTTTCCGGTGTAAAAAAAGAGGGTGTCTGACCTGCCAATTTATTGCCCATGGGACCAAGATAATTACCACTAATTTAGGTAAAAATTCAGAAATCAGGCAGTTCATTATGTGTTCTACTGATTTTGTGATATATGTTTTACGGTGCCCGTGCGGCCTCTTCTACGTGGGTCGCACTATTTGCGCATTACGTGCAAGAATAGGCGATCACCATAGATTCATTATCAAGGGATGTGATGAGCATAGCGTTCCCCGGCATTTTTATCGCTTTCGTAATAAAGATATTAAATGCTTGGAGGTTTTTGTTATAGAATCTATCCCCAAAGGAACACTAACAGTAAACGAGAGATTTCCCCTTTTATGTAAAAGGGAAGTGTTCTGAATATATATGTTTGATTGGCTTACCCCTAAGGGTTAAATGAGGATTTAGAAACCTGCAATTTTATATAGTGGCATCTAACCATTTTATATATGTGTTCAATTAATATTTTATTTAAATTTGATTTTATTTATATCTGGTAATATGCTCTTTTTGAAATAATATGCTACTCGTTTTTAGTGTTACAATTTATTATTTATTTTGAAGTTGTTATAGGTTTTGTTTTACTAGGCATGTTTCATATTGATGGATTGATTTTATTAGTATTGTTTATTTATGTGTTAATCCACTGAGCAATGAGGGGTTAATAGTTGTGGTGTGATTCATTCCGCCCCCTAGCTCTGCTAGCTTCCTGCCCATTTTGGACTATTTAAATCCTTTTTGTTGCCTTTTTCCTTGACTGTGACAAAGCGATTGAAGCGTGAAACGCGTTGTCGAGGCAACATTATTATAGCTTAGGGACTAGTCAATAACTCCCACTTTTTACCATCTTTTGGGACTTTCATCTCTGGCTAACATTGGCAGCCTAGACAGCTATCTCAGCGTGTTGTTTCAGACATTCCAACAATGGGTTATCTGTTCCCAAAGTAAGGACTAAACAGTGGACCGCACCAGCGTGTTAAGGAGTGACTAACAGCAAGTTAATCTCAGCATCGCCGGGTCTTCCTCCTTCCCATGTCAGTGTCTCAGCTGGTCTGACGTCACTATAAAATAAAGGGCAATCAGCGCGAACTATACCCGTAATAATGATGCAAGCTGAACACTAAAGGATAACACCAACCTCAATAGCAATCAAAAAAACAAAATAAGTGCAGCGCAAAAAGAAAACTAAGAGTAGACAGTGAAGAGTCCAATCATTATGTAAATCCAAATCAAAAGTTCATAAAATCCAGTCAGAAATACGCCTCTTCTGGGTACACACATATTAATCTCTATCCAAGCGATATGGTACATGAATGAATAAGATTGTGCTTACCAGATCCGGTGGACCCCTTAATTACAGGGGGTCATAGAAGGCATGAATGAACCAATGGCAGACTGCTGGGCTAGCTGTCATCTGCAGATCCAGTGGATTCTTTAACTACCGGGGGTCCCATATGGCATAGATGAAACACTGACACCCTGCTGGGCTAGCTGTCATCTGCTAGATACGCTCATCCGATACACAGAGGGATCCGTCAGACCCAGGGAGATCCGTATTGAAGTGACAAGATGATCGGCAATGTTTCCCCAGATAAAAATAATAAAAATATCCAAGAGCAATCCATAGGTGAATAGTTTCCAACTTTAATTCAATGTGAGTGGTACAAGGAAAAGACGCTCAACAGCGCCAAATTGTAAAATTATGAAGCGGCTGTAACAATGGTAAAGACAGACTGTTCGCGTCCGAACAGCTGTCGGCAAGAGATGGCTGCGGGTGATGTCGGTCGTGTAGCTCCGTCCCCGTATGCGGCGTTATGTCACTGAGGACTTCGTCAGCGAGGGTGGAGTACGCCCGTCACCCGTATACCTAAAAATACCCGCTGTGTGTCTAATTGGGAGTGTCAAGAGCGTCGGAAACAGAAGTCCCCGCTGGGAAATCCTCTCCTGAGCTGAATGGGGACACCATCCCAGTGCAAAACTGAAGGTTTAAGAAATAAAAAAATATAATAACTAATCCAGAGAGTAAATCAATCATGAGATATAAATATAAATATGAGCACCAAAGGTTAATCATTGATTGCAAAAGGATGTAAAAAGATATCATGTAGCTAAAAAGTATATTAAAATATATTAAAATGTATTATAATACACTAGACACCCGCGGCCATCTCTAGCGGTTATTAAAGCATTAAAGAGTAATTCAATTCTGTGAGAAACACTCGCATAAAAATATAAACTAATCAACTCACAGAATAGGTATCTTAAAAACAAAAAGGCTAAAATAATAAAGGAGCAGCAATAAAAGATACAAAAATATATATTAAACACAGAGTGCATTTGGTCATTTGTTAGAAATAAAACAATTAAGATCGAACTCAACATTAAGTCCTCTCGGGACTGACACTCTGGTTTCATGTATCCAAAAAGATTCTCTCTGGCTAAGTTGTCTTATAAAATTACCCCCCTCCAATGTTTTGTGACCTTTTCTATACTCCAAAATAGCAGTTGTTTTGGGTCTTTATTATGACATATTCTGAAGTGTTTGGACACCGAGTGAGACTTAAGACCTCGTTTAATGTTGTTTACATGCTCTGAGATACGGACCTCCAGTGGTCTCGAGGTCCGTCCCACGTACTGGAGGCCACATACGCATTGTAGCATGTACACCACACCTACAGTGTCGCATGTGATAAGGTTTTTTATTTGGTAATTCTTGCCAGTAGCACTAGCCGAAAAAACTTTCTTCCTCTTATTATTAAGTTTACATTGCCTGCATGCTGGGCATTTTCCTCACGCGTAAAAGCCCGACATGAAATTAAAAATACGGTTCTCTTTAATGACAGGAGGATCAACTACGCCCGGAGCCAGTAAGTCACGCAAGGTAGGTGGACGTCTATAGATAAATCTCGGACGCACTGGGAGCGTGGGTCCTAAAACGTTGTCTTTTTTTAAAATATCCCAATGTTTTAAAATAATCTTTTCTATTTTTTTATATTGAATATTGCAATCCAGAATTATCCTGAATTGGGAACCATCCTGGGTCACATTTTTTATCCTATTAGATTCTGCTATTAGAGTGGATCTATCAAGAGAACCCACTTTCAATAATTCGTCCGTAAACTGAGTTTTCATATAGCCCTTTTGTACAAATTTTTTTGCCATAATGTTGGCTTGTGTGGTATAGTCACTATCCAAGAAACAGTTACGACGTAGGCGTATGAACTGCCCCCTGGGAATGTTCATCAGCCATGTGTTATGATGGCAACTATCAAAAGGAATGTAGCCATTCCTATCAGTGGGCTTGCAGTAATTGCGTGTTCAATATGCGCCTTCATGCTTAAAAATCTCCAAGTCTAGGAAAGCTATGCTCATAGCATCAGAATTCCAAGACAAGTGGATATTTTTAGTGTTGCCATTCAGTCTGGACATAAATAACTGGAGACTAATTAGGTCTCCCTCCCAGATCATGAACAGATCATCTATATATCTTTGGTAGCAGACCAACTTTGGTGGTCTGCTACCAAAGACAAAATCCTCTTCCCAGTGTGCCATGAATAAGTTAGCGACGCTCGGCACAAACCGAGCGCCCATGGCTACACCGAGAATTTGCAAAAAGAATTTACCTCCATACCAGAAGTAATTCCTGGCTACACAAAACTCCAATGCTTTTACAATAAATGCACTGAGTAGAGGGGGTAAATTAGATTTACCAAGAGCCCATTGGACAGAGCAAATAGCATCGGAGTGTCCAACAATGGTATAAAGTGAGCCAACATCGGCTGTTACCAATATACTGTTTTCACTAAAAGGTAAATTTTCCACAATATTGATAATGTGCTTCGTGTCCTTTAAGAAAGCAGTGGTTGTGGTGACCAAAGGTTTCAGGAAGTAGTCAATATACTGACCCAGGAGGAGACCGAGTCTATACCATTCACAATGGGTCTGCCCGGCGGGGCCTGGAGATCCTTGTGAATTTTATGTAAAAAATAAATAATCGGTCTCCTGCATGCTCTTGGGTTCAGATATGATGCCTCTTTTCTGTTCAAGATTCCACTTGTTTTGCCTGAGGTGACAAGTGTCTCCAACTCCTTCTTATATTGGAGAACTGGGTCTTTGCTGAGGACCTGATAGGTTTTTCTATCCGACAGCAATCGATCCATTTCTTCCTGATAATACAATTTGCTCATGACCACTAACCCGCCCCCCTTATCGGCGGGTCGGATCACCACATTTTTGTTTTTTTCCAATAAGTTAATACCTTTTTTAAGAAAGGATGGATCACCAACTTTTCTCACTCCTCTAGGTCACTAGACACCATGTTTTTAAAAGCCTCTATATGTCTATGATCGTTTTTCGGGGGATTAAAAAACGATCGGTTAGCTAAGTTGGAATGTGTGCCTCCATTTACTGTGGATGGACCACAAGCAGACCTTTCCCCAGGTTTAGAGAGGAAATATATCTTGATGTTTAAAGTTCTCATGAATTTTTGAAGGTTAATATACGTTTTGAATTTACTGAGGTTACAAGCTGGGGTGAATTTCAAACCCTTATCTAACACTCGTAGTTCATCTTCAGAAAGGTCTATCCCGATGATGTTAAAAATGCCTCTGCCTAGTGGGACTTTAATCTTTTTTTGTTTTTTATCCTGCTCTTCTCCCTCTCTTTGTCTTCTTTTCCCGCCCTGTCTGCTTCCGGTGGGGGTGAAATCTCCTTGGTACGGCCATTGGGATTGGGGATGTCCTAAAAAATTATTCTGATAATAAGTATTATCCTGAGATAAAGGAGTAAATCTATTTTGCAGGGCAATAGGGGTCCTATCGTCTGACGTCACTGACACACGAGAGACGGCGTTCTACTCCATCTTCCCCGCTGAGGGTTGCTGCGGTGTTCGCCCCACCATACGTTGGAATACCATCTGCACGCTGGTGAGAGTGTCCCGCAGTGATTACAATTCCACTCAGCAGAAGTTCAGGCGGGTCGCCTCTTCGTTTTCCTGCTCCCTTCTCTCCCCCCCTCCCTGGTGATGGGAAAACAGGTCTGACTGAAACACAGCCTGGCTTCTTGTTGCTCAGCCGACTGAAGTGACTATGCAAGCTTTTATCGTTCGTTTTTCGTTTTGATTGAACAGGACTGTTTTTGATCAGCTGCAATTTTGAATAAAAGCATTTACTACTTAAGAACTTTTTATTTGTTGCGGACTGTTGCTAGAACTCATTGAGCGCTGGATCTTTGTGTTTTTTATTTGTGCACCCCGACTGAGCTCAGTCAGTCTAGCGTCTGACGTCACTAAGCCCGGCCGCTGGTGCATCGCGTGTGTGCGCACTAGAATACTGGATGCTCCGGTCCTAGTGCCAGCCGTCTGCGGTGGCCACAGTGAACCTAGGGGACACAAGTTGGAGAGTGTTTCTGTGGTTGCTGCATTAGCTGTGCGATGTAATGGTTGGTATAGCTGGGATGTGTGGCCGCCCTAGCCGTTGGGGTTGTGGCCCACTCTCCCCAGTCACACTGACCAGCGATAGTTAGGGCATGCATCCACCCACAGCAACCACGGAGATACTCTCCAACTTGTGTCCCCTAGGTTCACCGCGGCCACCACAGATGGGGGGGACTAGGATGGACGTGTCCGATATTCTAGTGCACACGCGCGGTGCACCAGCAACCGGGCTGAGTGATGTCAGACGCAAATCTGACGGAGCTCAGTTGGGGTACACAAATAGAGAAGGTGAGAATACCATTCCCCAGGTGCTCTGAGGGAAGTGGATGCCCACTACACCTGGTGGAATGGCAAATAGGTAGCCCGACACTCGGAACCCAGAACCACTGCAACTCCAGGTGTGTCACTATGCACTGCGCTTTGGTATTAGCAAAGCAGCTATTTTAGCCCCTGTATATATACTTTTCTTGTCCTCATGGCATCCTTCTTTCCTTTGTCTTTTAGAAAAGTGGGTTTAAAAGCTTTGTATGCACACTTCATGTTTATGTGCACACACCACTGTGACTGAATCCTTCTATCCCGGATCAGTGAATAACCAAGGTACTTTGGGTTTTTTGTTAGTTAACCTCTTCCTTTTTTAGTCAAAGTTATGTTCTAATGTTAATTATTAAATGGTTAAAGACCCTGGGAGGGCAAACTCTATGTTTTTTTTCTATAGCTAGGCAAGAACCTGGCTTAAGGTGATGTGAGCAGTAGTGGCTATACATCAACTGATATGTGAGTATGGGACCCAGTATTGTAGCTTCACCAAATACCAACTAAAGTATTTACTATTACTTATTTAAATATTTTTTTAAATCCATAGTTATCCTGTGCATCCCCACATCCCGACATATGTGCCTACTCTTGGCTGTCTTCCAGCATTAGGGTCCTCGGTCACTACCTCCTTTCTGGAGAGGGCCTTTTTTGCGGTCACGGTTTCCCTGGCGTAGGTGAGCGTTGAAACTCTTTGGTCAAGCACTGTATTATTGGTGAGTTCATGTATATTGTGTATACATATGCACATTTGTACTTTAATACTCATAATGTGTATTATAATCTATAATTAAAGTATGTTCTTCTAACTAGAAACATTGGAACTCCTGAAGAAGCAACAGTTCAGGTCGCAAAACATATAGAGAGAGTAATTCTTTTAATCTATGAGGATTGTGGGAACAACCAAGAGGAATACATACACCTCAGTGTGGGCATTTTCTTGATACTCCCAGTATTGCCCCACAAGAAGTATATGATTCAGTATATCCTCCAGAAAAAAACACTGTGTCTTATATCTTTTTATAAATCATTGTGTTGTATATGTATGAATTTTATGTGAACTATTAAAATGTGTTTTTATTTTTATACGTACCTTCAAAGTCCATTATTCCCAATTCCAGTAGTTACAGATTATGTAGGATGTGGCACATTTATACTAAAGGTGTTTGATTGCCACCTCAGGGCATTGCAATCAATTGAATATCATACTGCAGTACCTCCGCCACTGGCAGTGTTGCTTTCAGCTCTCGCTGCTAAGATCTACTGTGCACTTTACCAATGCAGATACACGATAGCGGCATTGAGAACTCAGACAGTGTGAATGTCCATGGAGTGTATGCAGACCGGGCCGGCTGCCATGCGTGGTGAAGTCACATACGTAACTTGCATGATGACATGCAAACTGATGTTTTGTCCTATCAGAGAGGGCTTCTTCAAGGATAGGTGGGGCTAGTATAAGCACTCTTCTTATATGTTGTAGGCTGTCAATACTGGACATAGCCACAGGGTGTCAACCATCTACCTCATACATATTCAGTCACACAAAAGCCTGCACAGCATGTCCAGTCAGGGGAAGAAATTAACCAAAGTGAAAAAAGCCAGAGGGAAAGGAAGAGCCATAGATTACCGGTACACACATGGGAAGGGAAAGGCAATAATAATTCAGTTCAGCTTTGGAACATTAACCTCTAATCAAAAAGCCATCCAAAGCAGATAAGTAGTTATTCTGTATGCTAGATATAGTAAGGGCACATATTAGGGTGATTTGTTATTAAATATTTAAAAAAAAAATGAAGAAAGAAAAAGGAAAAAGAATAAAAAGGGAAAATAGGAAGAAACAGAAAGAAAATGACAAAACAGTCTGGACAGCTATCAGCAAATGCTGATATAGCTATTAGCTTATGATTAAGGAGAACCTGTAAGTTGCATTCTGTATTGAAACCATTTATGGCAAGTGTGCCCAGCTTAAAAATCCACATTTTTCTTTTTGCAAGAGGATTGTGTTAAAGTCTCCTCTATGCAATGGCAGGTTATACACAAAGATCCCCTTAAAGCATAGTCCATGTGGATTTCCATTATGATGCTCAGCAAAGTGTATAACCAGAGGACTCTCATCATCTTTCTCTTTTATACTCCAGATTTGCCAATGCGGACCCACAATTGTCGCTAAGTTTTACCAACGTAGTATTTGTAACAGGGATATTCAAACATGTAGATAAGGCGAGTAGTAGAACAATTATTAAACTCCTTGGTCTTAAATCTTTTGGATTGGTCTGCATTGGCGAACACATTCGTCCTCTCTATGTATCTATAGATGTGGCAATGAGCCCATGTGTACATGCCTTTCAATGGTGGTAAATTGGTCAACCAATTCTTACGAAACTCTGAGTGCACCAAAGAGTCTCACAAGTTGCGTGCCCTGCCTGCCTGATTTTGTAAGGATATCTTTAACTTGTCCATATTGTGGACCAAATTTGGTTATGATCCTGACCGGGGCCTTTTTTAGCATCCACCTCCTCCAAAGAAGAGGATGCACAAGCTATTTCTCTTTCTCATCCATGCTTTCCTCTTAGTTCTCCTTATCGTTTTATGGGTGTAGCCTCTCTCTCTGAATTTGCTATACATCTTATCAGCATTAGTCTGAAAGTCATCATCCAGCGTACAGTTCCTGTGGCTCGCAGGAACTGGCCAACCAGGATACCTCTGATGAGTGATCCAGGGTGATGGATATCCACCTATAGGAGTGTATTCGCTGCAGTTCTTTTATAAAAAGTAAAGAGTAACTGTCTTCCCCTCTAAGATCGAGAACTGAAGATCAAGTAAGGGAATAATTACAGGATCAACCACATAGGTAAGTTTAATATTATGTTAATTGTTAAGCTCTGCAAGGAATAAAGTTAAAATAATGAAAGGAAAGTCTGGATGGCTGCACACCAAACTGAGATCCAAACGCCTTTATTCACATAAAACCATGAAGAACATGAGGAGCACTGCATGTACAAGCAAGGGGGACACAGCTTACATGTTTCACACATGAATTTGTGCTTTATCAAAGCTCCCCGTGGGGGTGTCAGCAGGTTAATTAACCAATTCAATACCATGTTCTTATCATTGTTTAACAATCAAAAACTTGTGTTTCAAAAACAAGTAACGAAGTATAAAAGTAATAATACAAAAATATATATACAAAATATGCAAGATAAAAACATATGAAATGGTACAGCCAGACCTAAATGACAATATAATCTATTATATATTCATACTTTATCCAGCAATATGGATATAAGGTAAATTCAAAAAATGAGAATACTAAAGAGATAAACAGCCCAGGTAACAACCTAAAAGAGCCACTAATGAAAGGGGAAGGAGGGAAGAAAAAAATTGCTCTGCATACTGGAAAAAAAAACAAAAAAAAAAAACAGCGTCACAAAAAGGAGCACTAAGAATAGAAAAATATGGAAATAGAGGATTACCATTAGCTGAAATTATGAGAACATTCCAAAAACAAATTGCCATGTTAATGCATATAATATCATCACTGTGATCCATATATAGACATACATGTTATAACAGAAATATTCATCAAATGGATCACAGTTCTTGTAGTACGTCAATCATAGTAATGGGTGAGATCCCATTCAAAGTTTAACCCCGATGGAATTCTGGTTTGAACGTGAAATATCCAGAACACCTCGCGTTTGCCGAGGGTTCTGAAAAAATCTCCACCTCTTCTAGGGACTACAATTTTTTTGATGCCCTGTATTTGTAAGGCAGAGATATCACCCCTAAGAGCATTATTGAAATGTCTCGCTACTTTGGTACCATGCTCCTTTTCTATATTGTATAAATGGTCCTTGAGGCAATCTCTCAGCCTTCTCGTACTCCGGCCAATATATTGAATAGAGCATATTCTACAGGTAATTAGATAACATTCCTGGTATTACAGTTTATGAATTTCTTAATGGTAAATTCTCTATTATTGGTTGTAGATGGAAATGTATCTCCCTTTAAGATGCAGGGGCAACATGGACAGTTGTTAACCCTACACTTATAATTACCTGTAAAATCCAACCAGGTTCTCCTCTGTGTCTTAGATTGAAAATCACTGGGAGATAGAAATCTACCTAGAGAGGGAGCCCAGCGAGAAACTATCCTAATACCCCTAGATAATATCTTAGCATAGGTTTCATCCTCATATAGTATTGAAACACTTCTCACAATTATACTTTTTATCTTTTTGTATTCCAGACTATAAGAGGTGGACAGCAATGGCAATGTTTTAGACGCCTTTCTATACCTCTTATTTTGCAATAACTGATCTCTACCAGTTGATCTAGCCATATTAACAACTCTTTTAACTCCTTCTTTGTAGCCTTGAGACCTAAAACTGTTGCATATTTCATTGGTTTCTCTACAGAAATCTCCCTCTTCACTACAAATCCTCCGTAAACTGAGCAATTGTCTTCCATCTCACCCTTACAGATCACAAAAATGTCATCAATGTACCTTAGCCAGGTGGCTGCTGGTACAGAGATAACTTATAGACCACCTCCTGCTCCCAAAGGCCAAGGTGGAGGCAAGCATATGCAGGTGCCCAAGGGGCGCCCATTGAGATCTCCCATATCTGTTGAATGTAATTTTCTAGGAACTGGACAAAATAGTTGGCTAATGCAAAATCTAGTACCACTAATACAAACTCATTATGTGCCCCAAACTCAGGGAACCCCATTTCTAGAAAATGGGAGACCCCCTGAGGCCCACTCATGTGGAATAAAGGTATACAATGACTCCACGTCAAATCAACCAGCAGGGCCGCAGGGGGACATCAACCATTTATATTTCGGTAGGACATCCGATGTGTCCTGAACATAAGAAAGCAGCTTTAGATATAATGTAGAAGATAGGATTATTATATTCTCTTACCTTAAGATAATCCTTTTCTTTATTTGAGAATAGTCCTGCCGCCCATGCCAGGTGTAATTTTTTTATCAAGTGACTCTACTAATGTCAGAAAGGGGTTGGCGGAGACCTTTCTATACGTTGAGCTATCTCTCAGCTGTTTTGGGGCTTCCTTTTCATACACCTCGGACAGAAACACAACTTTACCCTCTCCCCCAGATCTAGGAACACTTTTACCCAATGATACATATGGGGGGGGCATTTATGGTGCTACAGTAACAATGTCTTGACATTCATTTGGCTACTCACTGCCACCGTTCCCCTGGATTGTGTCTAAAGAAGGAATTAGAACTGAAGTGCCACACCAAATTATTACATTTCAAGGAACTTCAGTCCTATTTCCTTCACAAAATCAGATGGCTTCCTCCCCAAAAAATCAGACAGATCTGTCACATAAGGTTCACTGAGGTGCACAAAGGTATAGGGCAATGATTTTTGTCTTATGTTACTATTGAATTATTATATCAAACTTGGAGGTTTTTTTACTTAGCAGTATACCCTGTACTTGGGGCAATAGCAATAGTATTAAAGCAAAATGGGTCTGACATGCATACCCCTACGCATGTCATCACCTTTCAGAGTGTATATATGTTTTATTTTAGAGAGTGGGTGTGTATACATGCTTTGCACTTATAGAGATAAACATGTGCTGGACACACGTAACACTCATGTTGACATGGGTGTTATGTGTGTCCAGCATATGATGCATCTCTTTTAAGGTCAAAGTGTATCTTTATAAGTACAAAGCATGTATATACACCATCACTCTCTAAAATAAAACATGTATGTATGAAGGTGTATGCTTGTCAGACCCATTATGCTTATTTAAATTTTAGAAGAATTAACTGTTTAGGGTATTATTCCTTTACTAAACGTGCTAGCCTATTATTAACAGATTGTTATCAGTTGATTGTAAAAATGATCTTATAAATTATTACTTAAAGGAAATCTTTGGTCACGGTACACTTTCATTTTATAACGGCATTGTGATAGCAATACAAACAATAGTTATTTTTGACAAGCCAATATAAGCTTATTTGAACATCTCCTTGCATGTTGTGAGCGCTTCTAACAGTGCCTCTGTAGTTCAGAAGGCAGGCTCTGTCAATTCTGTAACACAGCAGCTTCTACTCACAGGGCATAATTTATACGTGTCACAGAATGCAAGGAATTCTTTATAAAGTAGGTGTACAAATTTCAAGAACATTACAATTATTGTGTGTGACTCTGGGTGTGGTTGCTACCATCTTTATTAATTATATCTGAATGCACAAATTATAGACCCATTTCCTTGAGAGACTCATTGGCCCTGAACAGGTAAGCTTCATGCCAGGTCGAGAAGCAAAAGACAACACGACTAAAACACTCAATTTAATCCACAGAAATCGACAGAGTGGAATCGAAGGCCTCCTGTTTTAACCTGATGCAGATAAGGCCTTTGATTGGGTATTCTGGGATTATTTGTTCTCCACCTGTAAACACATTGGGTTCGGCAACAATATAATGACATGAGTGAAATCCCTGTATATCAACCCTAGCGCAAAAATGAAAATCAACGACACTTACTCAGAATCAATAGAAATTATTAATTATTACTTAAAAGACATCTGTGGTCACGGTACACTTTCATTTTATAACGGCATTGTGATAGCAATACAAACAATAAATATTTTTGACAAGCCAATATGAGCTTATTTGAACATCTCCTTGCATGTTGTGAGCGCTTCTAACAGTCTCTCTGTAGTTCAGAAGGCAGGCTCTGTGAATTCTGTAACACAGCAGCTTCTACTCATAGGGCATAGTGAATACGTGTCACAGAATGCAAGGAATTCTTTATAAAGTAGGTGTACAAACTTTATAAAGTAGGTGTACAAACTTCAAGATCATTACAATTATTGTGTGTGACTCTGGGTGTGGTTGCTACCATCTTTATTAATCTTTATAATGCATAATCTGAATGCACAAATTATAGACCCATTTCCTTGAGAGACTCATTGGCCCTGAACAGGTAGGCTTCATGCCAGGCGGAGAAGCAAAAGACAACACGACTAAAACACTCAATTTAATCCACAGAAATGGACAGAGTGGAATTGAAGGCCTCCTGTTTTCAACTGATGCAGAGAAGGCCTTTGATCGGGTATTCTGGGATTATTTGTTCTCCACCTGTAAACACATTGGGTTTGGCAACAATATGATGACATGGATGAAATCCCTGTATATCAACCCTAGCGCAAAAATAAAAATCAACGACACTTACTCAGAATCAATAGAAATTCAAAATGGAACTAGACAGGGATGCCCCTCTTCTTCCTTGCTATTCATATTAGCACTTGAACCCCTAATTAGGACAATAAACTTACAACCATCAATTCACGGATTTAGCATTGATAAGAGAGAATACAAACTGGCAGCATATGCCAATTACCTACTTTTCTATATTACACAACCTCATATATCTATCCCAAACCAAAATAAGTCTTTTCAAGAATTAAAATTTCAAAATAAACCATAAAAAATCTGAAGTAAGTAAGATTGGTAAGGATTTGAAAAATTGGAATCTCAAACAATTTTTTTTGGTTTGGCAGGGCGGCCATCTTGAAAATGACGGTTCTGCCAAGACTACTATATTTATTTCATATACTATCTATAAAACTACCAGAAGCTTCCTTTAAAAAAAATGGCTACAATGCAAAGGATTTTTTATGGGCCAACAAACAACCTCATATACAACTTATTTTTTTACAACTTCCCAACACAAAAGGCGGAATGGGGCTTCCCGAATTTAGGAGGTACTAATATGAGACACACCTGACCAGAATTATCGACTGGCACTGCCATGACAAAAACAAGGACTGTGTGGACCTTGAAAAATCTTGGTCAAACCTAACCATACAATATGCAACACTATGCAATATAAATAAATATAATCAATATAAAAAAAAATACCCTCTAATAAATACAACTTTAAAGATATTCCATAAAATAGCAGTCAAACATAAACTTTCTTCTACTCCTAGCCCCCTATCATCACTAGCAAATAACCCAGACTTTCCACCTGGACTAGATAATAAAACACTTCCACAAGCTAAGGTCACTCAACCCTTACTGGCCTATCACTGCTTATAAACAAATTAATTCAAATCTTATACAGACTTACAACACGAACACGACAAAAAAACTCCTAGCTTCTGACTATATCTACAAATCTACAACTTTATATTAAACAACAAAAAAAAAGACTCAATAATCAGACCTCTCACCATTTTTGAACATATCTGCTTTAATCAAACTCCAATAAAAAAGGCCACCTCACTCTCGTATAGCTGGATCTCACAGCCAACGTCCAACTCTCTGGATAAATATAAAAAAATATGAGAAGAACTCAATATGCAATTTTCAGATTTACCATGGGTAAAGCTTGTGTGTTTACTCATAAATGCTCCCTAAGCACACGCTTACAAGAATTATTTCAAAATTCGCACTCAGTGATACATCACACCGGCAAAATTAAAAATCTGGTCTTCTACAGAGCCGGACATTTGCTGGAGATGTAATGAAGGAAGGGGCTCCTTCCTGCATCTAGAGTGGAACTGTACACCAATTCAAATTTATTGGACACAAATTAAAACGTGGATGGTTAATTTCACTGACTCTCAAATAGAACTAAACTCAGCATGTTACTTACGACATGTTAATGATCTTTCTTACAAAAAATACAAAAACTCCCTAACACAACATTTACTTAATGCTGCCAAAGCGCTGATTCCGCAAACTGGAAAACCAGAGATACCGAAACAATAAAATATTGGTTATTGAAGGTCAAACTAATCTACGAAATGGAAGAAACCATTAAAAGAGAAACTACAACTCAATTCCACAATAGATGGAGACCTTGGTACATTTTCACCATATCAGAGACCTATAATAGAATCCTTTCCAATTAAAACTTCCTTTAGATTTACTTTTCAGTGCTCCATTTATACCCACGCAACACGATATAAAATAGTACTCTTTGTTATTCGTTATGTCTTATTCATTACCCATTTCCCACTGTTAAAAAATGACTACAAGTCATCAACTCTCTGAAGGCTAATATCTCATATCTTAAGCATTATGAATGTTACTGATAACAGATGACTTAAAAATTCTGATTACTTGATTAACCTATGTTTATTTACAATTATATCGATTTCTCTTGAAAAGGACAAATAATTATAATTTTTCTTACCATACTTCATTTGTTCATTACAAGTTATATAAATCTGATGTAATACTTTACCTTTTGCTATTTGTTTGCATATTCGGTATTTTTAATACCCCATTGTACTGTGTATTTCATCTTTTTCCTATACAATAAACTTTATTGTGAAAAAAAAATGGTACTATGTTCATGGTGGGGGACATACCCCTCTAGTTGAAACAATACACCCTGTACCATAGGATCATATTATCCCACATGGGACTGCTGGGACTTAGATCTAACGTCCTATAAAGTCAGATGTAGATACCACTTTGCATGTGCTCAAATTTTCTGGAATTGGAATATGTAATAGTGTAGTACAATACCTAAAAGTACATCCCCAACACAGAGGGAAAAAGAGAGAGCTAAATAGAAATACAGACTAAAAATATAGTATTAGATAGGCAATGGTTAGATGTTCCAATCCTGCTTACATAAAAGCATGAAAGCATGTTGAACATCCATCCACCAGTATGTCAGATAGATTTGTGAGATCCTGATCCAGGATGGTCATGGGAGTTTTTATAGGAGCTTATAATAAAGCTGCAATATATGCTGGCTGCAATATCTTAACACCTCCTTTCCCAGACACCTTTATATCAATGAACCTACGAAGACCTCTCTGCAGATTAACTGGGCATCCCATAAGGCTTCTGTTAAGGGGCATCCTCATCCAATTATCTTCCAGATATAAGAAGCACTTTGAGGCCTTCATCTGCCACAAAGAATTAGATTTGCCCAACCTTCCTAAAGAACATAAACAAAAGTCACACCTTTACTTGCAGAGTAAAATAGAATCAGCTCACTTAGAACTTAATATATGCCTCACAACTAGATGGACTAATGCCAAATTTTACCACTAAGCTAATTGTCCCAGGAAATTGCTAGCCCAAAAATTAACTCCTCATCATCAGTTCTTAAATTTAGAAAGGCAGATGGGTCATTTACCCAGAACCCTTTTGCAGTACTCAAGAAATTTTATTCTTTCTATTAGAAACACGCATGCCTCAACCCAGCAAAACTTTGAGGACTTCATATTCCATCTGCCTCTCCCCGCCTTATCAGACATCCATAGGGAAATACTAGAAGATGAGATCACCTAGGTTGAAGTCCTTCAGGCCATTAAGCAACTTAAGTCCACTAAGGCACTAGGACCTTATGGGTTCATGGCCCTGTATCATAAGAAATTTGCTACGAACTTGGTTCCTGACCTGGTAAATTACTTCAACGCCCTTAGACACGGTAGCTACATGGACATTGATTCCAATAGAGCTTTCATTAGCTTTATTCCAAAACCAATCAGAGGTCCCAGCAATGTAGCTAATTGTAGGCCAATCTCCCTGATAAATTGTGATCTCAAACTATTAGCAAAGATTTATGCCACTAAGCTGAACAGCTTTAAAGCTTGTTACATCCATGTAGACCAAGTCGGTTTCATACCTGATAGACAGGCTTCTGATCAAATTAGGAGGGCTATCAATCTACTCTCTGTGCTTGCTCCTCCTGGGACAAGGGTAGGCCACGAAAAAGAATATTGCTTTCGCTTGACATCTGGAAAGTGTTTGATACCATCTCCTGGACCTATCTTTTTAGGATCCTTACCAGGTGGAACTTTGGTCCTTGGTTTCTTTCTTTCCTCCATGCTATGTTTAGCAATCCCTCAGCTCAGATATGTTTGAAAGGCTATACATCTGAACATATCACTGTCATGTTTGGAACCAGACAGGGCTGCCCCCTCTCCCTCCTCTGTTTATCATTGCCATTGAAACCTAGGCCATAGCAATCTGAATACACCCTAATGTGCTTGGCATGGAGAGTGGAGGCAAACAGTACAAATATGCCTTGTTTGCTGATGACTTCTTTTCCTCACCTCCCTTCATACCTCCCTCCCATCGCTGTTGGATCTTCTCAGATAGTTTGGACACATTTACGGTGTAGTGTTGAACTGGAAAAAGTCTGCAACCCTCAGTATTAGTCTGGATGAGGATGTCCTGCAGAGTATAAAAGGCCAATATCACTTTATTTGGCAATTATGAGCCCTTATCTCATGCTGACCCCCAATGTAGCGATACTTTACAAGACCTATTATTCTGAGGGTCTCAGACCTTAGAAATGATTTTAGGGCAGCACAGTAAGCCCAATTGTCTCAAATATATTCCAAATCTTACAGGCCAGAATGGATAGATCTAAAGACACAGACCTGTCCTTCCCTGCCCATAGACCTTTTTATGTGGACTTTCCTAAAACAATGGAAAGACCTACACTATCCCACTCCCTACATCTATGGGAACTGTAAGCTGATTTTGCACCAATCCCCACACACTCCTGTGGTGCCAATATTTAACAGGCCTCTACCACTGTGAATTTCAATAGTGGTTAAATAAAGGCCTATTGCATAGGCCATTTCCTCAATTACCTAGATTTTTTTCCACTTTCTTAATTCACCCAAAAATTTGAGATGCCGAATGCTGAGCTTTACCAGTTGCAGCAAATGTTACACTTTTTCTGTTTGCTTCAATGAACTACCAATGATATCATGTTAAGGACAGCTTACGAAAGTAGGTGTTTCTATGGCAAAGCCCACAAGGGCAGCACCTCAGTGTTGCATAAGCAATTTGTTACCACAGCTGGCCAGCTTCCCTATATAATCGCCTGGGAGAAGGATATAGGGTCCAAGATAGAAAAGAAGGACTGGTCTTCCAGAATACATAAAGGCACCATGAATGTTGTACTCATCGAGGCTGGGTATAAGGTACTATCTCAGTGGTACCTGGTTCCTGGTTCCTCTTCTCTCTCTTTCCAGTTGTGTAGGTAGGTGGGAACAATATACCATACATGGTGCATAGGTTCTAAGTTCAAAAATTTCTGGGTGAGAGTTCACTCCCTGATTTATTTGGTAACTAAAAACATTGTTAAAAACTCCAAGGTTGCACTCCTTAATGAACCAATTGAAGGGATTCCCAGACATACTCAAATATTAATATATTTTATGTTCCTGGTGGCTAAAATCACAATAGCTACTGCTTGGAAGAGTTCAGTGGTCAATCTGGTGATGAGGAATTGGAAATTAATGTAAATAATGACCAATAAAAAGGTCAGTACTTTGAATCTTCCTTGAAGATTGAAAAAGTTTGGAATTCCTGGATACACTATATCTAAATTGTTAATAGCTGACTTTGTAGCACTTGGGATTAGCCTTTGAACGGACCACGGTTCCTTTCACTTCTCTTCATCTCTTGTTTTAGTTTCCTCTCTACATGTGGCAAAATGATATTCCATAGAATGAGATGGGACTTGTGCACAATAGTAATTATGTTAACTTACTTAACTGCTTTGAGCTGGGCAGGTGCTTTAGATTAGCCCATAAGTGTTCTACTTACAAGTTTAGAGTGCCATTGTTGCTTTGTTATAAAACTTGACTGAAGGATGCTTGTTGCACCTATCATTAGTGCCTTATCTTTATGCACACTTCTGTTACTCTACCATCTGTAATGTAAGACTAGTATCTGTATTTCTCAATTGAAAAATGACCACTTTCTTTGTAACGGTTTCTTAAAGTCTTAATAAAACTATTAAAACACAAAAAAGTATTTACAGTACCTAAAATATAAGAAAAAATACAAATAACCGTCTTAGTGCTGACCCTGTATGAAAAGCAGATTAGCACTACAGTAAGTGGAGCTGGAGACATGCTGCAAGTGCACGTGGAGGAGCTGCATGCAGTGTAAAGAAGCTGAAGTTGCTGGGAGTGAGAGAACCGAGGTTTGGCTGCCTGACACCTGCTACAGAGTGGGAGCAGAGGAAGAAGGGGACGGAGGGAGGGTGACACTGTCAGGAGGTGCTGCACGCCACAGGAGCAGTGTGTAGCAGGAGCAGGGGCACATTGACAGGTAAGCGCGGGGATAGAGATCGAGGAGCAGCCAGCAGAAGAACGTGGGTAGGACAGATTGAAAGAAAGAGCGGAGGACACACTGTGAGTACTAGGAGTATCATTTGGAGTACTGGGAGTAATATCTGATGTAACTTGGGAGTTCTTGGAAGTAATATCTGAAGTAACTTAAGAGTACAAGGAGTAATATCTGAAGTAACTGGGGAGTGCCGAGAGTAATATTTGAAGTATCTTAAGTACCAGGAGAAATATCTGACGTAACTTGGGAGTACTGAGGGTAGTATCTGAAGTAACTTGAGAGTACCGAGAGTAGTATCTGAAGTAACATGGGAGTACTGGGAGTAATATCTGAAGTAACTTGGGGAGTAATATCTGAGGTAACTTGTGAGTAATATCTGAAATGACTTGGGAGTAATATCTGAAGTAACTTCGTAGTAATTCCTGAAGTAACTCGGGAATAATTTCTGAAGTAACTCGGGAGTAATTTCTGAAGTAACTCGGGATTAATATCTGAAGTAACTCGGTGAGTAATACCTAAAGTAGCTTGGTCTTGGGAGCAATATCTGAAGTAACTTGGGAGTAATATTTGAAGTAATTTGGGAGTAATACCTGAAGTAACTTGGGAGTAATACCTGAAGTAACTTGGGGAGTAATACCTGAAGTAGCTTGGGAGTGATACCTAAAGTAACTTGGGAGTGATACCTGAAGTAACTCGGGGAGTAATATCTGAAGTGTAAGAACCCAATCAGGATGGCTAAAAAAAGAGAGACACATTGTGGAGGAGAGTAAAAATAATCCCAAGAAGTTTTTTAAATATATTAACAGTAGGCGAGGTCGGAACATATAGGCCCCATAAAAGACAAGGAAGGGAAGTAGAATACAGATGACAAGGAGAAGGAAGCTGCACTAAATGCTTTCTTCTCCTCAGTCTTCACACAAGAAAAGGAGGGGTATACAGACCACAACAGTATTTTTAGTAACACGTTACAGGATCTTTCCTTGTGGGGTGGGCTCGGGGTGTTGAGTACAGCGTTTCGAGCCCGCCCAGTTGTGTAACAATAGCAAATGAATATTCGCTATTGCCACACTGATCCCCCTCCCAGCCAATCAGGAAGCGGGTCTTGAGGCTCGTCACCCAATTGGCTGAAAGGATAGGCGATACTATTGGATGCCTAGGAGGAGGAGGGAGGCGACGCCATAATGCAGGAGGAGAGGACATAGGGGCCGCTGCCCACCACTTGCCGACACAGGAGTCGCTGTCCACCGCCCACCACTGCTTTCCAAAACAGGAGCCGCTACCTACCGCATGGCGCCTGCCGCTGCCCACCCTCAACCCAGATGGGGTAAGTGCCGGGCTGGATAACCGACCGACGGGGGAAGGGGTGCGGTTCCCCGAACACCGACTGACCTACCTAAAGCCGGCGGGAGAGGGGGGGTTGTTTGCCATCCCCCAAAAAAAGAAAACCACCAGCCGCCACTGGTCCTAGTGGGACCAATTCAGGTTAAATAATTTATAAATGATATAGAGGGTGGGATAAATAGCTAAATCTCAGTGTTTGCTGACGACAAAAAAATATGTAGAGCAATAACAACACAGCAGGATATAGAAACTTTACAAGAGGATCCGAATAAATTAATGGAGTGGGCTACTGCATGGCATATGAAGTTTAACATTGAAAAATGTAAGGTAATGAACTTGAGGGTAAAAATATAAACACAAGTTACTCATTAGGGGGAGAACCCCTAGGGGCTTCCAGGATGGAGAAAGATCTGGGGGTCCTAGTAGAAGACAGACTGAGCAATAGCATGCAGTGTCAAGCTGCAGCTACTAAAGCCAGCAGAATATTAGCATGTATTAAAAAGGGAATTTACTTCAGAGATAAAACGATTATTCTGCTACATTATAAAACTCTGATTCAACTGAATCTGGGGGCCGCATCTAATAATATGGGTATTGGAGGACCTAAATTATGAGGAACAACTACAAGTGCTAAATTTATTCTCACTGGAGAAGAGACACTTGAGAGGAGATATGATAGCGATTTACAAATATCTCAACGGTGATCTCAGCATAGGTATAAAACTTCAGTCTTAGGGAGTGTAGGACATGGGCAGGTCTGGATTTACTCCCTTTGTCGCCCCAAGGACCCGCCCCAAGGCCGGGTCCTTCAATGCCGCCCCCCCCCCCCACACACACACACACCACCATTCTCGTCCTTTATCGATGACTGCTACAATAGACCAATTAAAAACATATCTCCACACACAAGAACACTAAGAATAACTGGCTTTAATTGTACAGACTGAAAATACTCTGTAATACAGAAAATGCCTTTTAAAGATTATAGCAGTAAGAAACTCCCCTAACTTTTCTTTTGGCAAACTCATCGATAATATCTTCTCAGGGCAAAGTATTTAAAAGTTCTGACTCAATGGCAAGTAAAGGCTGCGAACATACCACAGGAGGTGGACAGAGGCTGTGGACATACTACAGGAGGTGGACAGAAGCTGCGGACATACCACAGGAGGTGGACAGAGGCTACGGACATACTACAGGAGTTGGACAGAGGCTGCGGACATACCAAAGGAGGTGGACAGAGGCTGCGGACATACCACGGGAGGTGGACAGAGTTTGTGGACATACCACAGGAGGTGGACAGAGGCTGCGGACATACCACAGGAGGTGGACAGAGGCTGCGGACATACTACAGGAGGTGGACAGAGGCTGCGGACATACTACAGGAGGTGGAAGAGGCTGCGGACAAACTACAGGAGGTGGACAGAGGCTGCGGACATACTATAGGAGGTGGACAGAGGCTGCGGACATGATAGTGTCCTCCTCACCCCCTTACAGTAGCTTCTCTGTCCACCATCATATTACTTCTCCACATCATCAGTGTGCTGTGTCCTCCTCCTGTGCCCCTTTCACCTCTCCACAGGTCAGGGCAGCCCTGACCTGTGGAGAGTTGAAAGGGGCAGCGATGTCCTCCTCTCACTCTGATATCCCCCCACAGTACTCTCCTCCTCCTTACCCCTGCTCGGCTCCTCTGGACCTCTCTGCCTATGGCGAGGCACTGCAGGAGCTACTGACCGCCATAGTGTCCCGGTCGTCTATTCGAAAATGGCGCCGGGCAACACCATTACGTTACTGTACATGTGCCGCCCGGCCAAGCGCGTACGAGCTTTCCCGAGCCCGGCCAGCTTCAGAACGGTGCATGCGCAGTTGCGTGGTCGGCTCGTAGGCCTTCTTTCTTATGGGCACCAGTGCCCGTAACGGACTTTAATGGGCAGCCCGAAAAGGGGGGGCGGCCGTGAAAGCCAAGAAGTCGCCGCAGGAGCAGCGCCGCTCCTGCACCACAGCCACCCCGAGGCCTGGCCTCGATGGCCTTGTGAGAAATCCAGCCCTGGACACGGGGCCACACGATTAGATTGGAAGAGATGCGGTTTAACCTTAAGCTGCGTAAGGGGTTTTTCACTGCCAGGGCAGTAAGGATGTGGAACTCTCTTACTCTCTTCCACAATTGGTGGTGTCGGCAGGAAGTAGCGATAGTTTTAAAAGACTCTTAGATGTACATCTTTGCGAAAACAATATACAATATACACACACACACTTACACAGGTTGAACTGGATGGACTGTTATCTTTATTCAACCTTACCAACTATGTAACTACTATGTAACAGTGCCACACCAGCTGATAGACATTGCTGATAACACATCCTCTGACTAATAAGTGAATGCATGTGAGGAATATTGGGTTCACTTACTAAACCTGGAGAGTGCAAAATCTGGTTCATCTATGCATAGAAACCAATCAGCTTCCAGGTGCTTTTTGTCAAAGCTTAATTGAACAAGCTGAAGTTAAAAGCTAATTGGCTACCATGCACAGCTGCACCAGATTTTGCACTTTCCGGTTTTAGTAAATCACCCGTACTGAGTCTTGATAAAACCAGCACAATCACAGCCACAATCACTGTCAATCACAGCCAATGAGCCAATGAGGAGAGAGCGGGGGACAGACCAAACCACATTCTGTATGTGAATAGACATACAATAGGGTTATTTACTAATGGCAAATCCACTTTGCATTACAAGTGCAAAGTGCACTTGAAATTGCACTGAAAGTGCACTTGGAAGTAAAGTCACTGTAGATCTGAGGGGGCATGCAATAAAAATAAAAAACAGCATTTTAGTTTGCACATGATTGGATGATAAAATCAGGAGATCTTCCCCTCATTTCAGATCTACCCCTCGGATTTACAGCGACTGCACTTCCAAGTGCACTTTCAGTGCTATTTCAAGTGTGCTTTGCACTTGTAGTTTGCGCTTGTAGTGCAAAGGGAATTTGCCTTTCGTAAATAACCTCCAATGTCCATTCACAGTAGCATGACTCAGGAGCGAGCCTGCTTGAGCAACCCCATAGCAAGTGACTTGCTATTGAGGGCACTCGACAGGATGGAGGAGCCAAAAAGAAGGGGGACCCAAAAAGAAGAGGACCGGGGCTGCTCTGTGCAAAATAATTGATTTAAGTATTAGAGTGGACATATTATTAATGGTCATTTATTACATGTATCAGTAGTGTATATGTACAAATCACATTGTTGCCATGAATAGATACTGTTTTGCTTTAAAAAAAAAAAAAACACAGGGTATTTGACTTCCAACAGCATATTTTACATGCTAAGAGACTGAAGGGAGACTTTTAAGTGCAAAAACGTTTCCTTCTAGATTAGCTTTAAGACAAGAGGATCAGCAAGAGACAAAAGGTATGTAGCACTGTTACCAGAAACCAAGCCAGTATATGTAATGAGCAAATATGAGTTCACTATGAATCCACATAATTATAAAATGTATACTTTCTCTCGAAATGGTGTAACTGCATGGTGGAGGAACTATTGTCAGCTACTTTGATCCATAAAGGTAATTTATAATATCTGGAAAACATATTATATATATTTATCTTTTCATGTAACAAGACTGAAGAAATGACACTTTGCTACAATGTAAAGTAGTGAGTATACAGCTTGTATAACAGTGTACATTTGCTGTCCCCTCAAAATAACTCAACACACAGCCATTAATGTCTAAACCGCTGGCAGCAAAAGTGAGTACACCCCTAAGTAAAAATGTCCAAATTAGGCCCAGAGGGTCAATATTTTGTGTGGCCAACATTATTTCCCAGCACTGTCTTAACCCTCTTAGGCATGGAGTTCACCAGAGCTTCACAGGTTGCCACTGGAGTCCTCTTCCACTCCTCCATGACGACATCATGGAGCTGGTGAATGTTAGAGACCTTGCTCTCCTCCACCTTCCATTTGAGGATGTCCCACAGATGCTCAATAGGGTTTAGGTCTGTAGACATGCTTGACCAGTCCATCACCTTTACCCTCTGCTATTTTAGCAAGGCAGTGGTCGTCTTGGAGGTGTGTTTGGGGTCGGTACCATGTTGGAATACTGCCCTGCAGCCTAGTCTCTGAAGGGAGGGGATCATGAACTCTAGCTCCCCAATGCTGGCAGCTTCATGCAGCCCCAGACCATGACCACCACCATGTTTGACTGTTGACAAGACACACTTGTCTTTGTATTCCTCACCTGGTTTCCCCCACACATGCTTGACACCATCTGTACCAAATAAGTTGATCTTGGTCTCATCAGACCGCAGGACATGGGGGGTTATTTACTAAATGCAAATCCACTTTGCACTACAAGTGCAAACAACAAGTGTCAAAGTGCACTTGAAATTGCACTGAAAATGCACTTGGAAGTGCAGTTGTTGTAGATCCGAGGGGGACATGCAAGGAGAATAAAAAACAGAATTTTACCTTGCACATGATTGGATAATAAAATCAGCAGATCTTCCCCTCATTTCAGATCTACCCCTCAGATTTACAGCGACTGCACTTACAAGTGCACTTTCAGTGCAATTTCAAGTGCACTTTGCACTTGTAGTTTGCACTTGTAGTGCAAAGTGGATTTGCCTTTTGTAAATAACCCTTATGGTTTCAGTAATCAATGTCCTTAGTCTGCTTGTCTTCAGAAAACTGTTTGCAGGCTTTCTTGTGCATCATCTTTAGAAGAGACTTCCTTCTGGAATGACAGCCATGCAGACCAATTTGATACCGTGTGCAGCGTATGGTCTGAGCACTGACAGGCTGACCCCCCCCCACCCCTTCAACCTCTGCAGCAATGCTGGCAGCACTACGTCTATTTCCCAAAGATAACCTCTGGCTATTACGCTGAGCATGTGCACTCAACTTCTTTGGTCGACCAAGGCCTGTTCTGAGTGGAACCTGACCTGTTAAACTGCTGCATTGCTGCATGGTCTTGGCCACCGTGCTGCAGCTCAGTTTCGGGGTCTTGGCAATCTTATTATAGCCTAGGCCATCTTTATGTAAAGCAACAATTCTTCTTTTTAGATCCCCAGAGACTTCTTTGCCATGAGGTGCCATGTTGAATTTACAGTGACCAGTATGAGAGAGTGAGAGCGATAACACCAAATTTAACACACCTGCTCCCCATTCACACCTGAGACCTTGTAACAGTAATGAGTCACATGACACCAGGGAGGGAAAACCACTACTTGGGCAAATTTACACTGGTATACAAGCTGTACACTCACTAATTTACATTGTAGCAAAGTGTAATTTCTTTAGTATTGTCACATTTATTTTATAATACAATATTTACAAAAATGTGAGGGGTGTACTCACTTTTGTAAAATACTATAAATATATACATCTATATATATATATATATATATATATATATATATATATATATAGATGTATAAACACATTTGTTGGTAGATAGAGTGAAATAGAGTGAAACATACACTATATACAGTATACTGTATACATATGGAAACAGTATGGTTTCTGTGTTTTATGTTGTGATTTTCAGATAGATGGATCCATCACTGTTCCTTTCAGCCCCGTGTAATCTAATTTAAACTGAAAGCAACCTTTGCTGAATAATGTACTTTACAAATTTTCAATAATTATTAAATTCTGTGACATGTATTAATAATCACCAGAAAATTCACACCTAATAACATCAATGAAAAACAAGTATAGCTGCAACTGGATAAAATGCATCATGGCTCAAGAGACTCTTAGTCATATTATGAGAATAAAATTATGCCATTATTTGAGGAAAATCACGTTTCTTTGTCCTAGCTATGCAGCGTTCTGGTCAGAGAGCAATTCACACATGCTTAGAAATAATACACAGTAATCTTTCAAATCAATGAGACCCTACATGATGGCACAGTTGACATCTAAACTGTATGCCAGATTAGAAATGAACAATTCCTTTTTATGGACGTGATCCAATGCATAAAAAAACACAGCTCAAAAGGTACAAGAAACATGGGAAGATTCTTTTCTTGGTCATCTATTTATTAATTGATGTGTGGTTTGGATAATTATTGTGCAAATATTTCTTATTCTATCTCTGGTTGACTGATGCCTTTATATTTCTTTGCACTTTTTCTTAACTGGAAACAGAAATAGATTTCTAATTGCAGACAGCGTGTATGGCATCGTGTGGGTGACCGGTTTGCTGATGTCAACGTTGTGGATCATGGTGGTGGGGGGGTTATGGCATGGGCTGGACAACAAACAACAATTATGGTATGCTATGGACAATGAACACAGGTGAATTTTATTGATGGTTTTTTGAATGCACAGAGATACTGTGACGAGATCCTGAGGCCCATTGTTGTGCCATTCATCCACGACCATCACTTCATGTCACAGCATGATAATGCACGGTCCCATGTTGCAAGGATCTGTACACAATTCCTGGAAGCTGAAAACATCCCAGTTCTAGCATGGCCAGCATACTCACCAGACATGTCACCAATTAAGCATGTTTGGGATGCTCTGGATCGGCGTATACCACAGTGTGTTCCAGTTCCTGCCAATATGCAGCAACTTCACACAGCCATTAAAGAGGAATGGACCAACATTCCACAGTCCACAATCAACAACCTGATCAACTCAATGCAAAGAAGATGTGCTGCATTGCGTGAGGCAAATGGTGGTCACATCAGATACTGACTGGTTTTCGAACCGCCCCAACCCCTCAATACAGTAAAACTGCACATTTTAGAGTGGCCTTGTATTGTGGCCAGCCTGAGGCAATAATCATGCTATCTAATCATGCCACACCTGTGAGGTGGATGGATTATCTCGGCAAAGGAAAAGTGCTCACTAACACAGATTTAGACAGATTTGTGAACAATATTTGAGAGAAATAGGCCTTTTGTGTACATGGAAAAGGTCGTAGATCTTTGAGTTCAGCTCATGATAAACAGGGGCAAACACAAAAGTGTTGCGCTTATAATTTTGCTCAGTATATATATATATATATATATATATATATATATATATATATATATATCACATTTGATTTGATTGGATTGTAATCTTATAAAATGACATTTGGTTGGCACTGAACACGCATTCATTGAAATACAGTTTTATTTCTCATCCTATACCAAGTGTTGTAGTTACGGTGTAAAATTATGTTGCTTTTGTGTCAGAATGATTTTTTCTGCCAAAGCTGTGCCATTATCAACAAGAAGCATCCTTTTTCCAGGCATTCGATCATGCTTTCAGAATGCAGCCTAGGTTTTTTTCATTCTACTCCAAGCTACTTCTTTCCATAATGTCTAAGTAGATTACTCTAATGTTTTTTACATGTAGGATTCAGTGTATATACTATAAACAAACTCAATTTAACTGCTGTAGACAAAAAAACAGTTGCATCGATTTTATATCTGTCACAGTTAAACATATTCTTCGAGCATATATCAAAAATTAGCAAAATTAGCAAACTCTCCTAACAATTATTTTATTTAGGTATCTTACAACGGGTGCATTTAGGTTAAAGTAACTCTGTTTCAATCTAGGTTAGAACTAAGTCAATAGGAATGTTACATCTTTGTGCCCAAAAAGAACACATTACACAGAAATATTCCTAAAAGTAGTACAAAAAAAAATGTGATGTGGACAAAAAAGTAATGGTGCCCTTAAACTCCATCTAACAGATTCCTAATCAGTCTGTTTTCAGATGGGTAAAAGTTATGTGAAAGTAGCTGAAAGTCTTGAATGGCCACTTCTAGAGAACAAATAATCAGGCCAGAAAATCTTGCCAAAACCTTATTCTTTTTTTCCTAATTATTCCATGGCAGAACAATAAGGGGTGTAATTGTAAAAAGTTTGCATAGCTATTTGTTCATCAATCCTGCATGTAAATTGTTCTGCATGAATGGAGTAAAACCGAATGTTCACAGGCCATATTTTATGCAGATTGAGAATGTGTAACTGGGGTAAATACTGCATTATGGTCACATGATGGTGCTGACTATCATAGGAAATACACATGCACCTCAGCTACATCTAGTGGCCATAATTGTCATGGTTATGCAGAGTTTGTTTGTCAGCTTACCTGTCTCCATGTGTTCATCTCTAAAGACCAGCTGACTCTCACCTGACTGGTTTTATAACCTCTCCTCCAAGCATGGCCCCACCCCAGGCCCTATCAGGGAACCCTTTATTAACCTGTGCACTGCACGCCAGCAGTGCTGATCAACCATTGTGTGTTAGCCTCTGTGTGTACTTGCTGTGTTTCCTACATCTGATTCCTGTTACCGACTTTGGCCTGTTCTTAACTATTCCTGTCTGCTCGTGACCCTGACCTTTGGCGTGTCCCCGACCATCCCTGTTTGCCTGTGACCCTGAACGCTGTTATCCTTGTCTGCTTGTGGCCCTGACCTTGGCTTGTCCCTTACTTTCCTTGTTGTTCCAGCCTGCTGCCTCCTTCCTCTTCTCCTTTAGTCTACCGTGAGCGTGAGCTGTGAGACCTGGAGCCAGACTGCAGCGCAGTCCATCCTCACCACTGGAGGCTCTGGTGAACACCTGCTGGCTCTTAGACTCCGCGCCCTGGGGAATCTATGCTCTAGCTCCCAGTGGGATCTGTGTCAGTGATCCAGTAGACCTGCTTCCTGAACCTCCCAGGGTTCAATCCGCAGCAGTCAGTCCTAGGGTCCACTACCTTAGCGGTGCACTTCTGACTCCTACAGAGTGCATCTGTCACCTAGTCTCAAGGTGACCTGACAATAATGCAGTATTTTCCACATTCACAGATTTGATTTGCAGAGAGCACTGTATTGCCTGAGAACATTTGATGTTGTCCCATTCACAAAAGAACAAAATTACATGAAGTTTGATATATCAACATGCAGTTTTGATAGATTAACAGCTGTGTGAATTTTTTATAAATACACCCGTAAGTGTGCTCCTTTTTTCTATTGCACAAAAAAAGAAAGCTCACGCAACCCAAGCTTTCCTGTTTAGACAAAACACTGGGCTAAAAGACACAGCTGGATCAGGTTTTAGTTTACTGAAGTCAAATTAGTGAAAGATGAATTTTCCTAAATGCTGTAAATAAAGGGGCATAATTAAAAGATACATATTTATAAAGCAGTAAATGTGATATTCACCAAACATTCACTGCAGCTAAATCTTTCTAGTGCACGAGTTTAAAAAACAGCGAATAATTCACCATCAGAAAATGTTTGATGAATGTCACAGTTACTGCTTTATAAGTATGCTTCTTGAGTAAACATAGTGGTACAATATCTTTAAAAGATAATGTAATTAGAGTAGTCAAACACTAAACACACTAAACATGTGGTTTAAACATCTGTTTTACTTCAGTATTTTTTATATTTTAAGATACATTGCTTGCACAACATAAATCAAATTCCATATAAATTCTATCTTTATATAGCACTTAGATGAATTGGAACTTTTTCATGTGGTGGTATAAGCAAAAGTGTTTATGAAACCATGAAACATCCAGAGATTAATAAGAATCAAGCCCACAGTGGCTAGCATTTATGTTACTGCTTTTTTTAAATTATATATCAAATATAGTACAAACTACAGTAATAAATTAATCAAATGTAAAAAGGGCTTTTACGAATATATAATGGAAATATTATGCAGACTAACCTCATGTAACTCTGCTATATTTCTCTTCCTGTGAACAAAATGAGAAATGTGATATTCTACTATAATTTTTTTTTTCTACTATAATTTGAAAATAAGTAGAATTATCCATAATGAATGAATCATGAGAAAAATTGTCAGTATACTTACATTATAAATGAATTACTACATCGATTGCAAGCTGCAAGGGTATTTACATAAAAGGTTATGTTCAAATATTAATTAACTAATTGTTTTATTAATATCTATAATTATAAAATGTAATAATTTAATAAATTAAAGCTAAAGCTTATGCAAAAAACACCTATTAATGCAAATGAGTATTTATTAAGCAATGGTTAGCCCAGTTCCCCTACACCTTCCTTCTTTTCTTTATTCCACCTGCTGGTTTGTAAACGATCAGCCGGAGCTCCAGGGTGGCAATCTTGTGACTTCCCTCGAAAGATACATTAGAGAACATATTCATTTTACTGATCTTCAGCCTCATGGCTCTAGCAATTTCAATTATCCTGTTTTCTGTTAGTTTCAAGTCCCTCTGTAAACACATCAGATCCACCTGAAAATTAGAGATGTGCAATGCCAAGGCTATGACGTAGGCCACAATTTTAGATTTCATTGTCCCCGATATAAAATTCTGAACCCTGCCATCCTTATAGACTATTACAGAAAAGTTCTGCATTAAATTTTCATGAATAATACTTGGACATCCTTTGGTAATAGGATGTTTCCGTTTTGCAACTTTAAGTTGGCTGAATTTAATCAAAGTTTCCAATTACCACAGAATGTGAACCTGACGGTCAGGGTCCTTTGCTAGTTTAAGCTCTTGGAGCTCTTGAGGGACAAAAAAAGTATGCTCCTTTTTCTCTGTCATCTGTTGGAGTTCCTCAGTTGTAATGTTTTTAAAAGCAGCAGAGACACTTTTCAAAGCTTCATATTCCACGGGAGAGATAAGGTCATCAAATGGTAGACATTTTCTGGTTTATCTGCACTAGCATCACAAGGAGGCAAGAAGATAGAAGACAACTCTTCTTTATTTATGTCCATTGCTTCTTCCACTAGCTCTATTTTTCCTTTGTTCTTGATGATCTCTTCTGCTGCTTTCACCATTGCTTTATTTAAGGTTTTGCTGCCAACTTGGTTCAGTTTTCGAGAACTTCAGTTTCTGTCTATTGGTACCAAAAGCTTCTATAAGTGCATCCACCTTTTCTCTGTAGGTTCTTGTTGACGGGTCTGTCACATCTTCGATTTGCTTACTCATGCTATTGTCAGTTTCCAAAACTGGCCGCATCTTGATATGCTCAGCATCATAAACCTCCATCTTTCCAGTGGAGTTATTCAGGACCCCAATAAAATGCTTGCACAGCAGGCTGGTCTTAGTTTCAGATGAAAAATTATTTCCAGCATAACTTAGCCTGTCTGTGTCTGCTGCCAGAATTCTTAGCTTTTTTGTTTCTGGGATTTTGTCATCTTCATTCCTATATAAAGTGAAACGTACATCCATGGGTGTCTAAATAGTTCCATTGGCAAACTTAACGAATAAAGCTGCCTGCTTTGGGTCCCCCCTATACCACCACACTGCTTTAGCAGCCATGTGTATTTCTATAATATGTACAATTCTAATATGTAGAGGGTAAATGTAAACTCGTTATATTTGCTGTCTGCTGTCTTTTAACTAACAGATACTTACTAGCCCATGTAGTCAAGTGACGTGCGTTCCAGAGCTGATTCTTCGCCAAGCTTCGTATCCCTGGTACCTCAATCTTGGATGTGGGAACTGGCTGTGTCTTCCTGATATCACACAGCTGGCTTCTCCCTCCGCTGCAAGACTGGTCTTACCGCTTCCTGGAATGTGTGATATGACCCAAGAGGCTGTGGGCAGTAGGGAGGGGCAGCTCTGAGGTGAAAATGAATAAGAATGGAGTGGGTGCTTGTCAAAAAAAAGGTACCCCCCCCCCAAAAAAAAGGCCTGCATTTCAGTTATAGGCTGGTAGAGGAAAACAATGAGAGGAATTTTAATTTTTGTCTGAAGTTCCGCCTTAAATTGAACACAAGAAGTGGTGTTGCAAACCTAGCAATGCAAAGTGGCAGGTGCATGAATCATAGAATAAGGCTGAATATATTTATATATTTGCAAACACTTTAACTGACAGAAACTAGATTGTGTGACAATGCTCCTATTTCTGGGAGGGGCTTCTATTACTCTGCTGATATGAGTTTCCCACAGCCCTGATTGGTTCTGTGCAGGTCACAAGAAAAAAACATTACAGAAGAGAAATTCTAATTAAATTATAACTATCAAGCAAAGGGGTTGATTTACTAAAGGCAAATAGATTGTGCACTTTGCAAAGTGCTGTTGCATTCTGTAAAAGCAGTTGCCCCAGAGCTTAGTAAATGAGCAGAAGCTCTGCTGACTTCCATCATCCAATCATGTGCACGCAAAAATGGTGTTTTTTTATTTTCCTTGCACGTGATCGAGTATTCTTTGCAAAGTGCAGCTTTACCTAATTTACTAAGCTCTGGAGCAACTGCACAGTCTATTTGCCTATAGTAAATCCACACCAAAGTTTTACAGGTCCCAAAAAATCTTAACTGAACAGCAAATGTGTATTTTTGTGCATTAATATGGTGTAGGCACAGTCAAAGATGATTAACACTAGCTTTCATTTTCTTCATAGAGCATCTGCATCCAAGGCTCTTTTTTTACTTTACAAGTATTGGCAATTATATTAAGCTAAGCTTTCTGTGAGTTTCTTAGTGAATGTAATAAATGAATATAATAAATCAGCATACTATATCCCACCCCTATATCCCACCCCCTATATCCCACCCCCAGTAATATGCTATCCTATTTTGTCTGCTGGCCAGCTCGTTGGGGCCCAACCATTATGGCGGAGTGGTTAAGGTAATGTTCTTTAAACAACTGATTCTGGCACTGTCACTGTATTTCTTGCAGACAGCTCTGTCCCTTTTTTATCAAGGTGTAATGTAGGGTTGGCAAGTGGCCACTCACCACTCTGGGTCAGCAGGGGATTTCCTTTTGCTCATTGGAAAAGTGTAATCTGTCAATGTCCTCAGTGTCCAGCTTCTCATTTAGGCCTCAGACTCAACCAGCATCCAGGGCGACCTCTGATGTTCTGGAATAGCTGCTACCCTGTCTGTCTTTCACTCATATGCTACAGTCCACTCCCAGCCTAAGATTCTCTGCCAATCATCCCTTTTCCAGCTCACCAAGCCAGCTCATTCTATCAGAATTACACCCCTCTCATTCCTTGCATTCCACATCCTGTATGAATCCCTATTCATGAGAAGGCAGGCTTGACACAATAACAGTAGTCTCCTCCCTAAACTTTGCCTGCGTGAAAGTGTCCTCTGCAGCAAAGACACAGAGTTTCTTTACTGCCAGAGTTGCAGACTGAGCAACATGACAGGTAGCATAAATAACAACCTGTGTTTATAGTAGCATCCTTTAATCCCTGGTAATGTAGGACTGAGAATTAAACATGGAGGATCAGCACTCTGAGCTAATCAGGGCACTGTTGCTTTCCACAGTGTTGTATACCTGATGGTTTTGAAGTGGTTTACCAAGGTTATGGCTAAAGCTATCAGCCATAACCCTAGTATTTTTTTTTTCAGCCGGCAACCCTCTTTCTCATAAAAGTGATCCGAGCAGCTGATTATCTGCTGGATCGCTTTTATAAGCAGCAGGAGGGATCATTCATCCCCCTCCCACCACTCTCCAGTGTTTCTTGGGCTTACCATTCTCACCCGTGAGCCCGGGAAAGAATCTGGCGGTTCGCACACCTGGCCACCAGATCATGACGTCACTTCTGGTCTAGGACAGATGTAAACATTTTTTTTAAAGCATTAGATCAATGGGTTGTTGTTTTTTTATATGACGTTTTCAAGGGTAGAGGAGAGATCTGGGGTCTTATAGACCTCAGATGTCTCCATAAAGAGGGCCTGTCATCCTTGATTTCTATCACAAGGGATATTTACATTTCATTACATTAAAAGTGATAAAAAAATGTAAAGCATTCCATCCCTACGTGCTTGTGCACACAAGGAAACACATTTGTAGGTCATGAAAACGCATATATAAACAATGTTCGCACAACTCATGTGAGATATTGTCGCAAACATTATAGGGAGAGCAATAATTCTCACGCTAGACCTCCTCTGTAACGCTAAACTGGTAACCTGTAAAAAAAAGTAAAGCATTGCCTATGGAGATTTTTAAGTATCGCAGTTTGGCGCTATTCCACGAGCGTGAGTAATTTTAAAGCGTGACATGTTAGGTAAATATTTACTCAGTGTAACATCATTTTTTTAAAGATTACCAAAAATTGGGTTATATATTGCGTTCTTTTGCGTTTGAAAAACCACTGTTACTGTGTGACATAAAAAATTGCAACAATCACCATTTTATTCTCTAGGATCGCTGCTAATATATATTTATATATATACAGTCACGGCCAGGTGTGTGTTATTTCCTCATTATCCCATTTACAAGGAGCAGATAAAAGGTCCAGAGTTCATTTGAAGTGTGCTATTTGCATTTGGAATCTGTTGCTGTCAACTCTCAATATGAGATCCAAAGAGCTGTCACTATCAGTGAAGCAAGCCATCATTAGGCTGAAAAAACAAAACAAACCCATCAGAGAGATAACGAAAATATTAGGTATGGCCAAATCAACTGTTTGGAACATCCTTAAAAAGAAAGAATGCACCGGTGAGCTCATCAACACTAAAAGACCCGGAAGACCATGGAAAACAACTGTGGTGGATGACCGAAGAATTCTTTCCCTGGTGAAGAAAACATCCTTCACAACAGTTGGCCAGATCAAGAACACTCTTCAGGAGGTAGGTGTATGTGTGTCAAAGTCAACAATCAAGAGAAGACTTCACCAGAGTGAATACAGAGGGTTCACCACAAGATGTAAACTATTGGTGAGCCTCAAAAACAGGAAGGCCAGATTAGAGTTTGCCAAACAACATCTAAAAAAGCTTTCACAGTTATAGAACAACATCCTATGGACAGATGAGACCAAGATCAACTTGTACCAGAGTGATGGGAAGAGAAGAGTATGGAGAAGGAAAGGAACTGCTCATGATCCAAAGCATACCACCTCATCAGTAAAGCATGGTGGTGGTAGTGTCATGGCGTGGGCATGTATGGCTGCCAATGGAACTGGTTCTCTTGTATTTATTGATGATGTGACTGCTGACAAAAGCAGCAGGATGAATTCTGAAGTGTTTTGGGCAATATTATCTGCTCATATTCAGCAAAATGCTTCAGAACTAATTGGACGGCGCTTCACAGTGCAGATGGACAATAACCCGAAGCATACTGCGAAAGCAACCAAAGAGTTTTTTTAAGGGAAAGAAGTGGAATGTTATGCAATGGCCAAGTCAATCACCTGACCTGAATCCGAATGAGCATGCATTTCACTTGCTGAAGACAAAACTGAAGGGAAAATGCCCCAAGAACAAACAGGAACTGAAGACAGTTGCAGTAGAGGCCTGGCAGAGCATCACCAGGGATGAAACCCAACATCTGGGGATGTCTATGCAGACATTCAGACTTCAGGCTGTAATTGACTGCAAAGGATTTGCAACCAAGTATTAAAAAGTGAAAGTTTGATGGATGATTGTTAATCTGTCCCATTACTTTTGGTCCCCTAAAAAGTGGGAGCACATATACAAACTGTTGTAATTCCTACACCCACCGTTCACCTGATTTGGATGTAAATACCCTCAAATTAAAGCTGAAAGTCTGCAGTTAAAGCACATCGTGTTTGTTTCATTTTAAATCCATTGTGGTGGTGTATAGAGCCAAAAAGATTAGAATTGTGTTGATGTCCCAATATTTATGGGCCTGACTGTATATATATATATATATATATATATATATATATATATATATACATATATATATATAGATATATATATATATATATATATATATCTATATCTATATATCTATATATGTATATATATATATCTATATATCTATATATGTATATATATATCTATATATCTATATATGTATATATATATCTATATATCTATATATGTATATATATATCTATATATCTATATCTATATATATAGATAGATAGATAGATAGATAGATAGATAGATAGATAGATAGATAGATAGATAGATAGATACATATATATATATCTATATATCTATCTATATATCTATATATATATAGATATATAGATATATATGTGTAGCGCTGGTAGATTTTTTTTAATCTACCGCTGATAGGTTAATCTTGTGGGTTACTTGTTAGAGGGAGTTAGATTTGCCTCTGTTCCAGCTTGGCTGAGTTGCATGTGGTTCCACACTGTGCCAGTGGGTGTCGTTGTCACCATCGGCTGGTGTTGGAAAAGCAACGTGTTGAAGCGTATAAGTGCTCCTCTGTCCCGGAGACAACTCGGTGGAGGTGGTCCTCCGAGTTGCATTCTGGGAGAGGGTATTTATGGGACAGACGCCATGTTCTGGGGTTCATTTTCAGCCACCTGCTGGCCCTCCTGGCCAACAGGTATGCGTTAAGAGTACCACCTCGTGGTCCTCCGTTCTGGAGGCCCACGTCGCTGCGGCGTGTGGGTGGGCCCAGAAGCCTGTCTGGGGCCTACCACAGCAGCAGAGGAAGGGTCCTGAGCTGTCTATCCTGAGTGAAGAAGCTGGACAATCGAGAAGATCCCAGGGGAGGACCCGTCATGGAAGGATCATGCAGAGTGCTGGTCTGGAGAGGGGCCTTGTGACTCGGTTGGAGGACATATCCTGAAGTAATCTTACTGCATAGTACTGCCGGGTTGGCTTAAAGGTTCAAGTACTGTGTCTGACATTCATCGCAAACCATTACATCCTGTGGCAGAGGATCGTACGGGTTTTATTCCAAACAAGTCTGTGGCAGAGACTTTTGTTCATGCTACGTACTGGCTGCTAGGCAAGTGAGAGAGGCCTATCCAGGCGGGCAAAGATTGGGTCCCACAAGGGGGAGCGCATTCAACCGCAAGTGTTCAATTCCAGAGAATGTTCTAAAGAATACTAAAGAAGGGTATTTGAGCTTCCCTGCAGCTTTCCTTCTGCCTCTTTTCTGCTACTTACTTTATTATTTGTTCATTAAAGCATTGGAAAATCTACTTAAGTGTTAGTGTCTACATCGTCCAGAGGTAAACTCAACGGGACCCTAGACCCGGTGCCAGTGAAACAGAGGTGACAAGAGTGAAGGTAACAGCCCGCTTTAAACCAGCAACTCCACCGAGAGTTAGTGCTACATATATATATAGATCTATATATAGATAGACAGATAGATAGATAGATAGATAGATAGATAGATAGATAGATAGATAGATAGATAGATAGATAGATAGATAGATAGATAGATAGATAGATAGATAGATAGATAGAATGTTTGGGAGATCTAAGTAATTTTCTAGCAAAAAATACAGATTTTTACTTGTAAACAAAAAGTGTCAGAAAAAGCCGGATCTTAATCATGTGTTATGCCGCGTACACACGGTCGGACTTTTCAGCTACAAAAGTCCAACGGACGCTGACGGACTAAAGCTGGCTGGTAATCCGATCGTGTGTGGGCTTCTCCGGACTTTCAACGTACTTTTTTAGCCTCAAATCCGACGTACTTTAGATTTGAAACATGCTTCAAATCTTTACGTCGTAACTACGACGGACCCCGAAGTCCGCTCGTCTGTATGCTAGTCCTACGGACAAAAACCCACGCTAGGGCAGCTATTGGCTACTGGCTATCAACTTCCTTATTTTAGTCCGGTGTACGTCATCACGTACGAATCCGTCGGACTTTTGTGTGGTCGTGTGTAGGCAAGTCTGTTCGGTAGAAAGTCTACCGCAAGTCTGTTCGTTAGAAAGTCTACCGCAAGTCCGCCGCAAGTCCGCCGAAAGTCCGCCGAAAGTCTGTCGGACAGGCTGTCGGACTTTTGTAGATGAAAAGTCCGACCGTGTGTACGCGGCATTAGTGTAATACTGTGATCATTGTGAACAAAAGGAACCATGAATGACTATGTCTTCAATGTACTGCTGCTCTTTTATTGTTCAATCAGCAGGCTGCTAGGAAAGAATCAAATAGGGAACTTTGTTAGCCTTTTCTCTACCCAAATGATCAAGCACCATTACCATGATATTCACGTTGAGAATGTTTGCAGCTATAATTGTAAGTCATATAAATGGATTTGATGATAAATCAGATTTGACAAACTTGCCTTTATTATCTTCTACCTAGCACCAATGTCTTTGAATGACAATCTTTTTTTACTTCATTAGAACATGTTAAAAGCAGCAGTGTTCATACCAGTGTGTGTAATACAGTAGGCTTCATTACACAGATAATGGTGCAATATTTCAGATACCTCCCAGGTCCTTTTCTGAGCATTGAGTATTATATGATTGATAAAGGTTCTATAAGAGATCTTAAACTTTGTATTATATCTCTGTATCGGATCCTGTTGCACACCGCTATGGGCTTTGCTGTCTTTAAAGAACTTTTGATTTTTGTTACAAAACCTCTGTGCCAAATTATTTCAGAGAATATAGGCCATAGTACATATGGAGAGTATAGAAGTTCCCAAGAATAAAATTCTTGCCTTGAATTTGGCTTTAATGAATTGTTATTTTTGGAGGTCTCTTTTAAAAGGATTGGCTCCCTTATGTGGAAAAGAGAGAACGTTACAATAAAATAAAAAAATCGGATAAATGCTGTGTGTGAAATATTAAATGTGGACAATGATCATTCGAACAAAGAAAAAAGATAAGCACAATACAATGAAAACAACCTATTTTATAGTTGGTTGGATGTGCAATCATCTTTGATTTGTAAGTTTAAAAGGCTTAGCCTCTACATCTGCCTCAACCCATTGAACATGTTACTTTCTCATAAAACCCAGAGCACAATCCCTTTGAAAAGGTCAAAAATCTTTGGATGTCTGTCAGTTGTTAATACATCAACAGCTCAGATATAAACTGCAAAAAAACAATCATTAGGATATTAAAAATGGACTCCAGGCAAACAGTTAAATCCAATGATGAGATACATATAATTATGCCTATTTCTTTCATTTCTGAAATTTGTATAGTCAGTATTGCACAGCTGGATATATAGATCTATATATAGGTATCTATATATAGATATATAGATATATATCTATATATAGATATCTATATATATAGATATCTATATATCTATATATATAGATATCATAGATATCTATATATATATATATACAGTCAGGTCCATAAATATTGGGACAGCGACACAATTCTAATCTTTTTGGCTCTATACACCACCACAATGGATTTGAAATGAAACAAACAAGATGTGCTTTAACTGCAGACTTTCAGCTTTAATTTGAGGGTATTTACATCCAAATCAGGTGAACGGTGTAGGAATTACAACAGTTTGTATATGTGCCTGCCTTTTTAAGGGACCAAAAGTAATGGGACAGATTAACAATCATCCATCAAACTTTCACTTTTTAATACTTGGTTGCAAATCCTTTGCAGTCAATTACAGCCTGAAGTCTGGAATGCATAGACATCCCCAGATGTTGGGTTTCATCCCTGGTAATGCTCTGCCAGGCCTCTACTGCAACTTTCTTCAGTTCCTGCTTGTTCTTTGGGGCATTGTCCCTTCAGTTTTGTCTTCAGCAAGTGAAATGTATGCTCAATCGGATTAAGGTCAGGTGATTGACTTGGCCATTGCATAACATTCCACTTCTTTCCCTTAAAAAACTCTTTGGTTGCTTTCGCAGTATGCTTCGGGTCATTGTCCACCTGCACTGTGAAGCACCGTCCAATGAGTTCTGAAGCATTTTGCTGAATATGAGCAGATAATATTGCCTGAAACACTTCAGAATTCATCCTGCTGCTTTTGTCAGCAGTCACATCATCAATAAATACAAGAGAACCAGTTCCATTAGCAGCCATACATGCCCACGCCATAACACTACCACCACCATGCTTCACTGATGAGGTGGTATGCTTTGGATCATGAGCAGTTTCTTTCCTTCTCCATACTCTTCTCTTCCCATCACTCCGGTACAAGTTGATCTTGGTCTCATCTGTCCATAGGATGTTGTTCCAGAAGAACTGTGAAGGCTTTTTTAGATGTTGTTTGGCAAACTCTAATCTGGCCTTTCTGTTTTTTAGGATCACCAATGGTTTACATCTTGTGGTGAACCCTCTGTATTCACTCTGGTGAAGTCTTCTCTTGATTGTTGACTTTGACACACATACACCTACCTCCTAGAGAGTGTTCTTGATCTGGCCAACTGTTGTGAAGGGTGTTTTCTTCACCAGGGAAAATGCCCCAAGAACAAGCAGGAACTAAAGACAGTTGCAGTAGAGGCCTGGCAGAGCATCACCAGGGATGAAACCCAGCGTCTGGTGATGTCTATGCATTCCAGACTTCAGGCTGTAATTGACTGCAAAGGATTTGCACCCAAGTATTTAAAAGTGAAAGTTTGATGGATCATTTTTAATCTGTCCCATTACTTTTGGTCCCTTAAAAAGTGGGAGGCACATATACAAACTGTTGTAATTCCTACACTGTTCACCTGATTTGGATGTAAATACCCTCAAATTAAAGCTGAAAGTCTGCAGTTAAAGCACATCTTGTTTGTTTCATTTCAAATCCATTATGGTGGTGTATAGAGCCAAAATGATTAGAATTGTGTCGATGTCCCAATATTTATGGACCTGACTGTATATATATATATATATATATATATATATATATATAAAATATATATAGTGATATTGGGGGATGTCTAGCTCAGTGGTAGATGCGTTTTCAGTGAGTTCACAGCCAACAGAACTTCAGTTTAAGGGCGTGGTAGCCCACTTTTATTGAAAGTCACAAAAATGAAAGTTCATACATGCACGGATTGCCCACACATTCCCCCAAAAATTACAACAAAAATGAAAATGCCAAGCCACCTGGCTCTCAAGGCTCACTCAGCCTTGGTCGCCGTACAAAGCTTCGCAGGCCCACTCCTGGCCTCTAGGAAGGGGTTCTCCTGACACTTTCACACTCCTCCAAAACTCACAGTCCCCTCTGGTCCCCAAGACTCTCTCTTCCAGTTGTCTCAGCTATGGTCTCCCTGACTCTCTCAGCTGGCCCAACTCAGTCTACTGACCTGGAACCTCTCACATATGGTGTGCCGTCTCAAGGGTATTGCCTGGGTTCTTAAATAGTAACATACCATTTCCTGGCCGCAGCAACTGCTCCAACACCAACTCCTTTCCCACCTCCTCTGAACTATGCTCAGCTCTGCCTTATAATGGGTGTGTTCACCTGGACACACACACAACCTGCAGAACTTCTGGAAAGCCAAGACACAAGAATGAAGACTCCATCCCAATGCTCTTTGAAGTCTTCAAGTTTCCAGCCCCAATCCAGATTTACAAAATCCACAGAAAACTTAAGGCATAGCTTTCTGTGCTCACAAATCTTCTGCTCGATCTTCTCAAACTGCCTCTTTGAGAGTTCTGTGTCCATTTTATCCTCATTTTCACCAAGACAGGGGCTCTCACTATCACAATATATACAGTATATACAGTATCTCACAAAAGTGAGTACACCCCTCATATTTTTATTATATCTTTTCATGTGACAACACTGAAAAAATTACACTTTGCTACAATGTAGAGTATTGAGTGTACAGCTTGTATAACAGTGTAAATTTGCTGTCCCCTTAAAACAATGCAACACACAGCCATTAATGTCTAAACCGCTAACAACAAAAGTCAGTACACTCCTAAGTGAAAATGTCCAAATTGACCCCAAAGTGTCAATATTTTGTGTGGCCACCATTATTTTCCAGCACTGCCTTAACCCTCTTGGGCATGGAGTTCACCAGTGCTTCAGAGGTTGCCACTGGAATCCTCTTCCACTCCTCCTTGATGACATCATGGACCTGGTGGATGTTAGAGACCTTGCGCTCCTCCACTTTCCATTTGGGCATGCCCCACAGATGCTCAATAGGGCTTAGGTCTGGAGACATGCTTGGCCAGTCGATCACCTTTACTCTCAGCTTCTTTAGCAAGGCAGTGGTTGTCTTGGAGGTGTGTTTGGGGTCGTTATCATGTTGAAATACCGCCCTGCGTCCCTGTCTCCAAAGGGAGGGGATCATGTCCAGCTTCAGTACATCACAATACATGTTGAACTGTAGCTCCCCAGTGTCGGCAGCAATCATGCAGCCCCAGAGCAGGACACTCCCACCACCATTCTTTACTATAGGCAAGACACACTTGTCTATTTACTCCTCACCTGGTTGCCGCCACACATGCTTGACATCATCCGAACCAAATAAATTTATCTTGGTCTCATCAGACCACAGGACATGGTTCCAGTAATCCATGTCCTTAGTCTGCTTGTCTTCAGCAAACTGTTTGCATGCTTTCTTGTGCATCATCTTTAGAAGAGGCTTCCTTCTGAGACAACAGCCATGCGGACCAATTTGATGCAGTTTGGGGTGTATGGTCTGTGCCCTTACAGGCTGAACCCCCACCCCTTCAACCTCTGCAGCAATGGTGGCAGCACTCATACGTCTGCATATGACCCTGAGCATGGCGAGACCTGTTCTGAGTGGAACCTGTCCTGGTAAACCGATGTATGGTCTTGGCCACCGTGCTGCAACCCAGCTTCAGGGTCTTGGAAATCTTCCTATAGCCTAGGCCATCTTTATGTAGAGCAACAATTCTTTTTTTCAGATCCGCAGAGAATTCTTTGCCATGAGATGCCATGTTGAACATCCAGTGACCAGTATGAGAGGGTGAGAGCGACAACACCAAATTTAACACATCTGCTGCCCATTCACACCTGAGACCTTGTAACACTAACGAGTCACATGACACCGGGGAGGGAAAATGGCTAATTGGGCAGTCACTTTTATTGCCAGTGGTTTAGACATTAATGGCTGTGTGCAGGGGCGGACTGACAACTCATGGGGCCCCCGGGCAATAGGAGATCCTGGGGCCCCCTGTCCCCGCTCATGTGTTCCCACCCACACTCAAGCCACACCCACACAAATCCCCACCTACATTTTACACTGCCCACACTACATGCGTTCGTCACAGAATTACATTAAAGAAAGTGCAACTGTACCTTTCCAAAATTAAAGTGATTGTAAAGGCTTGTTTTTTATTTTGTTTTTTTTTAAATAACAAACATATCATACTTACCTTCACTGTGCAGCTCGTTTTGCACAGAGTGGCCCCGAACCTCGTCTTCTGGGGGTGGCTCTCGTGGCTCCTCCCCACATCAGATAACTCCCTAGAAGAAGCGCTCTCCCGTGGGGGGTTGGTTACCTTGCAGGTGGGCTCCCGTGTCCAGCATTTGCGTCTATAGACACATGTTTACATACATGTGCTCATCCTACATAAAGCTTTTCATATAGAGCATGTGTGGGGATCATGGGGGTGCTTTACAGTTTTTTTTTAAATTATTTTTATTTATTTTTATTTTCACTGATCACCAATGTAAGGAACATTCCTCTCACTGATCACCAATGTAAGGAACATTCTTCTCACTGACCACCAATGTATAGAAACATTCTTCTCACTGACCACCAATGTAAGGAACATTCTTCCCACTGACCACCAATGTAAGGAACATTCTTCTCACTGATCACCAATGGAAGGAACAATCTTCCCACTATTTATTTAATCCATATTGAGCACTATATTTGATTGGCTGCTTCTGATTGGCACACACGCACAATCACAATCACACACATGATGATGAAGTCATCATCATGTGCGATTGTGCGTGTTTGCCAGGCCTAAGCAGAAGCAAACAGCCAATCAAATATAGTGCTCAATATGGATTCAAGAAATATGCATAACCATAGATATCATAAATGACTACAGGAGATGACCAGAGACTATGGATGCAACTACAGGAGATAAAGAGAGACTGCGAATGCAACTATAGGAAATAACCAGAGACTGCGAATGCGACAATAGGAGATAACCAGAGTCTGTGGATGCGACTACAGGAGATAACCAGACTGCGAATGCGACTACAGGAAGTAACCAGAGACTGCGAATGCAACTACAGGAAATAACCAGACTGCGAATGCGACTACAGGAGATAACCAGAGACTGGGGATGCGACTACAGGAGATAACCAGAGACTGGGGATGCGACTACAGGAGATAACCAGACTGCGAATGCGACTACAGGAAGTAACCAGAGACTGCGAAAGCAAATACAGGAAATAACCAGACTGCGAATGCGACTACAGGAGATAACCAGAGACTGGGGATGCGACTACAGGAGATAACCAGAGACTGGGGATGCGACTACAGGAGATAACCAGACTGCGAATGCGACTACAGGAGATAACCAGACTGCGAATGTGACTACAGGAGATAACCAGAGACTAGGGATGCGACTACAGGAGATGACCAGACTGCGAATGCAACTACAGGAAATAACCAGACTGCGAATACGACTACAGGAGATAACCAGAGGCTGCAAATGCGACTATAGGAAATAACCAGAGGCTGCGAATGCGACTACAGGAAATAACCAGAGACTGGGGATCCGACTACAGGAAATAACCAGAGACTGGGGACGCGACTACAGGAGATAACCAGAGACTGCGAATGCGACTACAGGAGATGACCAGAGACTGGGGATGCGACTACAGGAGATAACCAGACTGCGAATGCGACTACAGGAAATAACCAGAGACTGCGAATGCAACTACAGGAAATAACCAGACTGCGAATGCGACTACAGGAAATAACCAGAGACTGGGGATGCGACTACAGGAGATAACCAGACTGCAAATGCGACTACAGGAAAGAACCAGACTGCAAATGAGACTACAGGAGATAACCAGACTGCGAATGCGACTACAGAAAATAACCAGACTGCGAATGCAACTACAGGAAATAACCAGAGACTGGGGATGCGACTACAGGAGATAACCAGAGACTGCGGATGCGACTACAGGAGATAACCAGACTGCAAATGCGACTACAGGAAATAACCAGACTGCAAATGCGACTACAGGAAATAACCAGACTGCAAATGCGACTACAGGAAATAACCAGAGACTGGGGATGCGACTACAGAAGATAACCAAACTGCAAATGCGACTACAGGAAATAACCAGACTGCAAATGAGACTACAGGAGATAACCAGACTGTGAATGCGACTACAGAAAATAACCAGACCGAATGCAACTACAGGAAATAACCAGAGACTGGGGATGCGACTACAGGAGATAACCAGAGACTGCGGATGCGACTACAGGAGATAACCAGACTGCAAATGCGACTACAGGAAATAACCAGACTGCAAATGCGACTACAGGAAATAACCAGACTGCAAATGCGACTACAGGAAATAACCAGACTGCAAATGCGACTACAGGAAATAACCAGACTGCGAATGCGACTACAGGAAATAACCAGACTGCAAATGCAACTACAGGAAATAACCAGACTGCAAATGCGACTACAGGAAATAACCAGACTGCGAATGCGACTACAGGAAATAACCAGACTGCGGATGCGACTACAGGAAATAACCAGACTGTGAATGCAACTACAGGAAGTAACCAGAGACTGCAAATGCGACTACAGGAAATAACCAGACTGCATATGCGACTACAGGAACTAACCAGACTGCGAATGCGACTACAGGAAATAACCAGAGACTGCGAATGCAACTACAGGAAGTAACCAGAGACTGCGAATGCGACTACAGGAGATAACGAGAGACTGCAAATGCGACTACAGGAGATGACCAGACTGTGAATGCGACTACAGGAAATAACCAGACTGCGAATGCGACTACAGGAGATAACCAGACTGCGAATGCGACTACAGAAAATAACCAGACTGCGAATGCGACTACAGGAAATAACCAGACTGCGAATGTGATTACAGGAGATAACCAGAGACTGCAAATGCAACTACAGGAAATAACCAGACTGCGAATGCGACTACAGGAAATTACCAGACTGCGAATGCGACTACAGGAAATGACCAGACTGCGAATGCGACTACAGAAGATGACCAGACTGCGAATGCGACTACAGAAAATAACCAGACTGCGAATGCGACTACAGGAAATAACCAGACTGCGAATGCGACTACTGGAGATGACCAGACTGCGAATGCGACTACAGAAAATAACCAGACTGCGAATGCGACTACAGGAGAGAACCAGAGACTGCGAATGCAACTACAGGAAATGACCAGACTGCGAATGCGACTACAGGAGATGACCAGACTGTGAATGTGACTACAGAAAATAACCAGACTGCGAATGTGACTACAGAAAATAACCAGACTGCGAATGCGACTACAGGAAATAACCAGACTGCTAATGCGACTACAGGAAATAACCAGACTGCGAATGCGACTACAGGAGATGACCAGACTGCGAATGTGACTACAGGAGATGACCAGGTAGCCAGTTTTAAAATTTAAACTTTCAGCAATGCACAGCTATACAGGGGGGGTAAACAACATTTCCAGGGATGGTTTAGCAAAAAAAAGGGGTCTACAGGCCATGTATATAATGTAGGCAGAAGGACCTACCTGACAAGTCGGGCTCACCTCCCGCTCTCAGAGGTCTGGGGGCGGAGCTTTCGTCGGTAGGGGGCGGAGCTTTCGTCTGTAGGGGGCGGAGCTTTCATCGGTAGGGGCGGGGATTTTTGTGGTCCAGAGCGGAGCTCTCAGAAGTGCAGGAGAGACGCTCTATACAGACTCAGACTACATGAGGAGAGGAGGGGCGGGGTAGGGCAGGGTCAGAGCGTCAGTGGAGCTCCCTGCCCCGCCCCTCCCCTCCCTGCTGACAGAGCCGAGGTCTGCTCGGGCAGCGGGATGGCCGCGGTGCTGGGAGCTGAAATAATCCAGGAGGACGGGGTTTTCGTGTGGTGCGGCGGGCAGCTTTTTTCCGCTGCTGACTGAGCCGCTCATGGGGCCCCTCCTGACGTCGGGCCCTCGGTCGGCAACCGAGTGACCGAATGGTCAGTCCGCCCCTGGCTGTGTGTTGAGTTATTTTGGGGGGGGGGAGGTGGCAGCAAATTTACAATATTATACAAGCTGTACACTCACTACTTTACATTGTAGCAAAGTGTAATTTCTTCCGTGTTGTCACATGAAAAGGTATAATAAAATACTTACAAAAATGTGAAGGCTGTACTCACTTTTGTGAGATACTGTATATACACTGTATATATATATATATATATATATATATATATATATATATATATATAACACAAATATATTCAATAAGTATAGAATAGCTCATTAAATGTCTAACTGGTACCAGGAATAAACTTACACTGAGCATAAAATACAACAGTGGGTAAAAAGCTTAGAATCTAACCACATAAAACAATTTTAACAAAACGATTACATGCTGGAATTTGCTGGAATTTTAAGTTATTTCTTCTCTGTGTGTATCCTTCTTGTGTTGACATTTAGCAGTTAAGGTGTCTGGGGAAATAAATGAGACTAGAAAGCTAGACGCTTGGAAAAAAATGGAGATTACAACAATCTCTCGGTAATTTGAAACTTATCCTGAAGCTTCAACGCACCTAAAAAAAAGAGTCAAAGGTCAAAGAACACACTGGATGGAATGTTTCATTAGAATTCAATATTTTGTTACATGAGACTCACTTCACAATTATTATTTGTTCTCAGAACCAGAACAACCAAGCAGCAACATATTGTGGAAAGCTGTGGTCCCTAGAGTAATAAAAACAAGTATGAGTTGTGCTTTCCAGCTCCAGGGACTTGTATTCCTGACGGTGTTCTGCCTGGCACTCACACCTTAGAAAGCACACTAAATCAAGACATCGTGGATATTACTGTTTTCTTACTGTTAAAGCTGTAATTTAACAAACTGACAACTGTATTGCTATTTCATCTTAAAAGATATATTACATTCCTAAAAAATACCTTCTGTAATAACATGTTACAAGCTTTGTTGCCAGCAAGAGATGCTGATGAACTATTATTAATCAAGAAGATCCTTTTCTAGATAATAGTTTCACTCTCATGGAGATGGTAAGAATGTGAAATTGGATTAGTGTCATTTTGGTAATCTAGTAATAGTGACATTAAGAAATCTGTTCATTTATACTAATGGTTTCATAAATTGACACTGTAGCCCAACATGTGAATTTAAACTTAGTAACTGCAGAAACCCAGTGAATGATTTTAATTTTAATCTTGGCACCTATTTTGTGGATTCCTTGTTTACTGATATGCTTTATGCTTTCCTACTGGGTGGCTCTGAAAATACTCGTGTAGACTAGCCATGAATCCTACAGCCCACAGTGGGATGTTAGTAAAAACTTCTTGGAAGGGTCTTAATGATTCACTTAAAAGACAGGTTCTGCCTGCTCAAGCATACTTAAAGTCCAACTCCAGACAAAAGTGAAATAGTGCATCATGCATCAATTACATTACTCCTCTGTCTTGATTCCAAACCCCTTCTCCATAAGCCATTCTGCAATGTAATAAATGAATGTCACAGTTTCCTCTGAGTCAAGCTAATTTCCTGCCCTGGGGACCTGCCAATTATCTTCTTGGATACTGGTCTTCTCACTACCCTCATGAGTATCTACTCCAGCGATAGGAGGTGTCCACGTTATGCAGAAGGTGATATGCACAACTGAAGAAGGACCTTAGGAAGTACACAGAAGAAGAGAGAAGGGTTGCCATGTGAACAAGGCTTTAGGTCAATAAAATGTGCATTTTAACAAGTTGGTTTTTTTTCTTCATACCATCATACCAGCGGCTAGTTAAACAGGGTAGCAATAATGGGGAGGGGGGTAAAAAGAGGTTGGTAATGTCCCGTGATTGGGCTTTGAGGGTACACCCCAGGCGAATCTGAAAATTGAACCTTGAGATAAATACAGGGAGAATAGCCTACATCAGAGTCATCAACAGCCCAGACACTCCAGTCCACCTCACTCCCTTTTGTCAGTAATTTGGTGATCCTGGCATGTACCTGCTTGTGGTACTTGAAGACACATTTAGGGTTCCTACATGTCCCTACCATACATAGAAAACCTGCTGTCAGTACTAAGCAGTTTCTCACAGCTACCAGTTAGAATCCCTGGCATGCCCATGTGTGCCCAAGATGCCTTGAGAGTTTGAATAGTTTAGGAAGCAGATAGAGAAGAGGTTCTACCTCCAAGGCTTCTGAAAGTACCTTGTGACCTTGTATAAAGTTATATGTGATGTAGAGGATTACTCGGAACTCTGAATCAGACGTTACTACACTAGTTGATTTCACATTTGCCTGAAAATACATCAGCATTAAGCCCTTGTTCACATTGGTGCAATTTGTTATGCGATTTCACAGGTCAAATTGCATGACATGTTGCAGCCTATTGCAGGCAATCGCACTGTTTAAAGCAGTACAACATCGACTTTGTGGTGTTGCACTGATTTGAAAAATAGTTTCTGCACTACTCTTGGTGTTTTTGGGTGCACATTGCATAGACATCTGTGCATGAAGCTGCACAGATGTCTTCAAAGTCATACTCAAAGTCACACTGATATGATATTTGGGAATACCCATGTATCAGCTCTGTATGAAAGAACTGGTCTTCATGACACTATGGACAAGAGCCTGGGCTTTTCTAGACATCCTATTTAAAGAAATTATTTGCACCGAAAATTCAAAATCTGCCAAGTGGACATTTAAATCAACTTCAAATCATATAAAAATCATATCTTTTAGTTATATATTCATTAAAAGTGATAGTGTAAAATTGATCCCAAACATAAATCAATCAGCTTCATCTGAGTAAGAGGTGGAATCACACTTCCAGCCAGCCTACCAAGATGTACACATACAGTCAGGTCCATAAATATTGGGACATCGACACAATTCTAATCTTTTCGGCTCTATACACCACCTCAATGGATTTGAAATGAAACAAACACGATGTGCTTTAACTGCAGACTTTCAGCTTTAATTTAGGGTATTTACATCCAAATCAGGTGAACGGTGTAGGAATTACAATAGTTTGTATATGTGCCTCCCACTTTTTAAGGGACCAAAAGTAATGGGACAGATTAACAATCATCCATCAAACTTTCACTTTTTAATACTTGGTTGCAAATCCTTTGCAGTCAATTACAGCCTGAATTCTGGAACGCATAGACATCACCAGACACTGGGTTTCATTACTGGTGATGCTCTGCCAGGGCCTCTACTGCAACTGTCTTCAGTTCCTGCTTGTTCTTGGGGCATTTTCCCTTCAGTTTTGTCTTCAGCAAGTGAAATACATACTCAATCGGATTCAGGTCAGGTGATTGACTTGGCCATTGCAAACCATTCCACTTCTTTCCCTTAAAAAAACTCTTTGGTTGCTTTCGCAGTATGCTTCGGGTCATTGTCCATCTGCACTGTGAAGCGCCATCCAATGAGTTCTGAAGCATTTTGCTGAATATGAACAGATAATATTGCCTGAAACACTTCAGAATTCATCCTGCTGCTTTTGTCAGCAGTCACATCATCAATAAATAAAAGAGAACCAGTTCCATTGACAGCCATACATGCCCATGCCGTGACACTACCACCACCATGCTTCACTGATGAGGTGGTATGCTTTGGATCATGAGCAGTTCCTTTCCTTCTCCATACTCTTCTCTTCCCATCACTCTGGTACAAGTTGATCTTGGTCTCATCTGTCCATAGGATGTTGTTCCATAACTGTGAAGGCTTTTTTAGATGTTGTTTGGCAAACTCTAATCTGGCCTTCCTGTTTTTGAGGCTCACCAATGGTTTACATCTTGTGGAGAACCCTCTGTATTCACTCTGGTGAAGTCTTCTCTTGATTGTTGACTTTGACACACATACACCTACCTCCTGGAGAGTGTTCTTGATCTGGCCAACTGTTGTGAAGGATGTTTTCTTCACCAGGGAAAGAATTCTTCGGTCATCCACCACAGTTGTTTTCCGTGGTTTTCCGGGTCTTTTGGTGTTGATGAGCTCACCGGTGCATTCTTTCTTTTTAAGGATGTTCCAAACAGATGATTTGGCCACACCTAATGTTTTTGCTATATTTCTGATGGGTTTGTTTTGTTTTTTTAGCCTAATGATGGCTTGCTTCACTGATAGTGACAGCTCTTTGAATCTCATATTGAGAGTTGACAGCAACAGATTCCAAATGCAAATAGCACACTTCAAATGAACTCTGGACCTTTTATCTGCTCCTTGTAAATGGGATAATGAGGGAATAACACACACCTGGCAATGGAGCAGCTGAGCCAATTGTCCCATCACTTTTGGTCCCTTAAAAAGCGGGAGGCACATATACAAACTGTTGTAATTCCTACACCGTTCACCTGATTTGGATGTAAATACCCTCAAATTAAAACTGAAAGTCTGCAGTTAAAGCACATCTTGTTTGTTTCAATGGTGGTGTATAGAGCCAAAAAGATTAGAATTGTGTCGATGTCCCAATATTTATGGACCTGACTGTAGATGGAACATACAATAATTGATCCACAGGGGCAGGTAATAGGTGGAACAACAATGAAAGTTAAACCTGGGGGTGCAAACCCCCCATTCTAGATGCGTTTCCAAGATTCAAATCTGTTTCTTTAAGCGACCGGATAGGCAAAAAAGTTGCTGGTATATTAAAAGCCAACAATCATGCAGTATCCAATGGGTACACGCCAGAACCACCAAATCTTCAACAGAAAGACAACCAAACGCGTCTATGAAATATCTTTTGCAGTATATACATAGAAATTATTCCACCATACGTATATGATATGGAAGTTACTGCGATATAAGTGCCCACAATTAAAATAATGGTCAACTTTCCATACTGCATGTAAAAAGTATCCATCTCTGTATGAAAAGCCAACAATTATCCCTGTCAGGGACAAGAAATATTGCAGGGTCTCCCATTGGTAGTATAGTGGGCTCCTCCAATGTGCATTGTTCATTCAGGAGGATATTGGAATTTTTCTGTACAAGGATACTGTACTCACACAGCTTTTCTAAGGGCAACACTTCCTGACAATGGAAATATACTACATTGCAAATTAGGTGGTATTAGTGGAGTGTTTTTTTTCACTCACCATGCTCAGGTTCAGGCTTCTTTAACTCCATTTCCCACAACTCCATAGGTTTTTGGACACATCCAGGGAAAATAGTTTCCTCAGCTTCCCTCCCCCAGCAGCTCAGAGAGGCAGAGGTAGCTGGGCTAGTCATCTGCAGCCAGGTGAGAGGTCCTCCACTGTCAGAACCTGTGTGTAGACAGCCAGACAAAAGCCTAATAGCACCCAGTTACTGTAGGTAGGTTTTCCCTGATTGCTAAGAAAGTACTCCAGTTCCATTGGGGTAGCCCTTTGTCCTTGGGCCCGGGAACCCCCTCAGCTGTTCACCTGTGCTACCATAGCTACTCTGGTATTCACTGATTGGGAAGATGTTTGTGAGGATAATCATAAGAAACTGTTTGTGTTTTGTACGGTTTACTAAAGTAGTGATTCTCATCCTGACTCGTTTTTGGTATAGAGTTTTACAGAAACTATGCTATGCAGCCACATTTTACCCTGATTAAGTCACTGTGACACTGATTTAAATAGTCCATATTTGTGCAGCTTTCATTATACACTGTATGCTTGTTTTTGGTATCTCAATCCTGGTTTGCATTATTGCATCTTACGTTGTAAACTGCAAGTTACAATTATGCTCTGTCAGGTCATTTGGCCGATTACCCACCTGGTAAATTATTAACAGCGATAGACCAAAAAATTACCATAAATTCACATTTATCTTCTGAAATTCGAATCTCAAATAGAATACATTTAAATTTGAATGCATAAGAAAAGAGTAGAATAGAAAAAAAAAGAATAGAATAGAATAAACAATTAGAAAAAGAATAGAATTCAATAAACAATACAATACAATAGAAAGAATATAACCATTTCCCCAAATTTTCCATTTTATTCTATTCTTTTTTATTTTATTCTATTCTATTTGTTTCTATTCCATTATATTCTATTCTTTTATTCTCTGTTATAATCTTTTCTATGTTATTATATTTTTTTCTATTCTAATCCTTTATTTTCTATTCTATTTTATTCTCTAATTCGAAAACTATTCGAACACGTTTCGTATAAGAGCGTGGTTCCACTATATAGATGATATATTCATGTTATGGGAAGGCTCAGTAGCGGAACCCAACGAATGTATATCACAGATAAATCAAAATAATTTCAATCTACAATTTACCATGACTTTTAGAGAAACAAAAATTACATTTTTGGATGTCTCTATCATTAAAAATCATGATGGAAGCCTCTCTAGTGCACTGTATCGGAAGCCCACTGCGGGCAATACAATCTTACACACCACAAGCCCACATCCACAGTCTATTTTTTTTCAATTTTATTCTATTCTTTTTTATTTTATTCTATTCTATTTGTTTCTATTCCATTATATTCTATTCTTTTATTCTCTGTTATAATCTTTTCTATGTTATTATATTTTTTTCTATTCTAATCCTTTATTTTCTATTCTATTTTATTCTCTAATTCGAAAACTATTCGAACACGTTTCGTATAAGAGCGTGGTTCCACTATATAGATGATATATTCATGTTATGGGAAGGCTCAGTAGCGGAACCCAACGAATGTATATCACAGATAAATCAAAATAATTTCAATCTACAATTTACCATGACTTTTAGAGAAACAAAAATTACATTTTTGGATGTCTCTATCATTAAAAATCATGATGGAAGCCTCTCTAGTGCACTGTATCGGAAGCCCACTGCAGGCAATACAATCTTACACACCACAAGCCCACATCCACAGTCCCTTATACGGTCGATATCGTACAGCCAATACCTGAGAATTAAGCGTAACTGTTCCAGTCAGGATTCCTTTCTTCAGGAAGCGGGGGAGTTAAGACAAAGACTCCTCGTGAGAGGATACACCCAGACTTGCCTAAAGAGGGCATTCAAACATGCCAATGGTCAGTCGAGAGAGGATCTTCTATTTTCTAAGAGAAAACGGGTGAATTGCACACTACTCGTAATATCACTAAATACAATAAGCAACGCAAAGCTATTAGAAAAATTATTGAGAAGTTCTGGCACCTCTTACGTATAGATCCAAATCTGAATGCACATATACCCATTACTCCAGCAATCACTTTACGGTTTTCAGTTACTGAAAGACCAACTCGTCCACAGTGAATTTGTGGGCACATTTAGATGTGCCCACAGGCATGGGCACATCTTTCCCCCTGGCAGGCATGGGGTGGCCCCATGCATCGACGGCTCGAGATATTCCCTGGGTACCGTAATGCGCCTGCGCCGTTGCTGGGCGTTGGTCCTTTGTTGTGCTAGGTAGTCATCTTGACTGCCCCACTAGCTCTGCGCATGCGCAACTGGTCCTTTTCGACGATATGCGCAGGCGGGATGCGTGACGTAATGACGTTGTGCTTCATCCGCTTTAGCACTCATTTAAGGCGGAGGACCCGAACAGACAGGGCGCTGCTGTTGCTATTCCGAGACATTCTGGGTCAAAGAATACCCGCAAGGTAAAGGGACCAAATACTATATATACAGGGATGGGGTGGACTCATGGTGCATCTCAGCATGTCTGGGTAAAATGGGCCCCCTTTGACTAGCGGTGCCTCCCCCCATGAAGATACTGCTGCACTTTGGCAGTGGGTTGGGGGGTATCTATCACATCTCCATTTTAGTGACCAGAGCCTCTCTTTCCCCTCTCTCCGCTTTTTTCCCTCTCCCACCTTCCCCCCTCCCCTTTCTGTCTTACCTTCCACAGATTTCTAGATCTGCTAAATTCATTATTATTGGCACAACTTTGTCACGGCTGCCACCATTTGGGGATATTTGCGTGTAACAGAGGGGGCCCAGCATTCATCCCAGGATTGCCACTCTGGGGTTTGGGGTGTCTCTCCCCTGATACTGTGACTCCTGCTGATACAACACTGATTTCCTCGCTGGCTGTCTCTATCGGTATGCCATTCCAATATCTGGTTCCATTCCGGTGATGTACCATGTCAAATTTATACACTGCTCTGTTACATGTTATGATTAATGTGTTGTCTTCTTATAGAAAACTGTGATCCTTATATATTAATGCCCCTGATGAAGGTACGCCCTCAGTCCTGAAACATGTTGGACTTCTAGGACCACTTCAGAGAATCGATTGCAGTCATTGCATATTTGTTCTTATATCAATTTTTTTTCTGGTGATGTATGTGTCGACTTTCTAACTATTTTCATAATGAAATTTTAGTTTATATATATCTGTTTTTCATTGTTTGCCTTTAAAGTCCCACTTGTTTTGTCTTGCATTCAGCAACCTTTGCTTTTTAACACAAGAAACATTTTAGAAAATTCTTTTAAAGCTGAATTCAAGGAAAATATAAAAGACAACATTCATTATTACATACTTAAATGTAATTTTTTAATGCATGCAGTAAAGCACCCTTGTAGTCACTATACAGCAGAGCTCAGACTGTGGGAGGGAGAAGCAAGGTTTATGCTGATAGGAGGGGAAAGCAGAATTAAAAATGGATGAGCTCTTCAGTCTGCATCTGTAAATGTTGCTAAACTGCAGCGAAGAATGGTCAGATTTCCTCTCCTTCCAGACAGGACTGTGCTATGTGGCAGAGTTGTGTACATTTCAGGACTGGATGGAAGGAAATACAAAAACTTTTGTAAGGTAAAACAACTACCTTATGTGTATTTCATCTGTGCTTGCCTGTGGTTAAGCTTTAACTTATTGTGCCCAAATATGATGCTTGTGCAATTAGAAAAAAATAATTAATACATTGCGTTTACCTAGTGGACCTAGATGTTTTCTCTTTGTAATGTTACTGTGACTCTGTTACTTAAACAAATGTCATTTCAACTCAATGCAAACAAATGGCCAAATTATGCCTCCTCCTCTTACTCAAAAGACAGACAGTTGGCTAACTAGAATAATTTAGCAATGCCCATACACTTTTTTCTACAATACTTTTTCTAGACACTTATTTTTAAATGTGAGCTCATGGCAAAAAGGGATGACTCAGAAGGGAGGACTATGTTTCTACTTTTATCACAAAGAAAAAAAAAATTGATAAAATGCTATAGTAAGGTATAGTAAGGTCATTTGCAACTCATGGCAAAAAATCACCTTGCAAATAATTACGGTAATTGTCAAAAGAAAATGTTAAAAATGAGTTATTCTCCAATTATTGATAACTTAATTTGCAGAAACATGAGCCAAAATACAGATTGTTTTTCTATGTATAAGAACAATGTATTGGTACACACCAAAAAACATTAGGTGGTGTTTTTATGCATTAGATTTATATAATAACTTACCAGACTTACATTTTCACTATCAACAGTATCTCACAAAAGTTAGTACAACCCTCACATTTTTGTAAATATCTTTTCATGTGACAACACTGAAGAAATGACACTTTGCTACAATGTAAAGTAGTGAGTGTACAGCTTGTATAACAGTGTAAATTTGCTGTCCCCTCAAAATAACTCCTCTTCCTCTTCCACTCCTCCATGACGACATCATGGAGCTGGTGGATGTTAGAGACCTTGTGCTCTTCCACCTTCCGTTTGAGGATGCCCCACAAATGATCAATAGGGTTTAGGTCTGTAGACATGCTTGGCCAGTCCATCACCTTTACCCTCAGCTTCTTTAGCAAGGCAGTGGTTGTCTTATGCCCCGTACACACGATCGGACATTGATCGGACATTCCGACAACAAAATCCATAGATTTTTTCCGACGGATGTTGGCTCAAACTTGTTTTGCATACACACGGTCGCACAAAGTTGTCGTAATTTCCGATCGCCAAGAACGCGGTGACGTACACCACGTACGACGAGACTAGAAAAGGCCAGTTCAGAACCAAGCGCGGCACCCTTTGGGCTCCTTTTGCTAATCTCGTGTTAGTAAAAGTTTGGTGAGAGACGATTCACGCTTTTTCAGACTCGTGGTTTTCAGATTGTTTTCTGCTGTTCAGTTTGTGCTTGTGGGTTTGTATCTGCTCTTCAGTGTGTGCAGCAAGTACCATTGACTTGTCATTGTGTTCTTGTTCGTTCGTTACTGTTTTTCAGGTCGTTTTTCACAGGCCTTGCTGTTCTTCAGTGCGTTTTGTTACTTCGTTCTGAGCAGCCGACCGTTTTCTAGCCCTGTTACGTATACGTACTCCTCGTAGAGTTCGTGCTGTGCGGGGGCTTGGTGTTGGGGTCCTGACCTTGACACAAGTCCAGTCCATGAACAGGGTGGGGAGGAGTTCAAGAATTAGTTGCTTTAGCACGGCAAGTTCTGTCATATGCCTTTGCTCTGTGAGATCCGTGAGAATAATCCTGATGATTTCAGGAACTTTCTCAGGATGACGGACCCCGTATTTCACTGTTTGTTGGCTTTGCTGACCCTCTATATTAGCAGGCAGGATACCTGCATGAGGCAAGCCATCACTCTGGAGCAGAGGCTCGTCACCACCCTGCAGTACTTGGCGACAGGGAGAAGCCTGCAGGACTTGAAGTTCTCGACAGGCATCTCCCCCCAGGCTCTGGGAATTATTATCCCAGAGACCTATTCTGCCATCATCCAGGTCCTGCAGAAGGAGTATATTAAGGTAAGATTTTTATCCTTTAATATCACATTTTATTGTATATAATGTTTGATAATATATTTTATTTATTACCATGATTGTAATATGCTGTGAATGTCCCCTTTGTCCTCATGCATGCTGGATTTTTATGTAATTATTTTTGTTGTCCTTCATACATATTTGCCTTCACTTACCTCCCCAGCATGCTCTCCTGGCCTTATTTTCACCTCATGTAGTCACTTAACAATGTATTTTGTCAGCTCCATAGTAGTGCTTTACCCCAAACACCCCTAAAATGTGTTGAAATGTGATTTGTGCTTTAAATTCAGCCAGAGTGCCAGAGGCTTTTTTGGGGGGTCCCTAAATCATTTGGAACCCTCCCTCCACCCAACTGCTGATACCAATTCTCTATCTATCCTCAATCATCTATCTGCTGACTTTGCCAAACCCATACACACTATACCCATCTCTTTTGTAGTCAGATGTATGGATGAATTCCCCAAAGCATGTAGTGCAGGGGCCTGCCTGTATACTTTCAAATGGTACTGTTTCAAGTTTGGGTATCCTATTATTATCTTGATAGGTAATAGCAGAATGTCCAAATGTGCTCATATGTGTACAATGTGTATTTATATCTTTGTATTATGACACTTCTTTCCTGTCCAGTGGGCTGTCAATAGTGTAACTAAGGAGGGGCTGTTCCAAGTAATACACATTATTTATGCATTCATCTCTCAATGAAGTGGAGAGGGTTACCTGTCCAAGAGCTCCCCCCCCTATAATGTTAGAAATGGCCCATGAGAGGGGGGGGAGGGGGGAATATGATAGGTGTACCTTATACTTTGGTCTTTAAAAACTTCCCTTAAATAAATGTTATCTTGGTGTTGGCCAAGAATGTTTGTATCTAATCTGCTTTCCATGTTTATGTGCAAAAAGACTCATTTTTTTGGTTTTCCTCCACAGTTTCCTTCCACGCCACAGAAATGGCAGACTGTGGCCTCCCGCTTTGCCCAGCGGTGGGACTTTCCTAACTGCGGAGGGGCAATTGATGGGAAACACGTCAACATCATCCCACCACCCAACTCGGGGTCATAATATTATAATTATAAGGGGTTCAATAGTAATGTGATGTTGGCGCTGGTGTCGGCTACTTATGAATTTCTGTATGTGGACATGGGGAAGAATGGCCGGATATCCGATGGTGGAGTCATTGCCACAGACGGAGTTCTACAGGCATCTCCAGAATGGCAGCTTGGACTTGCCACCTCCAGAAGACAATGTGGATGGACTCCCATTCATCTTCATTGCGGATGAAGCCTTTGCGCTGGGGGACCATCTTATGGGGCCATTCCTGATGAGGACCCTCACCCCGGACCAGAGGGTTTTTAATTTCTTACACCCATACATATGGCCGAGTATAAGCTGAATCATATTATCCTGGCGTGCTGTGTTCTACACAACTTTTTACGGAAACATTCTGCAAACTATGTTAGCTCAGTTGGGCCTGAGGCCGGAATTCAAAATGAACCAACCCTGATGGCGCTTGAAAGTGGCCGTCCTGGCTTGCCCTCCCTGAGTGCCCGTGATGTCTGGCTAAGATACCTTGAATTTTTTGTGGGTAGGGGGGCTATCAATATGCCAGACAATGTGTGAAACCTTTATCAAATAAAAAAAAAATTAAGCAAATCTTTGGTGACATTTACTGCTTGTGTTGGTTTTAGCTGACCCTGACAGAAATGTGCTGAGTCCTGAAAATGGCGTGATTGTGTAACATTACAAAGCACTGTTGGGTGTTATTTACTAAAGGCAAACACACTTTGCACTACAAGTGCACTTGAAACTGCACTTGTAGTGCAAAGTGGATTTGCCCTTAGGAAATAACACCCATTGTCACAGAAAGCAGCAATTAGAGCACCCCAAAAGTGTTTTAGCGTTGAGACAATAATCCACACATTCTTGATTAACAATCTTTTTAATACCTGCACAATCACATGTGCATTAGAAAAAGTAGAAATGTCCATTTAAGATAAAACAGGCATGTTTAAAACCCACAAGAAAGACACAAATCTTGAACTTACAAAGTTCACATTTGGTAGAACTTGAAGGCAATATCAGACATGAGTATTTAGAGACTGTGTTTGATATTGCGTTCAGATGGGGTGAAGTCACCCCCGGAAAAGCCAAATTTTGAAGATGCACACAAATAGCCGAATGTCAACATGTGCTAGCTGCCATCATGGGGGATCAAGGGACGTGTTTTGGGGGAGCAACCCCTTCCTCACAGCTACTTTATTATTGAGGAAGGGTTTGCACCCTCAAAATGCGTCCATTGATCTCCCATGATGGCAGATAGCACATGTTGACACACTGTGTGCATCCTCAAAATTTGGCTTTTCTCCAATTAGACAAAAAATGTTAAAATTGTAGCACACCATAAAACAAAGGGATTTGGAGGGGTTTTAAACTCTCCCCAAAACATCAACAACAACAACATTTTTTTTAAGAACATCATCGAAGTTTTTCTTGATGTTTTCCAAGTCCCTATTACACCCCATGATCTCCCCAATCAGGATCTGTGCACTTTCCGAGGTGAAAGGATCTGGATCCACAACATCACGATCACCTAAAAAGATAGAAACAAAAAAAAAACATGTATTATAAATATGCCGGCATCCATCTCTTACCTGAGCCTGTGGTCGCAGACACTCACCTGTTGTGGTGCCAATTACACCACGTCTTCCTCCTCCTGCTCTTCTTGTCTTGGTTGGATTTCCCCTTCTTCCAGAGGTGGGGGGTCTCTGGTCTCCTCGGATGAGGGGTGTCCTCCGAGTCTTTTCTCCCCTATGTAAAAAAAATGGTATACTTAGAACTCAGATATTTGAGGGAAGAACTATAAATATGAAACATTGCTTGGAAGTGGGGTACAATTGTCTGTTTTGGCGGAGTTCCAAGATGTTGAATTTTTAGTGTCCTTTGACAAGCTTCAATACTTTACCTGTTTTGTCCAAGCTTCACAGATAGAGACACCCCTATAGTATCCACTGGAGCACCTGTGTGGGCCCACTAATAAAAAGGGTGTTCTTGTGTCCCACACTAGTGCTCCAGCGTCCAGATGTGAAAACTGCTGCTGAGTGTCCTCTCCTTACACAGAATCGAGTTTGCATTTCATTCTAGTAACAAACCCATCTACACAACCAAATTATTTTCAGACAAGTAGGCCCTAAAAAATGTTTTCAAATGCATATGGCCAAAACAATGGTGTTTTATAGGCCGAAAGAAAAATGTTTGATACGAACGAATAATGTGCCCATGAACATGAAAGTTGACATTTTAAACTGGATAACAGTTAAGAAAAGCACCTGGAGCAGCACGAACGTAATAAACACAAAAAGAATAGGAACACAGCACTTACTACTTACTTTTTTGCAGCACTCTCCGGATCTTTCTGTACTGCTCATGCTCTCTTAATTTTAGGTCCGACCACCGCTTCCTGAGCTGATCTTTCGATCGTCGCACCCCGAAATTCCGGTGCAGACTTTTTACCACTTTCGCCATATTCTTGGCCTTACGGACATTGGGGTTGGGGTAAGGCCCATACTTCCCGTCATAGTCGGCCTTCTTCAGGATGTCGACCGTCTCCAACATCTCCCCAAAAGGAAAAGCGGGGAGTTTGGGACTTTAAATGGGGCACATATACACAATGTGCCTCCATCCCTATTGCAAAAATAAAGAACGGGAATTTGGGACTTTGAATGAGGTCAAGAACATTGTGGGAGTAGATTGATAAAAACAAAAAGTATATTTATTGAAAATAAAAGATGCATAAAACATATCAATTGCATAACCACTTCAGGAGAGACATTGTAGTGAATATCAAACCATAAAAGTTCACACACACATAGTATGTGTGTATGCAACATGGGCATCAAGGGTACATTAAATATATATCAACTTGGCACCACATAGTGGTCACAACTGATTGTACAATACATTCAATAAATTTCATATATATACACATTGCAGCAGCCTAGGCGAAAAGAATGACAATAATATAAAGAAGTACACTGAGACCATGGTTGGAAAAATATATATGACATGTTCATTGGTGGAAGGTGTAATCTGAGCAGGAGTCTGCGTCATCAAATTGCCCCATGACATGTTCATTGATAGAAGGTGTAATATGAGCATGAATTTGCATCATCAAGTTGCCCGACGCTTCCATGTTGCATACACACATACTATGTGTGTGTGAACTTTTATGGTTTGATATTCACTACAATGTCTCTCCTGAAGTGGTTATGTAATTGATATGTTTTATGCATCTTTTATTTTCAATAAATATACTTTTTGTTTTTATCAATCTACTCCCACAATGTTCTTGACCTCATTCAAAGTCCCAAATTCCCGTTCTTTATTTTTGCAATAGGGATGGAGGCACATTGTGTATATGTGCCTCATTCAAAGTCCCAAACTCCCCGCTTTTCCTTTTCAAATTTAGGGATGGAGGTCTATGGACAGGGCTGTCAGTGTCCCCCTGCCACCCATGTGTGAGTTTCAAGCCCTGGATCTGTATACACCAGGTCCGGGTCTTGGCATGATCTCAGGACATACTCATTTTGTGTCCATGAGCTGATGCAGCTTTTCCCCTTTGCGATATACACTGTTATATCTACAAGTCTGGGATTGAGTCTCAATTTCAGCTATCCAGGTCCGCTTCACTGTCTGACCTCCGGGAGCTGCGATGCGCTCTGGGTGCCCCCTCCCCTTCCCCCTCCTTTGGGGAGGTGGGCGGGTGCCCACAGAGCATCGGCGCCACGCCCTCTACCCTATGTGTGATGACGCATTTTTTGCGTCATGGCACGTCGGAGTTTTGTCCATCTCAGCTGGCCAGCCGGACACTGGGGCGTCCTCCATGGGCGGTTCTCACCACCTGTGCCGGAGCCCCTCCCCGCATTGGCCGAGCTCGCGTAACGCTGGTGTGTGTCAGCGTGCACGTGTGCGGATCAGCTATATCCGGCCTCCCCCCACTCAGCTTGGTTGTCCAGATCAAACTCTTCACTCCTCGCTACAGACGTGATCTATTTTTCTCTGCCTGGGATACAAGTAAGCTATTGTTATACCACTCTACTCCTCACCCTGCTAGCCTGCCATTCCTTTCTACCAATTGGTTCTGGCATACTGGGCTCCTTGGTCTTTTCTGACCCCCTCATGTACCATCCTTTATAAGCTATCTGGTTGAGGTCTACACCTGCTTGTTTCGGTTTCACTTTCTCACTGGATGCATACTATCTTCCATCTATCCTATCAGTATACTATGATACACTGATTTTCCATCCTTTTATTTTAGATCCCTCCCGGCAGTTTTTACTTCCACTGGTATAACACCATGTTTCACCATTCTACCTGGCAACCTATTTGTGGATGTGGGGGTGGTCTGGGTGTATGCCCACCCCGCCGCAGCACTGCCACACTACCTCAGCTCCCGGTACAGACTACCGTCCCGGCCCTGGCTTCTGGCTTCTCATGCCTTCCAACTCTCATTTCATGTAAGTACACAGGATGGGCCTAATTGCCTGTCCCCATCCACTAGTGATCATTGGATTGACTGTATCCTACTATACCTTTTAGATACCTCACAGCATCAGCCCCTGATGAGTGGTTTACACGAAACGCGTCGGACAACTTGATGATGCAAATTCATGCTCATATTACACCTTCTATCAATGAACATGTCATGGGGCAATTTGATGACGCAGACTCCTGCTCAGATTACACCTTCCACCAATGAACATGTCATATATATTTTTCCAACCATGGTCTCAGTGTACTTCTTTATATTATTGTCATTCTTTTCGCCTAGGCTGCTGCAATGTGTATATATATGAAATTTATTGAATGTATTGTACAATCAGTTGTGACCACTATGTGGTGCCAAGTTGATATATATTTAATGTACCCTTGATGCCCATGTTGCATACACACATACTATGTGTGTGTGAACTTTTATGGTTTGATATTCACTACAATGTCTCTCCTGAAGTGGTTATGCAATTGATATGTTTTATGCATCTTTTATTTTCAATAAATATACTTTTTGTTTTTATCAATCTACTCCCACAATGTTCTTGACCTCATTCAAAGTCCCAAATTCCCGTATTTCAACATCTCCCCAAAGGACATATTTGAGGCCTTAAATCGTCTCCTTCTGGATCCAGACGTTTCTGGCTCCGGGCTTTCCTCCCCCTCCTCCTCGTTGCTATAATTAGCACGCATCTGCTGTGTCTCCACCATGTGCTCTTCCCCCACTGCGCCGAACTAAAAGGGGCGGGGAATAGACTAGAAAGAACGTCAGGGGCGGGTGGAGTTACATGCATGCGCAGTGTCTATAAAGCGTAACACGCGTGCGTAGTATGTACAATCTGTGAGTGGAGGAATGAGTATTGGAGGCACCGATCGTGATAACGAAGGTAAGATCTAAACTTGAGCCTATACTGCTTCTAGATTGAGGCCTATATTGTAACCAGATTAGGAGAGTTTTGCCTGACATTAGGGTTTGTCTCATGTTGTGTTTTGCAGATAAAATGGATGGCTTCAATGACCACAACTTCCTCCCCCTGTTTATAGATAAGTACAGGGAGCTGCCCTGTCTGTGGCAGGTGAAACATCCACATTACAATCATAAACAAAAGAGGCAGACAGCGCTGGAGAAACTGCTGGAGTTGATGAAGCCGGTGGTCCCCACGGCAACCATCCCCTATTTAAAAGCAAAAATTGGTGGCCTGAGCAGCACTTATCTAAGGGAGCGCAAGAAGGTCACAGATTCCCAGAGATCAGGAGCTGGAGCAGATGATGTTTATGTCCCCAGGCTGTGGTACTATGAGAGACTGCGATTTCTGTCAGACCGGGCTGGAGTCAGGGAATCCCTCTCAACCCTTCCTTCCACTCTTACTTCCACCCCAGCTGAGGCTTCCGATGTCCAACCTGGGACTGCCAGCCAGGAAGAAGTGGAGGAGCCCAGATGGAGTCAGGTATAGCATTCTTCTACAGATTTCTGGTCAATAAAGAAATTATGTTTACTAGATGTTATTATTCATCACTAATTGCTGATTTAAGAAAGTGTTTTACATATCAATAGACAGTAGTGGGCAAAAATAATTGGGACAAGAATGAAAAATGCTGGGCTCAGAATGATAGTCTGTTATATTTGTTAACATTCATTTTGAAACAGTCATGAGCTGAAAATTGTGTGTGATTGATGAATCAAAAACTTAAAGTATGTCCCTTTTTTATACACAGGAAAACCTCAGCCAGGATGAGGCTCTGGAATGTGCCACACAGGAGGAGGCTGTGGAATGTGGCAGCCAGGAGGAGGCGGGGGTTAGTGGTAGCCAGGAGGAGGCGGGGATAAGTGGCAGTTAGGAGAAGCCTGGGACCAGTAGGAGCCTGACCGAATCGCAGGTTCCTCCCCTCCGCCTTCCATACAAAAGACCCAGGAAGGGGAGTCACGTTCAAGATTCAGTGCTCAGGCTCATTCAGGAGGCGTCTGCATCCCTCAGAGCCTTACCCACTCCTGAAGAGGCCTTTTCCTGCATGGCTGCCACCAAACTGAAGGGCATGCAGGAGGGTCAACGCCTCATGTGTGAGAAACTTATTTATAAAGTCCTAACTAAGGGGGTGAGTGGCAAAATTACACCCAAGACCGACGTGATTGAGTTGGACCATCCTCCTCCTCCTCCTGCAACAACTCCACCACCAGAGCCACAGCGTGGAAGGAAGCGTGGAAGGAAGACCAGAGAGTGATGGCCTGGGTTCAGTCTGGTCTGACAAAAGATGCAGCCTCTTGTAGTACCACAGCCTGGGGACACAGATGTCATTTGCTGCTTTCCGGATCTCTGGGACTTCTGGACCAGACTGCACTCCCTTATATATGGACTCCTCAGGCCAACAAATTTGCAGTAAAATAATTGATGTCTGCCCTGGGGGTCAAAGGCTTCACCAATTTCTGCTGTTTCTCCAGCGTTGCCTCCTTCTTTGTTTGGTTGTGTGCCCTTAATAAAGGAATTTTTGGTTCAATTATACTCGCCTATGTGTGTTTTCCTTAAAAAAAAACAGTTTGTTGGTGAGGAGGCAGGTACATTTCAAAATACAATGTGAAATTAACAAGAGACACCAACACCAAACAATCTCATTGAGATTAAATAATACAAGATAATAATGGTGTTGTGGTAACTTGACACACAAAACACACACAAAAATATTCTGGAGTAAAAAGCAAAAAAAAGTAAAAAAAAAAAACAGCCTTGAAAAAAATACAAACCCCCCAAAAATATAAACAGCCTTGAAAAAAATTTTGTAACAATTAAAAACAACCAAAAAAAAAATGGTCAGATGTGACAAATCAAAATATATTGAGGGAATCCCGATAAATAATAAAGAAATAAGTTTGTGAGAAGTCTGTGTGAATATGAGCAGCAAAACTACTGCATTCTTGTCACATTATAAAGAAGAAGAGAGTGCGCTGTATTAAACCATTTTTTACATTGCAGCGTGACGAAAGTGCTGTATCCATTGCGAACGCTAATTTTACCAGACTGAGCTGTTCCGTCTCAGTATTTCTTCTGAGCATGCATGGCACTTTGTGTGTCGGAACTGGCCACACACGGTCGGAATTGACGCGATCGGATTTTGTTGTCGGAAAATTTTATAGCCTGCTCTCAAACTTTGTGTGTCGGAAAATCCGATGGAAAATGTCCGATGGAGCCCACACACGGTCGGAATTTCCGACAACACGCTCCGATCGCACATTTTCCGTCGGAAGATCCGACCGTGTGTACGGGGCATTAGAGGTGGGTTTGGGGTCATTATCATGTTTGAATACTGCCCTGCGGCCCATGCTCTGCTTCAGTATGTAAGTGGCATTCATGGTTCCCTCAATGAACTGTCGCTCCCCAGTGCTGGCAGCACTCATGCAGCCCCAGATCATGACACTCCCACCATCATGCTTGACTGTAGGCAAGACACACTTGTCCTTGTACTCCTCACCTGGTTGCTGCCACACACTCTTGACACCATCTGAACCAAATATGTTTATCTTGGTCTCATCAGACCACAGGACATGGTTCCAATAATCCATGTCCTTAGTCTGCTTGTTTTCAGCAAACTGTTTGCAGGCTTTCTTGTGCATCATCTTTAGAACAGTCTTCCTTCTGGGACGACAGCCATGCAGACCAATTTGATGCAGTGTGCGGTGTATGGTCTGAGCACTGACAGGCTGACCCCCCACCCGTTCAACCTCTGCAGCAATGCTGGCAGCACTCATACATCTATTTCCCAAAGACAACCTCTGGATATGACACTGAGCATGTGCACCCAACTTCTTTGGTCAACCATGGCGAAGCCTGTTTTGAGCGGAACCTGTTAAACCGCTGTATGGTCTTGGCCACCGTGCTGCAGCTCATTTTCAGTGTCTTGGAAATCTTCTTATAGCCTAGGCCATCTTTATGTAGAGCAATAATTCTTTTTTTTCAGATCCTCAGTGAGTTCTTTGCCATGAGGTGCCATGTTGAACTTCCAGTGACCAGTATGAGAGAGTGAGAGCGATAACACCAAATTTAACACACCTGCTTCCCATTCACACATGAGACTTTGTAACACTAATGAGTCACATGACATCGGAGAGGGAAAATGGCTAATTTGGCTAATACCAATGTGTACTCACTTTTTTTGCCAGCGGTTTAGATATTGATGGCTGTGTGTTGAGTTATTTTGAGGGGACAGCAAATTTACACTGTTATACAAGCTGTACACTCACTACTTTACATTGTACCAAAGTGTAATTTCTTTAGTGTTGTCACATGAAAAGATATAATAAAACATTTACATAAATGTGAGGGGTGTACTCACTTTTGTGGGATACTGTATTTAGTTTTTCTAATATTCTGCTATCTATGTTATTCAACCAAAAAAAAAATTCAAAAATTCAAAAATAATATAATATTATCAACTCTTAAATTGCTTAAATTTATTTGCATTAGCAAAGGTTGTGATTTTTTCAAAAATAAAAAACACGTCATACTTACTTGTTTTGTGCAATGATTTTGCACAGAGCAGCCTCGACCCTCCTCTTCTTGGGGCACTCCTGGCCTCTCACCCCTGCTGAGTGCCCCAGAGCAAGCTGCTTGCTCTGAGGGCACTCCCGCATGCTCGCTCCCAAGCTGCTTCTGTGTTTTTAAGAGAAATACAGAGCGTGGCTTAACCCCTCCTCACTGGCTGTGATTAATAGCAGTGGGAGCCAATGGCTCCCGCTGCTGTGTCTCAGCCAATAAGGGGGCAGAGACCCAGAAGAGATTCAACTCTCTTGCACACTGGATCGGGCTCAGGTGAGTATAAGCAGGAGGTACACACTGAAGGTTTTTATACCTTCATGCATGGAATACATAAAAGTTAAAAACCTTCAGCCTTTAAATCACTTTAAATGATCAATTATCATCTGCTTATCTTGTAATTCTACATACAGACAGATGCATTTTATTATTTAATTATAGACTTTGGTTTGCCACCAGCAGTTCTTTATGTTTTAGAAATTAAATTCAATGGTATTGATTGAGAAAAAAAAAAAAAATATATATATATATATATATATATATATATATATATATATATAAATATATATACACAAAGAGTCTAAATTCCCTCCAAACTGAGCCTTAAATCATATCAATAATTAAGTAAATATAGATTGTTGCAGAGAAAATAAGTATAATAGGCAGCTTGCAAGTGGTACTGAAGTGCACAGCCAATAACTGTGTAGGGTCTGTACTAAACTTTAGTTTAAAGAGTTTGTGCAATGTTAACTTTTGTTCCAAAATAACTGTCTGTCTAAATGTAGAGAACGAGTCACCATATCTAAATAGAAACATATACAGTAGAAAAATTAGCATTGTAAATCTTGGCATATGCAGTAATTTGTAAATTCATTTATTTCTGGAAGTTTGCTGTTCAAAAAAAAACATGTTTATTAAAACAATACCTTTTTTAATCCATTCATACATAATTTAAGCTCAGATTTGTTGATCAGCATTCACGTTTTGATGCTTAACTCCAGCCAAAACGTGATGTGTTGCATGGAGAAAGCTTAGAGCCTCTGCTAGTTTTTTATTGCTATCTGTTTTGCTGTTGGGAATTTTCCCACCACGTTCTGGCAGGAGAGGAAGAGATAGGAAATCTTCCTAACAGGAATACAGACAAGACAAAAACAAATTTTTAGTAAAATGAGGAAGAATTGGAACTCTGACCATGCTTTTTTCTTTATCGTACATCATGGGACACAGAGCCTTAGGTAATTACTTAATGGGTTATAGGCTACCTTCAGGTAATGGACACTGGTATACCCAATGCAGGAAGTTCACTCCCTATATAACCCCTCCTCCTTCCAGCAGCACATCAGTGTTTTCGCCAGTATCTAAGGTGTTGGTCATGAGTGAAGATGTGCTCTGAGGAGCTCCAGGAGGGATTTATGCTGGATTTAAATAGCTTCCATAGACCAGATTCATCCAAAGTGCTACTGAGACCTAAATAGATGGTACCTGGGGCCTCGTATCCGAAGCACGAGGTTTTGCCTGTAACACCTCTCTTTGTAAGGCTGGACCCCCGGAACCCAGGGCTTAGGTCTTGCTACATTGCCTAAAGCTTTCCTGGTGGGGTGCTTTTACAGGTCCAAGGGAGTTGGAACCCCGATATCTAGGGACCCGGTCTTTGAAGGTTTGCTAAACGCAGCCTGCCATGATGGGTGAAGGTTGGATTTTCTGTTAATTTAGCAAATCCTGCGGCGGGGATAAGGTAAGGGAAGAAACTTAGGAAGTGAAAAGTCCACCTATGTGTTCTTCTATTAGGGAAAAAATGTTGTCATGCCTTAAATTCTCCACTAGAGGGAGTCTATGCACAAACCTTAATCTGTTGTCTTCACTGTAAAGCTCAGTCTCTGTGTGGCCACAGCAGCGTGTGGAGGGGGATTTTTTCTCAGGTAAAAAGAAATCTGGCAAAATGGTTTCTTTCTCCCCCCAGACGGGACTGAGGATTAGGGGGACATCAGCTGTGTTCCCCCCTTACATTACCCCCCTCCGCTGGGGGTGGGGAGATCCTGCTGTTTTCTGATACTGCTACTATTGTTTCTGTTTTTACTGCTGTTTGTTTGCCTGCTGCTAACAGGTCTCTGCCTCCCCTCCCCCCCCCCCCCCTGTGTTGGGTCTGTAGACCCGAAAACGCCGCGCATGAGTGCGGGAACATTTTAAAATGAAAGGAGAATTTTTTCGGAGGGGGCGGGCCCTAAGCGCAGTGCCTTGAACGTCCAGGAGGACGCACGGCAGGCAAAAACAAATAAAATCACAGCTGGGACAATCTCTCCTCGGCTGGCGAGGAGGAAACAAAGCAGTCTGCACACAGGGACACAGGAGCTGTGGGACACATGAGGGTTGCAAACTGGCATTCCTGGTACAGGAAGGACATTTTTTTCCCAGCACTAGGCTGAACTTTATAGCGGCTTTAATGTCATGACTATATTCAGCGATTAAGTGCAATTGTATAGTGCCTCTGTTTTTGTGCTTAGGACTATGCCTGCTAAAAAAGACACCACAAAGACCAAAAAGGTACTAAAGGTTTCACCCCCAGGCGCTAGGATCTCGAGTTGCATTTCCACGCTGTCGTCCTCGCCTGAATTACCAATTATGGCAAGCCAGGGTGAGCCATTGGAAAAAATTGATGGTGCAACTGCTTCTCACATCTCAGCCCCTGTATACGTGACTGAAGATGTCCTATCCTCCACCCTGCAGGGTCTAGAAGGAAGATTAGCGGCTTTAATCACATCCTCCATTCAAATGGATAGGAAGCGTGCTAGATCCCTCTCCCCCACTTCAGAACCTTTGCAAGGGGAACAGTGGACACAGGATGAACTGTTACCCTCAGGCAATCAGGAAGAAAAACAAACCTATGATGATTCCTCTGTGGAGGAAACAATGGTAGATTAGCCTATTTCAGCCTCTCAATCAGAGAGATTGATGATACAATCTGTTATGGAGATTCCCAGGGGAATGGTCTCTTCACCCTGACATTTTTCGGGCTGTTTGCCAAAGATGTGGGATTCCGGACGTAGATCTTCTAGCATCCAGGTTCAACATGAAGTTAGTCAACTTTGTGGCCAGAACAAGGGATCCACTCGCATGCGGAATGGATGCTTTGGTGACCCTGTGGGATCAGTTCTCACTGATCTATGCATTCCCCTCTATTCAGTTGCTGCCTTGACTTCTTTGCAGGATCAAGCTGGAAAGAAAGGCGGTAATTCTGGTGGCACCAGCATGGCCCAGAAGGTCATGGTATGCAGAAATCATAAAGATGGCAGTGGAGGGCCATTGGTCCCTCCCACTACGGCCAGATCTGCTCTCACAGGGACCGATATTCCATCCTACCTTACGGTCTCTAAATTTAACGGCTTGGCTATTGAAACCCACATTCTGAAGAAACGTGGGCTTTCCGGGTCAGTTATCTTTACCCTGATTAATGCAATGAAGCCAGCTTCCAGAACTATATATTTGAGGGTCTGGAGAGCTTATGTTTCCTGGTGTGAATCCAAGGGTTGGCACCCTCGGAGATATATCATAGGCAGAATTCTTGCCTTTCTACAATTAGGGGTAGAAATTAAATTGGCCTTGAGTACTATTAAAGGCCAAGTCTCAGCTTGATTGGTCCTATTTCAAAGACCACTTGCTAAACATTCTTTAGTCCGGGGTTTTATACAAGGGGTTATGCGGCTTAATCCGCCAGTCAAACCTCCCTTGAACCCTTGGGACTTTAACTTAGTTTTGTCTGTGTTACAAAAACAGCCATTTGAATCAATACAACATATTCCCCTAGTCCTTCTGACAAGGAATTTGGTATTTTTGGTTGCTATATCCTCAGCATGGAGGGTGTTGGAAATTGGCTGATCTTTCTTGTAAAGAGCCATATTAGATTTTTCATGAGGACAGAGTGGTGTTACGCCCTTGTCCAGACTTTTTGCCAAAAGTGGTTTCAGGTTTTCACCTGAACCAAGATATTGTCCTGCCATCGTTTTTTCCAAAACCATGTTCCAGGGAAGAAAAGTCGCTGCATTGTCTTGATGTGGTGAGAGCAGTGAAAATCTATCATTTCAAAGACAACTGCTCAGATTCGTAAGACCGATGTCTTATTTATTCTGCCAGAGGGTCCTAAGAAAGGACAGGCAGCGTCGAAATCCACTGTGGCTAAGTGGATTCGGTAAGTTATTATTCAAACTTACAATTTAAGGGGTAAGATTACCCCTTTTCAAGTTAAGCGCACTCTACCAAGGCGGTTAGTGCTTCTTGGGCAGTGCATCATCGGGCCTCCATAGCTCAGATCTGTAAGGCCGCAACTTGGTCTTCAGTGCATACATTCACAAAATTGTATCAGCTGGATGTAAGGAGGTATGAGGATATCACCTTCAGGTGCAGTGTGCTGCAGGCAGCAGTATAGGTCCTCAAGTCTGGGGGTACCCTCCGGGTTGTGTCTCTCTCCCCTCAAGTAGCATTGCTATGGGACGTCCCATTAAGTAATTACTTAAGAATCTGTGTCCTATGATGTACGATAAAGAAAATTAGATTTTTATAAAAGCTTACCTGTAAAATCCTTTTCTTGGAGTACATCATGGGACACAGAGGTCCCTCCCCTCTTTTTTGGGATTTAAGTATATTGCTTTACTACAAAAACTGATGTGCTCCTGGAAGGAGGAGGGATTATATAGGGAGTGAACTTCCTGGATTGGGTATACCAGTGTCCATCACCTGAAGGTGGCCTTTAACCCATTTAGTAATTACTTAAGACTCTGTGTCCCACGATGTACTCCAAGAAAAGGATTTTACAGGTGCGCTGTAATAAAAATCCTATTTTTGCTATTTGTGCCTTTCTGTCATAATGATGCCTGTACATTCCATTTCTTGTATTATGTCACAGGTATAAGAAGGAGAAACTCCCCCAATGAGGTCATAGACAGTAATGAAATTCTAGCAAAAGTGTAACTCTTCCCCTTTCTAAAACTACAATGAAACATTTTGGTATGACATTGCTTTACCTTTTGTTTAAAAGAGAAGTATAGGATTTAGAAAAAAAAATCTATATGCACCAAGGTGGATGTCTCTCAGTTCTCAGCATTCTGTGTGCAGAGAGCTGGGATATGTCAGTCTTTGGCTCTCTGCCTGGTCTCTGGCTCTCTGAAGCCCCCCCCCACCCGTGTGCACACTTACTAGAGCGATGTGGCTGTGGAGTAGTGGGAAGGGGACAGCTTAGGCTCTCAGCGTATCACTGAGAGGCTGAGCCAGCTGACAGCACCGGATTCTGGGTGGATCCTGACTATATGGTTAGGATTAGGGATGAGCCGAACACCCTCCTGTTTGGTTCACACCAGAACATGCGAACAGGAAATAAGGTTGGCTCGAACACGCGAACACCATTAAGGTCTATGGGACACGAACATGAATAATCAAAAGTGCTAATTTTAAAGGCTTATATGCAAGTTATTGTCATAAAAAGTGTTTGGGGACCCGGGTCCTGCCCCAAGGGACATGGATCAATGCAAAAAAAAGTTTCAAAAATGGCCGTTTTTTCAGGAGCAGTGATTTTAATAATGCTTAAAGTCAAACAATAAAAGTGTAATATCCCTTTAAATTTCGTACCTGGGGGGTGTCTATAGTATGCCTGTAAAGGGGCGCATGTTTCCCGTGTTTAGAACAGTCTGACAGCAAAATGACATTTGGAAGGAAAAAAAACATTTAAAACTACCCGCGGCTATTGCATTTCCGACAATACACATAGCTCATTGATAAAAACGGCATGGGAATTCCCCACAGGGAAACCCCGAACCAAAATTAAAAAAAAAAAATGACGTGGGAGTCCCCCTAAATTCCATACCAGGCCCTTCAGGTCTGGTATGGATATTAAGGGGAACCCCGGCCAAAATTTAAAAAAAAAATGACGTGGGGTTCCCCCTAAATTCCATACCAGACCCTTCAGGTCTGGTATGAATTTTAAGGGGAACCCCGCGCCAAAAAAAAAAAAAAAACGGCGTGGGGTCCCCCCAAAGATCCATACCAGACCCTTATCCGAGCATGCAACCTGGCAGGCCGCAGGAAAAGAGGGGGGGATGAGAGTGCGCCCCCCCTCCTGAACCGTACCAGGCCACATGCCCTCAACATTGGGAGGGTGCTTTGGGGTAGCCCCCCAAAACACCTTGTCCCCATGTTGATGAGGACAAGGGCCTCATCTCCACAACCCTGGCCGGTGTTTGTGGGGGTCTGTGGGCGGGGGGCTTATCGGAATCTGGAAGCCCCCTTTAACAAGGGGACCCCCAGATCCAGAGCCCCCCTGTGTGAAATTGTAAGGGGGTACTTACCCCTACCATTTCATTAAAAAACTGTCAAAAATGTTAAAAATGACAAGAGACAGTTTTTGACAATTCCTTTATTTAAATGCTTCTTCTTTCTTCTATCTTCCTTCATCTTCTTCTTCTTCTGGTTCTTCTGGTTCTTCCTCCGGCGTTCTCGTCCAGCATCTCCTCCGCGGCATCTTCTATCTTCTTCTCCTTGGGCCTCTCCGCACCCATGGCATGGAGGAGGCTACCGCTCTTCTCTTCATCTTCTTCTTCATCCTCTTCTCTTCTTCCTTCTTCTCTTCTTCATTTTCTTCTCCGGGCCGCTCCGCACCCATGCTGGCATGGAGGGAGGCTCCCGCTGTGTGACGGAGTCTCCTCGACTGACGGTTCTTAAATAACGGGGGCGGGGCCACCCGGTGACCCCACCCCCCTCGGACGCATGAAAATGCTGGACGAGAATGCCGGAGGAAGAACCAGAAGAGCCAGAAGAACCAGAAGAACCAGAAGATGAAGGAAGATAGAAGAAAGAAGAAGCATTTAAATAAAGGAATTGTCAAAAACTGTCTCTTGTCATTTTTAACATTTTTGACAGTTTTTTAGTGAAATGGTAGGGGTAAGTACCCCCTTACCATTTCACACAGGGGGGGGCCGGGATCTGGGGGTCGCACACTCGTCCCCCCCTCTGTTCCTGCAGCCTGCCAGGTTGCGTGCCCGGATAAGGGTCTGGTATGGATTTTTGGGGGGACCCCATGCCGTTTTTTTTTTTTTGGTGCGGGGTTCCCCTTAAAATTCATACCAGACCTGAAGGGTCTGGTATGGAATTTAGGGGGAACCCCACGTCTTTTTTTTTTTTTAAATTTTGGCCGGGGTTCCCCTTAATATCCATACCAGACCTGAAGGGCCTGGTATAGAATTTAGGGGGACTCCCACGTCATTTTTTTTTTAAATTTTGGTTCGGGGTTTCCCTGTGGGGAATTCCCATGCCGTCTTTATCAATGAACTTCTATGTGTATTGTCGGCAATGCAATAGCCGTGGGAAGTTTTAAATGTGTTTTTTCCTTCCAAATGTCATTTTGCTGTCAGACTGTTCTAAACACGGGAAACATGCGCCCCTTTACAGGCATACTATAGACACCCCCCAGGTATGAAATTTAAAGGGATATTACACTTTTATTGTTTGACTTTAAGCATTATTAAAATCACTGCTCCTGAAAAAACGGCCGTTTTTTAAACTTTTGCATTGATCCATGTCCCCTGGGGCAGGACCCGGGTCCCCAAACACTTTTTATGACAATAACCTGCATATAAGCCTTTAAAATTAGCACTTTTGATTTCTCTCCTTTTAAAGGGTGTTCTGTGGCATTCGAATTTGCCGCGAACACCCCAAATTGTTCGCTGTTCGGCGAACTTGCGAACAGCCAATGTTCGAGTCGAACATGAGTTCGACTCGAACTCGAAGCTCATCCCTGGTTAGGATCTTTTCAGAGCCTAGGCAGGCTCTATGACATCAGCCAACAGTGGGCTTCTGTGATTTATAGAAGTATAGCCAAAATAGCTTTGGCTATACTTCTCCTTTAATATGCACCTAAGCACAGATTATGGGCAATATACCTTACATACTTTACATATTCCTAACATGCAAAAAAATGGCTTTAAAATAAATTACGCTGTTCTAGCTGCTTTTAATATGAATAAGTCACAAAAAATGTTTTCATCCTCAAAGATCACAGCAAAGACAATAGAGGTGTGTTAAATAAATTACGCTGTTCTAGCTGCTTTTAATATGAATAAGTCACAAAAAATGTTTTCATCCTCAAAGATCACAGCAAAGACAATAGAGGTGTGTTGAGTCAGTTTCTAACAGGGTAGAAATACCTGCTGTTTGTTTACATTAGAGGGCTGGTAGGCTGCCAGATCCCATTCTCATATAAAAAGAACACTGCCTGTGTTGTGAATTTTGTGAATGTTGCAAATATTGAAGTGTTACTAAACCCACAACAGTAAAATCAGTCTGTATATGCAGTAAAACATGCTTGCTATACTCATTGTGGAACATAAGGGGTTAATCCTGTGCATTGTGTAAAAAGGGTGTTTGATCCTGTCTTCCCTGATCCTCCCCTTATTTCACAGTCCCCAATCAATCTGCTGATAGTACAGAGCCTTGAGGGCACTCTGCGCATGCTCAGTTTTATGTGTATTGCAAGAGAGTTTTTTGGTTTTTTTTGAAGGGTGCATGTGATCGGCACAGGGCCAATCAGCACTGTCCAGACAGAGGGTCAGGGGTCATGCAGCCTCCAAGGATAGTCAGAGGGCAATGAAAAATCCTCCTACAAGCTTTAACCAGTGCTCGGCCAGGCACTAATAGAAGCCACAGCCCTCTATATACTGCTGATATGAAAAGGCATTTAGCAGTTTAGACCAAATATAGTGAATGCAGGGTCCTAGGTTTAGTAACACTTTAATTTATCCGCAATGCTTATAGATAGATACAGAGGTGGAAGAATATTAGATAGAAGTATGTGGCGCTACTCCATCAATCAGTAACAAATAATCCGAAATCGCAGCTATAATGAACTAAGATGTAGGATGAAGTAGGCAAAGTGGGCTCCACCTCATATAATCAATGCCAGAAAAAATATTTAAAGCCTAGGAATAAATATCACCATACAGGAGTTAATCAAAGAAAAAATCAGTTCTGCAATGTGAAAAAAATATATAAAAAAAGTGAATACCAGCAATTAAAATGCTCAAAACTAAATATAAACTGTCTCAATGCTCGATAAAATAAATATAAATTATATCAGCCACCCCTCATCAAGTGACAGTAATGCAGTGAACCTGTGAATATAATGAGCTGACTTCCCAGACTGGATAAACACCAAAAAAATCATAAACAAATGGTAACCAATGTCTCACAGGCAACAACCGGAGATCAAATTATTTCTAGTGCTAATATCAAAATGAGTGAATCTTCAACGTGAGCTAAAAAATGAATGTGATAAACTGACATAAAGTGCAAGAAAATTCCTAAGGTCAGCAAAATATCCATATAATCCACAATATAAAAATGAATTCCAAAATAGTAGTGCAGTCATACCATAATAAATAATCTAGTGCATAATTAATGAAATATTGTAAAAATATTAAATAATAATAAATATTTTAAATTAATATTAATGAATTAATAAAAAATCGAATGCAATAGGACAGATAATCCCACAACAGAGATGCTGTCCCAAACGGTGACAATAGTGCAATTTAGTCCATACAGAAAGTGCAGTAGTGATGGGTGATTTCCACAAAAAACAGTCTTTGAATACAGTGCAAAATGTGCAGTGACTGGTACTTTTCTTCTATGCACGTTCTAGTGCATCTCCCAAGTGTTTCCCCCAGCCTCTCACCTCCAGCAGCGGCCCCCAATGGGCCAAGTAGAGCGGGTAGATATTCTAGGAGAGGATGTGTTTCCTGCAGCGTTTCTTTAGCATCAAATGAGTCTGTCTCTCTGCAACTCCTCCCGCAGCTCCCAGCACTCCCAGCAATCCCAGCAGTTTATTTAGAAACAAAGGAGAGGTCTCATGGTGCAGTAATTAAAAACACATTTATTGAGAAAACATAGTAACTTACATCTAAAATAACAGCGATCAGTGGATGTATAGAGCTTCCGGGTTCGGCCGTCCCCGAGAAGCGTCGGCACCTGACTCCTCCTACCCTGACGCGTTGCGTCACACCACGTGACTTTATCAAAGGGATGAGGTGGAAGAAGGTTTTAGGCTAGGTTCCCATGTGTGAACCTAGTTTAAAAGTGCTTTTACCAATTGTTCAAAATAATGAAATACTCTTGTTAGGAAAAACATATGTCATGCATAATATCAAGTTGTGTGCACTTCTTCTCTGCTTGCAAGCTAAAGCCATGCGTTTATTTAATGTTGTATATGTTGTATATGTGATCATGTGGGAAGGTGCAGCGTGATGTGGCAACAGAAAACACAGATGCAGTAACAGGAATATATTTGAAGAGAAGTCCAGCAATACAAAAAAGGCCCAGCGGGAAGGTAACCCAACCGGGAGCACTCACATGTAACAGCAAAGCATCAGTAGAGTGGTGGGCCAGAGGTGCCAACAGTACCTGTCTGGTCTGCACCCAAACTGGGAGGCTTCCAGGAAGGATGACATATACCTGCACTTTCCCTTCTCCTCCGAAACCTTTTACTGATGCTAAGCACTGTCCCTGATAGACAGATGACCTGTCCCTACTCTAGCCACTCGCAAACTGTACACCAAACCTGGAAGCCGGGGTTCTAAATAGACTCTGTCTGACCCAAGATGGCAACCAAAGTCACATGGGGTGCCAGAATCCAATCAGATAGCTGCCTTCCTGTGACCGGGTCCCTCTAGACTTCCTCCTCCACCTGCATTACCACTGTGGACGCATGCCACCCGCAGTGGAGAAAATAGACTGCACTTTACTACAATCAGAGGAATTACTTTAACCTCTTGGCACCGGCCGCGTGCATATATGCGGCCTCTCGGCGGGCAGACCTTGACGCCGAGCGGACGCATATTAGCAAGCAATAATGCAAAAACAGCTGTGCTGAGATCGCTGCTTGTGATCAGGAGCTTTCCGATCATTTGACCACCATAACAGCCAATCACGGTGGTCACACGATCATAAACCCCACCCCGTCTCCTGCCAATTAGTAATAGTATGTGGTTTCAGACAAGCTTTTTCTTTCCTATATTTTGAAAAGTTACTCTTCCAAACGACGCATCCAAAAACAAAAATAGGGCACTGGCTAATTTAGTTGCATTTTAATGCAGAATTTGTAGTTTAAATACATGCTGGAGTGTTGAACCTGCTGTTGATATCCTATATCCTCTTTGGACACCTGCCATGACAGAGACTCAATGTCAAGACCAATATTGTCCACAGTTGGCGAAGAATGAAGCAACCAGAACAATTTAAGGGCAATATTACATCACATTTTAGGAGCATTTTATGTTTGTCATTCATCCCTAAGGAAAATGATTTTGCTAATGAAATTTGCTAGAAATTTGCTTTGAGTTGCACATCAAAACACAGTGACGAGAAAGTGAACTAGACTAAGTACACTTCTGTATCCATGTATTTGCTCACTCAATCTATTTCCCATGAAATGGAAAATTTCTATATTTGCCTTCAGGTTTTTAAAGGAATAAAGAATGTACTAAGTTGCTTGCAATGTCACATTCTACCATCGGCAAGCCCAAATAAACTAAAAGAAATACTGTATTGTTTCATTTCAAAATTTGGGTATAAAAATCTCAATTAAGCATCAGTCTGATCATTTCTGGATATCAAAAGAAATCAGTTGGATTGGTGAAGGAGCAGATTCGTAAGCTTCTGTTACTTCAAGTGAAGTCTGGCATGGCACATTTGGAAATCTATTTTAATCTATTAAATCTATTCTTCCTAAACCGGCATTGTACATATTTCTCTTTGAGATTAAACAAATTTCCCCTTGAGTACATTAAGGCGCTGTGGTGGTACCATGCCAATAAATTAAACTAAAAGAAAGACAAAAAAAATCTATACATGTGATTGCAATTGATCCATATATCAGAACAGAAAGGCTTCAAAGAAGCATTTTTAATGGTGCTCAGGAGGAGGTGAAGGTAATGTTCATGATAATTAATGATAATAACATTGAGACAATAGAAATGGAATCAATTGAATGGACTGTGGTTCAGCATAAAACTCATTAATTCCTTACCTAAAAAGCATAACTTGTACATCACAAAAAATACAAATATTAAAGTTGATTCAATTACATCTTTTAAAATTTTATATAAAAGTGGTAGGTTTCCTGTGGTTTAATGTACAGTGTAATATCAGGGTGAGGATAGCTTTGGTCAGAGATCTGTATGATTACCAAGCCCAACAAACTTCATGTGTACCAATGCATATGAGTGTACAGGAACACCTCATGTGGAAAAAATACTTTTTCCTGTTTATATGGCAGGCTCCCACAATGGTATACTCTTCTTAAACTATAGAAAACTATGGATCCGCCTGTCAGATTTAACACTTCAGCCCAGAGTCCCTTCAGATTATGAATAATTAATGATGTGAATAGGCTGTGAAATCAAATATTTTCGATGACACACAACTGTCACTTTATCAATAATTGCATCTTGAACCTTTCATCTTTAACCCGGTAGCGCAAGGTTACAGTGAGGGAAACCTTCAATTAGGTATATTTATTAAATGATCTTTAAAACAGAATCTCACAGCAGTCTTAGAGTGCAGAGCCTTGTCAAACAGCAGGATTTGCTATTTAGCTTCATAAATGCAGGCTTTCAGAGACCATGCATGAACAAACCTAAACACTGTGGCTTGGCAGGGATTTGGGGAATTTAAACAAAACAATTACATGTGCCATAAATATCCAAAAACAAATGTTTGTTTACATGTCATATACTGTCCTCCCGGATAAACAGATTTGCAGATCAGCTAGATTTTTATGACCGAATGTGTCTCTGTCCTCTTCTGCATCACTCTACACTCTCTTTTATTTTAGTATGTTATTCAAGTGTACTTTCCATGTAAATAATAATAACTTTAAAATAAAGATTTCACAAGAAATATTAAAAATACTACTTACCTCAGTGGAAGGTGTGGGTGACCTCACTGCCCCTCACTTCTTACTCCTAGCCACTCAAAATCAAATGAAAATGCATTCCCGCAGTGATCTGGGATACATTTACATGCAGAATACCAAGTGTTCAGCTATCCCTGGAGGCACTTGTATGCAGTGCCCCCTAGTGGAGGGTTGTATAGCCAGTCCCACCCCCAGGGCCTACTGTAAAGTTTGCAGCAAGGAAAACTCTGTCTCTTCTTGGCCTACGGGCCAGTCATGAAACTCATTCTTACTTGTACCTACATAGTTGTATGGGGCCCCTGATTCCATGGTTGTAGGCAGGTCCATTGGGAGTCATGCCTAACACCTAGCTTGAATACAAGGTACAAGGTACCTGGTCTAGGTGAGTAACTCATCATAACTGCAAATCTGGCTCACCCTCCTTCTCCTGGCCACCGTCAGTTTCCTAACATATCCAGTCTCTATCTTTGCTCCCAAGGTACAGGCTTACAACCAGTGGTGGCTGGTGGGTTGTTCTTTTGGGGGGCGGCAAACAAACCCCCCTGCGGCGTGACATGGCACTGAAACAGCACCCCCCCATGTGGGTGGTCCAGCACTTACCTGCTCGTGTGTCGGGGCTGAGGTGTCCTCCTCTCCTGGAGTGCAGGCAGCGGCTCCAGTGTCCGCTCTTCCAGCTTCCTCCGCCGTGTAAACAACAGGGAGGGGAGGGAATTTATGATCCAAGAGACTCAAATTGATTCAATATGAAAAATAATAACAGATGAGGGAAATGCCCTAACTACATCTGTATATGGATAAAGCTAATTGCATGACACCCGGGGAATCTAATTGGGTTAGTGGGGTGTGTTCCTCTGAATTAAAGGCATATCACAAAAAAGGGGGGACCCAGGGGAAAGGAACGGGACAGGTGCCAGTTCCACCCAGGGAAAAAGAATTCATCAACAAGGAACCAGCAGATTAGCAAAAATATGAAAAATTTAATATTAAGTTGAATGATTCCACATATACACCAAACACAAAATCAAAAATAATGACAATGAGTGAACCAAGACCTGACACTAAGAAAAATAAAATAGACAACGTTGTCTAGGAACAGAACAACACACAGATGGCCACCACTAAACACACACAACAAAAACGCCCAGCTGGATTAATGAATGAAAAGATACACAGCAAAACATGAAACGTCTCATAAGTATCTCAAAAGGTTGTGAGTCAAGGCTGGGAGATTGGTGTGTGCAGCCGTATGGTTGGGGGGAAGTCCGCCTTGTAGGATGCCAATGCCAGGCCTTAAGTGAGCCTTGAGATGTATTGCATGGACATAGCTGATTGAGACACTAACAGCTGAGTGTCATACAATGACTGGTGAAGTAGATGAGCAGCTATGTGGGAATGGTACATGGATCAAGATGTAGGTGTGCCTGCATCGGTAATGATCACTGTGAATAAAATTGACAGTGGGTGGGAGACAATGGTGTAACTATGGTGACATCAGTCACGATTAGAATATGAACAGATACAGTCTCACCAGTCCCGGAATACCGAAGTTGAGCAGGTTAGTGGATCATTCCAATCCCACTTGGATCATCTAAGGTGGTACGGAGCGGCTGTATCCAGGTCGGGTCAGCTGGATGGGGCTTCGTAGATCCGTGTGCTCGGTTGGCCAGCAGCGGTGATGAGGAGCGGAGGCGTGTTAAAGCTTGCCGTCTAAGTGCGGCGTAGGTCAGCGTCCACTTCCTGGTTCCATGCTGTGAGGCTTCACACGAGGGCGGACGGAATACCCAGGGCTGATGGGTGGGTCTGTGTGTGACGCTAGGTGGAGCGTGATGGCGTCATGCTGACGCGTTTCATCCGTCACAGGGATTTCTTCAGAGCATGCGCCGTTGCCAGAGCGGACATCTTATATAGCCCTCCCACTTACATACGTGGATACAATGGCTATCTGTTGGCCTGGCAACGGTACAACACATGGACTGCCATTCAGACCGGAAGACAACAAAGATTATGCAAATAAATGAAACGGGCCGGTCCGTGGGCGCACCACCTCTATACAAAGCATGAACTACTTAAACAAGAAAGGGAGGGAGAAAAGAAGGGGAGTGGAGTAAAGGGGAGAAGCTAAAACTGAAACTAAATAGAAAATTGAAAATAAAAAATAAAAAATAAAATATAATATAAAAAGAAAAAATTAAATAATGAATAATAAAAATTAAAAAAATTTAAAAAAAAAAAAAAAAAAACTAAAATATGAAAAAAATAAAAGGAATAATTGATAAATAATGAAAAAATAATAATAAGTAGTAGATGAAAAGTAGAAAATGAAAAATGGAAAATATAAAGGTGATAAAAATAGATATAAATATAGAAATAAAATAAAAAGTAGTTGGGAGGAGCAATCAGGCAGTGAAAGTAAATACGTCACCTATATGGAGAAAGGAGAAAAGAGAAGAAAAAGAAGAAGAGAAAAGGCAATAGATGTTAATATGGACCTAAGGGGTAAGGAACACTGACAGATTGCACTCGTTGTTTAACCCATGAGGGGACATGCTGTCAAGGGTATAAATCCACATTTTTTCTTTCTGACAAAGAATTCTGTCGAAATCACCCCTTCTAAGGGGAAGATTTAACCTGTAGATACCCTTGACAGTAAGCCCAGTGGGGTCCCCCCCATGGAACTTGAGGAAATGTAGAGGAATGGGGCGCTCATCGTCTTTGCTAAGAATGCTTTGGACGTGCTCACCGACTCTGATCTTCAGTTTCCTCTTTGTCTTACCCACATATTTTTTGCCACAGGGGCAAGTGAGCATATACACTACTCGTGTGGTATTGCAGTTGATGAAATTATAAATTTTAAACTGTCTCTTACCGTCAGAGTCGGTGAACACGTCCGTGCACTCGACATACTTGCAGATGGTGCATCTACCACACCTAAACATACCTTTAAGAGGGGGGAGTTGGGTAAGCCAGTTTTTGGTCGGGGATCTTTGGTATTCGGAGTGGATCAAGTGATCCCTCAGATTCCGGGAACGTCGGGCGGTAAGAAGGGGACGTTCTCCCACTATCTCACCAAGAGCAGGGGAACCAGATAGGATATGCCAGTGGTTATTAAGAATGGTCCTAATCTGTTTCCATTGAGCACCGTATTTGGTGATGATTCTGGGGGGTTCATATCTATCTTTAGAGACCGTAGGATTCCTTCTAGTGAGAAGTTGCTGACGGTCCGTCTGGAGGGCTCTTTTTTTGGCTGTTCTAATAGATGAATGGGAATAGCCTCTGTCCCTAAACCTACCGTATAGTTCCCTGGCTTCCTTGTCAAAATCTTGTTCTTTAGAGCAGTTCCTACGAATACGGAGGAACTGGCCTACAGGTATACCTTTAATTAGGGATCTAGGGTGATCACTGGTGGCCAGGAGGAGTGTATTCGCTGCTGTTGGCTTCCTGTGAGTTTTAGTATTGATCTTCCCATTATCGGCAAACAGGGTCAAATCCAGAAAGGAAAGAGTATATTGGTGGGCAGTGTATGTAAGCCTAATGTTACGATCGTTGGTATTAAGTTCTTCCATGAATAACATTAACTCCTGCTCAGTACCCCCCCAGATCATAAGCACGTCATCAATGTACCTCAGCCACAGAAGACTGTGGCTGAGGTACATCGGCGACTGATAGACAGATTCCTCCTCCCACATACCCAGATGTAAGCAGGCATACGAGGGAGCCCAGGGTGCCCCCATCGCGGTGCCTCTAATTTGCTGGTAATAAATCCCCATAAACTGGAAACAATTATGTTCCAACAGAAAGGTAAGTACATCACCTATAAACTCATTTTGATGTCCTAGGAGTGGGAATTTTTTATCAAGAAAGAATTGGACAGCTTTTAAACCCCATTGATGGGGAATTGATGTATATAAAGATTCGACATCTATGCCTACCATAAGGGATCCTTCCGGCAGAGCCAAAGCATTTAGATGGGACAATACATCCCCTGTATCCTGCACATAGGAGGGCAATTCAAGAACCAACTCCTTAATTAGTGCATCAATGAATTTGCCCGTTTTTTCAAGGGGGCCATTTACCGCAGAGACGATGGGTCTGCCGGGTGGGTTTGTTAAAGATTTATGGAGTTTTGGAATGATATAAAAGGTGGGTATATTAAACTGAGATATACGTAAGAAATTAAATTCCTTTCTGTTAATCAATTTTTCCTCCAGTGCTAGACTCAGCAAAAAATTAAGTTCATTGACAATACCGGGAAATGGATTTGACTGAAGCTTGCGATAAGTGGACTCATCACCCAGAAGTCTACATACTTCTTTTTCATATTGGTCCTCGGTAAGGAGGACTACGTTACCTCCCTTGTCACTACTCTTAATTACAATACCCGGTGTCTCCTCTAGTTCTTTTAGGGCCTTTCTTTCTTCCCTAGTAAGGTTATCTATACCCCTATACTTCCAATTCACCTTAGAGAGGTCTCTCCTGACTTGTGTCAGGAAGAATTCTATAGACTTGTGTTTTGATAACGGGGGCATCTTGACTGATTTTATAGATAGATTGGCAGAGCGGGTATCTGTTGTTTGCTCCGAGGGCGTCTCTGTGTCAAGATCAGAGTCCTCATTCTCTTCTAGAAGAGAAATAAGTGTATCTAAGGCCTCCAACTCTTCTTTATTTTGTATGTTTTGATTGTTTTCAGTGTGTTTAGTTAAATGCCAGTATCTAAAGATCACCTTTCTAAGGTAAAGGGAAATGTCCTTATACACTTCAAACTCATTCATCCCTGATTTAGGGGAAAAAGAGAGGCCCCTGCCAAGCAGGGAGAGATGGTGTTGGTTCAAAGGGAATTCAGTAAGGTTAACGACCTTCATGTCCGTAGTAGGACTAGATGAAGATATTACTAATGAATTGTCACTATTTATGTCCTGTGTGTTTTCTTCCTGAGTTGTCGCTGACTTTTGCGAGTTTCCCTTTGTCTTCCCTGATGGCTTGGGGGTGAGTTTGGTGGTGTTTTTCCCTTTCCACTGGGTTTGGTTTTCCCTGTCGTGATTATGGGGTTGTCTGTTGGTGACTGATCCCTCTCTAAAAAAGTCACCGATAGATCACGGCGTTCACCATCACTGTCAGTAGATGAATATTGTTTGCGTGTGGTCTTTGTGTTAGCTACACTGTTACTCCTTCCTCTATGTTTGCGAGATCGACTTCTTCCTTTATAGATTGTAGGATCAAACAGATCACCACGTTCAAGATCTAATAAGTTCTGTTTGAATTTCTCTTGTTTATGAATTTTTAAGTTACGTTGAGTTTTGTCTACTTCCTTTTTAAGGAGCTCATTGTGTTTTTCAAACGAGGGATCAGTTTTGAAGGGTTCAAGTAAACCAACACTGATGTCTATCTCCGCCGTGTGTCTACTCTCCCGCCAAAGTCCTAGGCATCCTAAAGGATCGCCCGATCGTTTGGCCAATCGGGAAACAGGTCTCACAGACCTGCCTCCTGATTGGCAGGGAGGAACTTTAGTGTGATAAAATGTATTCGCTATGGTCACACAACTGGGTGGGCTCAAAGTGCAATGCTCTGCGCTCTGAGCCCACCCTTTTTTGAAGCTTATTAGAGCATCTGGCTCTAATCAGGTGCTTCAAAAAAACACCCACCCAGCATTGGAATCCATGGTCCGGCGCCACTCATATGTAGATCGGGGGCCGAACATATGGGTAGGGGAGGCAGTGCCCGTGCGCCCTCTATGGACAGGCCGCCACTGCTTAAAACAGTCCATAGATAATTTGGCTTCATAGTACGTATACTCAACACTCCACAAAAACTGCTCTCATAAAACTCACAAATGATCTACCAATGGACACTATTCTGTACTTTTACTCTTGGACCTCTCTGCTGACTTTGACACAGTGGACCACACCCTTCGCCTAAAAAATGTTGCTCCTTTGGTCTCTGTGACTATACTCATCGCTTGTTCTCATTCAACCTATCCCACTGCTCCTTCAGCGTCACTTACAATTCCACCTCCTCCTCTCCTCTCCCTTTTTCTGTTGAGGTCCCCCAAGGTTCTGTTCTTAGACCTTTCCTATTATCTCTATCTATACTTCCTCCCTGGGTCAGTTGATAGCCTCCCATGGCTTCCAATACCACTTCTAAGCTGATGACATCCAAATCTGTCTCTCTACCCCTCAGCTCACAACATCTCCACATATATCACTAATTTACTAAAAGACACATCAGTCTGGATGTCACGCCACTTCCTCAAACTCAATCTATCCAAAACCATTTTCATAATATTTCCTCCCCTGTGTGCCCCTTACCCCAACTTCTCTGTCAAGATCGATGGCACAACTATCAACCCGTTCCCCACATGAAAAAGGTGTTAGGTGCTACTCTGGGACTCTGAACTATCCTTTCAGTCCCACATCCAAAGACTGTCAAAAGCTTGCCACCTCACACTATGCAACATCTCAACAATACGCCCCTTCCTAACCAATGACACCAAAAAAACTTCTAATTCACTCCCTGGTTATCTTTCACTTCAACTACTGCAACTCCCTCCTTATTGGCTTACCTTTACATCGGTTTTCCCCCGGTCAGTCCATCATGATTGCTGCTGCCAGATTCATCCATCTTAATCCCACGTTTCAGTGTCTGCTACCCCTCTCTGTTGATCCCTCCACTGGCTTCCACTCACCCATCTAAATAAATTCAAAATACTAACATCTTACAAAGCCATCCACAACTCAGCCCCCAGCTACATGACTAACCTAGTCTCAAAATACCAACCTAATTGTTCCTTCCAAAACCTCCTGCTCTCTAGCTCCATTGTCGCCTCCTCCCATGCTTGCCTCCAGGACTCTCCAAGCTTCTCCCATCCTATGGAACTCCCTACCTCAATCTGTCCTACTATCTCCTACTCTGTCCACTTTTAGGTAATCCCTGTACACCCTTCTCTTCAGAAAGGTCTACCTGCCCCTACCTAACAACTGTACTTTTATTTTCTCCACCAGCTCATCTAACACAGTTATTTCTTTTTGTATCTCTTGACCCTCCTCCTTAGATTGTAAGCTCTAATAAGCAGGACCCTCTGATTCCTACTGTATTGAATTGTATTGTAAATATACTACCATGTTGTCAAGCACTGCCTAAACCATATAAATCCTGTATAATAATAATAATAATATAATATTAGTACATGGTTGGCACAAATCTAGATTTTTTGCCCACAATAGGGAATTACTTTCTCAGTTTCTTAGTAGTCTGTGTTAGGTGCCCTTCTCTTCCCATGAGCATCTCTCTCAAGGTCCCTGTCACCAAGTCTCCAAGTTGTAAATTGAATTGAATTGCATTCAGTCCGCCCACTGAGCCACATATTTATATAAAGTTCAAAAACACATGTCCATTGCGTTAAACCAGAAAAAAAAAAGAACGCTATGGTCGATATAGAGGAAAAAAACACCTCTTATAAAGTATGGCCCAATTTTCTGTAACAGGGAAAAAGATCCTTCTGATCCCTAAAAATCTACATTTTATAGTGTTATTTCTTATAACTATTTACAGCCATTTATAATTTGTGCATGACAGGCAAACCTTTAATAAAGCAAAACAGTTTTCTCTCTATTAATGTTTTTTTTTCTGTGTCGGATGCCACCACTCTGTTTCTCCTTACTCAACTGTCTGATTCATGTATCCCTCACTCATAATTTCCTTGGTAAGATGTTGTAACTTTCTGTGCTTCCATTGTAGAACCATTGCACTGGAGAGAGACCTAACAAGAAGGAAGAGACAATTGGAGGTGGAGCAGAGATACTGGAGTGTAGAAGACACCTAGTCACAAAACAATTGAGAACGTGTAGGATCTTTCTCAGCCTATACAAACCAATCCTACCCTACTTTATGCAGGATGAAGTAAAGTTATTTTGCCTTCATAGAGGAAGCGGGGGGTTGTACGATTTCCTGTGCACAATAGAATCACATAAGCTGCCTATAAAATGTTGTAACTTCCTTTTTCTGCATAGAACATGGCCCTTTTTTCCTTTAAAGAAGATCTGCCACTTTTTTTCCGTTAATGTAAGGAGACAATGTCTGCAAATAGATCAACCTTCAAGGCGTTTATACTTACCAAGCCACACCCCATTACTGATTATCTCTACAGAATACCAGCCTTTCTAAGTTCCAGTGTTGAAGTTTAGAACAGGGGATTGATGCATAGGCCCCCCTCCCCCCATGTGACAGTGTTTGAGCCGGTAATTGTCAGCTCAATGCCAAGCCCTGAATAGAGGAGGTTATATGCTCCCCAATACTCTGAAACCCTAATCAATGAGGCAGCATGGCAGTGTAGCTCTATAAATATAACTGCCTGGGGAAAGAGCTATCACTCTGCCCTGAACTCAGCGACTGTGCCAGTTTAAGAAATTGGCCACGTACCCAAACCTTGCTTAATTAGTGCAGATTGCTTCTCTGTACATCAAAGCTGCATTATATGGACTGCGTGTTCTATCACCATAACACATTTTGTTGCATCTTTACTGTACTTGCCTGATTATAGATGTATTCATCCTTTTGCACATTGGCTTTTCATCATCAGTTATGTTCAGAGTGCTATAACTTGTGTTTTTTAAAGACATCACACACACACATTCAATGCATTTATGTTCATTAAATCGATGTGCATTGACATGTATTACAAACACATTGCATTTGTGTAATATTTTTATAATTACATTTGAAATTACTTCAGGTAATACACAATACAGAATTTCTTAATTACAGTGTACATTAGTTTGATCATGTTCAATTGAAAACAATTTATACTCTCTTGTCTATATCAAAATACTAAATTCAGTATTTTGATAAACCCAAAACGTGCTTGATTAATACATTTCTAGTATGTTAAACATCGACGTGCATTACACCCTATTCTCTTCAACTTCCCTACAGAAGCTCAGACCTTAAAAAAGCTGCACATTCACTACAGGGGGAATTTATCAACATTGAAGCAGTCAGAATCTGAAGCAGCTGATCATGGCAACCAGTCAGCTTCTTTCATTTTCAAAGCTTTAATGAACAAACTGAAGATAGAATCTGATTGGTTGCTATACACAGCTGCTCTAGATTCTGTCTGATACAGTTTTGATAAATTCCCCTCATAGTTTTCAACCATAAAAGCTGTTACTATCTTAGTTGAGCTTCCATAATACAGCTATTGTTCAGCTGACATTTCTTGTAGACTGCTTAATAGTGCTTAATTGACCTTTTGACAAATGGGGATTGATTTACTAAAGGTAAATAGGCTGTTCACTTTGCAAGGGAGGTTGCACTTTGCAAGGGAATTATCCCCAGAGTTTAATAAATAAGATGAAGTTCTACAGACTTCCATTATCCAATCATGTGCAAGCATAAATGCTGTTTTTTTCCCCTGGCACTTGATAGAGTGCTCTTTGCAAAGTGAAATGTCACCACATTTACTATGAACTGGGGAAAATTCCCTTGCAAAATGTAACTTCCCTTGCAAAGTAAACATCCTACTTGTCTTTAGTAAATCAACCCCACTGGAGATGCCTACCCAGATGCAAGCAAGCTGCAAGTTTGAAAATGACTTGCTAAGCTATTGCTAGACTTGCCAGGCTTCACAAGTTTGTTGCACAATTGCAGCAAGTCACATTGCATGACTCCAGATCAACTTTCTTTGCAAACATTCTGCAAGTCTACTGCAAGTTCTGGTTCACTTATGTTGTGCAATAGTCATCCCACCACATGGGTCACTGTGACTTGCAGGGCTCTTGCTGTAGACTCACCATTGCAACTTTGCTCTTTGCTATGCAAATTTGCTACAAATTGGAAAAGTGTCAACTAGAACTTGTGCTTTACGTGCTCTGCAAGTGTACAAATTGCCAGTTAAAATGTGCAGCAAGTTAAGAAGACTTACAATTCAACACTGCCACACATTTGCGGTAAGTTATTCTTGCTATCTGGATACAGACTCATTTTCTGCTGATGCCAACAGCTCCATTTTCTTTCTACCTGCAGCCCCGTTTTTTCCTGATCTGTATGATGCAACTATCAAAAACAGAAACATGTAATTAAACACTTCACAGATTACACTGTTTTTGCAAGTGCCACATGTGTTAATTTTAGTAAAAGTCTCAGCAACTCCCCCATCGTTGTATCTATTGCCGCTGTACATGTCCATCTTGTTTTGTCCTGTGCCCCAGCAAGCATAATTTTGCTACTTACCAAAAAGCCAGAGTTTAAGAAACCCACTGTGAAAAGGAGGTTACCTTCAAGATCCATGCAGTGTAAATTATAAAAATTAGAAATTCTCTTTATTATAAACAGATTGTATAAAAGCAGTATATTTAAATAAATATACAATCCCTCTAAAAAAAGTTAGCTCCATCTGTCTCTGTATATTTATGGCCATTAGCCTAATTTAGAAATTCATAATCATCTCAATTAACTATTATTCTGGTGACAGGAGACAACAAAGCTATGACCCCCATTTCACCCTTTAGTTGTCCAGTAGGGATGCTTGGAGAACTGGCGAGTGTGGTAATGTTACCAAGAGTTGGATTTTGGTTTTTGACAATATTACTGCATTAACCTCTAGCTTTTTGGTGATGTGTATTGTGGGTTAAAAGAGCCACACCCCGAACATTAGGTGAGTCAGGTAACTTTAACCCCCCCTCTTTTTTTCTGTTTAATTTATTATTCAATACATTTGCTATTTCCAGTAACCCTCCAACTACAAATGACCTATTCAAGGAATAGACAAACATTTGCTAGTTGTATATTTAAACAAGGGGTTGGACCTGTTTTTGTCAGCAGCATAAAGAACTGCAGTAGAATAATTGCTCTATATCTCTAATGATTGTAGCTCTCACTCGTGTTTTAAAAATGAGTTGGCTAAGTGGCCCTTTCCTGGAAAAGTTACAATTTGCATCTGTTTTCTCTGTGTCATCACCATATTAAGTAAAAAGGGACATTAGGTCAGAAGACAAAGTCCAAGAGCAGGAAATCATGTATATGTCTACCGTCATTTTATGCATATTTTTGTTATGCATAATAAACAGACTAGGAAACACAAACAGTAACATAAGCAATTCTTGGAACATACGAACATCAATATCTATTTTATACAATCTAATTAACAAGAACAGGGCTTGTGATTTATTGGAAGCCTCTCTCACTATTCTGAAATCATAAATAGGCCAGCCATAATAGATGGGCCCAATGTCCTCCTTTCATCAATAGCCTAGATCAAAAAAATCTGCATTAACCCAATGTCATAAGAACCGTAAGTCAAACTGCTGTGTAACTGTGTAAATGCCACAAATTCCAAAAGTTAGTGTTAAAGTGTTACTAAACCCAGGACCCTGCATTCACTATATTTGGTCTCCCACAGTACACAGAATATGGAAATGTCATTATTTTAGTAAATATAAACTGCTAAATGCCTTCTTCTGGGCTATATAGCAGTCTTGTGACCAATATCAGTGTCACTGAGCACTGGTTAAAGCTTGTAGGAGGAGTTTTCGTTCTCCTCCGATTGTCCTAAGAGGCTGCAGGACCCCTGACCCTCTGTCTGGATAGTGCTGATTGGCCCTGTGTTGATCACATGCACCCTCCCAAGAAAAAAAAAACCCTCTAGCAATACACACCAAACTGTGCAGGTGCAGATTGCCCTCAAGGCTTTGTTCTATCAGCAGATGGAGACTGTGGAAGAAAGGGAGGATCAGAGAAGACAGGATCAAACAGCCTTTTTGCACAATGTGCAGGATTAACCCCTTAGGTTCCACAGTGAGTATAACAAGCATGCTTTACTGTATATATAGACTTATTTTACTGCTGTGGGTTTAACAACACTTTAAGGCAGCCCATCCAATTGAATGGACTGAAAATCGGAGCTGCGCTTAATTTTCTAAAGCACCACTTCACACTTGTAAATTATAGAGTGCAAGTTTTCTGACACATGATTGTTTTTGTGACAATTATGATATTTTTCCTTTTAGGAACTATTTTGCTTAGATGTTGGTCATGGTTGTGACTTCAATAGCAAACAGAGTATGGAGGATTCACCATATGACCTGTCTGTAGAGGGCATTAGATTACATGTTTTGTTTGCCTTTGTGGCTTTGGTGCATCATGGGAGCTAAGTTGTGTCTGAGGGGCTAGTATATGAAAAGTTTTTATTTTACTTTTCTTTTACTTTTTTTACAGCTATCTGATGCTGTGCTGCCCAAGAGAAGAGGTATGCTACAGGTGAATTCTAGAAACAAGAAGGTGGGTGGGAAAGAGACTGAGCTACTGCTGCTGAATGAGCAGATCCCTGCAATAGCCGACCACAATCGGGTGAAAACTCAAGGAAGCACAGAGACGGAGAACCTTCTCCTCTGTAAGGGTATGATTTGGATGCCCGGTGAGATCAGACTGTACTAAAGATCACTCCCACCGAGGAAGGAAAAAAGGGACTGGCTCAGCATGACTGAATGAGAGAGATCATCCGCAACTTCTATCCCTATCTGACTTGAACTGAAATGTATAGTTTACTCTGTACTCTGTACCCAGGAGTTTACATATATTTTTTGCATAACATGTATGATGTATCACAGTAACATTCACACACATGGGACACTCAACATTAGATGTGATTTTTTTTTCCAAAACAAATACACCTTTGCACACTGGTACTGATTAGTATTCCAATGTTTCATTCTCCCTCAGTTTATCTCCGTTACTCAGCTATTGTGACCCCATGAAGAGGGGCAGGGGAGGGGCAAACAAGGATGCTGTGTAGGTGCCTGACATTCTTCTTATCAACTGATGACATCGCTGGTTGTTAATCCATTTACTGGCTTGTATATATAAAATGGGCAATTTTTTGGCATTTTGCCAAGGCATCCCTGAAAAAACCTGAAGGCACCCCAGGGTGCTTGGGCACCCTGGTTGAAAAAGGTTGTTAGCATATAATGAAAACGTGACTTTTGGGGGGTTTTGTATATTTTTTTTTTAATGCAATTTTTACACCTCTCAAAGGAAAAGAAGTCTGGATGGCTGCCCTCCAATACTGAGATCCAAAATGCCTTTATTTGTGTAAAAACATGACGAGCACAACATGGGCACAAGCAGGGGAAGGATGGTTAATGCATTTTACACATAAACTATGCTTCGTATCAAATGTTTACACCTCTATTCTGAATTAAGTTGAAAAATCTGGGGCCCTGAAGTCCCAGAATTTTAAGCTACTTCACAGCCTATCATTGTTATAGAGTATCACTCATTAGCGGTGTAGGAACCAGAGCTGCAGCATGGCCCCTGCACCAGGGAATCATAGGCCAATTCTTGTTCCCTTACTGAGCAGAACTTATACTGAAGAGAATGCCAAACAAGAACTTCAGATGGCAGAGTTGTGCAGGAAATTTCTCCAACCTCATTCCTAATTGTAGATCATATAACCAAGTGCAAGAAATGCATGAGGAAAACATCCCTGCCTTGAGCCGGTACTTTTCCTTAGCAACTCTGCCCCATAGCAAATCCACTGCGCCTTTTGGTAAGCACACAGGGTAACAGTAAGATGGGTGTGGGGGGCGTGGCATAAACAGATAAGCTGACTGACTGAGCATGCTGCTCCATGATCCCCAGGCTCCAGGAAGACAGGTAGCGGTGGTTCAGCGGGCTCCTGACCAGCTACAGCATGTCTACACGCTGCCGCACAGCTGCACTCCCATTCAGCGGTGGGGGAAAGAGCCAGGTGAACAGGCTCAGAGCCTACCTTATGGCGCAGAGCGCGGACCTAGGGAGTGCAAGTAAGAGAATCCCGGCCCAGGAGGGAAGGAAGTTCGGCTCCCCTGATCTGAAGGGAGGTACTGGGAGGGCCGAGGAGCGTCAGGCTTAGGAAGGGGAATTACAGTACCTGGCAGCGGCCGTGCATCCCCAAGCCCAAGGCATAGCTGCATAAACCTGGAAAGGGACCTCCCAGGAGAAGGGAGAGACTCCATGGCTCACGCTGATGAAATTGTGGGCCCAGAGGGTGAATGTACTGGATGTGATCCGAATCTTCAGGAGGTGGAGGGAATCCCAAGAGGGATGGCTGAATCCTTGGAAAATGAAAATTTTGTTACTACAAAGCCCAGAAGTGAATCTGCAAAAATCAGCAAAGGACTTGGGATGAATCCAGAGGCAGCCTCTGCAGGGCAGGTGCAGTATGTTAACCCTTTGTATTGTGATCTTAATAATGAACCAAGTGCATCTCAGAGTTAAAAGTGGATTGGGACTTAAAAGAACATCTGAGAGCACTTCCTAAAAAGAATGACATTCAATTACTTATAACTGCTGTTGAATCCTCCTGCAAGAAGGCTGTGGAGGGACTAAGGGAGGATATAGCGGCACTGGGACATAGAGTGGAGGAAATTAAGATGGGCCAAGATAATATTAGACAAAGCATGGCTGATATTCAAGATATGACAAAATACCACGAAGAAGTGCTGAACTCTCTGTTGGATCAAATGGACAATCAAGAAAATAGAGATCGTAGGCAAAATATAAGTATAGGGGGCCTGCCTGAAATAAAACAACTTTTTGAAGATGGGCATGGGAGATGACCAGAAAGTGGGTGCAGAAATTTGCCCAACAAAGAAGACAGGAATGCCCAGGAATTTGAGACCCCCATGTTATAATTTTAACAAAGTCCTAAAATTAGTAGCTGCACCACTGCCACTGCTACGTACTGACGTGTGTATAACTCAGCTACAGAATCGGAAGTAGTAGCAAAATCAAGCGGAGTGAATTAAACCTTGTTTGATCTGTACACGGTAAGTTGGATAAAAGCTTACTATTTGTCATATTTAGACTTAGTATATACAACAGTACACCATTTGAGCAGCACATAGTAAGATCTTTATTCATATTTTCATCAGGCGCTAGATTCAATGTAGCATTTACTTCCAGCTCACAATTTTCATGTTGTTCTTAGCAGATATTTTCTACACTGTTTTCTTGCTGTCTTTGCTAACAAGCAATTAGCATGGGCGACCACAAAAAGTAATATCATTTTGTTCTGTCAGCTGTGCTATGGATATAGATATAAAGGGTTGACTTGTATCTGTTTCAAGAGCTGTCTTAGTAAAGTATGCCACCCAATGAAAATAAAACTTTTTTTATAAACACTGCTTGCTATGTGTCATGAAATGTGTAATGATCTTTTTATTTGTTATTTTTCTAGTTGTTTTGTTTTGTAGAACGGAATTAAGGATTTACATGGTATAAGGATAGTTAAAGTTTTCCACCAGCCTGCACCCAAGCATTTATTGAAACTGTATAAAAAAGTATAGAGTAGTATGTGTTCCTTTACTAAATTCCCGAGGCACTTGGGTAAAGCAGGCTTATTAAACCTTTGCTAGGGGGATTTGGTATGTGTGCATTTATATGCTTCAAACCAATAGTCATATTCTCATGAATAAACATGATTAAGTCCCATGTTTTGTTTAAGCCTAAATATAGAAGCAGTAGGTGATAGTTACAGCTGAATGCATTTGTTACAATCACAGTTATACTACCCTAAATGGCAGAGTCATATGTAAATATGCCTTGCTGTTTTTAATGACTCAAACTGTATAATAAAAAAAAAGAATTGTATATATTTTAGATATATTTCTAGACGATCTCTTTTTACTACCAAAAATATACTCATGCTCTCAATATATTAAATTATTTAATACAACAGAGTATTAAAACTTTAAATGATGCTTATTGAAATACATTTGTGATTAAAATAGATTGTATTGTCTAGCCTTTTTTTCATTAATTTTTATTGAAGAAATATATATTTTAACAACATACATCAAAAGGATAACAAATGATTGAGTGTTTGGGTCCTGAAGGGAGATAGTCCGTGAAAAGTCCAGCAAGGGGAACACAAATAGACAAGATCGTGATATTTGAGTATCCAACATATACAATACGTTATACATAAAACCTGCATATAAACATGCAACATCAAACGGTGGGTAATAACCAGGACACAAAATAGACCAGACATGTCTCCATCAGGTAGTATGTCAATCAAGATATTGAAAGAAAACAGTGAAGAACGGTTGGGTGAACAGAGAACTTTGTGGGATTAACATAGAGTGAATAAAATAAAATAAGATATAATAAGATAGAATAAAGCGAAATAAAATAAAATAACATAAAATAAAATAAGGTAGGACAAAATACACAATGGGGTGGGTTGTCGGTATCATAAATAGATCTACCAGGCTTAACAGGCACGGAACATTTGTACATATTTGTTTATATATGGGAGGGAGTAGAGTTAGTGTTTGTTAACCCATAGGTTCCATAGTTTCCAATAATGGTCAAACAGATGTTTGTTTCCATGGCGATATGCTAGTATACTTTTGAATGCATAATTGCACTTAACTATTTCAATTACTTCAGATATATTAGGTGCTAGGTTGGATTTCCATTTTCTGGTTATAAGGGTTTTGGCAGCTAGAAAGATGTGGGTAACTATTCCTCTATAGTCATGGGGAAAACGCTCTATGCCTAGGTTTAAAATCGCCAATGCTGGGGAGGGTGGGGTGATGATTCCAGTAATCTCAGAAATCGTGCAAAATATTTTGTTCCAGAAACTAGTTATGTGTTTGCACGACCAGAAGATATGTTTAAGTTGGCCTATTGTACCACATCCTCTCCAGCATAGTGGAGATTGTGATGGAAGAAATTTGGACATTCTGTATGGGGTGAGATACCACCTTAAGGCAATTTTTTGGGTTAAATCCCAATGGTTGGCACACTTATGCCCCGTACACACGGTCGGATTTTCCGATGGAAAATGTCCGATCGGAGCGTGTTGTCGGAAATTCCGACCGTGTGTGGGCTCTATCGGACATTTTCCATCGGATTTTCCGACACACAATGTTGGAGAGCAGGAGATAAAATTTTCCGACAACAAAATCCGATCGCGTCAATTCCGACCGTGTGTGGCCTGTTCCGACGCACAAAGTGCCACGCATGCTCAGAAGAAATTCCAAGACGGAACAGCTCGTTCTGGTAAACTTAGCATTCGCAATGAATACAGCACTTTCGTCACGCTGCAATGTTCAAAATGGTTTAATACAGCGCACTCTTTTCTTCTTTATAATGTGACAAGAATATATTAGTTTTGCTGCTCATATTCACACACACTTCTCACAAACTTATTTTGTTACTATTTATCGTGATTCCCTCAATATATTTTGATTTCTCACATCTGACAACATATTTTTGTATATTTTTTATATATTTTTCGGCTTTAATGTAGATTCTTTTTTTGTGTTTGTATTTTATTTTTATTTTTTTGCGATTTTGATTTGTACTCCCGAAAATTTTTGTGTGTGTTTTTTGTGACAAGTTCCCACAACACCATTGATATGTTGTTCTATTTAATCTGTAGGATATTGTTTGGTGTTGTTGTCCCTTGTTAATTTCACATTTTATGTTAGAAATGTACCTGAATCGTCACCAACAAACTGTCCTTTTTGGATGAAAACACACACAGGAGAGTAGAATTTATCTAAAAAATGTTATTAAGGACTCACAACTAAACAAAGAGGGAGGCAACGCTGGAGAAACTGCAGAAGTGGGTGAAGCCTTGGACCCCCTGGGCAGACATCAACTTTTTTTAAGCAAAATTGGTGGCCTGAGGAGTCCATATCTAAGGGAGGGCAGTCTGGTCCAGAAGTCCCAGAGATCCGGAAAGCAGCAGATGACATCAGTGTCCCCAGGCTGTGGTCATACTAGAGACTGCATCTTCTGTCAGACCAGACTGAATCCAGGGCCATCACTCTTTGGTCTTCCTTCCACGCTTCCTTCCACGCTGTGGCTCTGGTGGTGGAGTTGTGGCAGCAGGAGGAGGAGGAGGAGGAGGATCGTCCATCTCAATGACATCCGTCTTGGGTGTTAGTTCCCCACTCACCCCCTTACGTAGGACTTTATACAGAAGGTCCTCACAGAGCCTGCGTTGACCCTCCTGCATGCCCTGCAGTTTGGTGGCAGCCATGCAGGCAAAGGCCTCTTCAGGAGTGGGAAAGGCTCTGAGGGACGCAGACGCCTCCTGGATCAGCCTGAACGCTGAATCCTGCACGGGACTCGGAGTGGCCTTCCTGGCTCGTTTATGTGGCAGGCGGAGGGGAGGGACCTGACACTCAGTCAGGCTGCGACTGGTCCCTGGCTTCTCCTGGCTGCCACTTAGCCCCGCCTCCTCCTGGCTGCCACTAATCCCCGCCTCCTCCTGACTGCCACATTCCACAACCTCCTCCTGGCTGAGGTCTTCCTGTGTATGAAAAAGGGACATAGTTTTAGTATTTTTTCTATCAATCACACACAATTTTCACCTCCTGACTGTTGCAAATTGAATGTTAACAAATATAAAAGACTATCATTCTGAGCCCAGCATTTTTCATTCTTGTCCCAATTTTGGGTGCCCACTACTGTCTATTGATATGTAAAACACTTTTTTTTATCAGCAATTAGTGATCAATAATAACATCTAGTAAACATCATTTATTTATTGACCAGAAATCAGTAGAACAATGCTATACCTGACTCCAGCTGGGCTCCTCCACTTCTTCCTGGCTGGAAGGCCCAGGTTGGACATCGGAAGCCTCAGCTGGGGTGGAAGGAAGAGTGGAAGGAAGAGTGGAGAGGGATTCCAACACTTCAGTGTGGTCTGACAGAAATCGCAGTCTCTCATAGTACCACAGCCTGGGGACATAAACGTCATCTGCTGCAGCTCCGGACCTCAGGGAATCTGTGACCTTCTTGCGCTCCCTCAGATATGTGCTCCTCAGGCCACCAATTTTAGTTTTTAAATAGGGGATGGTTGCTGTGGGGACCACCGGCGTCACCAACTCCAGCAGTTTCTCCAGCGCTGCCTGCCTCTTTTGTTTATGGTTATAGTGGGGGTGTCTCACATGCCACAGACAGGGCAGCTCCCTGTACTTGTCTATGAACAGGGGCAGGAAATTGTGGTCGTTGAACCCATCCATTTTCTCTGCAAGACACAACACAAGACAAACCCTAATGTCAGGCCAAACTCCCCTAATCTTGTTACAATATAGGCTTCCATTTCGAAGCAGTATAGGCGCAAGTTTAGATCTTACCTTCGTTATCACGATCGGCGTCTCCGATGCTCCTTCCTCCGCTCACAGATCGTACGTAATACGCTTTATACACACTGCGCATGCGTATAACTCCACCCACCCCTGACGTTCTTTCTAGTCTATTCCCCGCCCCTTTTCGTTCAGCGCAGTGGGGGAAGAGCACATGGCGGATAGGCAGCAGGTGCGTGCTAATTGTAGCAACGAGGAGGAGGAGGAGGAGGTAAGGCTGGAGCCTGATACGTCCCGATCCAGAAGGAGATTTAAGGACTCAAATATGTCCTTTTGGGAGATGTTGGAAATGGTGGAGATCCTGAAGAAGGCCGACTATGATGGAAAGTATGGGCCTTACCCCAACCCCAATATACGAAAGGCCAAGATCATGGCAAAAGTGGTCAGGCGTCTGCACCAGAATTTCGGGGTACGACGATCGAAAGATCAGCTCAGGAACCGAGCAGTACATGAGCAGTACAGAAAGATCCGGAGAGTGCTGCAAAAAAGTAAGTAGTTGTGCTGTGTTCCTATTCTTTTTGTGTTTATTACGTTCGTGCTGCTCCATGTGCTTTTAGGAACTGTTGTACAGTTTAAAATGGCAACTTTCATGTTCATGGGCACATTATTCGTTCGGATCCAACATTTTTCGTTCCAACTATAAAATACCATTGTTTAGCCCATATGCATTTGGCCACCATTTTGACGCCCTATACTTGTCTTCAAAGAATTGGGTTGTGTAGATGGCTTTGTTACTAGAATGAAATGCAAACTAGATTCTGTGTAAGGAGAGGACACTGAGCAGCTGTTTTCACATCTGGACACTGGAGCACTAGTGTGGGACAAAAGAACACCATTTTTATTAGGGGGCCCCACACAGGTGCTCCAGTGTATACTATAGGGGGGTCTCCATCTGTGAAGCTTGTACCAAACAGATAAAGTATTGCAGGTTGACAAAGGACACTAAAAAAGCTACATCTTGGAACTCTGCTAAAATTGACAATTGTACCTCACTTCCAAGCAATGTTTCCTATTTATAGTTCGACATTAAATATCTGTGTGCTAAGTATACCATTTTTGTTTTACATAGGGGAGAAAAGACTCGGAGGACACCCCTCATCTGAGGAGACCAGAGCCCCCCCCCCTCTGGAAGAAGGTGAAATCCCCCCAACACAAGCTGAGCAGGAGGATGAAGACGTGGTGGAACTAGTCACCACAACAGGTGAGTGTCTGCAACCACAGGCTCAGATAAGAGATGGATGGCGGCATATTTTTTAGACCTACTTTATTTTGGGGTTCCTCTCTTTTTAGGTGATCGTGAGGTTGTGGATCCAGATCCTTTCACATCCGAAAGTGCCCAGATAATGATCGGGGACATCATGGGCTGTAATTTACAATTGGAAATCATCAAGAAAAACATCAATGATGTTATTCCAAAATATAAAAACATCATTGATGTTTTGGGGCGAGTTTAAAGCCCCTCCAAATCACTTTCTTCTTTTGTGTGCTACAATGTGCTAAATGTTTTTGTGATTTTTCCCAAAGCCAAATTTGGAGGATGCACACAGTGTGTCAACATGTGCTATCTGCCATCACGGGAGATCAATGGACGCGTTTTGGGGGTGCAACCCCTTCCTCAATTATAAAGTAGCTGAGAGGAAGGGCTTGCTCCCCCAAAACACATCCCTTGATCCCCCGTGATTGCAGCTAGCACATGTTGACATTGTGAAATTTGTGTGCATCTTCCAAATTTGGCTTTTCCTGGGGTGATTTCACCCCATCTGAATGCAATATCAAACACAGTTCCTAAATACTCATGTCTGATATTGCCTTCAAATTCGACCAAATGTGACCTTTGTAAGTTCAAGATTTGTGTCTTTTCTTGTTGGTTTTACACAGGCCTGTTTTCTATAAAATGGACATTTTGATTTTGGATAATGCCACCACAAAAATTGTTATACAACAAACATGTTGGTTTGTTTGAAAAACCTTTGGTAAATGCACATGTGATTGTGCAGGTATTAAAAAGATTGTTAATCAAGAATGTGTAGATTATTGTTTCAACGCTATAACACTTTTGGGGTGATGTAATTGTTGTTGTCTGAGAAAATGGGGGTTATTTCCTAAGGGCAAATCCACTTTGCACTACAAGTGCAGTTTCAGTGCAGTTGCAAGTGCACTTGTAGTGAAATGTGTTTTTGCATTTAGGAAATAACAGCCAACAGTGCTTTGTATAAGGTTACACAATCACGCCATTTTCTGCACTCAAAACATTTCTGTCAGGGTCAGCTAAAACAAACACAAGCAGTAAATGTCCACAAAGAATTTTTTGGTTGTTTTTATTATAAAAAGGCTTCACAGATTGTCTGGCATATTGATAGCCCCCCTACCCGCAAAGAACTCCAGGTAGCGTAACCGGACATCACGGGCACTCAGGGGGGGCAAGCCAGGACGGCCACTTTCAAGCGCCGTCAGTGTGGTTTGATGTATGATTCCGGCCTCAGGCCCAACTGAGCCAGCATAGTTGGCCGAATGTTTCCTTAAAAAGTTATGGAGAACACAGCACGCAAGTATAATATGGTTCAGTTTATACTCCGCCATATGGATGGGTGTCATAAATAGGCGGAACCAGCTGGCCAGGATTCCAAATGTGTTCTCCACCACTCTTCGGGCTCTGGCCAGCCGGTAATTAAAAACCCTCTGTTCCGGGGTGAGGGTCCTCATTGGGAATGGCCGCATCAGGTGGTCCCCCAGTGCAAATGCTTCATCAGCAACGAACACAAATGGGAGTCCTTCAACATTGTCTTCTGGAGCTGGCAAGTCCAAGCTGCCATTCTGGAGACGCCTGTAGAACTCCGTCTGGGCGATGACTCCACCATCGGACATCCGGCCCTTCTTCCCCACGTCCACATACAAGAAGTCGTAATTAGCCGACACTACCGCCAACATCACTATACTATTGAACCCCTTGTAATTATAATAGTACGACCCTGAGTTGGGTGGTGGGACGATGTGGACGTGTTTCCCATCAATTGCCCCTCCGCAGTTAGGAAAGTCCCACCGCTGGGCAAAGTGGGAGGCCACAGTCTGCCATTCCTGTGGCGTGGAAGGAAACTGTTGAGGAAAAAACAAAAAACATTACTATTTTTACTCTGAAACATGGCAAGCAGATTAGACACAAACATTATGGGGCAACCTCCAGATAGCATTTATTAAGGGGAATTTAACAACGCCAAAGTATAAGGTACACCTATCATATTCCCCCTCCCCCCCTCTCATGGGCCATTGGTAACATTATAGGGGGTGTGTGGAAATCTTGGACAGGTAACCATCTTCACTTCATTGAGAGATGAATGCCTAAACACAGGGTATTACTTGGAACAGCCCCTCCTTAGTTACACTATTGGCAGACCACTGGACAGGTAAGAAGTGTCATAATACAAAGATATAAATACACATTGTACACATTTGAGGACATTTGGACATTCTGGTATTACCTGTCAAGATAATAATAGGATACAAAAACTTTAAACAGTACCATTTGAAAGTATACAGGCAGGCCCTTGCACTACATGCTTTGGGGAATTCATCCATAAATCTGACCAGTAAAGAAATGGGTATAGTGTGTATGGGTTTGGCAAAGTCAGCAGATAGATGATTGAGGATAGATAGAGAATTGGGATCAGCTGACTTAGCAGTTGGGGGAGGGAGGGTTACTAAAAATTATTTGGGGACACCACAAAAAAAAGCCTCTGGCACTCTGACTGAATTTAAATCAAAAATAACATTTCCAAACATTTTAGGGGGTGTTTGGAGTAAAGCACTACTATGGAGCTGATAAAATACATTGTTAAGTGACTACATGAGGTGAATATAGGGCAGGAGACACCATGCTGGGGAGCTTAGTGAAGGGCAAATATGTATGAAGGACCTAAAATAATAATTACATAAAAATCCAGCATGCATGAGGACAAAGGGGACATTCACAGCATATTACAATCATGGTAATTAGGGAATGAGGAAAGAAATACAATATATTAGCAAACACTCAATACAATACAATGTGACATTAAAGGATAAAAATCTTACCTTCATATACTCCTTCTGCAGGACCTGGATGATGGCAGAACAGGTCTCTGGGATAATGATCCCCAGAGCCTGGGGGGAGATGCCTCTCGAGAACTTGATGTCCTGCAGGCTTCTCCCTGTCGTCAAATACCTCAGGGTAGCGACCAACCTCTGCTCCGGAGTGATGGCTTGCCTCATGCAGGTATCCTGCCTGCTGATATAGGGGGTCAGCGAAGCCAACAGACGGTGAAATACGGGGTCCGTCATCCTGAGAAAGTTCCTGAAATCATCAGGATTATTCTCACGGATCTCACGGAGCAAAGGCATATGAGAGAACTGGTCACGCTGAAGCAACCAATTCTTGGCCCATGAACTCCTCCCCACCCTGTTCATGGACTGGACTTGTGTCAAGGTCAGGACCCCAACACCAAGCCCCCACACAGCACGAACTCTACGAGGAGTACGCATACGAAACATGGCTAGAAAACGGTTGGCTGCTCAGAACGAAGTAACAGAACGCACTGAAGAACAGCAAGGCCTGTGAAGAGCGACCTGAAAAACAGTAACGAACAACCAAGAATACAATGACTACCTAAAGTCACGCGGAACTTGCTGCACACACTGAAGAGCAGATACAAACCCACAAGCACAAACTGAACAGCAGAAAATGATCTGAAAGCCACGAGTCTGAAAAAGCGCGAATCGTCTCTCACCAAACTTTTACTAACACGAGATTAGCAAGAGGAGCCCAAAGGGTGCCGCGCTTGGTTCTGAACCGGCCTTTTCTAGTCTCGTCGTACGTGGTGTACGTGACCGCGTTCTTGGCGATCGGAAATTCCGACAACTTTGTGCAACCGTGTGTAGACAAAAAAAGTTTGAGCCAACATCCGTCTGAAAAAATCCTAGGATTTTGTTGTCGGAATGTCCGAACAAAGTCCGACCATGTGTACGCCCTATTAGAGGTCTGCTAAATTGTCTTAAAGGCTAATTGCCTGTATTGAGTAGTAAAGGTCTCTCCAAGATCGGATTCCCATTTCAAATATGAGGCAGATTTATGGAACACTAGTTTGTTTTGAAATAGGTTGTAGAATAGGGACGTGCCCTTAGTAGAGGGAGAAGTGCTTTGGAGATATTGCCATCCTTGTTTTTGTAGAAGTATTTCTGGGGGGTTAACAGAGTTTAGATATTTTTGTGGGATATTTGTAAGTATGAGAAGCGTTCAGTTGGAGGAAGTTGGAATTCTTCTTGTAACTGCTCAAACGACTTAAGGGAGTGATTAGTAAACATATCTGATATGTTTAATACGCCTTGTTTTTACCATTTACGAAGGGATAGATGTGGAATGATTGTTTCTAAGATTCTGAGTGGGAGTGGAATAGCTGTTGTTCGTGATTGTAGATGGCTTAGGGAGTAGAAGGTTCTCCATGCTAGCAAAGAGGCTTGGATAGGAAGAGGAAGGTTTTTTAGTGGCCAGGGTTTCCAGACATTAACTAGTAGTAGGGTGTTGAGTGAGGGTGCAGGGCTGGCAGTTTGTTCAATATCTATCCAGAGTTTATCTGGGAGAGGGTTGAACCAACTCCGTAGTTGTGATAGTCCGGTTGCGACCCAATAGTCGTGGAGGTCCGTCATACCTATACTGCCCGTGTTTTTATGTTTAAGAAGCAAAGTATGGGAGCTACAGGGTTTCATATCTTTCCATACAAATTTTCTAAGTACTGTGTTAAGTGCTAGCATATGCGTCTTCTTTACAGGTATGGGGAAAGTCCTGAAGAGGTACAGTATCTGGGGGAGCAGTATCATCTTGAAAGAGGCAAGACGACCCCACCAGGAAAGCTCATATTTGGATATTTTGTGTGCAGCCTTCGATATTTTGGCAATAAGAGGGAGGTAGTTGGCATCAGCTAATTTTGTGATGTCAGAAACAACTCGTATTCCCAAGTAAGGTATACCATCGGTACTCCATATGTAAGGGTAAGAAGCTTGGAGTTTGGTTCGTAAGTCAGAGTCAATACCAATATCTAACAGTAAAGATTTAGTAAAGTTAACCTTGTAGGAGGATAGCTTGCTAAATGCTGTGAGAATACTGTGGGTCGCTGCGAGGGAGGATTCTGAGTTTGTCAGGAAGATAATAATGTCATCTGCAAATAAATTAATGTTGTGGGTTTGTTGTTGAGATCTAAACCCATTGATTTGTGGGGAAGTTCTGATAGCTTCTGCTAATGGCTCAATTAGTAGATTAAAAATGGAGGGAGATAGAAGGCACCCCTGCCTAGTTCCATTTGTGATCAGAAAGGGGTGGGATAGGATATTGGAGGTATATACTCTGGCAGATGGTGTAGAATACAGTGCCAAAATTGTGGATAGGATGGGTCCCGTGAAACCAAATTTTTGGAGTGTCTTTTGCATATATTGCCAATGGATATGGTCGAATGCCTTCTCCGCATCCAAAGATAACAGCAGAGAAGGCACCCGACCGGTCCCAGCCTGTTGTACAATGCCCAAGACCCTCCTTGTAGCGTCCGAAGCCTGGCGTCCGTGCACAAAGCCCGTCTGATCCGGTTTGATCTAATCGGGTAAAATAGGGGTTAGTCTCTGGGCAAGAATATTTGCGTACAGTTTAACATCTGTATTCAAAAGAGATATCGGCCTGTAGTTAGTTGGTGATGTAGGGTCCTTCCCTGTTTTGGGTGTGGTAACTATATAGGCCTGTAGCATCTCAGAAGAGAAAGAGGCGGAGGTCATCGCAGTCACAAACACTGAGGAAAGGGATGGGGTGAGGGTTTCCATGAAACATTTATAGTAGTCGTTTGTTAGTCCATCGGGGCCTAGGAATTTCCCCAAAGGTAAGGACTTAATAGCGTTGTTAATTTTGTGGGGTGTTATAGGAGCATTAAACGTTTGGAGTTGAGTAGTAGTAGGAGTAGGTAGGTGGAGGGGGGTGAGAAATGATATCGGGGCTCCGTGTTTGGGGGGTGTCAGGGTCATCTTTCAGGTTGTAAAGGGAGCTATAATAGGAGGCAAAGGCATCAGCAATTTTCTTTGGGTTAATAATTTTGTTCTTGGAGGTTGAGTCTAATAGATATTCTATTTTCGATTGAAGTTATTTGGCTTTGAAACAATTTGCTAGGAATTTACCTGCTTTGTTCCCAGAGGTGTACTGCATCAGTCTAAGGGCTCTAATGTGTTTATCATGTCGTTCCATAAGTAAAGATAGTAGATCTGTATGTAGTTTGGATAAAGTCGCACTTGTGGATTGGGATGGGTTCTTTTTGTTAGTGGACTCAAAGATCCGAATGTCTCCCAGTAATTTTTCAAGCTGCGATGACCTCTGCCTCCTAATACCAGAGCATGATTGTATTAAAATACCCCTAATGAAGGGTTTATGAGCACACCATACAGTAAAGGGATTCGATACAGTATCTGAGTTCATCTGAAAATATTCCTGGAGATGCTTAGAGATGATACTAGTGTTTGGGGTGAATAGAGACCCTGAGAGTTGACTCTCCAAATGTATGCAGGGTTTGGTACGTGCCCCTCCACTATAGATATAGACACAGGGGCATGGTCTGACCATGAAATGTCATGTATAGTGGAGAAGGACACAGCTTGTAACAGTAATGTATCTACTAATATCATATTGATTTTAGAATATGCGTTGTGGGGTAGAGAATGGAAAGTGTAGTCTTGCTCTTCTGCATGCTGACACCTCCAAGTGTCGTACACATCTTCTATGTGGAATATCGGTTGGAGAGCTAGAGGAAGTCTCTTAGGTTTAGAAGACAGATCCAGATGAGGATTCGCAGTGATATTAAAATCTCCACAAATTAAAAGGGATCCGCATTTTACTTTTGAGAGTTTGCGAAACAGTTTGTGAGTGAAGCGTATTTGGTGTGAGTTGGGTGCATAAACGTTCACTACAGTGAATGGTCTGTTATTTATGTCATTCACTTGATCTGAAGATCAAGTATCTGCCTTCTGGGTCACATATGGATTCATGTAGGAAGAAAGCTACTGTGCTTTAAATTGCAATGAGAACTCTCTTTTTCTGAGGAGCAGAGGCAGCAAAGATATGAGGAAATTGCTTGTGGTGAAAAGAAGATGGTACTGAGGATTGGAAGTGTATCTCCTGGACACATAAGGTCGCATCCCAACCTAAGAGACTCATTCCATAAAGATGCTTGCTTAGCAGAGCAGTTAAGGCCTCGTAAGTGAAGATATTTTAAGGGCCATCAAAGTATGACACATGCGAGCATTTGTTACCTTTGGTTGGTGGAGCTGAGGTGGTATCATTATAGGTAATGGTAAGTTTCACAGGGTAGCCCCAGCGGTAGGTGATGTTATGGTTATGTAATGCTTTTGTAATTGTTAAAAGTGATTTTCTCTTTTGCAGCATAAATTGAGAGAGATCCGCATAGATTTGGAGATGGGAGAATTGTTCGGGGAATTGTTTTGCTTTGCGGAAGTTAGACATAAATTGGTCCTTAACGTGATAAAAGTGTACTCTCATGATTACATCACGAGGGATGACATCAGGAAGGTATGCAGGTTTGTTCAGGCGGTGGATCCTGTCAATGATTATTTCAGATACTGGGATGGATGGTAAGACAGCCCGAATTAGATCGCAGGCATACTGGTTTAGTTGAGCATGTAAGACGGATTCGGGCACGCCTCTAAACTTCACATTGTTCCCTCTCGAGAGGTCTTCCAAATCTGCGATTTTGGTTTTGAGCTTGTCCATCTCATCCTCCTGCTCATTGTGTGCATCAAGTTGGACACACATTCCATAAGGTCAGCATGTAAGAAAGCTCGCAGGGGCGCTAGCATGTCTTTTAATGTGGACTCTGATACAGGCTGGTTGGTTGCCAGGAAGGAGTTAAAAGTGTCAGCTAAGTCCCTTGTTGTACTGGAGGAGTTGCAGCTATGGCTTACCTCGATAGGAGGGGAGTCAGCAGACAGCTATTTGCAGGGCTCTGTGATAGAGATGTGGACACCACTGGTGATCATGGTTGTGACACCTTGGAAGCCCCAGGCTGGGGAGGGCTCTGTGCGGAGCGAGAGGAGCCGCTCGATGAGGTAGGCGAGCCGCCGGTGCCGCCATCTTGAGTGTGCGGCCGCTCATGAGGGGGGAAGAAGTGTGGGAGTTTCTTCATCCCCACAGCTCCCTTCGAACGCCTGATCATTCCTGCAGGTGGAGGGGTGTCTGCTCAGCAAGCTGCGGCGGAGATGTCCTTATATGCCACCTCTATTAGGTGGATTCCCCAGCACGATGGAGGAGCTGCTGAATCAGGCTTCCATTCAGCAGTGCGGTAGCCACGCCCCTAGAGGGGAGTTTTTGTTTGGGACTGTGAATGAGGCCAGTGACAAGTAAGTAGAAAAAAATACATAACATAGAATCGTATGTTTATTTGAGCCGTAGCCCCATGTAAGTAATCAGGCCTGGATATTCCTGTCTTTTTTTCATTCAATCCTTTTTTAATCATTTCTCTTTTGAGATTTAAATTTAAGGTTGGACCTTATGGGTCTTTATAATCTTTTTTAGATAGGTTGATACATCCGCTCCTGAGGAACCGTTTTTTACCATGAAATGTGTTGAGCAATGAATATGCAACCATGTTTTTTATTAACTCTATATCCATACCATATACCTTTTGTGGCGTTATCTCTTACATATGGTTTAACAGAATGTGCTGTGATATCACCCATGTACATATATGAATTATAATTCATTTTTGCCACATGTATATACATAAAATGTTATTTTAATCAAAGGTGATGCTACACTACCTATATATGAATTGTAACATATCCATATCATGTATATAAATGAAATTGTCCACATACATCTATTGCTATGTGTTATATCAATTTTCTATCTTAATAAACATGTCATGTTATTTTTTTCTACTTATTTGTCACTGGCCTCATTCAAAGTCCCAAACAAAAACCCCACTTTAAATTTCAGAATTTATGGATGGAGGCATATCAACACATGTGCCTCATTCAAAATTCCATTTACCCCCTCTTTTAGCAATCAGCCTAGGAGAGAGTAGAAATATGTTAAAACCTTTGTTGGATTCTTAATGCTGTCTATATCCCCATCCCTGGTGTTATGTTACCAGGACAGGAAGTGGTGGGAAATCTCCCCAGTGGGGATTCAGACAATAGTAAATAGTACCCGACAGAGCTTCAGCATTCTATCCAATACTTAGGAGAAAAACTATATGACTGTACACTTTTAGGACAAAAATATATCTTTGTTTAATGATATTTTCGTTTCCAAAACAATCTATATTAAAAAAATGTAATCCATAAAAAACTGTTAAATAGTTTGTAGTCACAAAGAAGATTACTTATAAAGGCTGCCTGCAAATCTAAGATTAAGGAAAATCTGTCATCAGTATGTAAATAATTTTTCATAAATTCTCACTGAATTCTCATCAAAAATTGAATGGGTGTCCAAAGAGTCCTCCAGATCACATTTTATAAACAACAGATCGCCAGCTGAAAAATATGATACCAAGTTTTAATATTTAAATTCAAGGACATTTTGAAATGGTCAAAGGATGGAAAGTGGTTAAAGTCTGAATCCAGGCAGATAATAAATTATCCTTGGCAGTGGGGCTGTGCCTGCCCTGCAAGGGTTAATAGCTAATTTTGTCTAGGGGAGAGAAGAAACAGCAGTGGACAGTCCCTTGGCATCTTCACGCCAACAGCAGGGCTATGGACCCTCCTCTGGTCTTGATAATATCAGAACTCTAGACCGTAGAGAGGGGTAGTGCAAAAGCTGTGGGGACCTAGTCTAGCTGTGGCGAGCGGTGGGGGATGGGGTAAGTATATCTCCTTTTTTTTGCCCCCTTGACATAAACAAGCATAAAAAACTTTGCACACACCACAGCCCTACTGCAAGGGATCATTTTTGATTTTCACGAAATAAGGCTTTAAAGCGGGGGTCCACCTATCTATCGTTTTTTTTTTTTTGGAGTTCATTCACAAACTTTTCTTCTCAGCATTACATACTCACATATTGTGTGTAATATGTCCGCCTGTGTCAGATTTCGTCGGAAAGAATAACTTATATTATTCACTGCAGGCGGTTTCCATCTTCATTGTGGGCATTTGAAGCCCACAAGCATGTATTTCCTGGATGTGGTGAATGCTGTGCTCCCAGCATTCACCGCTCATCCCCGTACATGCTCAGTGGCATCCTGGGAAGCCTGAGACTAGCTCCCAGGAGTCTGGGAGAGGCTAGAAACACGCCTACTCCCACGGGAGGAGAACCAGGAAGTGCAAAGAATAGAAACATAAAAGGTAATTACGGCGATTTCAATTTTTTTAAACGGCATGTCAGAATCTAGGCAAGGAAGAGAATACATACAGATATTGTTCAAAATTTGGGTGGAACTCCGCTTTAAGGGCACTTTAGAATGCTACCTGGAAAAATTGTGACTAAAACAGATGAAAATCCCAACTAAACATGGTTTATTTCTATACAGGATTTATATAGCATAAAATGCCTTTCACTCTAATGCCGCGTACACACAATTGGAAATGCTGCCAGCAAAACTCTGAGGACAGCTTTTTGTCGGAAAATGCGACCGTGTGTATGCTCCATCAGTCTTTTGCTGGCAGAATTCCAACCAGCAAAAGATTGGGGGAAGGTTCTCTATTTTTCAGTCGGGAAAAGTTCCTATCCGAAAATGCGTTAGTCTGTATGCAATTTGGACGCACAAAAAATCACTCATGCCCGGAAACAATTTGACGCATGCTCGGAAGCATTGAGCTTCATTTTCTCGGCTAGTCGTAGTGTTGTACGTTACCGCATGCTTGACGGTCGAAAGTTCAGAGAACTTTTGTGTGACCTTGTGTATGCAAGGCAAGCTTGAGCGGAATTCCATCGGAAAAAACATCCAAGTTTTTTCTGACGGAAATTCCGATCGTGTGTACACGGCATTAGTTGATCTCAGTGCTTCATTCATTTGACTTCTGCCTGAAATAATTTATTCTATGTTCCTATGTTTCTGCCTTCGGTTTTTGTCTTTGTTTGTCATCAGCTCTTTTCCTTCTATTTCATAAACTGTTTCTTTTTACAAGGTGTCTTTTCCTTTTCTCCACCACATACATGGTAGATGTGAGCACGATCACTTGGTCTTATTATATATTATATGGCTTTTTGCTTATATTTCATTTATATATATATTTTTTTCACTTATGTCCGATGCAGTAGTATTACTTAATGTTTTATAACCGTGCCTTACATTAGTCAACTTCGGTTCCTTGACAGTGATCGTCTCTCTCTCTACCATTATCTGTGGTATGTTTGATTGCGCTCAGCCGCGCAGATATATTTAATGCATTGTTCAGTGCCTTGTCATGTTTTTATACTGTATATTGTATCTATATTAGAACTCTGTTAGTAATATTATCTGCTATGGGACAGCATGCCAACACAGTGCACATTTGGTTTCCACTTTAGTCTGATTAGATATGGGAGGAGTTTCTGGGGGTTGTCTATCCCTTATTTGGTTTTATTTCACTATAAATATTTTCAGTCTGAGTATGAACAACAGCTATGATTAAGCATCTATATAGATGTGAAATGCGTTAGCCTGTCTGTACCTTTCATCACCATGATGTAAGAGATTTTGGATCTTCTACACTGTTTTGCCCCGAATAAAAGGTGTTATTCGGAGTGTGATCGTTCAGCTGTTTTCTTCAATTTTCTTGATCTCAATGCTGCTGATCTGCTGGAACCTTTCTGCAGCCACTTCTTGTCTATGTGCAACACTTTAGCAATTGCTGCATGGCATTTCTCACTGTTGCTGACAACATTGATGACAAAAGTGGACCATGCCTGTATAAGGGAATTTTACTGTTTTCAGTAGGACAGCAGGTGCGTGGGAATTTTTCAATTCCTTATTCTTGATCTGAATGGGGCTGAACATGCATTCCATTTTAAAAGTCACAAGTAATAGCAAACTTCACAAGATACCTATTATTACTGGTATTAGCTTAAAAAAGAGGTTGTTCTGTGCTTTTTCCTGTTTTACTTTCCCTTTGTTAATGGGCCCTAATTTTTCCTGACTTCCTGGCTAAGATCCACCGAATGCCACTCCTGTGTCCAATTAGAGGGAATGAACTAGCCTCTGAGGTGGTTCCATTGGACAGCTGAATGGCAATTGGCAGGGCTAACCATAAAGTCAGGGAAGGTCAGACCCCTGCAGCAAAGTTAAACTAAATTAGGTACAAATAATTTAAAAAGGATTTTCTGGCTAACTCAGGTAATAACAATTATTTTGATGTGTCTGGCAGAATGTTTGGCATGTAAAATTAAATACAGAATTACAAAGGACCCAAACTGGACTGGCACAACTTTAAAAGTTTTAAGATACTTTTATAAATGTTATGTTTAAATAATTTATAGACAAGCTGGTAAAGGTATTATCTGATAAGTGAAGATCTAAATGTGTATTTAGCAATAAGCAAAACAGCATTTAAAATACTTTACAATTCACCATGACTCCGTCTTTAACCATAGAGGAACCCCAAAAGGGTACATTCGTATAGGCTCGTTTAGCAATATTTGGGTTTTCTTTAGGAATCATAGCTTAATGAATCCAGAAAAAGGTGAAGACTAATTATGTCTCAAAGAAGAAAAAAATCCTTCTGAACTACAAATATGAAAAATAGTATACACCCTGGATCCCACATACATGACTGCGCTGCATGCTGCTACAGCCTACAGATTATGTGGAAATACCAGTAATGGACCTAGAAATAAAATAATGCATAAACGTTTTCCTCCCTCTATATTTCTTTTTTCTTTAGTCTTTATGTCTGTGAGGACACTGCCTTAAGCTGATGACACACAGGCAACTTTGCCACCAACAATCCTGCCACTGATGACTTGTCTCAATGGCAAGTGTCAGGATTGCTAAGATGCTGCTTATCTGTATCTATGAAATCACTCCGAGGCAGTGATTTGTCACTCTCATTGCTAATGATCGAGTTTCAGCAGCATTCAAGCCAGTGGTGGAGTGACAAATTATCTCAGAGCGATTCCATAAGGCCAAACGGGCAGCTACTTAGCAATTCTGACACTGGCGATCATATAGCTAGTGGTATAATCGCTTGTGTGTCATCAGCCTTAAAGTGGATGTAAACCCAATATTTTTTTTTTTTTTTTTTATATCATACTGTAGAGTATAAGATTTCCTATCATTTGAGCCCAGTCGTGCCACAGAGTTAATCCATCTCTGAGCAATCCTCTTTTATTGTTGAGTGAGAAAAATCTTGACAAACTGAGAAAAACTTTGTCAAATACCCTCCCTTGCTGTAAGTGACAGCTTAAGACACATGCATTATTTTTTAATTCCCTTCCCTACTCCTTTCTTCAGCAGCTCTGCAAGGATTGGCTGTTCCACACCTCAGCATGATTTGGCATGCTAAAGTCATGTGGTTACTTTTCTGTCTTTTCACTGGATGTTAGAGATCATAGCAGAAGTTCAGCAGAAGTTCAGTGTTAGAAATAAACAGGAGAAAATGCATATTGACAAGAGTGTAGAGGTGGGCGGGGAGTCTACTGACATCACGACTCCACCCACCGAGCTCCAGACAACAGACCTACCCACAGAATATGCAGTTTTTCGGGTCTAATAACAGACAGAGGGGAGACATTTGACAGGTAAAGATACATGCAGGAGGCATGTATATCCTTATAGATAACTGCTATGGCAGTAATTTAGAAAGGATGACATTGGGTTTACATCCACTTTAATCTCATAATCTCTTTAGTAATTGGCCAGAGCAGAATAAATATTTATAACCCAACGCATTGCATCTTCTCAATCTATGTACAGAAGAACCAAATATTGTCCTTAGTGTTAATGATCCCAGACAACATAAATACAACTTAGGCTGGTTACAGCTTAGCTGCAATCATTTAGACTAGTAGCACTGCAGCTTAAATTGGATGTAAACCCAATGTCATCCTTTCTAAACTACTGCCATAGGGGTTATCTATAAGGATATACATGCCTCCTGCATGTATCTTCACCTGTCAAATGTCTCCCCTCTGTCTGTTATTAGACCCGAAAAACTGCATATTCTGTGTTCAATGTGCATTTTCTCCTGTGTATTTCTAACACTGAACTTCTGCTATGATATCTAACATCCAGTGAAAAGACAGGAAAGTAACCACATGACTTCAGCATGCCAAATCTTGCTGAGGTGTGGAACAGCCAATCCTTGCAGAGCTGCTGAATAAAGGAGTGGGGGAGGGAATTAAAAAATAATGCATGTGTCTTAAGCTGTCACTCACAGCAAGGGGGAGTATTTGACAAAGTTTTTCTCAGTTTGTCAAGATTTTTCTCACTGAACAATAAAAGAGGATTGCTCAGAGATGGATTAACTCTGTGTGGCAAGACTGGGCTCAAATGATAGGAAATCTTATACTCTACAGTATGATATAAAAAAAAATAGGGTTTACATCCACTTTAATCACTTCAGCCCCAGAAGGATTTACCCCCTTCCTGACCAGAGCACTTTTTACAATTTGGCACTGCGTTGCTTTAACTGCTAATTGCACTGTCATGCAATGCTGTACCCAAATGAAATTTGCGTCCCTTTCTTCCCACAAATAGAGCTTTCTTTTGATGGTATTTGATCACCTTTGCGGTTTTTATTTTTTGCGCTATAAACGGAAAAAGACCAAACATTTTGAAAAAAAATTATATTTTCTAATTTTTGTTTTTAAAAAAAATCCAATAAACTCAATTTTAGTCATACATTTAGGCCAAAATGTATTCGGCCACATGTCTTTGGTAAAAAAAATGTCAATAAGTGTATATTTATTGGTTTGCGCAAAAGTTATAGCGTCTACAAACTAGGGTACATTTTCTGGAATTTACACAGCTTTTAGTTTATGACTGCCTATCTCATTTCTTGAGGTGCTAAAATGGCAGGGCAGTACAACCCCCCCCCCCCAAATGACCCCATTTTGTAAAGTAGACACCCCAAGGAAATTGCTGAGAGGCATGTTGAGCTCATTGAATATTAATTTTTTTTGTCCCAAGTGATTGAATAATGACAAAAAAAGAATTACAAAAAGTTGTCACTAAATGATATATTGCTCACACAGGCCATGGGCATATGTGGAATTGCACCCCAAAATATATTTAGCTGCTTCTCCTGAGTATGAGGATACCACATGTGTGGGACTTTTTGGGAGCCTAGCCGCGTACAGGGCCCCGAAAACCAAGCATCGCCTTCAGGATTCCTAAGGGCGTAAATTTTTGATTTCACTCCTCACTACCTATCACAGTTTTGAAGGCCATAAAATGCCAAGATGGCATAAACCCCCCCAAATGACCCCATTTTGGAAAGTAGACACCCCAAGCTATTTTCTGAGAGGCATGTTGAGTTCATGGAATATTTTATATTTTGACACAAGTTGCGGGAAAATTACAAACTTTTTTTTGCACAAAGTTGTCACTAAATGATATATTGCTCAAACATGCCATGGGCATATGTGGTATTACACCCCAAAATACATTCTGTTGCTACTCCTGAGTACAGGGATACCACATGTGTGGGACTTTTTGGGAGGGAGCCTAGCCGCGTACGGGGCCCCTAAATCAAGCACCGCCTTCAGGATTTCTAAGGGTGTAAATTTTTGATTTCACTCCTCACTACCTATCACAGTTTTGCAGGCCATAAAATGCCAAGATGGCACAAAACCCCCCCCAAATAACCCCATTTTGGAAAGTAGATGCCCCAAGCTATTTGATGATAGGCATGTTGAGTCCATGGAATATTTTATATTTTGCCACAAGTTGCAGGAAAATGCCATTTTTTTTTTTTTTTGCACAAAGTTGTCACTAAATGATATATTGCTCACACAAGCCATGGGCATATGTGGAATTGCACCCCAAAATACATTCTGCTGATTCTCTTGAGTACGGGGATACCACATGTGTGGGACTTTTTGGGAGCCTAGCCGCGTACGGGGCCCCTGAAAACCAAGCACCGCCTTCAGGATTTCTAAGGGCGTAAAGTTTTGATTTCACTCCTCACTACCTATCACAGTTTTGAAGGCCATAAAATGCCAAGATTGCACAAAACCCCCCCAAATGACCCCATTTTGGAAAGTAGACACCCCAAGCTATTTGCTGAGAGGCATGTTGAGTCCATGGAATATTTTATATTTTGCCACAAGTTGCAGGAAAATGACAAACTTTTTATTTGCACAAAGTTGTCACTAAATGATATATTGCTCACACAGGCCATGAGCATATGTGGAATTGCACCCCAAAATACATTCTGCTGATTCTCTTGAGTACGGGGATACCACATGTGTGGGACTTTTTGGGAGCCTAGCCGCGTACGGGGCCCCTGAAAACCAAGCACCGCCTTCAGGATTTCTAAGGGCGTAAAGTTTTGATTTCACTCCTCACTACCTATCACAGTTTTGAAGGCCATAAAATGCCCAGATGGCAAAAATCCCCCCAAATGACCCTATTTTGGAAAGTAGACACCCAAATCTATTTTATGAGAGGCATGTTGAGTCCATGGAATATTTTATATTTTGACACAAGTTGTGGGAAAGTGACAATTTTTTTTTCTTTTTTTTTTTGCACAAAGTTGTCACTAAATGATATATTGCTCAAACATGCCATGGGCATATGTGGAATTACACCCCAAAATACATTCTGCTGCTTCTCCTGAGTAAGGGGATACCACATGTGTGGGACTTTTTGGGAGCCTACCTGCTTACGGGGCCCCGAAAACCAATCACCGCCTTCTCGATTTCTAAGGGCGTAAATTTTTGATTCACTCCTCACTACCTATCACAGTTTTGAAGGCCATATAATGCCCAGATGGCAAAAATCCCCCCAAATGACTCTATTTTGGAAAGTAGACACCCAAATCTATTTTATGAGAGGCATGTTGAGTCCATGGAATATTTTATATTTTGACACAAGTTGTGGGAAAGTGACAATTTTTTTTTCTTTTTTTTTTTGCACAAAGTTGTCACTAAATGATATATTGCTCAAACATGCCATGGGCATATGTGGAATTACACCCCAAAATACATTCTGCTGCTTCTCCTGAGTAAGGGGATACCACATGTGTGGGACTTTTTGGGAGCCTACCTGCATACGGGGCCCCGAAAACCAATCACCGCCTTCAGGATTTCTAAGGGCGTAAATTTTTGATTCACTCCTCACTACCTATCACAGTTTCGAAGGCCATAAAATGCCAAGATAGCACAACCCCCCCCCCAAATGACTCCATTTTGGAAAGTAGACACCCCAAGCTATTTGCTGAGAGGCATGGTGAGTATTTTGCAGCTCTCATTTGTTTTTGAAAATGAAGAAAGACAAGAAAAACATTTTTTTTTCTTTTTTAAATTTTCAAAACTTTGTGACAAAAAGTGAGGTCTGCAAAATACTCACTATACCTCTCAGCAAATAGCTTGGGGTGTCTACTTTTCAAAGTAGGGTCATTTGGGGGGGGGGGGTTGTGCCACCTGGGCATTCCATGGCCTCCGAAACTGTAATAGGCAGTGAAGAGTGAAATCAAGAATTTACGCCCTTAGAAAGCCTGAAGGCGGTGCTTGGTTTTCGGGGTCCCGTACGGGGCTAGGCTCCCAAAAAGTCTCACACATGTGGTATCCCCGTACTCAGGAGAAGCAACAGAATGTATTTTGGGGTGTAATTTCACATATTTCCATGGCATGTTTGAGCAATATATCATTTAGTGACAACTTTGTGCAAAAAAAAAAAAAATGTGTCTCTTTCCCACAACTTGTGTCACAATATCAAATATTCCATGGACTCGACATGCCTCTCAGCAAATAGCTTGGGGTGTCTACTTTCCAAAATGGGGTCACTTGGGGGGAGGGTTGAACTGTCCTGGCATTTTATGCACAACATTTAGAGGCTTATGTCACACATCACCCACTCTTCTAACCACTTGAAGATAAAGCCCTTTCTGACACTTTTTGTTTACATGAAAAAATTATTTTTTTTTGCAAGAAAATTAATTTGAACCCCCAAACATTATATATTTTTTTAAAGCAAATGCCCTACAGATTAAAATGGTGGGTGTTTCATTTTTTTTATCACACAGTATTTGCGCAGCGATTTTTTAAACGCATTTTTTTGGGAAAAAACACACTTTTTTAAATTTTAATGCACTAAAACACACTATATTACCCAAATGTTTGATGAAATAAAAAAGATGATCTTAGGCCGAGTACATGGATACCAAACATGACATGCTTTAAAATTGCGCACAAACGTGCAGTGGCGACAAACTAAATACATTTTTAAAAGCCTTTAAAAGCCTTTAGAGGCTACAACTTTAGATTTACAGAGGAGGTCTACTGCTAAATTTACTGCCCTCGATCTGACCTTCGCGGTGATACCTCACATGCATGGTGCAATTGCTGTTTACATTTGACGCCAGACCGACGCTTGCGTTCGCCTTTGCACGAGAGCAGGGGGGAACAGGGATGCTTTTTAGTGACAGGTACTCTTTTTTGAAAAAATTGGGGTCTATTAGACCCTAGATCTCTCCTCTACCCTCAAAGCATCTGACCACACCAAGATCAGTGTGATAAAATGCTTTCCCAATTTCCCGATGGCGCTGTTTACATCTGGCGAAATCTAAGTCATGAAATACTCGTAGCTTTCGGTTTCTTAGGCCATAGATATGTTTGGAGCTATTCTGGTCTCTGATCAGCTCTATGGTCAGCTGGCTGAATCACTGGCTGCATTCTCAGGTTCCCTGTTGGGACAGAAGAGCCAGAGAAAAACACGGAAGACGGTGGGGAGGGCACTCCCTCCCACTGCTTGTAAAAGCAGTCTAGAGGCTAATTAGCGACTAGGATTGCTTTTGCATGGAAGCCGACCATTGGCTGAAAAGAATGATACCAAGATGATACCTAAACCTGCAGGCATCATTCTGGTATAATCACTCAAAGTCCAGCAACATACCAGTACGTTGCTGGTCTTGTTGGGCATAGATTGTAAACTTTTTTTTCATGCAGCCTGTGGGCTGAACGAAAAAAAAGAGATTGATCGGTGGGTATGCCCACCATTAGAATACCTCCCTTCATCCACCCACTTCTAATGATGGGCATACATGCACCGTTTTTATATGCCGAAGCATGAGGGCATCCTCCCGCAAAAGGTAGGAGCAAATCGCTCCTCCACCCACTGCTGCCCCCACGCTTCGACATATATGCTGAAGTATGTAACTGTGGTGGTGAAATCACCTCCGACAGTGCTGGAGTCACAGCTTTATGTATCGTGGGAGCAAACGCTGTTGCTGTCAAGATAAATAAATCCGCGCTGCAACTGAATGGCGTACCTGCTAAGCAAATGATGGTTAACAATAAAACAAAGTAACATTACAGTATAACAGTAAGACTTACCATACCTGCAAAGCAAATACAAAAAAAACATAGTAAAAAATAAAACATTTAACGCAACCTGTGCCTAAAATATATATATGCCGAAGCATGGGGGCATCCTCCCGCAAAAGGTAGGAGCAAATCGCTCCTCCGCCCACTACTGCCCCCACGCTTCGGCATATATGCTGAAGTATGTAACTGTGGAGGTGAAATCACCTCCGACAGCACTGGAGTAACAGCTTTATGTATCGTGGGAGCAAACGCTGTTGCTGTCAAGTTGAAGAAATCCGCACTGCAACTGAATGGCGTACCTGAAAACAAAAATGGTTAACAATAAAACACAGTAAACCGTAAAGTATAAAAAATTGCATACCTATAAAGCAAATATGAAAACATAATAACAATAAAACCTTGCAGAATAGAATACAGTAAAAAAGAGTAGAACAATAGAGAGAGAACAATAAAACGACAACTATTTTTGTTTTTTTTATTCTATATATTTTTTTTTTTACTTTTTTTTGTTTATTGTTTTTTACACTTTTTTTGTAACTTTTAAAACTGTAACCATTTCCAGGTTCGGGTCTCTCAAAATACGATGGCATCTTGGGAGACCCTGTGAAAGTGTGTCCTAGTCCGTGCAGTGCTGTACCCTACGCTAAAACTCAACTAGTGTATGGTAGCGTTCAAAACCTTCACCAATGGAAAGACCAGGATTGTCAGGACAGCAGGGACAATAATAGCGGGTGTCACGCCTAAATCCGCGCTTTCTGCAGACACATTTCCTTTCAGGGCTCGTTGGGTAGGGGTACGCGGGAGGACATAAGGAAAATGCCCCTCATGCAGCCGGCTTACTGCATTTGGATCTCTTCCTGGAATTTAAGGAAGGATCCAGTCCATCCTCAAGCTCTGTATAGCACATGAGCGTTCAGCAAAGCCAATTGAAATAAGTATACAGACACTTTTTTATACCAGCGTTTGGCCTTACGGGCAACCAAGTCGTTGAGGTCCACCCCTCCCATATTGAGGTTATATTCATGGACACAGAGGGGTTTCTCCACAACACCAGTCGTCGTAGAAATTTGGACCGTCGTGTTTGCATGAAGGGAGGTAAGAACGAAAACATTTTTATTATCCCTCCACTTCAAAGCGAGCAAATTATTACACTGCAAGCAGGCTCTTTCCCCCAGCCTAAGACGGAATCTACAAGCCGCTGGGGAAAGCCCCAGCGATTAGGTCGCATGGTGCTACATGCTCCAATCTGATGATCAAAAAGGTGACTAAAAAGTGGCACGCTCATGTAATAATTGTCCACATATAAGTGGTACCCCTTTCCGAATAAGGGTGACACCAAGTCTCACACAATCTTGCCAGCGCTTCTTATGTAGTCAGGGCAGTGTGTCGGCTCTACGTGACTATCTTTTCCCTCGTAAACCATAAAACTACATGTATAGCCTGTGGCCCTGTCACAGAGCTTATACATCTTGACCCCGTATCTAGCACGCTTGCTGGGAAGGTACTGTTTGAATGACAAGCGGCCAGAAAACGTAATCAGGGACTCATCAATGCAGACAACTTGATGGGGAGTAAACAAGTCTGCAAAACGTTGGTTGAAGTGGTTTACGAGGGGCCGAATTTTGTAGAGCCGATCGTATCCAGGGTCTCTACGAGGACGACAGAGTTCATTGTTGTTGAAGTGCATGAACCGCAAAATCTGCTTGTATCGTGCCCTGGTCATGGAAGCAGAGAACACGGGCGTATGGTGAATTGGGTCAGTGGACGAATATGACCGCAACTCACTCTTTTTGGTTATGCCCATGAGGAAGAAAAGGCCCAGAAAGATCTTAAATTCGGACACCGTAATTGGTTTCTATACAAAACAATTCTGCGCTGCCGTAACAACAAAAAGCAGCTAACACAACCAACAAAGTAAACAGAGAGAAAACACACAATAAGTGTAGCGCTAGTAAAAAAATGAGTAAATGTCTAATATGGAAAACATCAGAATCACAGTTCCAAGTATAAATACTGCAGAGGGACCATCAATATATGTATGAAGGGAAAAAGTCTTTAGAAAAACGTTCCAACCAAAGCTGTATATAATCTTGAAATAAAACGGACACACCACCACCAATTGTAAGAAGGCTTACCAAATGGAGTGGACCCAATGGGGCATACGCCGGACTGGGTCGGATGCACTTAGGTGATGGGTGGCTTGAAATGGCACCTGCAGGCGATGTTGGTGGATGGACCCACGCGTTACTCTGTCACTCTAGGCGATGCAGGAATCCAGAGAGATGTGTGGACCAGAACGCACATTGTAGTTATGCTCAAATTAATGTTGAAGAAGGTTGTAAAATGAAAAAAACAGCGCTGAAGATAAAATGTGGCGACAGTGGGGTCCTACCCGACGCGTTTTGTCTTCATAGACGTTGTCTGGGGGGTTCCCCCCACTGTAGCCACCAAGACATATATAGGGGATGCATCAATGTTGATGGGAATCAGCTCCATACACGGGAACAGCACTTCCGGTATTCGGCCAAAATGGCCGCCCGGCGTGCGTTCCAAGCCTCACTATGGATAACATATGGGCCCAGGAGGTAAAAAGGATCGTAATAGCCAAAGGAGTCAAAAAATATGGTGTGTGGAGAATAAGTGATGGCAGTGATAAGAGAAGCGCTCGTGATGAACGAAAAAAGAGAAAAGAAGAAGCAGCGCGATGATGTGCGTGCGCGCCTCGACCTGAAAACCAAACCGTAACCGTGACGTATGTGACGCACGTGAGGCGTCATGGTGGCGTGCCCCCAGGCGGAGTGGCGTGCGCGCAGTCGAGGCATGTAAACAACAGCCCGCGCATGCGCGTGACGCACGTAGTAATTGGTTTCCAATCTCTGACAAGGCATACAAATTGCTTTGGTCCACAATACTGTAGATCTATAGAGATCTTTGGAGAAAAACAACGAATAAAAATCAAGTGGCGTAAAATCAACTGTTTCCACATGAATGCCGGGTTGGCCAGTGAATGGGGGAAGTACCGGTGCTGCAGAAGTGGTGGGTTCCCAATTCGGATTGGCGAATGCAGCAGGAAGGGCACTATGGGCACGACGGGCCTGTGTTTGTCTTCTTGGTGGCAGCGGGACATTACTTGTGCTTGCCACCTCACCAGCTTAAACTGCACTTATGGGACTCGCCACATCACCAAGTGTTACTGCAGTACTGGATGTACGACCAGGGTGTACTAGGCCGCTGGTGCTTGCCAGTTCACCAGAAGGAATAGCGGCGCTAGTACTTCTCTGCTCCATACGAGAGCCCTGCGGTTCTTCAGCAGAAGAAGAAGTTCTCGGTCTTGTATGCCTGACCTTGGCAGGGACCACAACTCCATCATCAGAGCTATCTGTCATGGAGGCGCTGCTATCTACAGGTTCATATTCTGAACCTGAATCTGACAGATGAGTGACTTCCTCTTCACTATCTGTCATGCTCAGAAACGTGTAGGCCTCTTCACTAGTGTACCTTCGATTTGCCATTTTGGGCTCTAAATTTAGTGGTACACTAGTGAGACTCACAAACAAAAAAGCTCCTGACTGTTAGCGACTGATTCAAAACCCTACCAAAAAACTGTTAGCGATCGCAGGGATCAGGCCTGACTCTGCAAAAGCTGCAGTTATGTGTTTAGTGTTTTGTGAGTGACAGTGATCGATCGATACTGCACTTGGGTGGGCTGGGCAGGGCTGGGCCAAGGGGCAAAACGCTGGTGCTAGCAGGTATCTGGGCAGATCCCGCTAACACTGCATTTTTGGGGACCCTAAACTGCTGGGGACGCTAGTATAGATCTGATCGGATCAGATATTGATCCGTTCAGACACTATACCACTAAGGGAGGTGTATGCTGCGTGCGTGGGTGTCAGCGGTACTTGCGCTAACCTGACGCTGCCTGGGGCGACGCAGACCTTATCTGACCCTAAAAACTTTGATCGTTTAGTGACACTGGTGACGGGGCGTGATCACGGTGTTAAAACCTTATTGGGGGGGTTAGGGGGGTACCCTAGACCTAAAGGGGGCTAACCCTAACTGCCCTACCACTTATAACTGTCACAAACTGACACCAATGCAATTATCAGAAAAAAAACTGCTATTGGTGTCACTGTGACAAGGGGGTACAGGGGGGTGATCAGGGGGTGACTGGGGGGTGATGGGGGGTGAAAAGTGTGCCTGCGTGTTCTACTGTAAGTGTAGTGTTGTGCAAACTCACATTGATGTCTTCTCTCCTCGGCGCCGGAACGAAAAGAGCGGCTCGAAGAGATGACATCACTTCCTCCGCTTCTGTTTACATTACAGAAGCCGGGGAAGCCTGTCATTCGCCAGGAGCGATTGCGAGGGTGCAGGGCCGGACTGGCCTACCGGGATACCGGGAGATTTCCCGGTAGGCCGCCTGAGTTGCGGCTGCAGTGCTCCCCTCCTGCTCCTGTGTGTCACGGAGCTGGCTGGGTCTGTGTTCGGCGGCCGCGCTGTAACACGGTCCCGCCCCCCTAGACCGGCTTGTGTGATAGTGGATAGAATCAGTGGTCCTATCACACGAGCCGGTCTAGGGGGGCTCCGTGACACACAGGAGCAGGAGAGAGGGATCCAGTAGATGCCCGGCCGCCCGTACAGTCCGCCCTGTGTGCCTGTATAGGAGGATCGGCGGGGGGCCGCATATAGAGGAAATTAGCTTTCTATATTCCTCCATGCAGCCGCTGAATACTTGCAGGAGGGAGAGGAGGAGAATCAAGTATTCAGCGGCTGCATGGAGGAATATAGAAAGCTAATTTCCTCTATATGCGGCCCCCCCGCCGATCCTCCTATCCAACTTCTTTTACTGGCCCCCCCAGTTCTCCTTTTGCTCCCTTGCTCCCCCCATGCTCCCCTCCCCTCACCACACTCTCCAGCCCCCCCTCACAGTTCTCTCCACCCCTGTTTTTTCTGCCCCCCCTGCTCTCCCCATCCTACTCTAGCCACCATCCCAGTGCTCTTCACTCCCCCAGTGCTCTCCACCCATGTTCTTTCTCCCCCCCAAGTGCTCTTCAGCTCTCCCCATCACTCTTCAGCCCCCACCCCAGTGCTCTCTGCCCCCACAGTGCTCTCCAGCCCCCCATTCTCCGCACCCCTGTTTTCGGTCCCCCCCAGTGCTCTCAAGCTCCACCCATCGCTCTCCAGCCCCCCGTGCTCTTTGCCCCCCGTGCTCTCCACCCCTGTTTTTTTTGGCTCCCCCTCCAGTGCTCTCAAGCTTCCCACCCCTGTACTCTCCACTCCCCCCTGCATTTTGCCCCCACCCATGTGCTCTCCAACCCCCGCCAGTGCTCTCCAGTCCCCCGTGCTTTCTACCCCTGTTCTTTCTGGCCCCCACTGGTGCTTTCAAGCTCCCCCCATTGCTCTCCACTCCCCCCTGCTCTTTGTACCCCCCAGTGCTCTCCACCCCTGTTTTTCTGCTCCTCCCCCACTGGTGCTTTCAAGCTCCCCCCATTGCTCTCCACTCCCCCCTGCTCTTTGTACCCCCCAGTGCTCTCCACCCCTGTTTTTCTGCCCCTCCCCCACTGGTGCTTTCAAGCTCCCCCCATTGCTCTCCACTCCCCCCTGCTCTTTGTACCCCCCAGTGCTCTCCACCCCTGTTTTTCTGCCCCTCCCCCACTGGTGCTTTCAAGCTCCCCCCATTGCTCTCCACTCCCCCCTGCTCTTTGTACCCCCCAGTGCTCTCCACCCCTGTTTTTCTGCCCCTTCCCCAGTGCTCTTCGCCACCCCACACTCTTAGCCCCCACAGTGCTCTCCACCTCTGTTCTTTTTGGACCCCCAGTGCTCTCAAGCTCCCCACCCCCCAGCACTCTCTGCTCCCCATCCCTGTGATCTCCACTCCCCCCTGCTCTTTGCCCCCACCCATGTGCTCTCCAACCCTGCCAGTACTCTCTGCTCCCCCTTCTTTCCAGCTCCCACCCAGTGCTCTCCACTTCCCCAGGACCAGAGGACAGGCTGACTGGGGCCGGAAAATGAGGGTGGCTGAAGGTGCAGGTGGCCAGGGACCATTCCATCTCACAGCAAACAGATCCTCTGGAAGGAGCACTGTCCCCATCCAAAACGAGAACAGACCCTGCCTGTTGTTGGCCATCATGGATATCCTGCTGGCATGCAAGGTACCGTACCAAGCATCAACAACACACCTTCCCACAGACAGGGACTGCTGACTGGGCCATGGGGCACAGGAGGGGCTGCAATGATGGGCACAGTGAAGCTGCATTCCTGGGCACAGTGAGACTGCATTCACGGGCACAGTGAGACTGCATTCACTGGCACAGTGAGACTGCATTTGATGGGCATAGTGAGGCTGCATTGATGGGCACAGTGAGGCTGCATTGATGGGCCCAGTGAGACTGCAATGATGGGCACAGTGAGGCTGCAATGGTGGGCACAGTGAGGCCGCATTCATGGGCACAGTGAGACTGCATTCACAGGCAGAGTAAAGCTGCATTTGATGAGCACAGTGAGGCTGCATTTGATGAGCACAGTGAGGCTGCATTTGATGAGCACAGTGAGGCTGCATTTGATGAGCACAGTGAGGCTGCATTGATGGGCACAGTGAGGCTGCATTGATGGGCACAGTGAGGCTGCATTTGATGGGCTCTGGTGAGGCTGCATTTGATGGGCACTGGTGAGGCTGCATTGAGCTCCTGTATCATGTCTGCAGTCTCTGACCATCTCCTGTATCATATCTGCAGTCTCTGACCATCTCCTGTATCATGCCTGCAGTCTCTGAGGGAGTCTGCAGAGGAGTCAAGAGTGGGAGCACCGCCGGGATGGGGGTCATGGGAGAAGTCAGACAAGTGTGGACTGTGGAGAGGAGACTATAGGATAAAACCAGAGCCACCGAGCTGGAGCCGACTGACTGAGCCCTACACGGTGCACCTGAGAGGAGGTCAGTGACAGCACCGCTAGGCCAGTCTGAAGGGGGGGTGACTGATGTAAGGGGGGAGTGAATACGATAATGTAAGAGGGCACCGATATAAAGCACAGCCTTATATCAGTAACCCACCCCCCCTTACCTTAGTGTATTCTTTCTGCGGAAGGTGGTTCCCCCCCCCTTCCCACGTTCTGAGTTCCTGGGGTCCCCCTTGATGATTGATCACTTACCACTTTTAACTGGAATTTGCTTATATATATATATATATATATATATATATATATATATATATATATATATATATATATATATATAAAGCCCTATGTGATTTCATATCTGTTTTATCTATCTATAGTACACTCTTCAAATGTGCATTTTATGGTTTTCCCTTTCATGAACAAGAAATCAATGACGTTATGCTGTTGCGGTGGTATAATAATGCTGTGGGGCTGGTATGAAATTTTTTCCAGGTCTGGATGTTATGCCCAGTCCGGCCCTGCGAGGGGTCTTAGGCACTGGTGCTGGTGCCACAACACTGCAACCCCTCACAGACACTCTAGTTGAAACGCAGGAACAAGCCCTGCTGCAAAGTATTGCATCCGACCGCCGCAGGCACTGGGGGGTCTGATCGGACCCCCCGCCCGCGGGCAGGCGGGGTAGTACAGGTAAGCCCTTATGCCTGTGCCATTGTGCCGACGTACATTGGCGTGCGGCGGTCAGCAACTGGTTAAAGAGATTATGCCAGTAACTCCCACATTATTTAACAAGGTCAAATTTCAAACATGCAAGATTTTCTGTGAAGCCATGATAGTGGCAGCCTCATCCCTGAAGAAACCAGTGAGATCTACAGGGCACCCAGGAGATAAACACTCCCTCAAGTATTGGTTTGTCTTTGGACTTCAGAACTTTTTTTTTTTTTTAGAGATACTGTATGCCTTGAATTAAGCTATTGACATGGTCACTAAAGACATGTATATCCTACAAATTTAATACAATTTAATTCTTCTTCTTTGTGGGAGTGTCCTCTACGTCATTCATTAGGTGCTGATAATGTTAAAGTAGAACTACAGGCAATTTTTTTTATTTTGGGTAGAGTAAGGAAGTGTTACAACCCCTGTTGTTTGTTTTTCTGCCATCTGTGCCCCACTCGGATAATTTTCCTTTACTTCCCATCCCATAACCAAAACAGAAAGTAAGAGGAAATTCCTGCACATTAAGGGAATCCCTTCGCTAAACCCAGGTCACCGAAACTAGTGTCCCCATTGAAAGATTTCCCCTCTATTTTCTGGGAAGAACCCAAAATTTGGGATTTTCTTTCACTTTCAATACTAATAGTAAACAGGACAAGAGGGCAAATCCCCCTAACAGGGGCACAGGCAACCATAAAACTGGATAGGTGTTGTAAACCCTCTCTACTCTACCTAAAATATACTTAAGGCTAGGGATGAGCCGAACACCCCCCGGTTCGGTTCGCACCAGAACCCGCGAACGGACCGCAAGTTCGCACGAACGTTAGAACCCCATTGACGTCTATGGGACTCGAACGTTTGAAATCAAAAGTGCTCATTTTAAAGGCTAATTTGCATGGTATTGTCCTAAAAAGGGTTTGGGGACCCGGGTCCTACCCCAGGGGACATGTATCAATGCAAAAAAAACTTTTAAAAACGGCCGTTTTTTCGGGAGCAGTGATTTTAATGATGCTTAAAGTAAAAAAAAAAAAGTGAAATATTCCTTTAAATATCGTACCTGGGGGGTGTCTATAGTATGCCTGTAAAGTGACGCGTGTTTCCCATGTTTAGAACAGTCCCTGCACCAAATGTCATTTTTAAAGGAAAAAATCTCATTTAAAACTGCTTGCGGGTTTAATGTCATGTCGGGTCATGGCAATATGGATGAAAATCAGTGAGACAAACGGCATGGGTACCCCCCAGTCCATTACCAGGCCCTTTGGGTCTTGTATGGATATTAAGGGGAACCCCGCACCCAAATTAAAATAAGGAAAGGTCCCTATATACTCTGAACAGCAGTATTCAGGCGGTGCAAACAAGACAGGGACTGTAGGTTTGTTGTTAAGTAGAATCTGTTTGTAATTTTGAACATTTTTAATGTGTTTAGCTCCAGCCAAAAAATCTTTTCTAAGCTTTTTGGAAAACATAGGGAAGGGTTATCACCCCTGTGACATTTGTTTTGCGTCTTTCCCTCCTCTTCAGAAGATTTCACCTCACTTTTTTGTCCCAATGAAAAATGTTTTTGGAAAATTTGGGTTTTTTTGTGGAACAAGGATTGGAAAGCATCAGTGGAAAGGAGAAATTGTTTTCCCATATTAACTCTTACAGGAGAGAATTTCCCTTCCTTAGGGGTAGATTTCATCTCACTTCCTGTTGTCTCCTTCCGTTTGCAAGTAGGAGTCGTTTGTAAGTTAGATGTTTGAAAGTAGGGTCCTGCCCTATATACTCAGCAGAAATTTGGGCCTTAGGTGTTGCTGTGGCCAAAACACTGTAAGCCCTCACAGGGCCCTGCTGTGAAATATTAGATCAAGAATTGTAATTACATGCCCCTGTTGAACAGGAGCTGAAAAATTAGGCCTTAGGCACTGGTGCTGGTGCCACAACACTGCAACCCCTCACAGACACTCTAGTTGGAACGCAGGAACGAGCCCTGCTGCAAAGTATTGCATCAAAAATTGTAATTACACGCCCCTGTTAGACAGGGGCAGAAAAATTGGGTCTTAGGCACTGGTGCTGGTGCCACAACACTGCAACCCCTCACAGACACTCTAGTTGAAACGCAGGAACAAGCCCTGCTGCAAAGTATTGCATCAAAAATTGTAATTACACGCCCCTGTTAGACAGGGGCTGAAAAATTGGGTCTTAGGCACTGGTGCTGGTGCCACAACACTGCAACCCCTCACAGACACTCTAGTTGGAATGCAGGAACGAGCCCTGCTGCAAAGTATTACATCAAAAATTGTAATTACACGCCCCTGTTAAACAGGGGCTGAAAAATTGTGCCTTAGGCACTGGTGGTGGCGCCCAGAACCAAAAATGTTCTTACAAGCTATCAGCGTGATGATTGAGGAGGAAGAGGATAATTACTCAGGGATAGTCACTCAGCATCAGCATAGGCAGTCTTTGAAGGGATCTGAGATTTCAAAAAAAATTATTCGGTTACATCTGCATCAGGTGCTTGGTAGCTGGTGGTGATCCAAGACTGATTCATTTTTATGAAGGTCAGCCGATCGACCGAGTCGGTGGACAGACGCACCCTGTGATCGGTTACCACGCCTCCAGCAGCACTGAATGTGCGTTCCGAAAGAACGCTGGATGCAGGACAGGCCAGTAGCTCAATTGCATACTGTGCAAGCTCTGGCCAGTGATCCATCCTCAAGACCCAGTAACCCAGAGGATTTTCGGTGGGAAAGGTGTCCAAGTCTGATCTTGCCCCTAGGTATTCCTGCACCATGTAAAACAGACGCTGGCGATGGTTGCTGGAACCGATCATACCTTGGGGCTGCGGACCAAAAAATTGTCTGAACGCATCGGTCAGACGGCCACCTTCTCCACCGCTCCTTCTTTGACTGACCGAAGCCTCAGCAACACGTTGTCCAGAAACAGGAGTTTGTAACCTCCCAGTCTCTGGGAACGCGTTGCACAGACCTTTCTGCAAGGCCTCCCGAAGATGTTTCATCCTCTGCTCCCTCTGCGATGGCAAGATAAGGTCCGCAACCTTACCCTTGTAACGTGGATCAAGGAGGGTTGCCAGCCAGTATTGGTCCTTCTCCTTGATACCACGAATACGAGGATCCTTACGCAGGCTTTGCAGGATCAGGGAGGCCATGCAGCGTAGGTTTGCTGAGGCATTCGGTCCGGAGTCCTCTGGGTCACTAAGGACAACAACGTCCGCAGCCACCTCCTCCCAGCCACGTACAAGTCCATGTGTTCCTTGGGACTGATCCCTTAAAGACTGCTGATGCTGAGTGCCAGGCTCCACCTCCATACTGACACAATCTTCCTCCTCCTCCTCCTCCTCCTCCTCGTCCTCTTCCTGTGTGATCGGCGGGCACGCAGGAACACTGTCTGGATAAAGGGGGCCTTGAGAGCTAAGGAAGTCCTCCTCTTCCTGCCTCTGTTCTGCCTCAAGTGCCCTGTCCATTATTCCACGCAGCGTGTGCTCCAACAGGTGGACAAGGGGGACAGTGTCACTGATGCATGCACTGTCAGTGCTCACCATCCTCGTGGCCTCCTCGAATGGTGACAGGACAGTGCATGCATCCCTGATCATGGCCCACTGGCGTGGGGAAAAAAAACCAAGGTCCCCTGACCCTGTCCTGGTGCCATAGTCGCACAGGTACTCATTGATGGCCCTCTGCTGCGTGTGCAGCCGCTGCAGCATGGCCAACGTCGAGTTCCACCTGGTGGGCATGTCACAGATTAGGCGGTTCTTGGGCAGGTTAAACTCCTTTTGGAGGTCCGTCAGCCGAGCACTGGCATTATATGACCGGCGGAAATGCACACAGACTTTCCTGGCCTGCCTCAGGACATCCTGTAAGCCCGGGTACCTGCCCAAGAACCGCTGCACCACCAAGTTAAGGACGTGAGCCAAACAGGGCACATGGGTCAGTTGTCCCTGTCGGAGGGCAGAGAGGAGGTTGGTGCCATTGTCGCAAACCACCATTCCTGCCTTAAGTTGGCGTGGCGTCAACCACCTCTGAACCTGCCCCTGCAGAGCTGACAGAACCTCTGCCCCAGTGTGGCTCCTGTCCCCCAAGCACACCAGCTCAAGCACCGCATGGCATCTTTTGGCCTGCGTACTTGCGTAGCCCCTTGAACGCCTACGGAGCACCGCTGGTTCCGAGGAAGAGGCCATGGAGGAAGAAGAAGAGGAGGGGGTGGAGGAGAGAGGTGTGTCACAATCAGCATTTTGGAGGCGTGGTGGCGGAACAACCTCCAACACTACTGCACCTTGTCCTGCATCCTTCCCAGCTGCCAGCAGAGTCACCCAATGCGCCGTGAAACTTAAGTAACGTCCCTGTCCATGCCTGCTGGACCATGAGTCAGCGGTAATATGCACCTTACCGCTGACCGCCCTGTCCAGCGAGGCATGGACATTGCCTTCCACATGCCGGTAGAGAGCCGGAATCGCCTTCCGTGAGAAAAAGTGGCGTTTGGGTACCTGCCACTGAGGAACCGCACATTCCACAAACTCACGGAAGGGGGCAGAGTCTACCAACTGAAAAGGCAGCAGTTGAAGTGCTAGCAATTTTGCCAAGCTAGCATTCAACCGCTGGGCATGTGGATGGCTGGGAGCAAACTTCTTTCGGCGGTGCAGCAGCTGGGGCAGGGAAATTTGCCTGGTACAATCTGACGTCGGTGTACCAAAAGCAGATTGCCCATAAGTACTTGGCTGTGACACACCTAATTCTACACCTTCATTCCTCTCACTGCAGGTCGCAGAGAGGACTGAAGGTCTAGTGGGGTTGGAAATCTCAGCTGATGAGGAGCAAGGAGAGATCGTCTTTGTTCTTTGGTGTGGGTCTTTTAGATACGCTTGCCAACGAACTGCATGGCAGGTCAACATATGTCTGGTCAAGCATGTGGTACCCAAGCGGGAGATGTTTTGGCCACGCGAGATACGCTTGAGACATATGTTGCAAATAGCAGCGGTGCGATCTGATGCACTCGTCTCAAAAAAGGCCCACACCAAAGAACTTTTTGAATAACGCGCAGAGACTGCAGCGCCCTGCACATGTGGAGCTTTGGGGTGTGATGCAGTCAATGTGCTGCCCTTAGGCTGGCCCCTGGAGGGCATCCTGCCTAGTTGGTGATGTGCCACCTCCTCCTCCTCCTCCTCCTCCTCCTCCTCTCTCCTATCAGGCACCCACGTTGAGTCAGTGACCTCATCATCCCCTCCCTCCTCATCACTGGAGCAAACCTGGCAGTATGCTGCAGCAGGGGGAGCATGACTGCCAGATTGCTGTCCTTCTTGGGCACCCCTCTGTCCGTGCTCATGTTACTGCCTTCATTGAGCTCAGTATCATCATCAGAGCCTTCCAAACGCTGGGCATCCTCCTGGAGCATGTACCCAACACTGTGGTCAAACAGTTCGAGGGAATCCTCATGAGGACATGGTGGAGCTAGGGAAGGAGTCACTGATGACATTGAGCTGAGGGAAGAGGCCGCTGCTTTGCCAGACAAAGCACCCTGGGCATGGGTGAGAGAGGATGAGGAGGATGAGGACGGCTTGGTCATCCACTCGACCAAGTCTTCCGCATGTTGCGGCTCAACACGGCCAGCTGCCGAAAAAAAGGCCAAGCGTGTCCCATGGCCACGTGCTGATGAGGATGCACCGTCTCCACGACCAGCACTAGACACAGAGCCTGCTTGCCCTCTCTTATTGGCTTGTGACTGTCTGCCTCTCCTTCTTGGCCTTCCAGACATACTAATGGCCTGTAGCTGCACTAAGCTGGGATAGAACACCTGTAATTTTCTTCAGGTAGCTTTATATACTGTAACCAGACAAGCCTGCCTGTCAGTAGGAAGATAACAGGAACGGATCTAGCTGAACACTGTGAGCAGGACGTACTGCACTAAATGTATATAGCAGGAACGGATCTAGCTGAACACTGTGAGCAGGACGCACTGCACTGAATGTAAATAGCAGGAACGGATCTAGCTGAACACTGTGAGCAGGACGCACTGCACTGAATGTAAATAGCAAGAACGGATCTAGCTGAACACTGTGAGCAGGACGCACTGCACTGAATGTAAATAGTCTAGCTGCCTGACCGTGGTACTAATAGGATCAAAAAGAACACCTGTAATTTTCTTAAGGTAGCTTTATATACTGTAACCAGACAAGCCTGCCTGTCAGTAGGAAGATAACAGGAACGGATCTAGCTGAACACTGTGAGCAGGACACACTGTACTAAATGTAAATAGTCTAGCTGCCTGACCGTGGTACTAATAGGATCAAAAAGAACACCTGTAATTTTCTTCAGGTAGCTTTATATACTGTAACCAGACAAGCCTGCCTGTCAGTAGGAAGATAACAGGAACGGATCTAGCTGAACACTGTGAGCAGGACGTACTGCACTAAATGTATATAGCAGGAACGGATCTAGCTGAACACTGTGAGCAGGACGCACTGCACTGAATGTAAATAGCAGGAACGGATCTAGCTGAACACTGTGAGCAGGACGCACTGCACTGAATGTAAATAGCAGGAACGGATCTAGCTGAACACTGTGAGCAGGACGCACTGCACTGAATGTAAACAGCAGGAACGGATGTAGCTAAACACTGTGAGCAGGACGCACTGCACTGAATGTAAATAGCAGGAACGGATCTAGCTGAACACTGTGAGCAGGACGCACTGCACTGAATGTAAATAGCAGGAACGGATGTAGCTGAACACTGTGAGCAGGACGCACTGCACTAAATGTAAATACCAGGAACGGATCTAGCTGAACACTGTGAGCAGGACGCACTGCACTGAATGTAAATAGCAGGAACGGATCTAGCTGAACACTGTGAGCAGGACGCACTGCACTGAATGTAAATAGTCTAGCTGCCTGACCGTGGTACTAATAGGATCAAAAAGAACACCTGTAATTTTCTTAAGGTAGCTTTATATACTGTAACCAGACAAGCCTGCCTGTCAGTAGGAAGATAACAGGAACGGATCTAGCTGAACACTGTGAGCAGGACACACTGTACTAAATGTAAATAGTCTAGCTGCCTGACCGTGGTACTAATAGGATCAAAAAGAACACCTGTAATTTTCTTAAGGTAGCTTTATATACTGTAACCAGACAAGCCTGCCTGTCAGTAGGAAGATAACAGGAACGGATCTAGCTGAACACTGTGAGCAGGACACACTGTACTAAATGTAAATAGTCTAGCTGCCTGACCGTGGTACTAATAGGATCAAAAAGAACACCTGTAATTTTCTTAAGGTAGCTTTATATACTGTAACCAGACAAGCCTGCCTGTCAGTAGGAAGATAACAGGAACGGATCTAGCTGAACACTGTGAGCAGGACACACTGTACTAAATGTAAATAGTCTAGCTGCCTGACCGTGGTACTAATAGGATCAAAAAGAACACCTGTAATTTTCTTAAGGTAGCTTTATATACTGTAACCAGACAAGCCTGCCTGTCAGTAGGAAGATAACAGGAACGGATCTAGCTGAACACTGTGAGCAGGACACACTGTACTAAATGTAAATAGTCTAGCTGCCTGACCGTGGTACTAATAGGATCAAAAAGAACACCTGTAATTTTCTTAAGGTAGCTTTATATACTGTAACCAGACAAGCCTGCCTGTCAGTAGGAAGATAACAGGAACGGATCTAGCTGAACACTGTGAGCAGGACACACTGTACTAAATGTAAATAGTCTAGCTGCCTGACCGTGGTACTAATAGGATCAAAAAGAACACCTGTAATTTTCTTAAGGTAGCTTTATATACTGTAACCAGACAAGCCTGCCTGTCAGTAGGAAGATAACAGGAACGGATCTAGCTGAACACTGTGAGCAGGACGCACTGCACTGAATGTAAATAGCAGGAACGGATCTAGCTGAACACTGTGAGCAGGACGCACTGCACTGAATGTAAATAGCAGGAACGGATCTAGCTGAACACTGTGAGCAGGACGCACTGCACTGAATGTAAACAGCAGGAACGGATGTAGCTAAACACTGTGAGCAGGACGCACTGCACTGAATGTAAATAGCAGGAACGGATCTAGCTGAACACTGTGAGCAGGACGCACTGCACTGAATGTAAATAGCAGGAACGGATGTAGCTGAACACTGTGAGCAGGACGCACTGCACTAAATGTAAATACCAGGAACGGATCTAGCTGAACACTGTGAGCAGGACGCACTGCACTGAATGTAAATAGCAGGAACGGATCTAGCTGAACACTGTGAGCAGGACGCACTGCACTGAATGTAAATAGCAGGAACGGATCTAGCTGAACACTGTGAGCAGGACGCACTGCACTGAATGTAAATAGCAGGAACGGATCTAGCTGAACACTGTGAGCAGGACGCACTGCACTGAATGTAAATAGCAGGAACGGATCTAGCTGAACACTGTGAGCAGGACGCACTGCACTGAATGTAAATAGCAGGAACGGATCTAGCTGAACACTGTGAGCAGGACGCACTGCACTGAATGTAAATAGCAGGAACGGATCTAGCTGAACACTGTGAGCAGGACGCACTGCACTGAATGTAAATAGCAGGAACGGATCTAGCTGAACACTGTGAGCAGGACACACTGCACTAAATGTAAATAGTCTAGATAGAAGATAACAGGAACGGATCTAGCTAAACTGAATACAGTGTATATATATATATGCAACACCTGGGATGCATATATATACACAATACACTGTAAGTGCAGCTAACTGACTGACTGTTCTGCCTAATCTATCTAACTCAAATCAAATGACACTGTCTCTCTCTCTCTCTATCTCTCAGCACACCGGAACACACACTACACAGGGCCGCCGTGCAGGCGGCCTTATATAGTGTGGGGTGTGTACTAAATCCCCTGAGCCATAATTGGCCAAAGCCACCCTGGCTTTGGCCAATTACAGCTCTCTCTACTGACGGCGCTGTGATTGGCCAAGCATGCGGGTCATAGTGCATGCTTGGCCAATCATCAGCCAGCAATGCACTGCGATGCCGCAGTGAATTATGGGCCGTGACGCGCCACACGAATTTGGCGCGAACGGCCCATATCGTTCGCAATTCGACGGACGGTCGAACAGCCGATGTTCGAGTCGAACATGGGTTCGACTCGAACACGAAGCTCATCCCTACTTAAGGCAATATGTGTCGTCCATTCAGTTTATTTTATTGTTGTGTAGCCCTTTATCCTTCCTCTTGCTCAAAAGTAGCATTGCCATGGCAACCAAGAGGCAGATGAGGAAATTAACTAGTATCTCTTGCAAGTCGAATTTAGTTTAATGAACACAGTGATTTAGTTATTTTTTCAATCGAAAAATAATTAATTTATATGTCTTGTATGTTTTTATTATTTAAATGAATTGAATAACAAGAACAGATACATTATTCAGTTTCAATTGCTGGCTATAGCCAAAACTTAGAGAAACTTGCACAAGACAAGTATAGATTACCATGGAAAATCATCAAATTACCATGAAACACCCATGAAATCACCACAGATTGAGCATGAAAATGTCATGCTAATTCTTTTCTTTACCTCTGCACTTTTAAAATGCTTACAAGAAAGGCACATTGCATTACAACCAATCTTCTACGGAGTCGCATGGTAATGTAGTGGTATTCTGTAATAATTTGCTGGAAGGGCGGCACATTTAGGCATTCCTATGTGCATCTGACTTACAATCATAATATTATATCTTGCTTTTAAGGCTTTGTCATACAAAATCTGAAATTGCTGTTGCCAGAAGTTCCCTTCACACGTTATACGAGAACAGAAACCTCACAGAAATACAGGAAAATTTGGCATTCCACAATACAATACAGAACCCATTCTTAAATGCCCCATGTAAAAAAACATAACATAGCAATATGTATGCACGCCTTGCTAACTAGTGTAATATAGAGCCCTATATAGTATACTGTATATCTTAATCTGATTTTTCATATGCTAGCAGAAAAGATACACAATAAATATAAAGTCAATAAATCATAATGTATTCATGCTACATCAAATGGCATGCCCGGATGAATTTTTATATATAACTCTGAGGAGGGGAGCCTATGGGAAACCACTTGATTTGAAGTGCACTTAAAAAAGACATTATTTTTTTTTAAAAAAGCATATTTAATCACTTAATGTTCAATTGATTTCATAATACGAAGGTTAAACCATTGCATTTACATGTATCTAAACACAAGAAAAAAAATGTAATATATTGCAGCTTGCTTCATTGTTATCCAATAACACACTCTCTGTCTTAGGGTGACAATCCTCACTCCCAGTACTGTCTCCTTGGGGAGGCAGCATTGTTAAGCCGGGTAAACATTATTTGTTTTTTTTTTCATGCAACCCCGTGGGTTGCACAAAAAAAAACTGAAGAAAAAAGAAAAAGAGGTGCCTCTAAGTGTAGGAGTATGGAACAATTTTATAGCTTAAGACAAATGGTAACTCACAGAAGAAGGATAAAAACGAGCACATCTGTAGGCAGAGGAAGATATCCCAACAGTGAGCGTCTCATTCAGTGGCCAGCTCCCACCGTGTGTATCATTCCTCGCTGGTAAGGAAGTTGGCCATGAGGTGGAATAAGTTCCTGGTTCAAGTGAGGCTTGGGGCACAGAGGAGAACGGCGTGCAGTGATGACGTCACTGGAATGCGACGTGTTTCAGAGCGTGCATACTGCGAATGGCCCAGCAGTCACGCTCCTTTTTCAAGCTATGATGCAGGGATGTTAATTCAGCTATATTTAGCACCAAGGGGAGGTGCCGGAGGAATACGTGACCACAAAAATGTAAGCTACATACTACAACAATTATAAAATACATATATCTGTATAAAAAACGGCTCTATATGAATGTCATATAAAATATGTTGTAAATAAGAAAAAACATTGTATAAAGAGACCCTCTACCGCAATGAATTGCTTAAACTGATTGTGGACCACATCCCTGATACGTAGAGTCAAAACATGAATTCCTCAGATTGGGACTTTAAACCGGGCCACAAACTAATGGTAAAAAAATATTCTAAATTTATTACACATTGATAATATATAACAACATGAACATGGGGATATATGCAACAATTATTGGGAACAGAAATACAAATCAGCTGCAAGGAAAAGCCCAGAGATTTATTAGAAAGACAGGACGTTCTGTTTGTCTGACAAAGCTCTGGGCTTTTCCTTGCAGCTGGTTTCCATTTCTGTTCCCAAAATTTGTGTTTGTTGCATATATCCCCATGTTCATGTTGCTATATATTATCAATGTGTAATACATTTTGAATATTTTTTACCATCAAACTGTTTGTGGCCTGGTTTAAAGTCCCAATCTGAGGAATTAATGTTTTGAAACATTGTATAAAAAACATATATCAATGAAAGTGATTTCTATTGAGAAAAAATACACTATGTAACATGAAGACTAAAGATGTATGTTTTATGTAAGATTCTTTATCATTCAACACTTCCAGGGGTTCTGATACCTGTGTCCCCCACTGAACTGTGGTACTATCATTCAACCCCTATGTCACTCCTAATATCTGTAGTGATATTGTTGTTGAAGAAAAAAAACACAACATGCTGTGGAGGACATATGCACCTGACCATCCTGAAAGTGTCAAATGCTAAAGCGCCTGAAAAAGGGTGCAGTGCTGGAAAACAGCATGGAAGGCACACCAGAAGTGATGTCACTGGAAGGATGGAGGACCAGATGAGAAGGCAAGGCACTAAGCTATGCACTCACAGCATCTAGCTCCTTCTACAGGCCTGTAGAAGGAGCTAGATGCTCCAAGCAAATAGCCTAGTGCCTTGCCTTCTCGTCTGGTCCTCCATCCTTCGTGACGTAACTTCTGGTGTGTGCTCCGCGCTTGTTAGCGTGGCTTCCCGGGGCTCCTCCAGGCTCTCGACCTTGCCATCCGCCTCTCCCAGCACCTGGAACCTTTCACATTGCTCCTGCAGGTCAGATCCAGGAGGAATCAACACCAATACACTCTGCACCAGATGAGCCTTTTAATTTTATATTTCTTGTGAGTGTTTTTTATTCATTGCCATTAAGATTAATAGCACAACTATCCTTCCCTCCGCTTGTTAAATTATATGCACACCCAACCATTAAGATGTTATGTAAGCTGTAACAGCTAGTGATAATGATATAAAAGCCCTTGCTTGGGCACTTTGTGTTATGGGGTGATAACACTCTGCACCTTTCTTCCACAATCTCCTGCAAAAAACAAAAAATAAAAAGCTTTTTAAAGAAATTAAGCCAAGAGGCATTAGAAAATATGCCCTGTGAAAATACACATATAGATCTCTTTAGTAGTGAACTGCATGTGGATTCAGGGACAGGCTGAAAAAAATGAATTGCAGTCAGCAAAAAAATATAAAATATGCCCTTTTAAAAACACACACATTCAGCCTGATATGGCTGTACACATTACATGTGGAGAGGCTGTATGTGGCCTCAGAACACACATCAACATTAAAAACATGTAAAAGTTCTTTCCTCCTCCTCTCCCAAATGTTCCAAGTTACACAGAGTTTCTCTCTAAAGGACATTCAGTAAGGCATTACATCTATTTTAGGACACCAGCGCCTACAATCATACACTTATCTGTCCCTATGCACTTTATTAGCAGCTCTCAATATGCTTTCTCTATCTCAGCTAAGCACATTGTTAATATGGCTGCTAGAATCCCTACATTTTTATAATGGAAGATAATAAAAGCCTCCATTATTGGCCAATCAAAGCCACCTGACTCAGCTTCAGAGGCCCTGAAGTGCATTATTAATAGTAGGATGCTATGGCGACAAACTGCCACAAAGTTTGCAACGCCAATGAATTGTGAATGGAGCAGGTTCACTGCAAACCCATGCTCTATTCAAACCCAAAGTTCATGCCTAATGAGGACACTGCCGTGCTACAAGAACCAGTTTTTAATTCACATGACAAACACTAAATTTAGAATGACATGTTCCATGTTACCTATGTGGAATATAATAATGTTATCAATATGGCGGTTCTAAAGGCTAAAGGTTTTTTTTTAACTTTCATGCATTCTACACATGAAGGTAAAAAGCTTTCTGTGTGCAGCGTCCCCCAATCATTACCTATGCTCCCTCCAAACCAGCAATGTTCACAATAGCCTTGGCTGTCCCTGTCAATCACAGCCAGTGGGCAATGAAGGTGAGCAGGGGCGGGAACGAGTTGCTCTATGTGCCTTTTGAACGCATAAAGCAGTGGCTTGGGAGCGAGCACACAGCGGTGCCCCCAGGGCAAGCGGCTTTCTCTGTGAGCACTGCTCATGGGGGAGGAGCCAGGTGGGAAACCCAAAAATAAAGGGATCAGAGCTGCTCTGTGCAATGGTAAGTATGACATGTTTGTTATTAAAAAAAAACAAAAACAAAGCTTTATTAACACTTAAGGATGGGCACGATGTCATAAATGCAAAGTAAGTTATAAATTGACATACACCTTTTTCCTTCTTAGCCTCTTATTTCTTTTCACCTCTTTCTTCTGCTTTTCTTCCTGACCAGGCTCAATATTTCTCCATCTTGTGTGGACCCAGTAGGTTCAGGTATTAGAGCCTTATTTGGGTCTTCATTATCATTTTTTCTTTTTTTTCACAACTTTTGTACTATGTTTTTGGGTTTTATAAGCTTTGATCTTGACTAGGCGATATCTCATTGAGATTACTTTCTCACTTCTGTAACTAGAATTGTAGTGGAGTCTGTTGCTCTTTGGGATGTATTACTGTGTCTTCTATATGCTTATCAATAAAGATTTTTCACAAAAAAAAAAAATCTACTAAAATAAATACATCAACCAATGCCACATAACTGTTACCCTTCCCTTCCCTTCCCTTCTTCTGCTACCCCAAATGACAGATGGCAATAGACACTCAAAAAGACATGACACCTTCAAAAACTGCGATATTACTGATCATCACAACAGCTGACAGGAGGTTGCTGCACATCTAATCAATCCCATTTATAAAGAGCTCCAGAAATTTCTAATGATCCAAACTGTGAAGCTGGAAAGGGAAAGAGGAAGAATGGGGGATCTGGAGAAAATAGTCTATAAGTATGCACAGACCTACTTCTCCCGATGACAACTCTGGTCTAGATACTGGTAATAGAAAAAAACTCTAAGGTATTTACATTCTACTGCAGTTGTATTCACAGCCTCATGTACTGAATGCAAAGATTCATTAGCAAAGTAAGGTAATCTATAGTAATAAATTACAAATTGTCTCAAATTATCTTCCAGCAATCTGATGGCTGAAAGCTGAACTTGGATTGAACTGGTTATTCTGAGTTACTGCACTCCGCACATGATCACAATCACTCTTTCCAATGCCTTACTTTTTCACACTTTACATGTCTGTAGGATACATGCCATAACAAATTCTGTTACATTTATAAATATGACTTGAACCAGATTAAAAAGATACCAATGATTATTTGAGAATGTGACCTTCTTGCTATAAACCTCACAAACATGATGCTGCAATTTATGGATTGTCAGTACCACAGGATCACAAATCCCTAACAAAAATATTCTTGAACTTGCTGTAATCTTTTTCTCCCTCTGTGAGTGGCCCGGGTTGAACACCAAAAGTAACATTAATGCCTGCGGCATATAAAATAACTGCTGATTTGCCAAATCCAGTATGGGAAAACAGGTTAGCAAAGTGCTGTTTGGAGTTTCTGTGGGAACCTTCAAATGTAGTCTGAGAATCTGTTTTATATTCTTCAGTACTTCTGTCAGAATCATGTTTTCTAGATGATTCACCCAGCCAGATGGAGAGATAGCAAACTTGTACAGTTCAAAACCCACATAATCCTCTAACGCATTTTCCAAAATAATCAATGCTATGTGCAATTCCTATCACATCCCAAAATCACAGCAGCTGAGCGTTAAAGTCAAAACAGTTATAAAGTTATGACTTCCTAGTCGTTAGATTGGGTTTGGTCTGAGAAAAAAGAGCATTAAAGTGGAGACAGCTGTACAGAAGCAATGCGGTGATAAGGCAAATATTTAAAGTGCATAAACTAAATGGTTCTGTTCTTGATATATATGGGTTCTGCATAGCTGCATTACAGTAACCTTAATATATAAAGGCTGTTTTTTTAAAGGAGTATCTGTGTTAACAAACTGTGTTATTATTCACTTTAAATATCCATTTATGTAAAAAGCAAATTCCTGTTTGCTATTTAAAATGTACACAATTTGTAAGTTAATACTCTTAACTATCTTATTAAATTAGCCCAATCGGTAGTCACATTTATTTCGTGTTTAAGCTTTTAAACTTGCCAGTATGTTTTGGGCTGGATGCCAGCACCATAAGGCCTGTGTTAGCCACTCAGCCATATTTTCATCTATCACACATTTCATTAAATGCAACAATTTATTTTACAATTTATGTCTTTATCAGGGATAAGCAGGGTGATTATGCTGAAAATATCTTTCACCACAAAATTACTAATTTCATCCTCAGCAAAATCTTGCAGAAACAGAAACCCTCAGTTTTGCATATCAAGCTGCTAAGATGAGTTTAGTTTGTTTTATTTAGTATTCTTTGTATTCGTTTTTCAAGTTCTTTTTGTACATTTGGTAATGATTTGTGTACTATCTTTGAATTTATTATTTTATGTTTTTTCATTGTAATTTCCTTTCTGTGAAATAAACATAAAATTATTATGCTAATGAGGGACCATTTTAGGCACATACACAGGTCCAGTTTAGGTGGGTCAATTGTACCTCTACAAAACACAGAAACCACTTTAATGGCAACATTTCTTCAGAAAATTCCTGAAATAAAAAATCATAATTTCACTCATCCATGGTCTTTATGCGTGGATTTTGTTTTAGATATTTTGGAAAAAGAAACCCACATGTTCACACTATGTCCTATATCCTTAAAGTGCTACTAAAGTCTAGTTTTTTTTTCTTTAAAAATAACAAACATGTTATACTTACCTGCTCTGTGAAATGGTTTTACACAGAGCAGCCCAGATCCTCCTCTTCTCGGGTCTCTCGTTGGTGCTTCTGGCCCCTCCCTCATGTTGAGTGTCACTTCAGCAAGCAGTTTGCTATGGGGGCACCGGAGCCAAGCCACAGCTCTGTTTGTCCATTCAGACATGGCCCCCCCCCCCTCTCTCTACTGACTTTGATTGACAGCAATGGGAGCCTATGGCGCCGCTGCTCTGTCTCAGCCAATCAAGAGGGAGAGTCCCAGATGGCTGAGGCACTCGTACAACATCGCTGGACAGAGATGGGGCTCAGGTAAGCATTAGAGGGCCTGCTACACACAGAATGCTTTTTATCTTAATGCATAACATGCATTAAGTTAAAAAACCTTTTGCCTTTACAATCACTTTAAGGTTATTGTTATGACATGGCTGAGTACATTGCTCTTTTGAACCATGATACACTGTAGTTACACCTGAAATCCTATTCCTCTTTCAAGTGACATTAAAAGTGTTTATCTGTATAAAGTTCAATTCATTATGAGAGCTAGGTGGTCATATTTAGGATTCCCAAGCAAAGCAATGGGTCACACTGTTACTGGATAGTATTCTCTTCTCGTGTGCTTTAGAAGAGATTTAGATTGCCCTAAATCAGTAGCAACTATGTCTACTTTAGCTTGAGAACATATATAGATATACTCAGAAGATGACCATAATTGCACACAGGCCACTAGTTTTATACATATACATATAAAATATCACAAAAAGTCCCCAGTACTGTTTCATGCTATGTTCATCTTGCAGCAAGGCTATGAAAAAGTCCATGTAGAAAGGCCTCCAGCTGCCAATCTGATCCTGTATACCAGTTTGGCTTCTGTTTTGCCTAGGCCTAATGTACTATCTTTTGTATTTTCCTGATCATTGAATGATTGGATAATATCACATTTAAAAAGGCCAGTGAGTATTCAGATTCAGATTAGTGAGCTAATGGAGATGTACAGTATATGATGACAGATTACGGTTGTCAGCTGCATTTTGTGCAGTGACAAATTGAAACCATCCAAAGGGACTGACAAAATCTCTAGTGTGCTATGATTTTGTGATTTACCTAATTATCTTTAGACCTTTTAACTCTTACGGTTCTGCCTGCTAAAAACATGTAGTAGCACTTTGGCCCCTGCCTTCTTCTGCAGTAGATGACTGGCAGCATTAATAACTCAGAAGAAGAGCATGAAAATGTAATATTTAAAGTGGATGTTTAATCTGCTCATATTTTTCCATCCCCGCATCCTCTTTCCCTCCCTCATAAACATGCTAATGAAATTATTACATAAAAGCTTTCAATTTCATTGCATACCTTATTTAGACCCAGTGGCATCATTAATAGGTCTCCTCGCTTTCTTTATCCAGGGACAGTAAAGCCCCATACACGCAGGCCGAATGTGGGGCAGCATTGGCTGGTTCAATAGGAACCGGCTGACATTTGGCCCGTGTGTACTGCAGACAGTCCGACATAAGCCAGCCTTTCGGCTGGCTTCTGTCGAGGTAGCATGACCGAAAAAGGTCTGCCAATCAACTCCCGATCAGAGCTCCCAGCCAATGGCTGAGAGCGCTGACCGAAGTGTTCTGGCGGGGGGGCTGTCCCCCTGTCAGAATGCAATAGATTTGCAGAGGAGATTGCTGTACTAACATTGGATTGTTAGTACAGTGGCTCAGACCTGTGCTGTCAGGTTTTTTCTTTGTCAAAATATTTTATTGAATATACAACAATCAGCAAAATGTATATGTTGAATAATTACATATGAACAGATATAGTCTAATTTTGCTATTACATAGGAAAATTAAAGATAAGTAGAAAAAAAAAAATAAACAAGAGAAAACAAATCATATTCAAAGATTACATTGTACATATAAAGGAATTAGTGTGGGGAGTCTAAAGACTGTAAGTTATTGCTGAATTAATCAGACAATCTAAAGCTAAAGATTTAAGATATATAATGAGAGCAACTCATTACATTATAAAGAGAACAATGAACTTAAATAATAACATGTTCACAAGCAATAGAGAAAAAAGAAAGGTAGGGGACAGAAAAGAAGAGAGTAGGAATAAACAGGAATATAGAAGAAGAGAGAGGAGAGGGGGAGAAGGAGTTCACCAGATTGGTCCGACAGCCATATGGAAATGAGTAAAGACTAAGACCAGTCAATTTTAACTACTACCATGGCAACAGGACTTTTTCATCCATAGATGATGCAGTAAAAAATTTAATCCATGGGTTCCATAATTTCTCAAATTTTGGTATAAGAATATTTTCTATAGCAGTCATTTTAGAGTAAATCATGAAATTATTCATTCTATTTTTTGTCTCAGCCACTCCTAGTGAAGGGGATTTCCAGGCTTTCACAATTGTTTGTCTAGCGGCTATCAGTAGTTGGATCAACAGCTTAAATTGTATATGTGTTAGGTATACCAGTTTTAAGTTGAGCAAAGCCATGGTAGTATCAGGGTGAATTTTAAATTTGAACATTTCAGAGGCTATGCCAAAAATTTTCTTCCAAAAGGTCTGGGCTACCGGGCAGGTCCATCAGACATGCAGATGTGAGCCCAGGTCTGGGCAGCCACGAAAGCAAACAGCTGAGTAAGTTGGAACATATTTTGCAATTCTAGAAGGTATTAAGTACAAACGAGTCAGAACTTTGTAATTTGTTTCCATCGCTAAAATATTATCAAAGATGTTTTAGTGGCCAGCCAGATATTTGACCATTCCATATCCTCTAGAGTTCGTTCTAGGTCCTCCTCCCATTTCTGAACATAGGATGGTTTATCTAAATTAATATTAGTCAGTAAATGGGAGTAGATAGAGGAAATTTGTTTCTTGGCATGTGGATCTTTTATACAAGTGGATTCAAACCTAAATAAGTTTAATTGGTGTAAAGGAGTGTCTGTATTTGTGAAAGGTGTGAAAAAAAATTTGATCTGAAGGTATCGTAATGTTTCTTATTGAGGTATTCCGAATGTTTCACGTAATTCTGGAAATGGGATCATGTTGGAAGGTGTGACGAATTTATGTAGTCTCGAGATTTCCATGGAGTCCCATATTTTAAACAATTTAGGGGAAAGCCAAGCTGGGTAAAAGGCCGGTTTTTTGAGGAAGGAGAGGAGAGGGTTATGAGTAGACTGCAACTGATGCTTAATTTTAAGCTTGTCCCAAAGGGTTATATAGTGCTTTGTGATGGGGTTGCTTAAACCTAGAGGATCCTTGGGGTTAAGCCACAATAAATTTGAGACCGATAGAGGGTCACATTCAGCCGCTTCTATCATTACCCACAGGGGTGTTTCATGTGTTGTGTGATACTTAATTAAACTTGCCATATGTGTAGCTTTATAGTATGCTGCAAAGTTGGGGAAGCCCAGGCCACCAGAAGATTTGGGGAGCTATAAAGTATGTATAGGAATTTGTGGTTTTGTGGATCCCCATACAAATTTTTTCGTTCTATTTTGAATTAGTTATAAAAAATAAGCCGGAATTGGAATTGGGAGAACTTTAAACAGATATAATAATTTAGGTAAGATCAACATTTTAATAGTATTAATCCTGCCAAACCAAGATAGTGGAAGGAAAGACCATTGTTTCATCAAATTTGTTATGTGTTTTAGAATGGGTGGATAGTTAGCTGAGAAGAGATCAGAGATGGATGCTATTAAAGTATGCCCAGATATGGGATTGTTTTCTCTGCCCAAGTGAAAGGGAGTGCTGACCATACCATTTCTTTGTCTCTATCAGACAGGGATATATTCAGGGCTAAATATTTTTTGGGATTAGTTATCAGTCCCGAAATATTGGCAAATATATTAAGGATAAGTAATAAATTGGGGCTTGATATCTGAGGAGAAGATAAAAATAGTAAAATATCATCTGCGAACAGGCTGAGTTTGTGATTGTAACCTCCTAATTCTATAACCAGTCTTGTTGGGTTTAGTCTAATAAATTGGGCAAGAGGTTCTATGAGAAGAGCAAATAAAAGGGGGGATAATGGGCATCCCTGACGCGTGCCTCTTTCAATTTTAAATGGGTCTGATTTGTAGCCTGCATATTTTATGTATGCTTGAGGACTATTATAAAGTGCAGCTAGACATTTGATAAAATGAGGTCCAAAACCCCATTTCTGTAAAGTATGATAAAGATAGGTCCAAGACACTGAGTCAAAGGCTTTCCTAATATCCAATGATAGGAAACATGAGGGGATATGTCAGGTCTTGGCAATGTGTGTCAATAGAACTGCTCTGCGTACATTGTCTCCCGCTTGATGATTAGTCATAAAACCTACATGATCTCTATGGATAAGGTTACCCATAATTTTATTGAGTCGTGTTGCCAGGATTTTTGCTAATTTTTTTATATCTAAGTTTAAAAGAGATATGGTGCGATAATTATTATAAGATGTGTGGTCAGCATTAGGTTTGGGTATCATACAGATAATTGCCATAAGCGACTCGTGTCTAAATGATTTACCTTTTAGTATTGTATTATAAGCTTTGGTAAGTAATGGGGATAAGATTTCTGCAAATGTGCGGTAATATAAAGCTGAAAAGCCATCGGGGCCAGGTCTTTTGTTTAACTTTAGTTCTTTGATTATGAAACTTACTTCTTCTGATGAAATGGGTTCTTCAAGAAGAACTTGTTGGGCGTATGTTAACTCTGGGAGTTTTATTTGAGAAAAGACGGCTTCCGCCTCTACTGGATTAAAATCATTTGTTGCCGAGTATAAGGATGCTAAGTGGGATCTAAATTTGTTAACTATTGTAACGGGGTTGCATGTGTAATTATTTTTGAACAATGCAGATTGTTTTTGTAGTATACCCCTTAGCACTGGTTTATGGGCTTCCCAGAGGGTTAACAGAGATATTTTAGGGCATGTATTATACAACAAATATTCTTTTAAGGCTTGTTTGACCTAGATACAGTGAGATGGATTTTTGAGCAGAATATTGGGAAGGTACCAGGTACGATTTGGGAATGGCGGAGGCTATACTGGTAAAAACTGCGTTGTGATTTGACCATGGTATTGGGATTATGTTTGAATTGAGAATCTCCGGAATCATACCTATGGTTTAAAATATATGGTCAATGTGTGAAAGAGTTTGATGTGGGTTCGAATAGTATGTATAACCTCTCTTAACCGGGTTAGTTTCCCTCCAGGAGTCAATTAAGTTGAATCTCAAAAGAAGCTGTGAAAAGGATTGATTAGATGGACTTCTCGTGGGCGTGTAGGGAGTTTTATCCAAGAATGAACCTGATTTGAATCTCCACACATTACAATAGTCCCTATTTTGTGTGTGGATATAACCTGTAGGAGATGTGTAAAAAAGGGTGTAGGGTTTTTATTTGGAGCATAGTATGAGATTATTGTTATTGCCATAGCCATAACATAACCTGTAAAAATGATGTATCTCCCCTCAGGGTCTTTGATTTCTGATATAGGAGAAAAGGGTACCGAACGATGAAAAGCTATCAGGGTGCCACATTGTTTAGTGGATGCTGAGGGCGAATAGACCTGTGGATAGGAAGAGCTCAAATATCTGGGTGTAGAATTCATTGTAAAATGAGTTTCCTGTAGGCAAACTATATGTGCTTTCTGCGTTTGGAAGAATCTAAATTCTTTTGAACGCTTTTGCGGTATATTAAGTCCCTGAACATTCAGGGAAAGGATGTTCAAGGGTGTCATGGTAGAAGATAAAAAAGATGATACTCACCACTTTTGTTATATTTCCGGCTGAGTGGACCAATCCAAGTGAACAGAAAAGGGGGGGGAAGAAGAAGTGGACCTAGGGAGGTCTGGAAAAAGGGAAAAACAGGTAACATAAATGAAAAAATATACTGTTGAATAAATTAGTCTAATATGAGATCCAAGAATTACCCGTGAGGAGGGAAAATTTTCCCCATCAAGGGATATGGGGCCATCGTCAATCGATCACATGATAATAATGGTCGGTCGAGGAAGGCACAGTGGGGCACAAGGAACTACCGTGCAAAGAGGGAAAAACCCTATAACAGAGCACCACTAAGATGCTTTGAGTCTAAGCTCACTCGGCTAATTGAATAAAGTAAATGAACAATTCATTTCAGTCATAGCTGAGGATGATTGCAACATTTTAAACACGATTAATTAATTATTAGAACTGAGGAAAAAAGTATCATTAATATTTTGTTCAGATATTGAATTAATAAAGATGTAATTTAATGCTATGGAAGGGGGAAATAAAGGGATGAGCTGGGATGTAGTTGCATAAATAATAACTTGTGAACCTACAAATCCCATATTAATTTAACTGATGAAGGGTGGGGAAAGACAAATTCTTATTCCTAATTTAAACTCAGAGATAGCAGAAGAGCTAACTAGCGACTGTTATATACAAGTAGAAATATTGAACGTGTTAGACCATAACTTAAGCTAATAAAGAGCTTAAAGATTATAGCATATAATGGATTAGAGTTGAATAAATAACTAAACTGATAGAAAACTGGTCTATCAGGGGCTGTTTGATTGGAGGGGATATCCTCTCATGTCATATTTTTCAATAATAACCGCTTGCCGACCGCCTCACGCAGGTATACTGTGGCAGAAGGGCACGTACAGGCAAAACCACGCACCTGTACATTCCCCTTTAGGAGGTGGTCAGCGGACGCGCGCGACAAGCTCCGTGAGTCGGGTTGCGGGTCCCGCGGACTCGATTGCTGCGGGGATACCCTCGATCGCCTCACGGGGAGAAAGAACGGGGAGATACTAACGTAAACAAGCATCTCCCCGTTCTGCCTAGTGACAGTGTCACTGTTCTCTGCTCCCTGTCATTGGAGCAGAGAACAGTGACGTCACACACACAGCCCAACCCCCTGACAGTTAGAAACATTCCTTAGGACACACTTAACCCCTCCCCGCCCCCTAGTGGTTAACCCCTTCACTGCCAGTGTCATTTACACAGTAATCAGTGCATTTTTTTAGCACTGATCGCTGTATAAATGACAATGGACCAAAAATGTATCAAAAATGTCCGATGTGTCCGCCATAATGTTGCAGTCACAATAAAAATCGCTGATCGCTGCCATTTAAAAAAAAAACAATTATTAATAAAAATGCCATAAAACTATCCCCTATTTTGTAAACGCTATAACTTTTGCGCAAACCGATCAATAATCGCTTATTGCGATTTTTTTTACCAAAAATAAGTAGAAGAATACGTATCGGCCTAAACTGAGGAAAAAAATTGGTTTTTTTATATATTTTTGGGGGATATTTACTAAAGCAAAAAGTAAAAAATAATGCGTTTTTTCAAAATTGTTGCTCTATTTTTGTTTATAGCGCAAAAAAAAAACCCTGCAGGGGTGATCAAATACCACCAAAAGAAAACTCTATTTGTGGGAAAAAAGGACGTCAATTTTGTTTGGGAGCCACGTCGCTTGACCGTGCAATTGTCAGTTAAAGCGATGCAGTGCCGAATCGCAAAAAGTGCTCTGGTCAGGAAGGGGGTAAATTCTTCCGGGGCTGAAGTGGTTAAATGAGATTTCACAGGTTTGGGTGTGAAGTGATAAGGCTTAAATACTTAAACATGTTTCTGTTTGAACTAAGATTTAACAATTAACTATTAATACTAAAGGGTCCTTTAGGAAATGTTATAACCTCAGAACATAAAGGAAAATCTGTTAAATATCCCATTAATGGCTATGGCTCAAGTATTCAGTGTTAATACTCAAAATATATGGGAAAAGGACTATGAAATCCAAATGGGGTCTATGTGACACCGTCTCTTATTATCAGTCCATAGAGTCTTCCTGTTCCAGTGGAGGGGAGGCAATACGGCTCCTCGTTAGCCTGATGGTTTCCAGGAGTGTTGAATGTAGATCTTCTACAGGTAACGTTAGTAGATTGTGACTTATCTACTAGGTGTAGATCTTGTAAAACCAGCTGCAATTCTTCAGGAGATCTGCAGGTAAATCTAGAACCTTGATGTGTGAATCTGATGGAGAATGGGAATCCCCATTGGTAAATAATATGGTGATTCTGTAGTACAGTCAATTGGGGCTTCTTCGATCGCCTCTTATTGATGGTCAGCTGGGACAGGTCAGTAAATAACTGATAGTCATGACCTTGAAAGGATAGGTTATGTTTTTCTCTGGCTGCTGACATCAATTGTTCCTTTGTGCGATAGTAATGAAGTTTCGCTATGATATATCGCGTGGAGGGCCATCTATTTTCTTTGGCGCCAATGCTCGGTGGACCCTATCCATCTCCAGGCGCTCAATAGGTATAGTCGGTTGTAGCTCCTGAAATAGGGCTGTTATCGTCGAAGGTAAATCAGTTACCGTCTCAGGAATTCCTCTAATATGAATGTTTGAACGCCTGGCCCTATTCTCATAATCTTCTAATCGGGATTGAAGTGTGAAATTCTCCTCTTTAAGGTTTTCTATTTCTTTCATAGTATCTTGTACAGAAAGTTCAATTTCTTCAAATTTATTTTCCAATACATCAGTATGTGTGCCCAGTTCTCTCATGGAGGACGTTTTAAACTTGTTTCTGCTGCCTCCTAGCACTATTTTACCTGAGTCAGTTCAATCCCCGGGGTCACGGGAATAAGCCCAAGGTAGTGATGGAAGTTATACCGGCAGGTTCAGGCTGTATGGTGGGTTTTCCCTCAGTCACGGAGCGGAGCTCTAACGGCACATTACCGCTCAGTTAGACTCCGTGCAAGAGCCCCCTCGCTGTCATGTTTTTTCATTCAGCCCACTGGGTTGAACAAAAAAAAACTACTAGGCTTAAGGAGGGGGAGAAAAGCGCTAGATGATGCTGGTTGACCTCCAGCCAGGGATTGAAACTAACTTGCTGCAGCTTCTAATGCACACTGTGAGAAGGTAACTGCAGTGAAATCAGAGTAAGTTATTTCAGTACAGGAGAGAAGCCTCGTCAACTGTGTAATACTGAATGTAAGGCTGAAATTCAGCTTTACAGAGAGGGAGCCGTGGAAGATCCAGAAAGTTAATACTTGTAAGTTAAAAACCGTAAAGAGTCACTGCCTGTTGGCCATTTCTGATTTGTGATCACTTGGATATGTCTGGTTGCCAGATATCACTGATTTCTAAGAAAAATCACACTCTAAGTACTTGTTTTTTATGGTATATTTGAGTATGGTATATTTTAGAGAGCATATGTATACATACTACAATTTTTTTTTGGTAGAATATAGGAGGGTTAAAACAGTATTTGTGTTTTTTTTTCAATTTTTTTCCCATCTGTCTCATTAGAGAAATTCTCCTTCACTTCCTGTCTGGTAGACTCAACAGGAAATGAGAGGATATCTTCCCAATGAGAGGAAGCTCCCCTCCTAGACAGTCATAAGGGAATAAGGGTCCCCATTGAAAGACTTCTCTTCCTGTTCTGCTTTTTGGAGTCACCCTCCCTATTATAGCCAATGACACTGGTGATCAGGATCATTCGAGAAAGTAAATCTCCCTAAGGCCCCTTTCACACTTGTGCAACTTGTCCTGCGACTTAGGACACAGGCATTCCCTGAAATTGCATCAAAATCGTGTCCGCAAAATCGCGTGACTTTGAAGAGACGGTAGTGTGAAAGGGGCCCAATGGGGATATAGACAGCAACAGAAAGCTGACAGTGATTCTAAACCATCATCACCCTATCCAAATCTTAAAAAAAGTTTTGCCTTTAGTTATATTTTAAAGTAACCTGTTACACAAGTATCAGCAAGTGTGAGTTTTTAGTCAATGCACATCCCTTTTTTTTGAGTATGAACATAAACTGGTGTCCAATTGGTCACTTATAATAACCACAGCTAGTGTAAATATGGTTATGTCTTTCTTCTTTAGCTGAACCTCAAAGTTCTCAGTACTGACTGCGCACTTTCAGGTTCATGTACAATAATTTGGCAGCAAAAGCAAGGATCAGGAACAGATGGAGATCAGTTCAAAATCTCCATCTCCTAGTAAACAAAGCAGACCTTGATAGTCTAATTATATATACATTATAGTTATTCATGTACAGGTTAGAGAATGTAAAATAAGATGGTAAAGTTACATTTTAGTTTAATGTGATACTATACCTGCCCCATTTAGTTCACAGAAATAGGTTCACTTTAATAGCCAACACCCCTCCACTTAGCATACCTATTACCCCTTCACTCCCCAACCTACTGTTTGCCTGGCAGAGACAAGTGGAATGTTCGGTACTTCTGGATATGGTGAAGCATGTGCCTATTCCCCTTTCTCTCGTGATGTAGTGATGGTGGGTGTCTAAGTAGCCAATTGCCATTCCTGGAAGCTTTAACATTGGGGGGGGGGGGGTCCTTACATATGGTTTGCTCACTTCACTGTTGTAGATGAATGGGGCAGCAAAGGAGAGTGAGAAAGGTAAATATGAGCAGACAGGGTTTATTAGATGGATATGTTTCTTTGCTCTGAGTAAACAAAGTTACAGGTTCACCTTAACTCACAGTATTCTGACAAGAAGCTTAGGTCAGTGCAGGCGCTGTTCAGACAGAATCATATAAGATAGAAAGTCGGGGTAGCTAGCAGACAGATAAAAACCTACAATGCGTCTCACATAAGTAGCATTTAGGATTTACTGGAGAGTAATTTAAGCAATGATATACATGCTATAGCCATGGCAGGTGAACAGTATGCACATAAAACCAACCCATCAATATTTTCCCAACTGTGTACACTCTGAAATAAATGTTTTTTGTTTTTTTTATAAAATTGGGGACATGCACACTTTATTTCATGGCTCAAGATCTTTTATTCAGTGTTGCCAACTGTCAGTATTTTTACTGCCAGCCAGTAAAAAATTGGCACTTTTCTCCTGCCAGTAAATGTCAGTGACAGGAAAAGGTTGCCAGTTAAAAATATGTCTGTGATGCCCACTTGAGTGCCTGCTACAGAATGTTCAGGCGGCACCAGCGAGGGACGGGTCTGGTGGAGGCGGTGCCTGAGTGTGTCGTGTGATATTATGGTGCAAGGGAGCTGAGCAGAGCAGCCGAAACCTCCTGTGTGGGTCTGCAGGATGGGAGCAAGGCAAGCCAGGAGTTGGACTGTCAGTGGAGTGTCACCTGGTGTGGAGAGAGACTGTCACTGTGACTCAAGAAGGGACATGTCGTGTCGGTGAGGTGTCATCATCATCTGTGCTACTGTACACTGCTGTCAGTGTCACTGTGAGAGTCAATTTCATGTTTGTGTGCCGGTCCATTCTAATTTCTTGCCCTCCTTGTCCTCCTTGCCCTGAGCTACTTATTTACTATATCGAAAATAAAATAGGAAATATGTTTTTTGCCTTAATCTACCCTAAATTACACTGCTAATTGCATATCATACTTGTCTGTAGCCTAAATAATGAGATTTGCACTGAATACCGTAATTTTGTAACTTTTGGAAATGCCAGTAAAAACTTGAATGTGCCAGTAAATTCTGGGTGTTGTGTCAGTAAATTTCAGTCTGGTAGGTTGGCAACACTACTTTTATTAAGCCTGTATCCTTCGCAATCTACTAGATACAAAAGTTTGCCTCAAAAGACATTGCAATCCAAGATCAGTTTACCACTTTGGAACCCAAGAATGTTTTACCTTCAATGTGCTGTCTCTGCAGTATGTGAGATCCAGTTGCATCTATAGGTATAGCCTATGTGGTTCTCTGGTTGATTGTTTTTTTTTATTATGCTGTCATCTTTTGACCATTTTTTGTATTGCATGTTATTATTTGTATTCCCTTCCCCTTCTTGTGAAGTCATTTCTTTTTCCTTTGTGTGAGCTTCTCTATTTCCTTCCATCTCCCAAGACACACATTGTGGCTAGGAAAGCCAATACTCCTTTTTGACCACCTTAAATGCTTGAATACCAAGTCTATCTCATCTTATCGCGTTGCCTTAATATTTTGCTTACAATAAAGACATTCATTGATTTCAAGTATTTGGTGACTTCAGCTATCTGACGAAAATTGCCCACAGTGATTGTCACTACTATACAGGTCAGGCATGGAGATCTCGGGAAAGGATAGTCATTATCACAACAACTGGAATGAGAATATTCAAATTTCAAGTCAGAGTTTACCACATGGTATAGCACTCCTGCCCAACGTGATGTGGACTCCACAGCATTAATCCAGAGGTGCTAGGTGCGGCTACAATGTAACAAACAGATAATTAAAGATGCACTCACAGCATACTTTTGCTAATACGATTTCATGTAAAGCTATGTGAAGCTGGATGCCAACAGAGTCTCCAACAAGGCCTTTCTCAACTATGCATTTATGAAACCTTCAGAAGTTTCTAGAGGTTTCTTGAGCAATGAGGGGTGGCAGATTGACCTCCCAACTAATGGTGTCTCCTTAGTTCTGGAGGCAAAATCACCCAGTAGAGCTAATGGTATGGCACCAGTGGATATTCTCTTTTTGTCTCTCAGATAAGTAACCACTAAATATGTTGTAATGCAAGTTTTTTACCATAATGCATAAAACATGCAGAAAGCTTGATTTTCTAAAAAATGCAACAGACTGCCATCTAACACAATGCACTTCGTAGATGACAACTAGTTTTCATACACTTTTAGCACTCTTTGTTCCTACGTTGTAGATCACATAAAACAGGATGATGAGAAGGGGTCCTTAATTTTCAACATTGCCTGGAGTGTGCCTTTAAAAAGTAACATAATCACTAGTCCAAAGAAGCCTTAACATGTTACTATGAACAAAATCAAAAATCAAATATACGATGCAGTCTAGCACAGCAGTCCTCCTATAACATAATTGTATTACCTGTTGATCCTGCCAGTCGAACTATTATTTTTCCACTTGTAGTGGAACTCAACCCTCCTATCTCACTATCTGCTTAGGGAGGTGCCATCTTAGCCTCTATTTAGGTCTGCAGTTGCCATAGTGCTACACAAGTGACACCTTTCATTCATTGTATGAGGTACAAGTAGCATGTGTGTGGTTTCGACTCACTTAGATATTATTTTTTATTCATTTTGGATATATTGTGGAAGCTTTTTGAGCTTAATGTTATTTAACACTGCACTTTTTGGATTGACACTTTAAAATGTGACAGTTATCACCAGTGGCATGCCTTGAATGTAGCATACGCTGCGCATTTGCTGTAGGCAGAATGTAAATAAAAACACAGCAAAAACCAACCTTGTGGTTGTGATTGATTGAATTATTGAGCACTTCTAACTTGAGCTTTTTTTTGGGAAACAATAAAATCTCCAATGCTTACCTCTTGTCTAGCGGACTGACATCTGCTAGTCCCAGCATCTTCTCCCCAGCTTCTTCTGGGTGCCAGCCTTCAGCCACCTTAATTGACAAGAGTGGGGTGACACAATTCAGTCATCCTGCCACACAGGCAATGTACCAGAAATAAAATGAGCAGAAGAGACATTTCCTGTCTCTTTTGTAGTAAATAGCCTGCCTGCTTGTAAGTTTTTCAATTTTGACTTTCGTTCCACTTTAAATGGGTGGGTTTAATTCCATTTAATAGCAGTTTATCTAAATCTTAAGCTTACTAAACTAACCTTAAAGTGGGCTTTGTGTGAACCAGCACCCTCCTGGTTTAAAAAGGGGTTCAAGGTGCACATATGTAGGTATATGTATATGTCTGAGAGAAAATCCTCTTCTTCCATATTCCAAGTGGGCACCTTTACTTAAAGCAGAGTTCCACCCATTTAAAAGTCAGCAGCTATCAAACTCAGCCACTGTGCCATCAAATGCAGCCACCGTGCCCATCAAATGCAGCCAATGTGCCATCAAACGCAGCCACTGTGCCATCAAACGCAGCCACTGTGCCCATCAATTGCAGCCATTGTGCCATCAAACGCAGCCACTGTGCCCATCAAATGCTGCCACTGTATCATCACATGCTGCCACTGTGCCCATCAAATGCTGCCACTGTGTCATCAAATGCTGCCACTGTGCCCATCAAATGCAGCCACTGTGCCCCATCAAATGCTGCCACTGTGCCCATCGAATGCTGCCACTGTGCCCATCGAATGCCGCCACTGTGACCCCCCCACCAGCTCTGCCCGGCACTTATCCTGTCTTGGCGTCCCTGACAGCGCCAAGCGGTGTCCTTCATGTGTCCCTTCCCATCCTCTCCTCCTGATAGGTGTCCAATCACAACGACTTTCATTTCAGCCAATCAGGTGACGGGTAACAGACCCGAGCACCTGACTGGTGGAGAGGCGGTTCAGTGTTAGGAAAATTAATATTCATTTGTCCGAAAAGGGGCTGGGCGTCTGAATAGGCGGTGGCAGCGGCGACCATGGATAGATTCATGCTATGCATGAATTTATCCATTGGTCATAGAGAGGGTGGCTGGAGAGAGGAGGCGGCGCCCTTAATGGTCGCACTGTCACTGCTGCGCGCTGTGAATAACCAGGCAAACTTCTGGGACCTGTGACATGTTCCCGAAGATTGCAGGGAAGGAGGGGGAGAGGTGAACTTCCTTCTGGTGCCGCAGAGCCCCGGGAGGAAGAGAGAGCTGGGTGCCTCTAAAAAGAGGGTATCCACTCCTCCCCAAAAAAAAATTACATGCCAAATGTGGCATGCAAGGGGGTCACCATCACTTAAAGCAGAAGTTCCATTTTTTGGGGGGAACTTCGCTTTAATGAGGAGGAATAAACACTATATTGTGAGGTAGTAGGGCTTAAAGTCTGCTCCAACTTAGGCCGGCCATACACGGTTCAAATCGATTCAAACTGTTAATGGGCAGGCTGAATGTACCAAGCTGATCGATTGATCAACTTGGGTACAACCAGCCTGCCGGATTCCCTTGCGATTATCACTATCGGCTGCTATAGCTGCGAGCAATAATTACTGTCTTCTCCACTGTCCCTGCCCCCTGCCAGGAGCAGACATTTGCTCAGCAGGAGGGATTGCCGAGTAGCATTATCTGTTTTGATGGGGGAATCTTGCGAATTTCAACAGTCGTTGGCTGTTTGACAGTCCTGTTTAAAGTATACAGCAGTGTTTCTCAAATGGGATGCCATTTAAGTTCTACTGGCATGCAAAGAAATTTGCACCGTGTATGGCCTGCCTTCGAGAATATTTGCATATCACATGAATTCCTTTGGTTACACTTTATGAAGTTTAAAACATTTTCATCTCTTTACTTTTTGAGTGGAATATTTCCACAAAAAAAGTTCCTATAAAAGTAAAGGCAGCACTGCCTTTGAGACACCATAATTAAAGATAGCAGGATATTTGTAAAGGAGAAGAATCTAGGAATAAAGTGTAGGGTAGTGTAGTTGGAGTTTTTCTGTAGGGAGAATGCCTGTCAGGTGGAATGCTGTATGAAAAGCATGCAAAGGGGAAGATTTGTTGTTGCTAATAGCAAACAGCTTTCAAATGTCATTTTTAACTTGCTAGTTTTAAAAAATGAATAATGGAAATCAGAAATGTTTCCCTAGCCAATGTTCCCTATACCAGGCCTTAGGACCTGCTTGAAATATATGTCCTGCGCCCTAGTGATGATACATCCATTCAGTAATGACTTCCTGTTAACTAAACAGTAGGATTCAAACTAATATTATTATTATTTTGAAGTTGTTGGCTGCTTGACAGACCTGTTTAAAGTATGCAGCAGTGTTTCTCAACTGGGATGCAATTTAAGTTCTACTGGGATGCTGCAAGAATGAGACCCAGTTTTCCCTGGCTCAGCCTCATACCTTGCAATGGTGTGGGGGCGGGCCAGCCAACCAATGATGCTCTAGGGCAGTTAGCACCATGGCAACTCATGATGCTGATCCAGGCAGATGGCATGCAGGGCTAACCTGCTAATTCAGGTGAGGACAGACATCTGTCTCCTCTCTACCTGATTTACTTACTGCCCACTGCTGCATTGATGGATTCAAATGGTAAGGCTTTGGTGTGAACAGAGGAGTGCGCAGATAGGAGGACTCTGATGTATAGGAAGGACTCTGACATGTAGGAGGGACTCTGATGTATAGTACGGGCTTTGATGTATAAGAGGAACTCCGATAATATAGGGGGCTCTGATAACTCAATGGGGGGGACTCAGATGTATAGGGAGGACTCTGATGTATAGGAAGGACTCTGACATATAAGAGGAACTCTGAAGTTATGGGGGACCTCTGACATGATGGAGGGCCCCTGGTGTGAAGGGGGCTCTGACATGATGGGGGGCACCTCTGATATGATGTGGGGACTTCTAATGTGAACGGATGACTTCCTATACACATTATCCTAGACTCAGGTTTCCCATTGATGAAAAACATGTCTTAATTATTTTTTATATTTTAGACTGGGTGCCTTGGGATTTTGCATACTTTTAAATCTGAATTCCAGGAACTTAGCAACTTTGCAAAAAGGGCAGGCACATTATGCATGAAGCCCAATTAGGTGTATGCCATCTCTGCTTATTGCATTTCCAGAGGATACACCCTATCTGTGAAAGGAGAGAAGCACACACAGTAGCTATATCCGCCCCTCCCCCTCTGCTGCCTGTTCACAGAAGCCTTTGTATTTTTTGAATGAGTTCACAAAATACAAAGGCTTCTGTAAATGGGCAGAATGAAGGGAAGGGCAGGCATAGCAGTTTCAGCAATTCTGCTCTTGAAGGAATTGAGACCACAGCGAGCAGCGTTGGAGCTCCAGAAGTTATCTTCCTGGAGCACAATAAATCTTTCAGATGTGAATAATAGACATAAGAGTAAGAGGCAGCAGGCACCTTGGAATGCCCTGTACACACAATAGGATTTTCCAAAGGAAAATGTGTGATTGGACCTTGTTGTCGGAAATTCCGACCGTGTGTAGGCTCCATCACACATTTTCCATAGGAATTTCAGACACACAAAGTTTGAGAGCTTGCTATAAAATTTCCAACAACAAAATCCGTTGTCGGAAATTCCGAACGTGTGTACACAAATCCGACGCACAAAGTTCCACGCATGCTCAGAATAAATTAAGAGACAAAAGCTATTGGCTACTGCCCCATTTATAGTCCCGACGTACGTGTTTTACGTCACCACATTCAGAACGATCGGATTTTCTGACAAATTTGTGCGACCGTGTGTATGCAAGACAAGTTTGAGCCAACATCCGTCGGAAAAAATCCATGGATTTTGTTCTCGGAATGTCCGATCAATGTCCAACCGTGTGTACAGGGCTAGACTTAACATATGGTATGCCTGCTGTTTTTGAAAAGTATCTGAATTTTCGGAATTCAGCTTTAAAGGCTGCCACAACTGAAAAAAAGGTTAAACACAGTTATATAGTGTTCAGGTGTAATAAACGGAACTTTAGGTTAAGTTAAACAGCGTGTTATGTTTATGTAGAACTTTAGTTACAGTTTATCCTCAATAAACACATTGCTAAAATAGCAAGTGTCTAAATAAGATTTTATTGACTGCTGTAAAAAAAAAAGAGTTGCGGATTTATAAATTAGTGAACAGTAGTTTATAACTGATATGTTGAAACACAAAAAATTCTGATTATCCCAAGTATGACACCCACATTTTAAGTTTAAATAAACATGAGGGCCAGTGAACCAAAGCACTGCAACCCAATTTCCAGGCTCCAGGCCTCTTATGTTTAGAATGGAACAATCCCTAAGGTACAGCCTCAGGCTGTCTAAGCTTAATAATGAGGCCAACCTTGGGAAACCTATTGCTTAGAACACTTTTAACAAACAGCTGATTTTGCAGCAGTTGCAGAAATGGAAGCAGGAATTAGGATTCACTAGTTATGTTTCTGTGACTCTCAGTTATGGGTCAGTGAGTTTTGTAAATAATTCAGAAGTCTGCTTCTATATTTTTTTCACTTATCATTTATGCATTGCATTATCTGTGTATCCCTCAAAAGAAAGGCTAGTACCAAATAAGCGAATTTCCCTCACCCAGTATCCAGGCCGTTCTTTCGCTTTTCCCTGTCACTGTCAATGATAACGTCTCAGCAGACTTCGTAGAGAGCGTGCTTACCTAACAGCAATTGTTCTCAGACTGCCCTTTCTAACAAAAATTGCTATGGTACACGAAAAGGTGAGAACGTTTTTGATGTTGTGTGTAGACATTTCTGTAGCTTTCCAATTAAAATTCTTCAAATCACACATGAAGATAAAAGATAGAGTTTAATCAAGTAAAATCAAAGGGTTAGTTCACCTTTCCCCAAAACTGCCTGTGCAGGTAAGGCATAACTGTAGATGAAAACAACTGTGCAGCTTTGATTAAAGATGGATAATGTCCCCGTAGATGTAAGCCATTGATGACCTCCTGGAGCCTGGCCGAAAAACTCACAGCAGCTCTGAGTTTACAGCTACTGTGGCAGGGACTGCGCATGCAAAGGAATTTGAATTGGAGGGAGCTTGCGTCTATGACAGTAGGGCCGAGCAGCAGTTATGGCAGTGATCACTTTAGCAACATCTTAGCAACAAGGAAGGATGGGGGAAGACCATTTCTGAGAGTTGTCTGCCAGTTTCTGGGAGATACTTAAATGGCCTACACCTATCAGGTGTATTATTCAACTTTAATCAAAGCTGCACAGTTGTTTATCACCTAGAGATGTACCTTACAGTACTTGCATAGGCAGTTTCTTGAAGCAGTGAACTAACCGTTTCGATTTGAACCCCATCAATGTCACTAGTTGCTGTACAACCCCAGACTTCATTGTGTTTAGCCAAAAAGTTATGTTTATTTGGGGAATGCTAAACTCGTACCAAGCCAAACAAACTGTTCTGGTCTATGATTAGTTAGACATCTCTATGCCCTCATCTAGGGCCAGTCATCCGCAGGTAATCGCGGCATGATTACATGTGAACAGCCACTAATGGCTGCAGGCGCTGTAAGGCTCCCATTGCTTTGAATGGGGCTTCCCACCCACAGCTATTCATAGGAAACCCCGCCGAGTCTATGGATGGTAATCAAAGTCAGCCCCAGGCACAAGTGTGAATGAGATCTAATTGTCCAAGCTTCCTAAGTTTGTTCTACTTAGTTTGAAATTCTCGTACTGTAGCTGCTCTGTTACTGAATGCTCTTGAATCAACCACTATTTTCCCAGTTCAGTAAGAAACCCTTTTTTTCTGAATATAGTTGATCTTGATGTTGTCCATTAGTTAGTGACCAGCTCACCGGAAAACTCAGCAAATTGGTTAAATAACCAAAAAGCTTTACTGTTAAGCTTTCAAATGTATATACTGAGAATAAAAATCTGCAAATGACTTTCAGATGCTTCCGTCGGGACCTGAAACGGCGAATGGAGGCGTACCGCTCCTGCTGTGAGCCGCTGCATGTTCTAGCGTGAACCCAGCCTTAAGCACAGCTGATAGGCTAAATCATTTCACTGAACAAAACAAGGTTTTGTGGGTTACAAGCTAATGCCTATAATTATTATTAGCCAGCATCAGACACTCTTTGCCCTCCCATCTGATTGATCTCAGGAAATAGCAATCACCTGTGTTTTAAATTGTTAAAGATGTACTATTGTGCCCCTTAATTTAACACATTCTGCTCTACCTCCATTCATCTTTAATAATGATTAAAAGGCAAAATATAAAAATCCCTTTAAATAACATGCTTGGAGATGACTTAAGGGATGGCTTGGGGATGGCTTCTTGGCGCATAAAGTGGCACAACTGTAGGATGTACACCAGTAAAAGTGACATTTAAAAAAAAATAGCAGCTACTAAATGACATATTCTTCCCGCTTCTGTCTGTAAACAAAGAATCCAGGAGATCCCTGGTGACATCATAGGCCACATACAGTATGGTCATTAATAAATGTGGTCAATGACATCACCCAGCATACCCGTCCCGTGTGTTGGCATTTGGCAGCCAGCTATCATTTGTGGCGAGAGTCCAGCAGGAGAGGATTGTTTTTGTGTTGGCGGGTCATCAAGGAATTATTTGTTGTGATAAATGATGAATCTACATTGCTGGACTATGTGAATGATATTGGATGTACATAGTGAAACATGTTTTTTAGGGTGTCTGCATGTTTACTTTGTAAAATTTTTTGTAACAAGAGGTAACAAAAAACGAGAGGTACTATGTATTGTCCAGCAAAGGTGACAGAAGGCTGAGAAAAACCATTTAACACTGACAATGGTGAGCTTTTATTAATTTGTATAAAACCTTTATCTAACTGTTGCTGTAACTGTTTAAAGTGATATTAAAATCTTTAAAAAAAATAAATAAATAAATATGTTATACTTACCTACTCTGTGCAGTGGTTTTGCACAGAGCAGCCCCGATCATTCTCTTCTCAGGTCCCTCTCCAGCGCTCCTGGCCCCTCCCTCCTGTCGATTGCCCCCACAGCAAGCAGCTTGCTATGGGGCACCCAAGCAGAGCTGCGGCTCTGTGTGTCTTTTCAGCCATGGGTGGGCCCAGCCCCCTCTTTCTCCTCATTGGCTCACTGACTTTGATTGACAGCAGCAGGAACCAATGGCATCCACTCCTATCTCAGCCAATGATGAGGGTGAGTTATGGACAGCGGTGACTTATGTGCAACATCGCAGGATCAAGTTGGGCTCAGGTAAGTATTAGGGGGTCTTCTGCACACTGAAGGTTTTTTTATCTTAATGCATTCTATTCATCTAACAAACTTACATACTCACCCATGTGGATGCAGAATTGGTCAGATGCTGCAGCTGTCCCCCGCCAGATCTAAGATCAAGAACTGAGTGGTCACATGACCACTGGTTCTTGGTTTTCACTAAGCAGAGAGTGGTGACTGTTAATCACCGACTCTCTGCTCTGCCCCTCCAGCGATAACTGGATCACCAGACTGTAATGCCCTGTACACACGATAGGATTTTCCGATGGAAAATGTGTGATAGGTCCTTGTCGTCAGAAATTCTGACCATGTGTAGGCTCCATCACACATTTTCCATAGGAATTTCCGACACACACAGTTTGAGAGCAGGCTATAAAATGTTCCGACAACAAAATCAGTTGTCGGAAATTCCGATCGTGTGTACACAAATCCGACGCACATAGTGCCATGCATGCTCAGAATAAATTAAGAGACGAAAGCTATTGGCTACTGCCCCGTTTATAGTCCCGACGTATGTGTTTTACGTCACCGTGTTCAGAACGATCGGATTTTCCGACAACTTTGGGCGACCGTGTGTATGCATGACAAGTTTGAGCCAACATCCGTCGGAAAAAATCCATGGATTTTGTTGTCAGAATGTCCAATCAATGTCCGACCGTGTGTACAGGGCATAAAGAGAACAGGAGCAGCTGGCTCAGGCTCTCAGGTGCATTGAGAGGCTGAGTCAGCTGCTGGTCAGGCATTTGGGTAAATCCCAACATTATTGTCAGGATCCCTGCACAGCCAGCTCCATGATATCAGTGCTGGATGTACACCAGCATATTAAAACACTTTCCAGCTGCTTGGTTGGTTGAGTTGTAGGCTCCAGTAGCCTTTTACTGGACTCATTATGTCTTGTTTGCTAAAGAAAACATACAGTGTCTTTAATTCATTAACACATGGCAGTCTATTTGTGCTATTTGTGTTTTCTTAATAAATGGTAAAACAGCCATCATGTCTATCATCCCATAGTTTAATTGATCACTTATAGTGCATTACATAATTGAATTTCCCTGTTTAGGCTGTTAACAAAAGATGGATTTTAGTAGATTAATTACATTATTACTACTTAACTTCCAAATCTACATGAAACCTGCTAAATCAAATGTTAATGGCCCTGTTTTGATAGCAGGGATGCCATAAAATATCCTAGGTATGATTTATACTGAGGATATGCGTCAAAGCTTTAAGAGTACACTGAAAATAAAGCAGCAGTGACATCTAGTGGTAGCTGCTTAGTTTAGGTCCTAAGGACATAACTACACAGAATAAAAACTTTGACATGATCATTCTATGACTACATAATAATACCTTTTCAAATACAAAACTTCTTAAAATGTAATAACAGCTGCACTAAACACAAATATATTAGACACTCCAGAACAATTGTAGGCCAGTAAAGCAGAAGTGAAGGAAAATCCCAAAAAATGGTGAGGGGAGGAGAGGGAAAAGCGGAACTTCCTTTTTTAATTGAAGTTCAGCTTAGCCCTTGTTCACATTGGAGCGATTTGTCATGCAATTTGACAGGTCAAATCTCTTAAAAAGTCCCACCCTTTTGCCAGCAATCGCACTGTTAAAAGAAAATAGTAGTTCCTTTTGGCAATTTTGGGTGTGACTTGCATAGACACCTGTGCATGAAGCTGCGCAGATGTCTTTCAAGTCACACCCGAAGTCGCACTGACATGTGGCTTTGAAATCATGCGATTTCAGATGAAGTTGCATGATTTTAAAGCCGCGGTCAAAGTGAACGAGGGCGAAGGTTAGTAGGGAAGTCACCTCTGAGAAGTTTCAAGGTGATGCACAGAGGTTTTTCCATTGAGAAAGAACCAATGAAGTGTGATTTTACATTAATCTTTTTTTTTTTTTTTTTTTTTTTTTATACACAAAGCAAGCCACCTTGAACTGACCTTTTACAGCAGGTGCCTACAGACATTAGACCATAACGCATTCTGGCTGAAATGGTCCAAAATGATTGCCTATGGTTACCCTTATATCAGAACAGAAATGGTTGCTATGGTTCTCCTAACATAAGGATGCCTGTTAAGATGTCAAACTCCAGACAAACTATTTTAGCAGTGTTCTTTAACCACTTGATCTCCATAAGGTTTTACCCCCCTTCATGACCAGAGCATTTTATTGCTTTTCAGCACTGCGCTAACTTAACTGGCAATTGCTTGGTCATGCAACAATGTACTAAAAAGAAATTCTTATAATTTTTTTCACACAAATAGAACTTTCTTTTGGTGGTATTTGATGACCACTGGGTTTTTTTATGTGATATACTGTAAGTGAAAAAAGGCCAAAAGGTTTGAAAAACACAATATTTTCTACTTTGTTATAAAACATATCCAATAAAATTACATGTCTTCATAAATTTAGGCCAAAATGTATTCTGCTACATTATTTTGGTAAAAAAAAATTCCAATAAGTGTATATTGATTTGCGTTAGAGTTATATTGTCTACAAACTATGGTATACAGCGGGTAAAATAAGTATTGAACACATCACCATTTTTCTAGGTAAATATGTTTCTAAAGGTGCTATTGACAGGAAGTTTTCACCACATGTCGGTAACAACTCATGCAATTCAGACATACAAAGAAACCAAAGCAAATACGTTCAGAAATTAAGTTATGTGTAATAAAATTGAATGACACAGGGAAAAAGTATTGAACACATGAAGAAAGGGAGGTGCAAAAAGGCATGGAAAGCCAAGACACTGGCTGAAATCTATCAGTAATTAGAAAGCAATCCTGCCCCTGGTCAGTGCAAATTTATATCAGCTTGTTCAGTCTCAACTGATGGCCTATAAAAAGGTGTCTCGATGGATAAAAGCAAAGAGCTCTCTCAAGACCTTTGCAACCTTATTGTTGCAAAACATATTGATGGAATTGGTTACAGAAGGATTTCTAAACATCTGAATGTTCCAGTGAGCACTGTTGGGGCCATACTCCGGAAGTGGAAAGACTATAATTTCACCATAAAATGGCCACGACCAGGTGCTCCTCGCAAAAAAAAAAAAAAAAAAACAGTGATTAAATACCACCAAAAGAAAGCTCTATTTGTGTTGAAAAAAACGATAAAAACTTCACTTGGTATAAAGAAAGTCTGAGAACTGACCCCTAACATAAACCACCTCCATCCCTAATATCAGAAAAAGAAACAAATGAACGTCGCCCACGGGACTTTAAATGAGGTGTAAATGGTGATCAAAGGGTAAACAGGTATAAAGGTACAAGTATTTTATTGAAAACAACAGCATAATCCATAATAGGACATGAGCATGGGTGAACAGGTTCATAAAACAGCAACTTTGCATAGTAGTCCTAAAACATAGCCATAATATAATAGTAATACATATAATACAGGTATGCATGGTACATCTCTAACCCGACGCGTTTCGCGAGCTTTCCTCGCTTCATCAGGGGCTGATGTGCATAACTGCTGTCTGTAAATACAGATTAAAGTAATTAGAGTATCGGTTATGATTGGGTAAAAGCAAGAAGCCAGAACCGGTCATCCCATACTTACTTGTAAGACCAAGGCTATAGGCACAAAACCCAGGTACGGGTCGGCGGAGGGCATGAGAGAGTGGACAGCCGGGCTGGTGACAGTCTGAGACTGACAGTGGGCGGGTGAGAGAGCGGACGGCCGGGCTGGTGACAGTCTGAGAGAGTGGGCGGGTGAGAGTCAGAGAGCGGACAGGCTGCTGGCCAATCAGGGAGCCGGCGGGCAGGGGAGCAGAGAGATGGCATCATCTCTCACCGCCCGCCCTGCATCCCTGCAGTTCCGCCCTCACTGTGCAGGCAGCCACGGGCAGCAGAGAGATTACATCATCTCTCTGCTGCCTGACTGGTAATCTGCTGCCTCACCCTCTGGGAAACAGAATGAGACAATTGTAGCAGGCAAGTGACAATCCGCAACGTGTGGCAGATGATGTGGTAAGTGACAATCTGCATCTGGTGGCAGGCGACGTGGCAAGTGACACGCTGCATATGGTGGCAGGTGATGTGGCAAGTGACAATCCGCAATGTGTGGCAGGCGACGTGACAATCCGCATCTGGTGGCAAGATGACATGGCTAATGACAATCCGCATCTGGTGGCAGGTGACGTGGCAAGTGACAATTGTAGCAGGCAAGTGACAATCCGCATCTGGGGGCAGGTGACGTGGCAAGTGACAAACCACATCTGGTGGCAGGTGACGTGGCAAGTGACAATTGTAGCAGGCAAGTGACAATCTGCATCTGGGGGCAGGTGACGTGGAAAGTGACAATCCGCAATGTGTGGCAGGTGACATGGCAAGTGACAATCTGCATCGGGTGGCAGGCGATGTGGCAAGTGACAATTGTAGCAGGAAAGTGACAATCCACATCTGGGGGCAGGTGACGTGGAAAGTGACAATCCGCAACGTGTGGCAGGTGAAGTGGCAAGTGACAATCCGCATCTGGTGGCAGGCAACGTGGCAAGTGACACGCTCGGGGCTCCCACTAATTCTGCATTATGGTGAGTTGAACTATTTCATTTTATACAACTATGTAATAATAAAAATAATGCGCTTCAATCATAACAACCATGGTGCTGTGATGATTGAAGCGCTAACACCAGCCATTTCCCTGATAAATTCCCCCAAAAAAAGTATTTTCTCGCAGCGCCCCTCCCGAGACTAGACTCTAGATCTGCCCCTGATCCCGGGCTGAGCTGCAAATTGGGGGAATAACAGGTGCTGCTGAATCTGGGGGCTGCCAATCAGGATTTGCAAGCACTCTGGAAGGCTACTATGGACTTTACAGTACTGTGCTCTATTAAAGTGGAGTTCCACCCCAAAAAATTTCATTAATGTACATGAAATAAATTAAAAAAAAACATTTGGAGAAAATACTCACCTTTTAATATAATACTCACCTCTTAATGCCTGTTGCTAGGGGGTCCCTCGTAATCTGCCTCCTTACTCACCTAGGCTCCTTACGTCACTTCCCTCGACAACGGAAGGGAGATCAGCTCTGCCCCCACCCTCTAGACAATCACCTGGGGCACGTCACAGGTCCCAGATGATTGTCCGGCCAGTCATGGCGTGTGGCGCAGCTCGCGCATGCACAGTGGGTGCCTGGCTGTGAAGCGCCCACAGTTACAATGCCCAAGAACATATTTGGGGGGCACACCATAAAATGTGGTTAAATTCAAGATGGTGCTGCCATAAGACCTACAAACAGTACAAAATATTTTACAGCGCACACATACAAGAATGACACTTCCTGCAGGGCTAGTTAAAAAGACGTGAACATATTAAAAAAAAACGCTATATGGGTAGAGATCAGTGTTTACAAACGTTTTTTATGTGTGTACCATCATCCCTAAAGTAGTAAACCAAAAAATATGTAGAAATGGGATTTTAAAGGTACCCCTGATATAGGAAAAGACATTATCTACTAAAAACATATCAAATATTTATTAAAGCAGTTTTACAAAAAAAATGTACGATAAAATGTGAGAACAGTTTTACATTCACAGTCAAAGGTATACATCCTCAACCTAATATTGACAATGAAAAAAACTGTGGTCACCAAGAGTTCAAAGCATAACCACGTCCACATAATTTCAACATGTTTCGCCCAGAAGGCTTCATCAGGAAAATGGACGAGGCTTTTCAATTATTCAACAACAATATTCACGATAAAAACAACCTTGGATGTTCAAAAGAGAAAGAGAGAAAAAGGTAAATACACAAAAAAAAATATACATAAAACATTCACATTTATGTAGCTTGAAAGCGCTTGTGCAACCATAACTCCACCAAAACCACCCTCCAGAAACAAAAACAAAACAGGAACAAAAACCATCCCACCCCCCATCCCACTCCCCCCCCCAAAAAAAACAAAAAACACCCAAACACCCCCTATCACACAGGCTCACACCCAACCCTCCCCTAGTACTCCCACCCAACACAACCACCGCGTCAACTCCATACCTCTGTTATAGAGTTCTGGGGAAGTCGCAGGATACGAGGCGTCAGCTGAGAGAAGAGGGGAGGAGGCGTGCCCCTAGAAATGACTCCCCCTGTGTAGTCCAGATGGATGCCTGAACACCCGTAGGGAGGGATGTATATTCTCATGGATGAAGATCATCACAAGCAAAGAGGATGATTACGGTATCTGTAACAGATATCATAGATAATAAAATTTCACACATATTGCGGGTGAAGAGAGGTAGACCACAAGACAAACTAGACAGTGGACACCACTCACCAACCCCCCGAAGAGTAGAAGAGTATTTGTATTGGGAGCTCATGAGGACTGAATGGCACAATATCAATTGTAAAAAAGCACCTGTGCAAGTGAAGACAAAGCTGCTCCACAGTTTCTGAAAAAGTATATAAAATGCATGTAGCTATGTTAAACTTCAATGCAACGAGGAACATATGTACGCTGCAGTTTTAAATCTTCAAGAACACCTGCTCACCTTGAAAAGATATCACATCGTTATGTAAGAAGCTACGTCACATTTCTATTGGCGCTGCTGAAAGGGCACCCTAAAGTAGTGGGCCACAAAAGATAATCACTTCCTATATTTAGAGAGAGAAAAAAAAAAAGGTAATGAGGAGGGGGAGGGGTGCTCCAGCCCAAAAAACCTGCTCAGGGCCTATTACAATATACAAGAACATATTTGGGGGGCACACCATACAATGTGTTTAAATTCAAGATGGTGCTGCCATAAGACCTACAAACAGTAAAAAATATTTTACAGCGCACACATACAAGAATGACATTTCCTGCAGGGCTAGTTAAAAACACCTGAACATATTCAAAAAGTACGGGGGTTTGGTCACACTATATGGTCATATAGTGCTAAGCCCACTTACTGCGACAAAGTACCCCGAATTAGTGGGTCCTACTCTAGTAATAGAATGGAAGATCCTTTGTCTCAACCGTGGGAGCTGACCATATAGTGTGACCAAACCCCCGTATTTTTTGAATATGTTCAGGTGTTTTTAACTAGCCCTGTAGGAAATGTCATTCTTGTATGTGTGCGCTGTAAAATATTTTGTACTGTTTGTATGTCTTATAGCAGCACCATCTTGAATTTAAACACATTGTATGGTGTGCCCCCCAAATATGTTCTTGTATATTGTAATAGGCCCTGACCAGTTTTTTTGGGCTGGAGCACCCCTCCCCCTCCTCATTACCTCTTATTAGTGGCCACCAGTGTTTAGGATGCCCTTCAGTTCTCCCACATAGAGGAGTTCAGCTCCCATGGTTGAGACAAAGGATCTTCCATTCTATTACTAGTGTAGAACCCACTAATTTGGGGTACTTTGTCGCAGTAAGTGGGCTTAGCACTATATGACCATATAGTGTGACCAAACCCCCGTATTTTTTGAATATGTTCAGGTGTTTTTAACTAGCCCTGCAGAAAATGTCATTCTTGTATGCAGTGGCGGCTGGTGAAGTTTTAGGATGGGGGGTGCCAGACCCCGCCCTTCCTTTTTGACCCCTCCCACTTGGTGAAAATGGGCGTGGTTTCAGCAAAATAGTGGGCGTGGCTCTAAGGTGGTGTGGTTAGCGTCTGAGATGAACGAGGGATGGAGGGAGAGGGAGAGAGGGACAGCAGGCCTAGATCCTACACAACAATAGAAATGTGTATTCTAGAAAGTTTAACAATCAGCAGATAAAGATACTCCAAACACCTGGTGTTAGCGCTTCAATCATCCCGGCACCATGGTTGTTATGGTGTCAGGATGATTGAAGCTCATTATTACTATTATTACATTGTAATATAAAATGAAATCGTTCAACTCATCATAATGCAGAATCAGTGGGAGCCCCGAGTGTGTCACTAGCCACGTCGCCTACAACCAGATGCCATCAGGTGTCACCAGCAGTCCCTTTTTACATGCAGCCTGTGTCACATCAAATGCAGCCTCTGTCACATAAAATGCAGCCTCTGTCTCCCCCCCAAATCCAAATGCAGCCTCTGTCTCCCCCCCAAATCCAAATGCAGCCTCTTTCCCCTCCCCAAATGCAGCCTCTGCCCCCCCTAATACAGCCTCTGTCCCCTTACATCAGAGTTGCCATCAGTGTCCCCCCACAGCATGTGTCCCCATCAGAGCCCCCCACAGCAGGTGTCCCCCACAGCAGGGTGTCCCCATCAGAGTCCCCCCACAGCAGGTGTCCCCATCAAAGTCCCCCCACAGCAGGTGTCCCCCATCATAGTCCCCCATCAGAGCCCCCCACCAGAGCCCCCCACAGCAGGTGTCCCCTATCAAAGCCCCCCACAGCAGGTGTCCCCTATCAAAGCCCCCCACAGCAGGTGTCCCCCATCAGAGCCCCCCACAGCAGGTGTCCCCCATCAGAGTCCCCCCACAGCAGGTGTCCCCCATCAGAGTCCCCCCACAGCAGGTGTCCCCCATCAGAGCCCCCCACAGCAGGTGTCCCCCACAGCAGGTGTCTCAATCAGAGTCCCCCCACAGCAGGTGTCCCCATCAGAGTCCCCCCAAAACAGGAGTCGTCCATCAGAGCCCCCCCACAGCAGGTGTCCCCCATCAGAGCCCCCCAACAGCAGGTGTCCCCATCAGGGTCCCCCCACAGCAGGTGTCCCCCACAGCAGGTGTCTCAATCAGAGTCCCCCCACAGCAGGTGTCCCCATCAGAGTCCCCCCAAAACAGGAGTCGCCCATCAGAGCCCCCCACAGCAGGTGTCCCCCATCAGAGCCCCCCAATAGCAGGTGTCCCCATCAGGGTCCCCCCACAGCAGGTTTCCATATCAGAGCCCCCCCCACAGCAGGTGTCCCCCATCAGAGCCCCCCACAGCAGGGTGTCTCCATCAGAGTCCCCCCACAGCAGGTGTCCCCCATCAGAGTCCCCCATCAGAGCCCCCCACCAGAGCCCCCCACAGCAGGTGTCCCCTGTCAAAGCCCCCCACAGCAGGTGTCCCCCATCAGAGTCCCCCCACAGCAGGTGTCCCCATCAGAGTCCCCCCACAGCAGGTGTCCCCATCAGAACCCCCCACAGCAGGTGTCCCCATCAGAGCCCCCCACAGCAGGTGTCCCCATCAGAACCCCCCACAGCAGGTGTCCCCATCAGAACCCCCCACAGCAGGTGTCCCCCATCAGAACCCCCCACAGCAGGTGTCCCCCATCAGAGCCCCCCACAGCAGGTGTCCCCATCAGAGCCCCCCACAGCAGGTGTCCCCATCAGAGCCCCCCACAGCAGGTGTCCCCATCAGAGCCCCCCACAGCTGGTGTCTCCATCAGAACCCCCCACAGCACGTGTCCCCCATCAGAGCCCCCCCCCACCGCAGGTGTCCCCCATCAGAGCCCCCCCCCACAGCAGGTGTCCCCCATTAGAGCCCCCCACAGCAGGTGTCCCCATCAGAGCCCCCCCACAGCAGGTGTCCCCCATCAGAGCCCCCCCACAGTAAGTGTCCCCCATCAGAGCCCCCCCACAGCAGGTGTCCCCATCAGAGCCCTCCCACAGCAGGTGTCCCCCATCAGAGTCCCTCCACAGCAGGTGTCCCCATCAGAGCCCCCCACAGCAGGTGTCCCCCATCAGAGCCCCCCCACAGCAGGTGTCCCCCATCAGAGCCCCCCACAGCAGGTGTCCCCATCAGAACCCCCCACAGCAGGTGTCCCCCATCAGAGCCCCCCACAGCAGGTGTCCCCATCAGAACCCCCCACAGCAGGTGTCCCCCATCAGAGCCCCCCCACAGCAGGTGTCCCCCATCAGAGCCCCCCCACAGCAGTTGTCCCCATCAGAGCCCCCCCACAGCAGTTGTCCCCATCAGAACCCCCCCACAGCAGGTGTCCCCCATCAGAGTGCCCCCACAGCAGGTGTCCCCCATCAGAGCCCCCCCACAGCAGTTGTCCCCATCAGAGCCCCCCAACAGCAGGTGTCCCCCCCATTCTCCACACAGCGATACTTACCTTGGGTCTCCTCCGGTGTCCTCCTCCTCACACTGGCACCAGCATTCTTCCTGTTTCCTCTCTCGGGTGCAATGAGAGAGAGAACCAGGAAGTGACATCTGGGCCAGTATTAAAAAATTTATTTTTGACTTTTTTGTTTTGTTTTTTTGGGGGGTTTTTGCTGCCTGGAGGGGGGGGCGGCGCCCAGGCGCCCCCTATGGACTGGCCGCCACTGATATATACATATATATAGAGAGAGAGAGAGAGAGAGAGAGAGAGAGAGAGAGAGAGAGAGAGACCGTGTGTGTATGTATGTATATGTATATATATATATATATATATATATATATATATATATATATATATATATAAAATCAAATACACTGCCACTAACTGAATAGCCTGCCTGCTTAATCTAAATCAAACTATCTCTCTGTCTACACCAACAACACTACACATGGCCGCCGTGTAAGCAGCCTTATATAGTGTGGGGCGTGGACTTAGTCCCCCTGAGCCATGATTGGCTAAAGGCACCCTGCCTTTGGCCAAATATGGCTCTTAGCAGAGGGCGCTGTCATTGGCCAAAGCATGCAGGTCAGGTGCATGCTTTGGCCAATCATCATACAGCAATGCACGGCGATTTCGCCATGCATTATGGGGCGTTCCACGGCGCTTAAATTTGCCGCAAACGCCCCATAATGTTCACTCTTCGGCGAACGGGCGAACACCCGATGTTCGAGTTGAACTTATGTTCGACCCAAACATCAAGCTCATCCCTACCCTCAACAGGAAAATCAGTCTGTATATGCAGTGAAGCATGCTTGTTATAGTCACTGTGGAACCTAAGGGGTTGATTCTCCGCATTGTGTAAAAAGGCTGTTTGATCCTATCATTTCTGATCCTCCCCTTCTTTTACTGTCCCCAATCCATCTGCTGATAGAACACTGCCCTTTGGGGCACTCAGCACTTGCTCAGTTTGGTGTGTATTGCTAGTGAATTTTTTTTTTTTCTACAAGCTTTAATCAGTGCTCTGCCGGACACTGATAGAAGTCACAAGACTGCTATATACTGGTGATGGGAAAAGGTATTTAGCCATTTATATTTACTAAAATAATTGCAACTCCATGTTCTGTGTACTGTGGGAGACCAGAAATAGTGAATGTAGGGTCCTGGGTTTAGTAATACTTTAAACTCACATTACCCCCATGTATACAAGCCAGTCACAAAAGGCTGGTCGTTTGTGTCCCTCTGATCGATCCATTACTGCTGTGTGGTTTTGTGTTCCTCCAGTAGCAGACCAAGAAGACTGAGCTGGGGAAAGTCCACATAAGAGGCTGGGGAGACCACAGTAACCCCTGGATGTAAGGGCAGCCGGTAATTGTCAAATCACCGGCGCCTGTGATCACCAGCCTTTTGTGACAGGTTTGTGTTTATAATACATTGGGGATATGTGAGTTTAATGGATTACTTTATGCTTTGTCGTTACTAAAAAGATGTTTCTACACTTGAGGGAGCGCTTGACTTGTTTTTTCCCTTTTCTCTTTGCCTTAGAAACACATTGCTGTGCAGACTTTGTCGGCGATTTAGGGTTAAGCAGCTGCACCTGGTGGATCTTGTCCTAACAGTGGATGGATGGGATGTCTCGCTAGCGCAAGAGTGGATTACTTTATCTGTGACCTCACATGCTTGGAATACGCTGCTAATGGTCGCCATGAGATACTACAGGGCTGGTGTTTAAAAGGTCAAGAGGTACTTGGTGCTTGCCAGATCACAAAAAAATTGTGCAGTGCTAGTACTGGCACTCTGCTGCATATGAGAATATATTATGCATTTCTAGCACCTCAGCAACCTAGGGTCAAGTAAGCCTGATCTTAGCAGAGGGACGCTAACTGACGCTATTTAACATTGCTAGTGACCCTAATACAGTGAACAGTAAAAAAAAATCTGTACCAAGGACACTGGTGACAGGGTAGTGAAAGAGTTAACTGGAGTTCGATGGAAGGGTTAAATGTGCCTCACTAGGTGTTTGCAAGCGTAAATGTGCTGCTTCTACTTCACAGATCTGTCTTTTATCTCTCTCTGGATGAAAAGGGTACCGAGCAGTGGTGGCCTGTCCACAGGGGGTGCATGGGCGCTGTTGAGCTATATAACCTGATCTGTGAGGCTGAGCTATATACCCTGATCTGTGAGGCTGAGCTATATACCCTGATCTGTGAGGCTGAGCTGTATACCCTGATCTGTGAGGCTGAGCTGTATATCCTGATCTGTGAGGCTGAGCTGTATACCCTGATCTGTGAGGCTGAGCTATATACTCTGTCCTGTGATGCTGAGCTGTATACTCTGTCCTGTCATGCTGGGGCTGTAGACTCCTGTTCTGTGATTCTGGGGCTGTATACTCTGTCCTGGGATGCTGAGCTGTATACTCCTGACACTATGGGTGGGAGCAAGTGGAATACAGATGACGAAGTGGGTGGATTCTATAAGGGGTGGTGCTTATGAGAAGTGGGAGGGGTCAAAATGGAAGGGTGGGGTCTAGCACCCCCCATCCTAAAACTTCACCAGTCGCCACAGGTTCCGAGAAAGAAGAACCGTCCAGAATCTGTGTCTGTGCTTAATAACATTGACACTGTGCTGTGATTCGCTACAGGTGATCAGCAGGCCAAGTCCATGCTGCCATAGAAAATAAAGGTGCAAGAGTTATTATTTCAGTGCCTCCATTTTAAAATTTGAAGATGAATTTATCCACAATGTTTTTAGTTACAGATCAATGGGTAGATATGTGATAGTACTGAACTTAGTAGAATAAAGAATTGGTTTTAGAGTAAATCCAAAAGGGGGGAGGTGAGCCTTTTGGGAAAGAGGTATTTGGAGACCTGGTTGAGAGCCTAGGCTACTATCTCTCTGATGATAAATAGGGAATCACTTTTCAAAACATTTTCAGTCCACTGCCCTCACTTTTGTCAGGTCACTCTGATGCACAGTTTCATTATACCCCCAAGTCAGGCCATTCAACAAACTTTTCCCTAATTAACCCATAAGTGGTTATATAAGCCCCGAAGAAGAGTAAGCATATCCCCCAAAATACATTGGCTACAAAAAAATTATTGTTCAATAACATTTTAAATGAGCTTCTATGCATGCTGGCTGTTTTTACCAGCCACTCTCAATCACATATTTAGGCTATAGATACAATAGGGCAGGGGCCTCCAAATTTTCTAAACAAAGGGCCAGTTTACTGTCCTTCAGACTTTAGGGGTGCCGGACTGTGAGGGAGTAGAAAAGGTCCAGACATCAGTGGGAGAAAATAATGCCACATAATTTGTTTCAGTGGGAGTAATTGTGCTCCATCGTTGGTGTCAGTGGGAGTAATTGTGCTCAATTGTTGGTGTCAGTGGGAGTAATTATGCTCCATCGTTGGTGTCAATGGGCCTCATTGTTGGTGTCATTGGGAGTAACTGTGCCTCATCATTGGTGTCAGTGGGAGGAATTGTGCCCCATCATTGGTGTCAGTGGGAGGAATTGTGACCTATCATTGGGTTCACTGGGCAACATTGTGGGTGTCATTGGGAGGAATTATGCCTCATTGTTGGTGTCATTGGGAGGAATTATGTCCCTTCATCAGTGTCAGTGGGGGGGAATTATGCCCCATTGTTGGTATCAGTGGGTGCCCCAATGGCCAAATATGAGCAAGCTAAGGGCCACATCTGGCCCCCGGGCAACAGTTTGGAGACCACTGCACTAGGGAACGGGGGCTTGTTTAAACTGTTTTTAGTGCTTGTTCAGAATATGTAAATATTTTTAAAGTGCATGGTATGGGCACAGGTACAGCCTAATGAACAAACCATAATGTTATATAAGGGCATCTTTCAGTGATGGAATGTTATTTGTGAACTTAGGCTCTTGAAGTAACGAGATTAAAGAGAATGATAGAAAAAATTGCTGAATGTCTGAGAATCATCAGCACCACATCCCTTGTTTGAAAATTACACAACAAAAGAACCAAGATATGGGATTTTTAAGGGGCCAAAGCACAACAAAATATAATTAAAAATTATGTCAAAATTTTATTGGAAACATCTAAAAATTAACATATTGTTGTCAAATATAACCATACAATACATAAAACAGATGCAACTGATTGGATTTCTACATGTTTCGCCATAGTGATGGCTTCCTCAGGAGAACTTTTATCAGGCACTGCATGTATGATCACTATAAATTGAAAATAACAAAATTTTGATGCAATGAAACAAAAACATACTTTAATAATAACAAACATATGTATTACAATATTAAACCAATTTCTCATGTGTGCAAAGGCCTGTGCATTATTTTATAGGACTCTTTTACCTGGATGCTGATAAGTACTTAACATTAAAATCCCATGAATATTTTGCTCCAAAACCACAGGGATGGACTGATATGGGTAATTGATGAAGTCACAGAGACAAGCACAAAGCTGCCCCCTATTGGCCCATCTGAGAGGTAGGTGGTATGTGTAAGTAATCAAGACAAGACTAAACAGCAAAATAAATAAATATTTGTTTTCTGCCTACCTGTAAAAACAGTGGGCAGCAATGAATCCTGAATTGGAGGGTAACAAATCCAAAAATGTCCCAGTTGTTTTCCTTTCCCACACTAGAAGAGGGAGCAAGGGGTAGTTTTCAACAAAAATCAAGGTTCAAAAGAACCGCCATGGACCTAAATCAGAAAGTGGCATATGAGCTACTTGTAACTACTAAACACCTTTTGCTAGCTTCAAACAAATCCCCCTTCAGTCGAAAGGACTGCTTACCTTTACCTTGTAGGATTCAATGCAAATGAATCCTCTACCTCTTCTGTGCTAAGCCACTGCTGAATTGCTGCGGACTGGCGAGCTTATGTACCCTCTCTACCTCCACCAGCATAAATGGCACCGGTGGAGGCGCGGGCGCCAAGTAAGGGCCAGTGCGCATGCACGAGCTGCGTCGGAAACAACGCTACATGCCGATTGACGCAAAAACATGTGGCATCAATGACATGGACCAAGTGCCATGCTAGAAACAATGCCCATAGAAGGGAGTGGCTAAGGAGATAGCCATTGCCCCTAGTGGGACATCATTGAACGAGTGATCATAAGCGATGTCCGAACAGCAACAAAAAGCGCTGCTCAGTGGCACCACTTCGGCAAGCCATACAGGAGTCCCTGATGCTCACCCAGGATGATGCCCTGGGGAGTCATCCTGGGTGAGCATCAGGGACTCCTGTATGGCTCGCCGGGGTACTTGGCGGTCCTTTTTGCTTGGTCCCCATAGGGGAATGTCACTGTTCGGAGGGCCTTAAAATTCCATATCTTGGTTCTTTTGTTATGCAAACATAATTTCATCAGGTACACGGTCAATTAAAAATGATTGTGTAGCATCCCCATAGCTAGGCTGTTTAGTGTTTTGGCTTTAGCTGCAGTGACAGAAGCAGTAATTGTTTGGTCTGGTCTGTTCAAGGTTTCACAGGCTGAGAGTTTTATTACCTCCCTCTGCCTCTAGAAGAATTTATTTAGAGCTTAGGGTGGGAGGATTCAAATTCCTGGCCTGAATATTTAGTAAGGCCCAGACAATCCCTGGGGAGGTATGGTCATATGGTGGCTGGGTTACTGTTAAACTGTTAAATAGGCTGGAAGCCTTGGAGAATGGACTCTTTCTCCTCCTGTGGGGATAGGTCCAGGAGCTCAAGGGAAGGGAGACTGCTTGCCTCTGCCCCCCCCATCTTGGACTGGAATATGGGCTATTCTGTTGAAGGTTATTCTTTAGACTGATCACTGCCAGGATCTGTGAGTAAAGCCAAAGCCCTGTGTGCAGTGTCTGATATATTTCCAAGCTGGGAGAGGATACTGTATTGCTGCTGCTGCTGCTGCTGCTGCTGCTGTGTTGAGAAGCACTAAGGCTGAAGCGTTCCTTTGGACAGGCACTTTGTCTGTCTCTGTACACCAAGTTTGAGTTGGTCTTAAAGTGATTGTAAACCTAAATATTTTTTTTTTCTTAAATAACAACCATGTTATACTTACGTGTTCTATGCAATGGTTTTGCATAGCGCAGCCCTGATCCTCCTCTTCTCAGGTTCCACACCAGCACTCCTGGCTCTTCCCCCCTGCCAAGTGCACCCAATAGCAAGCCGCTTGTTATAAGGGCACTTGTGTGGGTTCAAACTCGAGTCATGCTCTGTGCTCTTGGGGATAGTGCTGGATCGAGATCAGGCTCGGGTAAGTAAAACGGGTGGCTGGGGGATGGAGAACTGCATACAAAAGGTTTTTTACCTTAATGCAGAAAATGCATTAAGGTAAAAACCTTCTGCCTTTAGAACCACTTTAACTATCTACAGTTTCATTATATACAAACTAGAAATACAAACTGTTTAAATGTACTACATTCATACCACCACTTTTTAAAAATAGTGCAATTAGGAACTACCTGAATCTGCTGCTTGTGTCGGTAAAGATATTGAAACTGGTGGCAGGGATTTTTTAAACTGGTACAGAACTTTTCAAAGGAGGCATACCGCCAGAAAAGTGTTGGTGGTGCTTTATGGAATTCCTGTCATTGTGAACATGCTTTCAGGTGGGAAGAACTCAGGTGACATTATTAATGTGCTGCTGCTTCATCAAATCAGCAGGCTGGAGAACAAGAAGTGACTAAGGAAGCAGAAAATCATAAGCAGTTTGCGATGATATTAGGATGGGAAATGTATTGAACTGAGGGATGCTATAATGGTAGTGTGCAACATCTATGTGGGGTATATTATTAAGGTGTTTGTGAAAATATGTGTTAGGCATATTATGGTATAGGTATATTTAAATCACAATTGATTCTAAATTGCATGCCAATTTGTTGTACAACAAGATTCCAGAAAGTTCCCCTAAGTGCTTTGGTCACATCATTTTATATGTCCTTTATGTTTGTGAGAAATAAGTAAAGAGCTCCCCATAATTGGCATTGGGCCTAAAGTTTGAGGTATCTCGACCATTGCTGTTCCCAGAACACCAGATTACCAGCAACCATATTACTTTTAGAAATGGCATGGCCCAATATACTACATCATTGTCTGGGTTGCAAACAAAAGCCTTGGACTGGTAGGCACTTTTCCCTACAAGCATTATAAAACTTTATTTGCAATTTTGAACGGATTGTATCTTTAATATACTTGTTCAAAACCTCTAAAAGTATTATTGCTCTTCACTTTGAAATTATGTTGTATTTTTAAGGATAAAGTATGTTTCAATATATACACTGTTCCATTAAAAATACTTCAAGTCCTGTCAGTGTAGTTTGCCTTGATGACACTTTAAGTCTCTAAGAGATTGTTCTGTGCAATCAAGCTTGAGTCGTTTTACTAATTGTACTGCCTTGCTTGATATTTTCTTCTTGTTCCTGTTGTTGTGTGGCACTTGAGACGAATCACTGTCACTGCAGTCGGCTTGAGATTTCTCTTCTAAATGTCCATCATTTACACATCTATTTGAAAGAACTTCTTTTTCTTTGGAATTTCGCCATTTCATTCTTCTGTTCTGGAACCAGATTTTAACCTGTTAATGTAAAGTGAGCTTTATAAGTATATGATCAAAATAACCTGTGCTTGTCAGCAGAGCGCAACGGTTTCATTCTGTTCATTGGCAGGATGACAAATACAGCTTTATGGAAAAAAAAAAAAAATTATATATATATATATATATATATATATATATATATATATATATATATATATATATATTTTTTTTTTTTTTTCCCATAAAGCTGTATTATATATATATATGCTTTCATGGGATTATTAGGAAAAATGAGCAGACAAATTGAAAAAATACAATATTTTGTAGCTAACTTTCTTATTAATGTTTATAATCGAAATGTAACCAATCTAAATTACTAAACGTTTATGCAATTATTGTCTCTGCTGGCAACATAATGAATCAGAATAAGTAATGAACAATCTAAACTGACCTGATGCTCATTTTGCTGTTATTACTTCCGTGACCGCCATACATACAGTGCATACACCAAAGGCTATATCAACTCCTTTCATAAAACGTTCTGCACGCTTTTCATTGAATACAAGATGTTATGTGGTTACAGGAGGAAAGAGTTTTATGAAGGGAGTAGGTAGAGTGTGAGCCACCCACATAGCATTTACTTATGTGCTGTATAAAGACAGAATTGTAAATCTCAGAAACTGAAGTTTGGGGCTTACTGTACTGTTGATGCTTGGCCTAAGTATTGTGTTGGCAGCTCACCCAGTATTTATTTTTAGGCCTTCAGCGCGCAAGTTTCTGCACCTTTTTTAATACTGTATTGTTGGGGCTGTACTATCAGTTATAATAATGCAGCAAACATTCACATATGGGACACATCTCATTAGAGATGATTTATTGGTACCTAGAAAATTTCTATAAATAATTTCAACTTTAAGTTCCAGGGGTATGGGGGTTGAAGGAATCCTATTATTACTAATAAAGTGCTGACCATAGCAGAGCAGCCCACAACAGTTCAAGCAAGTCCATACATTCTATCAAACACTGAAATGTTGATATTCAAAGTATATCAGTTTCCAGATTGCCAATTAAGCCTGCGCTTCTCCAATGTGTTGGCTAGGGTGAATGACTTGTGCGCCTTGTAGGCAGGATGCTACAACACTGTCCTTTTCAGGTACAGAATACTGCCTCCACCAAATAAGTGCACAAGTAACCTAAAAAAATGATCATCAATGCCCAACTGAAATCACAGAAATATATATGCAATCAGATAAATAAGGTGAAGCTGTGTTAATTTCAGTCAAGCAATCATCTGTTATCAAAAATCCTGGGATTTTCTTTCGAGAGAAAAATCAACCACAGATTTTGATAAGTGGGAGTACTGGCCTATAAAGAGGTCAAAAAGGTGCGAGACGACTTTAATTTGGCTTTAACAATATTTTCATTTTACTCTAAAGTGTATAGCTATTTTTTTGGTTTAGATACAGTAGGGAATTGTTAAAATCCCTTTCAGTGTATTTTTGTAGTCTGTGTCTCATTGGGAAGGTTTCTCTTTGGTTCCTCTCCCACAAATACAACAGGAAAGGAGAGAAAATCTCTATTAAGTAAGGGGATTCCCCTCTTAGATAGCTGTGATTTTAGATTTCTTATCACTTTCTCAGTAACAATTGTATTTAGAAGAAAGGGAGAAGGCAAATCTACCTAGCAAGAAAACAAATGATAAATAAAAAGCTCTAATGGTATACAATCAACAAAAAGATACGTTTTTGCAACTGTCGCAAATTGCTTCTATTTCTTCAAAAATGGCTGAGGTTAGCTATAAGCTCTTAACCAGATGGCACAGCACACACCAGTGGAGTTACACCACATGTTTCCCACCCACTCTACTCTTTGTTGGAGAGAATGTGGGGAGGATGCCTCGCATTTCAATATTTGGTTGTGCTGCGGTTGATCACTGTTAAACAGGGATCTAATATGGAATTGAACCCATGGATGGCGCAGTTTGATTAAACATTCAAACTATTAGGCCGTACTGGGAACAAAGAGATATTCTCTCTATTCCTCAATGACTCTGAAGAGTTGATGATATCTGTCTAATGGAGGAACATATTACCCGTTCTTGCCCTGGTCTTCATACTAAGATATGCGTCTGTTTGTGCATGTTTAAATCATCTTTCTTTTTTCTGAATATTATAGCTGGTTTACCTCCCCAATGATTAACTTACAGGGTATAAATCTAATATTGTGGGGTCTAAAAACTCTGACGCAAGCCAACTGGTATCAGATCCCTTTTCCTCCCCACTTAACCCCCACTCTTTCCTCTCTCCCTTTACACTCTAGATTTTTCTTCCTCCTTTTCCTCCCTTCTTTCTAATAAAATGGTGTCAAAGTTCGAGAAATTATTGGTATTGCTACATTTGCATAGTATGTTTGATTCATCTGCTTTGGCTCTTACAGCGGCTTGATATGATGTACATTATTCTATCGCCATGTACGAGGTGAATCTTGCCTCTTTTTTAGATTTCTTGGTTAAGCAAATAAACTTTGTACCTGTTGTATTTTTGTACTTATTGAAAATTTTATTTTATTTTTTTTTTATTTTTTTTCTTATTGAAAATTTTAAATAAACAGATATTAAACAAAAAAAACTGCAATGTTCTGGATACGAGGCACCGGAAAATGTATATAATGGTCGGATATCTTTTAACTGCATCTGATTGTTGAAGGTCAATGGTCAAGAGATTAATAGGCAGTTTTTAGCTCCATTTGCTTTTTTGTCCTTTCTTGTTTTTTGTGTAGACCTGATGATGGGGACTGTTTTTAACTCCCAAAACAACTTTGCTATTTTTATCCTGTATTATAGTAGTTTTGTATTTTAAAAAAAAAATCATAATTTTAGATTCTTTGGCTCCTATCAATACTTTCCTCCTGCTAACAATAAAAACCCTACTGGAGTTCTAACTCTTAAATGTTCTATCCAAAACAAGCAAAGTTTTGATTATATATACACTAACAAACATATATTAATTATATGGCTAACAAAGAGGATATGGTCACAAATTACACATAATTTAGCAAATCAGCTATGTCAGATCCTGCCACAGTTAACTTTACCTGAGATTCCTTCAGAGAAAGATTAACAGCAAGCTTCTTTCGATCAGTTTTGCTAATGTACTTTTGCTTTTGGAACATTTTCTCAAGTGCTTTCCTCTGATCATCTGAAAAAACTGCACGTCTCAAAATCACACGTCTCGTCTTGTTGTTTGAATCATTTGGTAACAGAGAAAGTTCGCTTTCATTTCCTTTAAAAGAAAAATGTTTCATTAGAGGAATATAGAATTTTGATAATACAAAAATCTAAAGTATTTACTGAATTAGATTAATTGATTCTTTACAAGCCATACGAAAACATTAAACAACTTGGAATAATCAGCACCAGTGTCTCAAGGAAAATAACTACTGACATAATGATCTTTTTAGCTGTCTATAAGGGTGTAAATCTTCCCATTAACCACTCATAAAATATGGGCATTCGTCCCACTGACCACCAGTGAAATGGAGAACACGTACCACAGTCTGCCAATTTAGGGGGCATTCTTCCTCTCACTGAACATAGAAGTGGAGGGGTCCTGCTCCTCTAGCCACTAATTTAAGAAAATCTGTCTGCATTTATTTTATGGCGATTATTATTATAATTTTGTTATATAAAGCTGGGGGTGTTAATGATCTGCCTTTGGTGTCAAATACTAAATTAATATAGCACATTCTTACTTATTCTATTATTATATCATTAGCTTACTGAACTTACAGCGGTTCCCTGAGAACTGAAAAGTATTTAATGTGTTCCTCCAGGGTAAAAAGGTTAATAAATCCTGTACTGGAGGATGCATGAACATGTTAAGAGTTTTTAAAAAAAGGGGATAAGTAGCAGGTATTTGAAGGCAAGACATCTTCCAGCTTGGTTTTTATTGTAACTTCTACAACTTCTATTAACACATTGCCTCATGTATCAATTAAGAATATATTTAGGAAAATTATTCAGCCTCTGAAAATAATTGTGATGTCCCTGCATTGAAATTAGAGAACAGCTGAGGATCATCCAGAACTTTGTAACACCAATTTACCTTATCGTAGCATTTGTCATCCATCATCAGTTATGGTTGGTCTTACCCTACATGCATCCCTATCTGTCAAAAGTACAGCTATCAAAAGTTACCAACTATTCTGAGGAAGATGCCAACTGTCATTGCTGATTGCCTAGCTGTCATGCTGAATCAACGGCTTCAGGACTTTACAGGCATGGATTTAGGACAAATATGTAATTCAGAATTTTTCTATTACTTTTTTATGAAATCTGCTAGTTACTGGTCATAATCTCAAAAAAGATTTAGACCATAACACCATTATGACCAGTGCTGGGACAAGGTGCTCTGACACTTAAGGTGAAGATGCCAAAGTTCACCCTCTCCCTTCACCTGGAGCTGGGATAGGTTCCTTCTTTTACATCCCCACCTACACTGACTGGGCTGGTGTACCATGCAAAAATGACAGTCACTGACTGCTGGCCTTAGGGTTACCAGTTTTTTGGTCCATGAAAAACTGAATAACATGAGAGTAAGTTGTGGTGTGGTAAAACTAGTGTGATTCAGTCATTATGAGTGCAATGAAACAGGTTATCTATTTAATTAATAGAAGGTGCAAATCTTTTCTGCTATTTGGGTCTTTTGGTGCTTTTATAAAGGCAGCAGAATTATGTTTCTGGTATAAAGTTTTTTTTTCCAAATTGGCACTATGAAAATGAATGAACACACATTTTAAATGTTTACATGAGGACAATACTTTGATTTGCACATAACATCAATTTGTGAATAAAGGATACAACTACGCCCTTTATTCATGAATGAAGAGTAGGACCTTCAAACAAACCAGCACTGCAGATTATACCAGTGTAATCTGCAGGACCCTGCTGTCAATTTGAGAGCTGGAACGCTGTTCTCTGTGTCTCAGGAGCTGCCTTTGGCACCCCTGATACAAAGTAGGACCAAAATGACACACTAACAGCAGAGGCCATTGATTACACCAACAGTGGCTTTCTCAGTGAAGTTGGTTTGATAGCCAGGTCTTTAAGTGCTGAATACAGCCAACAGAACCAGGATCCGCAGAACCTGAACCACAAACTTCACCACCACAGAAAATGAGGTTGGATTCTTTCTTGCATATGTCAATCTGGTCCTGAGCACAATGGCAGGCAACCAGCAATTTCCTAAGGAGCTCATCAGGATAGCCTTTGTATGTCTTTTGACTTGTAAGTTTTCTTGTAGAATGTTTCAAAAGTTCCTTCATTTTTTACATCATGCCTCATCTCACTCTGATAATGTATAACTGAATGTCATGTGTTTTCCTTTGTTGGAAAACTGTAAATCAGCAAAATATGAGAGTTATTTACAACTGATAAGGCCAAAGTTAAGGTGTACAGTACAGTAATGCCTAACAACCAATCATTAGTCAGCTGTCATTGCCATCATTATATGAACCTGTTGAAAAATAATATCTTAGTGGCTGTGCATTTTGCAATTCATCATTGCTGTTTAAACTACCTTATTAACCACCCTGGCTGGCTGATTATGTCAGTATTTTTGAATGTCAAAGCGGTACATTGTTTTGCATTGAAATTTGTGGTTTTATATTGTAGGCCTGTAATTCTTAGGAAAAACACACTTAAACCTGTCCAAACAAGAGTCTAGTAGATAACCCGGGTATGATAAAGTTTAAAACTTGAAATAAAAAATGATAATATAATAAAAAAAAATTTAATTCAATAATGTAATCAAACCAAAAACACTGAAATTTGTCCAAACAAGGGTGCAATATTACTAGTTACTGTAATACTAGACACTGCATATTGGTTTAGTAAACATCTCGGGTATGAAAAATTTTGAAATATGGGACTGCACAAAGTCCAACGTCAATCATGACAATGATGACAATCAAACCTGGTTTCCTTTCTGATTTTCTTTCCACTGTCATCTCCCTTCGAGCAACAAACCACGCACATCCTTGTAGGTGCTGACTTTCTCGGTTGGTGGGATGTGTCCATGAAGTGATGACCAGTCAGGTGTTTCGGGTTGACAATGCCAACAGCACAACGTCCAGCTCCATTCACAGCCATTGATGGTGTTTGGTGGTACACATAGATACGTTCGGCAACTTTCCAAATTAAGTCAGACTGAATCACAGGCTTGTCACTCTTTTTTTGAGCAGAATGTAGGCATTCCACAAGCCTTGCTCAAGAAGATGCCTGAAGATCTTCTTGTAGTACTTCTTTTGCTGTTTCCTCATTGCTGGGTAGAATGTCATTGCTTGGTCGGCTGTCGACACCTCCCATTGTGTTATTGTAGTCTATCACTACTTGTGGCTTCATGATTTCTTTCCCACTTTTTGTGCATGCCATAACAGTGGAGATATTATGAACTGTACTCATTAGGCATACATCTTTCTTGTCATGCCATCGCAGTGCCATCATTTTGCCTTTCTGCCAGGCAACCATTTCTCCAGTCTTCAGCTTCTTATTGCCAAACATTGGCGGCATGCCGCACCGGTTAGCCCTAACTGTTCCATAGGCATCTGTTTTGTTTTGCAGAAGAAACTCATAAAGTTCAGGAGACGTTTAAAAGTTGTCGGTAGCCCTGATTAAGCGATGGCTCAATGAGTGAAAGATCAGAAAATGTATCCATTCCATATTTCCTCTATTTTGGATTTAATTTTGTTCCTTTTCCAGTGTATATGACTGAATTCCAAATGTAGCCAGTTGATGATTCGCGTAGCATGTAGGATTTTACGCCAAATCGTGCTCTGTTTGATGCAATGTATTGTACCTAGCTGAGCCTTCCCTTGTAGGCCATTAGAGTTTCATCTATGCTGATATCTCTTTCTGGCACATATCTCCATTGGAAATTCTTTAAAAATCATTTGAGATACTTCCCTAACTTTCTTTCGTTTTGGTGTAGGATAAGTATCTTCATCAAATTCTTAGTTGTTTTCGAAGTGTAAAAATTTTAAGATCAGGGAAAATCTGTACTCTGACATGACTGTGCCAAAGAATGGAGTGTCAAGTAATTTAATAGTTGTCCAATACCACATCTGCAGGGGTTTCCCCACCACTCCCTGAAGTATTATTAGGCCCAGAAATTTCCAAATGTCATCTTTGGTCACTGGTTCCCACTTTCTGCTTCTTGAAAACTTCAGATGCAAAGAAGCTAATTGTTGCTCTTCGTACCAGTTTGTCTCAGTAACTATTTTTTCAATAACCTCATCGGTCAGAATTTCAGAAATAATTGTAAGTATGCCAAGGGGTTGTCATGTTCAACGTCTACTTTCATACCAGATACTCCAGTAAATTGGAATCTTGGGGGGGCTGCCTGATCCATACCACAGTCAATAGAGCACCAAGTTCGCACATCACTGAGCTCAGTCACAGAATCGTCCCTGTTGTCACCTTCAGTGTCTGATGATGAATTTCCCTACGAATCACTATCGCTCAATTCTGCAAGTGATTCTAATTCACTATCGCGGTTTTCTAGCTGGTTTAAAACTGCTTTTGACCTAAAGGGATGCTTTATGGATGCTATGGACGTCCTCAAGTTTCCAGGCAGAAAGAACTGTAAAAGTGCAGGCAGGGCACTGGAAAAAGCACTAGGGACAAAATTAAGATGAATTGATTTGATAAGGTAATGTAATCCTAACAGATTACAATGTATTGTGTGTATGTTATGTTCTGAACTTTTTTAATTTCCCCCCGGTTCCGCCCCCCTGCATCTTGGCGCTAGCAGGGATAGGAACCCGGAAGATGGATGCCGGCATAGGCCGCAGGACACAGCGGGAGGACATCAGGGGATCATAGGGACAGGGTAAGTAACACTACAGGGATACTACAGTGTAACCCCGAGCGTGGCTCGGGGTTACCGCTTTTGGTACTAAAAATTAACCCAGAGCCACACTCGGGATTACCACCAGGGAGGTTAAGTAAAATAATCTTTGAAATTTGCACGGATTTTAGAATATTCGTTTACCTTTACCCTGAAGAATTTTTTTTAATAAAACTTAAATATTTAAAATAAAGTGCTATTTTAGTAGACATATCAGTTATCTAAAAAAACAGTACCAGAGACAACATTTGGCAACATTTGTTGATCACTCTACAGCTGTAGTAATAAATGCCTCTATAATTTGAACAACAATATTGATTTGACTTTGTAGAAGACCACCTTGAAGTGGCGAGGAAAAGGTTTAGTCATGGTTTTCATTTTTGCATTGTCCTTCAATACCTCCTTGTTAAATGGACAATTAATAGGACACTGAGAAATGTTCATCGGTCTAGGTTTATAAACAGTCCTGGCAGATGATAATGGGACCTATGTATTCAGCCAGTTTCTCTATATACTCATCTCACGCTTCTAATCCCTTTTCAGGTAGGAGAACTTATAGGGAAAGATGAGCTTAAAGGAGTCTATAAAAGTCATTTTCATTCACTGCTTTATTTTTCAGTCAAGTATTTAAATGGGGTTCAGAGCTTTCATTGAAATGTGACACAGGATAAAAGATTGCATATAGATCTCTGCTTTATGCCAGTACAAAAGGGCAAATGACCCTTGGTAAGGCCTTTTCAGTATAAAATGGTTTCTAAAGTTCATCTGCACAGTGAAAAATTGTGGTTAAGTCGCGTGTGGATGAGTAAAGAGAAAGTGCCGATTGGTCACGGTCCTGTCATCCATTCTAATGCAACCCAGGCCCAGTGAGAGGCTCTGTGGGAAAGTGTCAGCCCCTTGAGAGACGGCCATAAGCCTGCAGGTCATTAAACTAGCACTATTTACTGCCTCACTTGACACAAATCATTCACTTTAACTACCCTTCAAAATATAGTAATTCCAGTAATATTAAAATATATTGCCTGCACACATTAAAAAAATACAATAAAACTAATATAAAGAATTGTTATTAATATTGTAGTGTAAGAATAATATTTCATTCTGCCTGTATAAGTGTCCAAACTATTCTTTTATCTTTTGTAAACATGGGTAATTCTGTTTTCTGGCATTTTTATTTTACACTATTTTTTTTAGGTTGTTCAGCAATGGTCTATTGTTCCCACAAGGCATGTCAGATCTTAACATTTTCCACAGGGCACAAGCAATACTTCAAATTCTGTACACTTCAGTAATAAACACAATTTTTTAAATATTATTTTATACTTTTTCTTCCAGGTATTTTCTAAAAAGAATACATTTCTAATTGTTAATTCATATAAATTTGTGTTTAAGATTTCTTAGATTTCTAAGTTATAGTTTCAAATATCATGATTAGGAATTTATGTACACATTAAATTTGAATGTAGTTATAGTACATAACATATTTTTTACAAACATATTTCCTTTAACTTTTTTAGTTTAATTTTATATATTATTGCATCTTGATCTATGTTTATTGTGAATAGGAGAGTTCCATATATCTTTGCAGCAAGGAAGCTATTAGCTTTTTTTTTTTTTGCCGGTTAATTTCCATTGGAGTATTTTCAATTGTTCTCAGCGCTCACATAGGATAAATCTTCGGAAGAGACCCTGAATGAGACTGCTGTGATTTTTCTTAGGAATCAGGCCCTCTCCATTGCATCACCAATTAGCTTTCTTGAACCCATTAAATCCTGCTGCTTTGGTTTACAAAATAACTGAAGCATTACTGATGAAGCATAAAGACTTACTTGAAAAAGCAGTGGGGGAGGCAGAATGCTGACAGGACCCACCACAGCATGCCGGGTAGAAGGGCAGGGACTGCAGAAAAAAGTATTTGGAAACACCTGCAAAAAGTGTAGAAACAGGACATGGTAATTAATGGTAATTTCACTAGTAAAATATTTTATAACTACAGAAAATTTCAGTATGCATATAAAATTTGGCAAGAGCTTTAATAAAATGTATTTTTCTTGTTACAATTTCTATCAAATAAATTAAAAACACTGTACTGCAATCATGCCAAGGTGTCATTAAATTATTAAATATAAGGGTGTATAATGAATAAAACATGTATCTTAGTATATATGAATGTTATGTGCAAGTAATTTACAAAGTGAAATGTACCTCCAATCTAGTTGTGTGCAGGAAAAATTCCACTTTTTTAATTCCTGAATCCCTGCACACATTGGATATTCGAGAAATATAAAGGTTCACTTTACTTAGAAAATTACCCCTACACTAAAAGTATTTCTTATTTCTGTTTTATTATACTTATGTTTATTGGATTTATTTGTGCAGATTTCACATGAAAATGATGGTAGGTCTTCACATTACAAGTTGTTAGTAAATTTGGTTGATCCAGCAGATAAGATCTGAAATGTGTCTATGGTCAGGATTAGGTGGAAAGGATGGCCATTGTAAGACTGGACATTCCTCACTAAAAATATAGTGCTATCTTTAAGGAAAGTTAAAAGCTACTGTAGCTATCAGGAGCTGGTCGAACATGCAGGATTTGATCACCCTCAAGCATTAATGACAAACATAATGTGGGGGGGGGGGGGTAGGTGTGCTGTAAACACCTCTGATGCCACCTCTCTAATAGGAAAGTAATAGGTTATTCAACATGCTTGGTCACATCTCCATCCAGATGAGCCTTAACCATAGGCTTTTTGCTGGTAAACTATAGATATTAGATGGTATCCCTTATCAAGTGTCCCTTTCAGCCACAGTGGAATGGATTTTAAAAGCTGTGCCCAAAAAAAGGCAGGATGGCAAATTACCAGTCATCAGTAATTCCTGTGGGCTTCCTGCAGCTGATCTTTCTCCTTTACTTACTTGCTGTCTGCACTGTGTCTCTGCGTGGAGGCGTCCATCTTGGTAGAAGCAGGGCTTTGCTTCCTTGTATCAGAGTCTTCAGCAAGGATAACAGTGACACAGTCAAGACAGAACTAAATCTCACTTCAAAACCCCCCAAAACTAGCAGTCCAAGGCAGCAGTGCCTTAGATCTAACAGTGCGGGTATACAGCTTTAAGCCTGTATGCACAGGAGTGCCTATGCATCCTTAAATACCAGGAAGTGCACTTTTTTTCAGGAGGAATTCAAGACAAAGGGTACATTTTTAGGAGGAACTGCATAGGTACAATTTACAGTTCTAAATGTTTCCTTTAACATAGCAAACCTTTACTATCTGAGATGAATCTGGCCTAAGGGAACAATTTACTAAAGATGAAACAAGACATTCCATATTTACTTGAAACTGGCCCAAGAAAACAGTTTACCAACGGTAACTGCCGGTTTACACTATAGCGATGTCAGACATTGCATGTGATTCGCACCGAACTGTTGTGCAGATCACATGCAATGTCTGAGTGATGCAAATTCAGCCATACAGATTGTATGGCTGAATTCGCATTGCATTCGGACCAAAATCGTGCAGGATCCTTTTTTTTGTCCACACCACAATCGGATCGCATGGGTGTTCACATCCATGTGATCCGATTCCTGTCCGCATTCACAGTTCACACTGCGATATGCGAACCAATCTGGGGGTATCATTAACTTTCTTTTGACACACGCAGCGGTTCGCATAGGGCAGTATGTACTGCCTGCGAGTTCTATGCGATGCGGTAACTGGCACTGGAATTGTGCTGGTTCCTGCATCGCGCTGGTGTGAACCAGCACTAAAGCAACACCTATCATGTATTCCCATTAAACATCTCATCATGTGCATTAAAAATCCCCATGCACCTGATTGTTTAAATGCAGTTAACACAGTTTAAATGTTTCTTTCTGCGAATTTACAGTGAAATAATTATAATTATATTTTAAAATAATATAGTGCAATTAGAATTATATATATATACAGTATCTCACAAAAGTGAGTACACCTCATATTTTTGTAAATATTTTATTATATCTTTTCATGTGACAACACTGAAGAAATTACACTTTGCTACAATGTAATCTGAGGATGCCCCACAGATGCTCAATAGGGTTTAGGTCTAGAGACATGCTTGGCCAGTTCATCACCTTTACCTGGAGGTGTGTTTGGGGTTGTTACCATGTTGGAATACTGCCCTGCGGCCCAGTCTCTGAAGGGAGGGGATCATGCTCGGCTTCAGTATGTCACAGTACATGTTGGCATTCATGGTTCCCTCAATGAACTGTAGCTCCCCAGTGCCGGCAGCACTCATGCAGCCCCAGGCCAAGATACTCCCACCACCAGGCTTGACTGTAGGCAAGACACACTTGTATTTGTACTCCTCACCTGGTTGCCGCCACACACGCTTGACACCATCCGAACAAAATAAGTTTATCTTGGTCTCATCAGACCAAAGGACATGGTTCCAGTAATCTATGTCCTTAGTCTGCTGTATTCAGCAAACTGTTTACAGCTTTCTTGTGCATCATCATTAGAAGAGGCTTCCTTCTGGGACGACAGCCATGCAGACCAATTTGATGCAGTGTGCGGCATATGGTCTGAGCACTGACAGGCTAACCCCCTACCCCTTCAACCTCTGCAGCAATGCTGGCAGCATACACACATGTCTATTTTCCGAAGACAACCTCTGGATATGACGCTGAGCACGGGCACTCAACTACTTTGGTTGACCATGGCGAGGCCTGTTCTGAGTGGAACCTATCCTGTTAAAGCACTGTATGGTCTTGGCCACCGTGCTGCAGCTCAGTTTCAGGGTCTTGGAAATCTTCTTATAGCCTAGGCCATCTTTATGTAGAGCAACAATTCTTTTTCAGATCCTCAGAGAGTTCTTTGCCATGAGGTGCCATGTTGAACTTCCAGTGACCAGTATGAGAGAGTGAGAGCAATAACACCAAATTAAACACACCTGCTTCCCATTCACACCTGAAACCTTGTAACACTAATGAGTCACATGACACTGGGGAGGGAAAATGGCTAATTGGGCCCAATTTGGACATTTTCACTTAGGGGTGTACTCACTTTTGTTGCCACCAGTTTAGACATTAATGTGTGTTGAGTTATTTTGAGGGGTCTACAACTCAATAATATTACCACATATGTGATCTTTTCTTTTGCTGCCACCATATGTACTTATGTATACTAATTGTTAAAATTCAATTATTTTGAGGGGACAGCAAATTTACACTGTTATACAAGCTGTACACTCACTACTTTACATTGTAGCAAAGTGTAATTTCTTCAGTGTTGTCACATGAAAAGATATAATAAAATACTTACAAAAATGTGAGAGGTGTACTCACTTTTGTGAGATACTGTATATATGCCAACGTTTCTGAAAATATCTTTGAATACATGTACATAAGGCAAGGCAATAGCCAAATAATCAGCAAAAAAAATTGGTTTTGGTGCACTTTACATAAACTTTATGTATAGTGAATTTTGTAGTTTTTAATAGAGAAGGCGGGGGGGTGGAGACCTTTGTCGGTTTTTTGTTGCCTGTGTCCTGTTTGGGATATTTCTCTTTATTTCCTGTCTCAGAAATGCAAAAAGAATGAGGGGAACTCTCCTCAACCTAAAAGGAAGCTGACACTGGAAAATTTGTCCCTTTCAGTTGTAAGATTTCCCCCTTGTCTCTTGCTTTCAGGGCAAATAAAAACATTTAGTTTTTTTTCCTCACCTTCTTCCTCATTGACACTGTACACTAGGGCTAAAAGAGAAGTGAATCTCCACAGTGGGGATACATACCACAATAAAAGCTTGCCAGAGGGTCCAACCCTATTCAAAACTGAGTAAAATTTGGCCTTCAAATACACTTTAAAGGAAATCTAAACCCCAAAACTTTTATATACTGAAGTTTACTATGCCTTCTTTTTTCATTTTTCTTCATTTAATTTTTGGGATCCTGCCAATAATACACTTTTTTGTGCTTGGGTGACAATGCTCGCTCAGTTTCTAAGGAGCGCTGTTTTAGCATTGTCACCCTAAGAGATCATGTGAATTAAGACTACAGAGCACCCCCCTCCCTTCCTGTTTTTTTGGGGGGGGTTTTTTTGCTGTTTTTTTTAAACAGGTAAAACTAAACATTTTCAATGATATATTTAACAGTTTGATATATTTAACAGACCTAAAATGAGCAAATAGTAGAAGTTCAAAGTTAGGGTTTGCATACCCTTTAAATCAATGCCACTTTGTTGTGAATGGCCTGGTAGAGGTATATAGTCAGGCTTTTCACAATGTTGAACTCTTCACTACAATTAAATATTAATCTATGCACTGACAAACTCAGCAAAAAGATATTGTGTTATGGAATTACTAAATTGCTGCTCTTACAAGTTTTTTCATAAGTGACAGATTGTCCTTAAGTTTTAACAACATCAAGATTCATTATAGCAAAAATATCATTCAAAATGCTGATGTTGTTGAAGCACTGTAGTAAATGAAGAATAATACCAACACACACAACATTCCTAAATGAATGTCTTACACACATTTTGTAATTCTGTATTATGTCTTATGTATATAAGAATGTCTGCAAGCATACAATTATTGTTTCAGAACAGATGGTATATGCCAGATGTTGCATTGCCTTGTTTCAGGAAAAACGTTAAATCATTGTCCCATTAATTAATCATATTATTGTTTCATTATGTGTGAATTATGTGGACACTTCCAATTTATAAATAAACATATTGCATCTTGAATACAGAGCATTGTATTAAATACTATTATCTATCCTGTTTAGAATCAATTTCTAAAGAGCAATATTAAATGCTTCTTAAAAACAGCATACTATATAACATACATTCCTCAATATGCAGATATTATGTAGTAATATACCAACGATGGTGTTTATATACCTATTATTACAGTTATTTTATCATTCGTGAATAGAGAATTGTTTTGATATGCAGGAGACAATTTGAGAATTGCGATATTTTAAATTCCAATTAAAATGCATGCATGCAGATTTGTCAGAACTGTATATAACCATATAATTCATGAATCCTGATTGTCTGAATTTGTAAACTGTAAAGTCCTTCACAAATCAGACAGATGAAAACGTAATGAATCAGTTTGTCAGCTTCCTTTCTACAGTCCATCCATATTATTATTATGGTGGTGATGATTATGAATACTATGATTGCTATTACTGTTAATAGTACAAACTTATCTTATCTAGAAAGATGACAAAAACCCTAGGACCCTTGGGTACTTGCTTATGTGAATAAACATAATAAAAATAATAATAATAAAAATAATAATAAATAATATAATATAATATATTATTACACTCTTGAATTCTTGCAAGCAATGGGACAGAGTCAGTTGACACTTGCTATGATAGGCCAACAATCTTTCTCAGGTGTAAAACCAGGTAACATTGTCAAATAGTTGTTTTCCAGAAGGCTGGAAATTTTCTGAGAAAAAAATTTGTTCTGAATCATGGATCCAATGGCTGGCCATGATGGTGCTTGGTAATTATTGCAAGAATAACCAGTAATTGGATTATTATTAATATTGTAACATAAACTATGCCCAAGTATGACTAGCCATTTCTGCTTTCTAAATAAAGTTGATGCACTATTTACATATACTTTTAAATATCAGAAACATACCTGAATTGTGCTGGTAGAGGGAGTCAATATGTGGATAATGAGCAGGCAGTCCATCTGATGGTTTAATGAGGTGAAAAGCCCATGATGTAGGATGTGTACCCCCTGATGGGCCAATTTGTTCTGCTGTAGGACACAGAGGGGTTGAAGAAGTGCTGTTGGCCACTGGGACATACTTTGGAGCCGGTTTTGCCACATCTCTCAACAAGTTATCTATTAGAAAACTTCTTCCCAGACCCCCATAAACATGGGGAGTTGCTGTATGGTGTACTGATGCTGAATATCCCATGAAGTTCCAGTTCATAGAATGAGGTGGCAAAACTCCAGACATAATTTCAGGATTAGACCTTACAAAGTTATCTTCCGTTTTCCAGCTTCCTTTCTTAATAGAGCAGCTGTGCTTTGGCTGCTTCAGTTAACTAGAAGAAGTTGCTGAGTAGTTTTTGTACTTAGAGGTGCAGTTATACAAGCTCTCCAGCTAGATAAGACAAGCAGCTTTTCTGGGAGAAGGTGTGTCCAACTCATTCATTATGTCAAATGGCTATGACATTAACAACAATCAAGTGCTGCCCAGCAATACCGGCCTCTGAAATGCACTTTCCACAAAGTGCTTGCCTTTGTGTGAGAATGTATTTACTCCCACTGAAAATATTCAACTAGTGGGATGATTAACTAAAGAAGCCTTCATGTCAACTCAGTGAACTAGTGTTCCCTTCAAAGGCCCAGCTAATTCAGGAGATTTTTTTTCCTTTTAATTTGAAGTATTTTTTAAATGTTTTGAAATGTGAACAGGTTTTCTGAGCTGGCATAGAACACACTGCCACAAAACTCTAAAAGTACCTGTGCACACAAGATGTCAGGTATATACATGCATATATGCAGTCAGTGTTCAGATGATAACAGCACAGTGTGTGGTTTTAAAAGGTCACAGCAGATAAGTAAAGTAAAACTTAAGTGAAAAATGTGAACCTATATTTCTAATAGAGCAAATAAGATAAACTTTACTGCAAGATGCAAAATTGTATTTTCTGTGATCATAAAGTGATCTGGGAACATGCTGTCATATGTCAAATTGCAATGTAGATACCAAGCAGTTAGTAGTTTGAAATAACTTTTATGCCCTAAACAAACTACAGTATTTACTAGTTTAAGCTAAGTTCAGGTTTCGAACAAGAATAGCTATACAATATTTAAGATTTTAAAATATAAATAATGTGTATTGATTAATGATAATTAAATGAAAGGGTCGGTCCACTTTAAATATAATTTTAGTTATAGATGGAGTCTGGTGGACTGAGTCAGCCTCTGGCTTTTCTTTTACCCCAACAAAAAGACTTACTTACCAAAGTTCCTGACTCTGTTCCTGTCTACCTGAATACCTGTCATACCTTTTGGGTGTATCTGCCCACCTTTGTGTGTTCTCTCTCTTCCTGTTGCATTTCCCATAATATATACATAGCTCCCAACTGTCCCTGATTTCAAGGGACTGTCCCTGATTTGAAACAATGTCCCTCTGTCCCTCATTCCTCCTCATTGTCCCTCATTTTGGTCTGATCTATATAGTTGTATATAAAATGCACTTTTTATCTATCAAAAAGTGTTTTCCAGGTCTAAACCTTTCATCTGATCTCTATATTGCAGCATTTGTAAATCCCAAAAGCCAATATGAAGGAAAAGTAGTGGTAAAAAAAAGCACTTGTGGATTTAACCAATCTTGTTTTTTTGAACAATTCTCCTTCAAGGGGGCGTGGCAAGGGGTGTGTCCTATGCCCTGCATAATTTTGCTGATAGGTGTCCCTCATTCCCATCTCAAAAAGTTGGGAGGTATGTATATATATAAAAAAAAACACAATAGCGAGAGTGGGAGCCCTCATAATGACTACAGAAGGTACACAAATGTGGGAACTCAGATATTTAAACAGAGCTCACAGGATATCTATGAATTATTTTTTTTGGTTCAACTCCTCAGTATCTAACAAAAGCGAAAATATACATTTTTGGTAGACTGTTTTTAAATAATAGCTACCTTAGGCTAAAGTATGTAGACATTTTAGACCTTAGTCTCCCCTTAGTGCAACCGGTATTGACATTTTTGTATTTAGTATAAAATAAGAATGTTCCCACTGACCAAAATGAAATACTATGTCATTAAAAATAGCTTTTTTTTTTATCCTTTTCTACCCAGCTTTTTCTGTAGATCTGAAATACAGCAATTTATATTTCTGAAAACTAAGCATCAGCTGCCCTCAACAAGCAAAAAAAAATGCATAAGTGAAATGGTAACTATAAAGGGACATTTGGGTGAGATTTATGAAGGCTTTCTCAGTGAGGCTACTTAACATGCATAAACAGTTGTGAGCCAGTATACAACCATGTCCCTGGACGGTGAAACAGGACCCACATGCTGTGCATGGAAATTGCCCTTAACAACATTGGCTATTATCTCACTGATCGAAAGCCAAAGGTTACTTGTAATCCAATTTCAGGTTCTCATCATTTATAAAAGTGGCACTTCTGCATAGAACTACTATGTCTGACAAATTTGGGATTTTGTCTTTGATGAACTGAGGTGTTATGTGTTAGTCAATAGTTTAGGTTGTATGCAAGCGTTGTTAAACAATAGAATGCAGGCAAAGTTTAAGCACAAGCACATTTAAGATTCATAGCGGAAAGCCAGTAATAATGTATTCAGAGCTCTGCAATCAATTCTGGCCCATAGCTTCTTAGAAACAGCTAAGAAATGCAGCCTGATTCTAAAATGTTTTTGATATTTCCCAACAGTCTAGCCTTGGGTGATATTGGTAATGCCTACACACTGATACTATGAAGTCTTTTAGTATACTTTTACTGCAAGGCATGTGGGAGGTTTTAAACAAAAAAAAAATGGACAACACTATTAATGAGGTTTGCTTTACTCAAGGTTGTTCAGGTTTGAAGAAAACAGTCACAACCAAAGTCATTGTTTAAATTAACCTCAAGGTTCCACTACACAGAGATGTGCAAAGCAAGCAGCTGATAACAAAACCATAATGCTTATTTGGCAAAAAAAAAAATTGGAAAGACAACTTTTAGTCATATTCCAGGTTCTCAGTGTTTTTTGACTGATGAGAAGTAGTATGGGCACTTATATGTCATTATTGTATGATATGTATGCATGATACTAAATTAAGCCACAGTGTACATTTGCAGCCAGTCACAGCATAGGAGATTGCAGCAGTGAAGAGGAAGTGACTGATGCCAAAGGCCATGCCCATCCTAAATATGTTTTTTATACCCTTGGCCTTTAGATGTTACCAATTACATGTTACTTTCTATATGGTTCCTGCTCCTGTTATGATATACTCAGAAGCCTGCACACTATTATGGATGCCTTAAAGTGGAGCTCCGTGCAAAAGGTGAAGTCCTGCTTACCCGATTTTGGCAGGTACCCTGTCCCACATTTGCTTGGGCTGCCTAGGTGATCTCAAGCATGGGCTCCTCCCCCCCCCCCCCGCGTAGTCTTCTGGGACATGTGACATGTCCCAGAAGACTGCTTGACCATTCACGATGCGCAACGCTGCTCGCACATGCACAGTGGGCACCTGGCTGTGAAGCCGCAAGCTGTCACAGCAGGGTGCCCATAGTTAAGATGCCAGCACAAAGGAAAGGAGACAGCGGGTGAAACCAGCTGGGGTAAGCACACCGCTGGATCGTGGGATAGGTGAGTGTCTGTTTTCTAAAAGTCAGCAGTTACAAAAAAAAGTTTTTTGTTTTTTTTACAGGAGACTGGAACTCCTCTTTAACTTGTTAATAATGCACTCCATAGCTACTCTGCCTCCCAGATTATAGCACACAGAAAAATTGGCAATGTGGCTGTTTTCAACAGCTGCCTGGTGAGCCTACGATGCCTTTTACTGCTTGGATTTGTATGTTTAAGAATATATACTTGCTGCTAATCAGGAGGACTCTATCACCAAATTTGGGGCACAAACACAACCATTCATTTAAAGACTTGTGCCTAGACACATCATACGTTCCCCATCTCTTGTTCCAATTGTATAAATTATTGGTTGTTCCACCGGAAGGCTTCGTTCCTCCATACATGTGGAAATGGGAGGAAGATCTGCAGTTGACCATCTCTCTGGCCCAGAAAGAAAAGGCGGTCCTGTTTGCACACAAGTCTTCTATTGCAAATCAAACCAGCATCAATTCTTCTAGGTACACTTGCACACAGTTTTGAAGGACTTCAGCAGGTAGGTTGTTCCAAACATCTTGGAGAACTAACTAAAGATCATCTCTGGATGTAGGCTGCCTCATATCCTTCTGACTCTTCATGTAATCCCAGACAGACTCAATGATGTGGAGATCAGGGATCTGTGAGGGCTAGACCATCACTCCCAGGGCTCCTTATTCTACTTTACGCTGAAGATAGTTCTTAAAGACTTTGGCTGTAGGTTTAGGGTCATTGTCCAGCTGCAGACTAAATTTGGGCCCAATCACATGCCTCCCAAGAGCAGGGTTACAAGATTTTATGCCCTGGTATAGGATTCCGACCATAGGATCTTCCCGCGCACATGCAAACTTTGCTGGAGATATGGCCAGGAAGAAGGTTTTTTTTTTTAGTATTTTCTGGCATTGTCCAAAAATCTGCCCTTTCTGGGACCAAGTACGCCAGTTGATATTCATGTTCATGTACGTAGACCTGGGAACTCACCCTAAGAGTTACTTACTGCATTTCAATAGAGTCACGTTTTCAGGGTACAAATCCTCACATACAGTACGTTTGCAAATTGCAGCTGGTGCTTGCATCGATGGCTTATGGAAACAACCCGTTACTCCTCCCATTTCTCTGTGGCTGTCCAAAATCAATTATATTGGACATATGAAATGCCTTACAAATTCCTTCTACCACAGGGAGGGGTAGTTTCATGATACATGGTACCCATGGCATCTTTTTCTATTCTACTGCTTATCAGGAGCTCATTGACCAACAGGGTTCCACCTGGAGTACTATGGCTTGGCTAATTACTATTGATCCAGTTATCCTATGCTGGCCTGGGTTACCTCGCTTCCTGCTCCAACCCCCTCTCCCCCCCCCCCCCCCTTTTTTCTCTTTTCTTAACTTTTTTGTTTGTCCTCTGTTGTTAATTTTTAAAAAATTCTTGTTGAAAGGTATGGGGATACCTGCCTCTAGGGGGCAGGTAGCATGGGAGTCTTATCTGTTGTTGTGAAGGTTACCTCCACATTGTTCAGGATCTCTTTGCAGACCTCTGATCTGTTGTTATTACTGTGGGTTTTTGACCTCATGAGTGTACACAGAGTTGTTATATTGACTACATTGTGACTCCTCATTTATGTCTGAGTTGCCTTGTCATTGCTATTGATATCGTGCATGCAGTTTGTAAACCCTTGTCTGTGGGTAAATAAACAATTTAGAAAAAAAAAATTTCTTTAAGTTATACTATGTGAATAGGGACATGCAACAAATAGAAAGCAAGTGTTGTCCTAAATTGTCTACAAAAGTATAAATGTAGAAATGCACTTTAACTCTAGTAAAGACTATTATACATTCAGCCAAAGTGAAACTGTCGGGCTGAGGCAAAACCCTCAGTCAGGGACTACTGGTACCATGCAGGCTGTGAATTCAGAATCTGCCTTTCATAAGACACATATTCAGGCCCAATATAAAGGTATAATAAGTGATTAATCTAAACAGCAATGCAGAGCTGCACATACACAGAACAAGTATTGCTTTAAGAGGATATTCATAAAAAAAAAATGACAGCAGCTACAAATACTGTAGCTGCTGACTTCTAAAACACGGATACCTACAGTACCTGTCCAGGGATCCAGCTCTGACCCAGTTCTTCCCCGGTCTCCCCTAGGCGGCCAGAGCGTAAGTAGGAGTGAGAACCTGCTAAAACTAGATACCCACTCCCCAAAAAATAAAACAAACCCCCAAAAATGGGAGAGGAGGGAGGAAGGAGGTATTAAAGCAGAACTTCCCATTTAGAGTAAGTTACGCTTTAAGAGGCAGTTCAACACAGCACATGGCAAAATACAATGCCTTGAAAAAGTATTCACACCCCTTGAAATTTTCCACATTTTGTCATGTTACAACCAAAAACGTAAATGTATTTTACTGGGATTTTATGTGATAAACCAACACAAAGTGGCACATAATTGTGAAGTAAACAGAAAATGATAAATGTTTTGAATTTTTTACAAATAATTATGTGAAAAGTGTGGCGTGCGTTTGTATTCAACCCCCTGAGTCAATACTTTGTAGAATCACCTTTCGTTGCAGTTACAGCTGTAAGTCTTTTTACTGCACCTACTCTAAAAAAACAGTTACGGATCTTAAGCTAGCCATGCATGATTTAGTTTAGTTGTTTTTGTTCAGCCAGGGGGCTGAATGAAAAAACTGAGCTGATTCCTCCATCCACACATTCAAGGTGGATTGGAGAATTATCACTGCTACACTATTGTATTCTGACAGTGGGGAGACACCCCCGCTGTCAGAATACACAGATCAGTGCTGCAGCCTATTGCCTAATCAAGCGGCTTTTATCTGACGAGCAGTTGAACAGCAGTCGATTAGTAGATCCACTACTGTTCAACTGCAGTGGCCACATATCAATCAAAATTCAGCTGATCTCTGCTGAACCGGCTTAATTTCGATCCAAGTAAGGACAGTTTTAGAGACCTTATTTGTGTTCTTGGATGCCTGCCAGTGACTAAAAAATTTCAATCAACTAATGTGCAATCGAATTCTCCATTGTAAAGGGAGCCACTGCTATAATGAGCAGGAGGTTTTATTGCTACAATTTTAACAAAATAGGTAATCAGGTGAATGATGAGACAGGGAGCAACTGTAACATGTAAAGTAGGCAAATATAACCATGCACTTGTGTACCGCAAGATACACCAAAAAAATACTTATCCTTAGCTGCAAACATATAAAGAAAGTATCCTTCCCAATAAATATCGGTATATTAAAGTGATAAAGTGTTGTGCTAAATAAAATAGAAACATAAAAAAATATATAGGCAATGATAAATAACACAGTAAATGTATATCATGTGTATACATTCAAAGTGAGAAATAACCAAAGAATAATCAATGAGCAAATCATATAGTGCACTAGTTGATAATAAGTGAAATATAGTCCATAAAGTCCAGTAAAAAAAAATCCAATTGAATCATTATAAAGTGCTCCTCTACAAATTTCACTCCAAAGGTGTCACCATCTTCCACCATCACCCAAAGTGTAATAGGTGTCTGCTTACGAGATTGTCATAACAAGAGAAATCATATAAAGCTTATGTAGTCTCTCAAAGCCACCAATGTACTTCTCAGACTGCTCTCACAACACCTAGGATATCACCAATGGGCAAGCATAACAGAACACCAGCAGAGGATATTCATGTAAATAAAGCAGAGACATGCCTCACCATAGTACAATAAAACCTTTAGCATGTCTATTCAATATAGAAGTGCACTTACAATGACATAAAACGAATGCGCATAAAAGACAAAAAAAACCAAGCCGGCATGGACTAACAGTTTCCGGGAGCACAATGTCGTCAGCATGAGGCTAGTCCCAATGTGTTTTGACATCTTCTGGGGTTGCAGCAGTTTACTAAACGGTTCAATATTAGAAGAAATAATGCGCAACCGGTATAGGATGGCAAAGAGCATGCCTACATTGTGGAATAACATATTATGAAAAAGTAAACATGGATTCTTCACAGCAATGTCTCTCTGGCTGATTCATTGCAATATGTGGCTGCATGGCATAGTCTCTATAAGGCTTTATAACAGCATAGATTCTTCCTAGGAATCTCTAGTATAGTAAAACAGTCTTGTAAAACTTGTGATTATTCTCATAAATGGCATCCTTCTCAGCAAAGTCCAGGGTAGCTCTTGTACAACAGGCAAACAGTTGGGCCACCTAACTGTAATTGGAATACTCTGGTAGCAGTTGGGGAGGGGCTCCTTATGGTAGCTGGATCTTCTGGAAAAGCTGTGTGCTATTGGGCTCCTGCCTGGTTGCCCGCACACAGATTCTGACAGTGAAGGAGCACTTATCTGGCCACAAATCACTTGCCTACCTACCCCTGTCTCAGGTGTGGCCTCTGTAAACTTCTGAAGGAGGAAAACTGGGGAACCTATCTTTATTGGACCTGTCCAGGGAGTTGTGGGAAAAGAGATAAAGAGGCTTGAGTCTGCATCTGAGCATGCTTAGCTGAGAAAGCCCCTCCCCTTCTCCTGGGAAAGCTGTATCAGTACCAGGAACTATAAACTATCATCAGTAACAAAACTCAGATTTCCTGGCAGGTTTACCAAGCAAATAGATATGAGCAACAGGAGTGGTGCACTATAAGTGGTTCTATATATAGTATAATTGTCAGGGCTGGGCTCTCAGCCTTTCCTTCTCTGTGCTCAGGTTTCTCAGCTGTTGGTTAATTGCCAGTACTCATCATTCCACAGTGGCTCACCTGTTGATCATCTTCTGCTCATCAGTAAAGCCCACAGCCAGCCCCTTCTGGCTATTTAAACTGCCTGGTTCATTTTATCAATTGCCTTTGCTTTGGTCAACATAACTAGAGACTCTCTGCTGTGTTCCTGTTGTAGACTTGCCTGGCTAACATCCCTTCTGGTTCCTGATCCTGTCTGCTGCCTCTGACTATGCTGATATCTGGCTTCCTGATTTCCTGGCTTGTTCTGACTACCCGATTTGACTACCGAACCCTGGCTATGCTTTGACTACGTTTACCAGTTGTACCATTTTTACCATTTTATTAAAAGGTGTGATATTTACTGCATTTTCTGTCTCCATCTTTTTTATGGTTCCTGACAGTAGGCGAAGGCCATGAATTTAGAAGATGCAGGCAATCCACCTAGTGGTAATATTTTTTCCAGGTTGAATGAGCAGGATCACCGCATGGATCAGTTTACTACAGCGTTACAGACGCTCCTGATTCCTACTGCTCACCTGTGGCTGTTCCAGTACAACCTGTGTTGCAGGCCTTCCTTGCTGCTGCTCCACCTCAAATATTACCTCTGTAAGAGGTATGTCTGGTTCCGCTCTGCTTCCCTAGCAATTTGGGGGCGATCCTGTTCAATGCAAAGGGTTTCTGAACCAGGTTGGGATATACTTTGAGATGCTGCCTCAGCGTTCCCCATGGACAGAAGCAAAGTAGGCTTCATAATTTACTTTCTGATAGAGCCTTGGGCTGGGCAAACCCTCTATGGGATACGCAAAAACCCATTGTCCTGAGTTACCCAGAGTTTGTGGCTTCCTTTTAAAGAGTATTTGATGTTCCCGCACGCTCCACTTCTGCTGCCAAGAGCCTCATGTCCATCAAACAAAGTACGAGAACTGTTGCCGATTACGGCATTGAATTCTGTACTCTGGCAGCAGAGGTCACTTCAAACAATGAGGCTTTCATGGCTGCTTTTTCTCATGGTCTCTCAGATAACATTAAAGATGAGATGGCAGCCCAAGACATACCTACAGATCTGGAGAAGTTGATCACGTTTGCCATTCTCATTGACTCCAGACTCCGAGAGAGACCTTCCTTTAAGGAGTGCTTGCGGAAGCCTCTTGTACGTTTGGCTTCGAGCTTTGTAGTCCCACCCTTGCCTCCCTCACCTCCCATGCCTCCTTCACCTCCCATGCCTCCTGGTACCGAGTCTGCCAGTGAAGTAGAACCCATGTAGTTGGACTTCACACGTCTCTCTGCAGATGAGAGGGCCTTTAGGAGTAGGGAGAGATTGTGCCTTTATTGTGGCCAGTCAGGTCATTTCTTGAAGTTTTGTCCTACCCGTCCGGGAAACACTTGCACCTAAGGTCCTGTAGGGCAGTGGTTCTCAACCCTGTCCTCAAGTACCCCCAACAGGCCATGTTTTTGGAATCTCTCTTAGATAAAAGAACTGTCCAAAATACCAAGCCATTGACTCTGATTTAAAGCACCTGTGCAAGATAAAGGAAAACCTGCAAACATGGCCTGTTGTGGGTACTTGAGGACAGGGTTGAGAACCACTGCTGTAGGGAACAGACCTTAGGTGGCGTTGTTACGTCCCCAGTTACCTTGAAGGATAAGCCTCTAGTTTAGGTTACCCTTTCGTGGTCTGAGTCGTCCATCGATACACAGGCTCTAATCGACTCTGGGACTGCAGACCTGTTCATAGACAGTGCCTTTGTGTTTAAGAACTTGATTCTGCTGCAGCTTCATGCCACTCCACTTGCAATTGAGGCTATTGATGGGAGACCTCTACAGCCTGCCCATGTGACTCATGAGAGTGCTCCATTGACCATGGCCATAGGGGCTCTTCACCATGAGATAATCCAATTTCATGTAATTTCCTCTCCTCATTATGCGGTGGTTATTGGTTATTCTTGGTTAGAGAGGCACAACCCCTCTTTTGATTGGCTTTGTGCTGAGGTTCTTTCCTGGTCGCCGCAATGCAGTAAGACATGTTTTCGGAAAGTGGCTAAGGTCTTGTGCACCTCTTCCCTCTCCTCCTTGCCAGAGGAGTACCACAAATTTAGCAATGTCTTTGACAAGGGTCAAGCCGGTAGTTGCCTCCACACCGGTCGTATGATTGCGCAATTGACCTTCAACCTGGTGCTATGCCTCCCCGTGGCCAGGTTTACCATTTGTCTGTCTCAGAGGATAAAGCTATGGAGGACTATGTTGCTGACGCACTTTCTCGAGGGTTCATCCACAAATCCTTGTCTCCTGCTGGTGCTGGTGCTGGTGCTGGCTTCTTCATTGTGAAAAAGAAGAGTGCTGAACTGAGACCTTGTATCGATTATAGGGGTCTCAGTCGCATCACGATTACCCAATTCCGTTGATTACGGAATTATCTGACCGCCTCGAGGGAGCAACGGTTTTCACGAAGCTCGATCTGAGAGGGGCATACAATCATGTGAGGAACAAGGAGGGGGACGGATGAAAAACTGCATTTAACACCAGGACAGGACATTACGAATATCTCGTATGGCCGTTTGGTCTTTGAAATGCTCCTGCAGTTATTCAGGAGTTTATCAACGATGTCCTCCGAGATATGTTGCAGCAATGTGTGGTGGTTTTTCTCAATGATATTCTCATATATTCTAAATGCCTAGAGAGCCACCACACAGATGTCTCCCTTGTGCTACAGAGACTGAGAGATAACCTGTATTGTAAGTTGGAGAAGTAGGAGTTCCATCGTGAACAGGTTAAATTTCTGGGTTATTACATTTCTACTGCCTGTTTTTCGATGGACCCAGTTCTACAGTGGCCTAGACCTGTAGGTCTATGTCCGTTACAACGTTTTCTTGGTTTTGCCAATTATTATCGGAAATGTATTCGTAACTTCTCTTCTCTGGTCAAACCCCTGACTGATATGACCAGAAAGGATGGTAACCCACAGAATTGGTCTCCGGAATCCATTAAAGCCTTTGAGTCTCTCAAGGCTGTCTTTGTTTCAGCTTCTGTGTTGGCACATCCTGATCCTACGCTACCCTTCAGGCTTGAGGTGATGCATCTGAGATTGGAGTGGGCACCCTTCTATCTCAACATCCTACCTCTGAGAGCACTATGCATCCTTGTAGCTACTTTTCTAAGAAATTGTCTACTGCAGAATGCAATTATGAGAATGGGGACAGAGAATTGTTAGATATCATTTTAGCTCCAAAACAATATATGCATCTCCTCGAAGGTACCACTGGGCCGCTCCTCATTTTGACTGACCATAAGAATCTCACATTCTTGTCTGAGGCTAAACGCTTGTCTCCCAAAAGAGCACGGTGGGCTCTTTTTCTGTCAAGCTTCAATTACATAATCTCATTTTTAGGCAAATCTAAAAATAATAATGTGCCAACCCAAAAAGCGTAGAAAAAAAGCAGCCAACACAACAATCAGACAAAATTGCAGTGAAATAACAAGAATAAAGTGTGGCGCTGAGAGAGCAAGAAAATAATATATTTTGTTCGTTATTGAGCAAAGCCCGCCTGAATGTCTGTCTGGAGAGCAATGAAGCACAATAAAGTGTTTGGTGAAACAAGACTATTCAAATATATCCTATTAACTACCGTCAATAGAATATGTAAAAATAAATTAAAAACAATATAGAGTGTAGGTACTAGAAAATAACTGACACTCTAACATAATACAAACAAGTGATGATAGGTGAAGTATGGAGTGTAAGTACTAAAAAATAGCTAACACTCTAAAAAATGCAAACAGGTGATGATATACTTAAGAAAAATCAATGAGTCCATACCAGTATAGCCTATACAAGGAGACCCAATAGTGCAACATACATGAAATGGGTAATAATAACCCAAAATAACAAATAATACTAGTGTGGCTATTGCAACCAGAAGACTACAGTACAAACAGGAATATAGTAGTGTGACTAAAAAAGTCCAAAAAAACAGATGTATAGGCAAACACTTGAAAACTTGGCCAAAAAAGAAGAAGAACCAACAGCAACCAGGATTGGTGATGGGGGACCCTTGAATCTGAGGATGGCAACCACAAGATGGAGTAATCAAACTTGCATGCAGATAGGGACAGGCGAAAATACTCTTACCAGCAATGGTGGACTCGCCAGCCAGCGGCTTGGGAGTCAGACAGGCTTGAGATAGAGAAATGGAGGATGTAGCACCTTTATCCACAGCGACTGGAAAGGATGGAACACCGTGGCATACACTGACCAACCTTCTCAAATCCTACCGGCTCCCGCCATCCATGGTGTGGGTACAAACAGCTCATCCAAGGATAATCTCCATGTGGTGGGTATTAGCCCTCAAAAAGTAGGGATCAGAAAGAAGACTTCCCCATAGTGTGAATCAGCTTTTTAAAGCTTTATTAAAAAAATAGTACCATAAAATGTACACTGGCTAGTAACAACAGAAATAGGAACCAGGTACAAGTTAAATATAAAATTAAGCGCTTAGTTAGGTTGTGGCAAGACAGGCATAACAAACCCGACGCGTTTCGTCCGCTAAGACTTCGACTGGGGTATAAATCCTTGCTGAAGGATTAAGCACAGGAGTGTGAAACGTGTCTGCTGACCCTCTGTGGGTTGAGTGTGTGTGGCATGTCTTTCATTCCCATTTTTGCACAATAAAAGGAGCTGTTTTTATTCTCTGGAAGTGCCGCTAACTTTTTCTTTTTTTATTATGTTTTTTTATTATGTTTTTATATGGCTGACATGATGAAAGATTGCTTCTGACGTATAGAAACAATCTCTCTCTCTCTCTGAAGAAGAATTTAAAACCTCTCCCACACTATAGGCCTCTTTCACATGAACGATCCGTTCAGGTCCGCCTGTCAGTTTTTTAGGCGGACCTGAACAGACCCTCCATAAACCTCTATGGAGCGTCGGATGTCAGTGGTGACATGTTCACTGACATCTGACCCGCTCCGATCCGAAAAAGTGTAACGGAGGAAAAACCTACTTTTCCATCCGTTTTCGGATCGGATCGGGTGACGACGGACTCTACGGTCCGTCGTCATCTGATCCGCCATAGAGGAGAGCGGCACTCTGACAGGTCCGTCGCTGCACAGTGTGCAGCAACGGACCTATCATCTGCCTGCTCAGCGGGGATCCACAGAGCGATCCTCGCTGAGCAAGCGGATGTTCACGGGGCGTATCATCTCGGATCCGTCCCGTGTGAAAGGACCCATATAGTCTTATTTGGTGATTCACTGTCTAGAAAATGCATGATCTTCCACCTTCCATTTAGGATGCTTTGAAAGGTCAATGCTAAACAATAATAATAGATATGGGGCACATAGACTGCTTAATGGCTGCTATATCTGGTAGGTTCTAGGTCTAAATCATTACCTTACCAATTTAGGTATATATATATATATATATATATATATATATATATATCTTGCAATGCTTCTCTTCAAAAGAAACATTAGGCACAGTATATTAAAGTGCATCTATAGACAAAAGATTTTTTTAAGTTTGAATAGGGCAGGGAAGGATTAAATCCGGTTTGTGTCTCCACTGGGAAGATTCACCCTTTGTTTTTTCTGCTGATCATTTTCACTGGGTCAGAATGTTAGGGGAAATACAACATTTAGAGTTGTCACTAGAAGAAAAGGTGATGAGAAATCTTTTGATGGGGACACTTGTTCCAGGGAAAATGTCCAATTAGAAAATGACCCTCATATTAAAGAATTGTTTTCTCATATACAGTTACAAAAGAACACAAGGGGGTGCCAACTAAGTGCAGCATTAATAAAAAACCTTTATTGATTCAAAATAGAAAGCCAAATGCAAACTCACATTTAGTAGAGTATGATATGCTTATCTGTAATCATAAAGGAGATACTGAGGCCAGTCCACCTGGGGAGTCCGCATCAGCTGCAGCCGGTAGTGTGGCAACAGGCCCTCCCTTGTTGTGACATCACTTCCACTTCCGCATTCCATAGTGATTTCCCTTACTTCCGGGATCGGCAGAACATGGTTCCCTGGCTCCTTACCACACTGCCACCTGCAGTTTACTTTATGTTTACACATAAGCATATTATACTTTACTAAATGTGAGTTTGCATTTGACTTTCTATTTTGAGTCAATAAAGGTTTTTATTAATGCTGCACTTAGTTAGCGCCCCTTTGTGTTCTTTTTGAGATTATAGAGATTAATAGCCTTATAGAGATCTGTTCATGTCCCTGTTGGAACTGCCTATCCGAGTGCATACCTTGCTGATACACATGGAATCTTGTGGACTTTTGTTAGATTTTTTTGGACTCTCATGAGTAATCTATACCTACTGGTAGTAAGTTTTATTTCCCTACCATTCTATGCCCTACTGCGGATAATTTTTTTAAACTACAGTCTCAATATCTCACTATTTTATGTCCCATTATTGCTTCTCTGTTCCTCCTCCCAATTGCCTCCTTAACTAAGTACCTTAGCCCTAGGGGATAGATCCCTTTACGTATTACATCCACACATTGTACCATATATTCTCTATATATCTCATATACGGTTGCATCCCTTGGATAGAAAGCAAGAAGAAACCTCCTCAAAAGGTCACAGCTAGCAAAAAATACATTGACAATAGCTTTAAAGCTTTCTTACGCCATCTGAAGAAAAAAAAAAGTTATACATACGCTTTAGGCTATAAAAGATCATTACTGCCCATACCAACTTTTATTTTCTGCAATGAAAGCCAATGAGAGCTGTAAATAACAGTCACATGGCTGAGAATAAGGAACAGTGTGACAAATAACACATGCATTACAGCTTAGTAAATTGAGCCTATAGCATCTTGGACTTTATAATCAAAACAATCTGTTTTTCCTTCATAGTCCAACAGAGCCTGCAATCGGATAGCTTGCAGGAAAAATAGGAACAAAAAGGAAAAGGAATCCATTTACAAATGATCCCTCACTTTGGACAGACTATTAATTGTTATTCGAGCCTGAAGAAAAGAAGACAATGACCATTGCCTTGCACCAGGCTGTTTGTCTGGTGAATATTCCTCAGTGCAAATGTTAGTAATGTGTGAGTATTTATTGTATTTCTATAAAGTCTTAATGAGCTCCATGGGAGAGAATTAAACCTTTTGCTTCTTCACACTGTGCCCAGGACCCCTAGACTTCACTGGGTCAAGCCTAAAGAAAGGGTAATGGACCATGAGGTCTTGCTTAATAGACCCGGTATTAACACACTAGCAAGAATGTCACAAAAAGCAAAGTTTAGGGAACCAATGAATGAAGCTTTTGTTATTGCTAAGTAGTTTACAATGATACCCTCTAGCTACGCTATATCAATGTCACTATGGCTAAACCTAGGAAATGTTATCAATATGTAATATATTATATTATATATTACATTATTTTAAGTTAAATGAGTGACAGTGAGTTTGCCACCTAACTCCATATGGGTTACTTTCTAAAACAATAGAAACTGTTCACTTTGCAGAGGGAATGCTCACTTTGAAAATAAACTCTTACAGAACTTAGTATATAAGAGGAAGCTGTGTTAAATTCAAAAATATGTGCTAGCAATATGCAATGTTTTATATATTAATATTCATGAACATTATTGGGTACTGAACATTATTGGGTACTTTAGAGTGAACATTTTCATTTACTTGGCAAAGCACCTAGATACCTACATGTGTTGCTTAGTACGTTTTTTTTTTCATTTTTTTTTTTTCTTTTGCCTACCAGCTGATTAGTGGCAGATAAGGTTTATGCAGGAATCTCTGGCAGCTGCAAACTGACCGACCTTGGGTCAAAACGTAACCTTGGAGGATAGACCTACTTTCGGTAGCGTAAACAACATACTGTACTGTATATGCATAAAGATTAGATGCTTCTTTAATACACTGTTATTTAACCCTCCAGGTTTGCAAAAAAATTATAAACCCAAGTTAGAAGATTTAGGTTGCATACATTGGCATTAAAAAAAGACTCACCAAGTAATTCTTGAAGTAAATTGTGACTATGCCTGGACATACTTAATCATTAAGTTCTGACCGACAGATTCATCTATCATTATTAAGGATAAGTAGGTCTTTTTATGGTGAGCTTTATTAACTGCAAGAGGAGAACAGAGCAGGGACACAGCCACTGTTAACAATCTATTAAGACAAACTCAGTGCTTTATGCTCAATTTTTGAATTTCACAGAATGAGCCAGTGCAAAGTGCAAAATAGCGTGCAAGCCTTGTTCTTCAATGTGATTTTCTTTTCTTGTTGCCCTCTGGTGGACTGGTGAAGTATGTGCGCATAGTACATGGTCTGGTAAACTACCGGTAGTGGAAATAAACCCATAGAATTAACAGTTTTATAAAACAGTTACATTCCCGTATGTGCTGGGAATGCTAACTGTCACACTGACTGTGCTCTCAACCAAACTGTCAAACCCTCAAATGGCTGGTGTTATAACTGATCACATGTGCAGCATCATGGTAGTTGAAGATCAAACAGAGGCCAAGATGGCAGCTTCCTTGGCTGAAAATGATAGGAGGATTAATTTCTTTAATAATGCAAAGGACAATCATTATTTTAACTGTCAGTTACATCAAGAAGTGTACCAAATGTTATGTTCTGAAGTCAGTTAACAGAGAAATTATTACTGATTGGTTGAGGAACGCTGACTTAGATCAACCACTTTTCAGTCATGGCATCGTTTATAAGCACGCAAAATTTCAAGGCACCCCAGTCTAAAATGTAACAAAAAGTCCATGGGCTCTATTCACTAAAGCAGATCGCATGCAGTATTTATTTGTTCAGACAGATTTTCCTGAAACTGTCAATTTACTATGCTGTGAAAAAGCTTGGTAAATACTGCATAAAAAGGCGTTAAACTCAATTCACAGAAGAAAATAAATAATTAAATGCATGCAGTAATTCAGGAGTGGTGCAGGCATGTTGTATTAAAGGGTTGTAAAAATATAATAGCCAATTTTTTGAGTAGTCTCTGCCTTTTTGGATCAGTTCTCTCAACAGTAATGCATAGAAACCTAAACATGGAAATTTGAAAATCATTGGGGTTGATTTACTTAAATTATAACTAAAGGAAGAACTTTTATTTTAGTTTTGGATAGAGTGGAGGTGGATCAGAACACTTGTCAGGGTTTTTATTTTTGTCTGTGCCTCCATTAGGGAGATTCACCCTCTTTATTTGTCCATATTGTCATTATCATTGAAAGTGAACATAAAAGAAAATCCCCAGAAAAGTAATGGAAGAGAAATCTTCCCATGGGGACACAGATGACAAAAAATAAAAAAAATAAAACTGACAGGGGATAAAATCTCCCCTTACTCCATCCAAAATGAAAAAAAAAAAAAAAAACGTTTGGCCTATAGTTCTATAGTTTGGGGGGCCATGCACCAGCATGGGGATTTGTGTGTGTGAACACACAAATCACTGTTCTGTCAGGGGAAAGGAGACATATGTTTGTTCCTACTAAGTAGGAACAACCATATGTCTCCTCCCCTAGTCAGTCCTATCCCCATACAGTTAGAAACACTAACTAGGGAACATAGTTAACCCCTTGATTGCCCCCTAGTGTTAACAACTTCCCTGCCAGTGGCATTTAAACAGTAATTAGTGCATTTTTATAACACCGATCGCTGTATAAATGTCATTGGTCCCAAAAATGTATCAAAAGTGTCCATTACTAGTAAAAAAAAATTATTTTTATTCATAAATTATTATTATTCCCACTGATGCTGAGGAGTCCAGTGTATGCCAGTGAGATCCCGGGGTGGGGTTACAGCCACTCGCTCTGTGTGGTCCCCTGTAATAAGGGACCACCGATTTCTGGTAAGCGGCAGTCCTTTCTGTGGTGAAGGAAATATTCTCACTTGTCACTCTAGTGTGGAACCTTACGGCACATCACGTTTTGAATATCATCAGTTTTTTATGGACTTATTTTTATGTTTTGTTTTTTTCACTTGTCACTTTACTATGGATTGATTTTTATTATATTTATTTTTATCTAGTCACTGGACAATTCACAAACACTTTCTCCTTTATATTTTTGCCATATTTGTATCTGCATTCATCTGTTTGATGTACTATTTAGTTTGTTTAGTATTTAGTTGGATGCACTCATTTTTGCATTTTTGCTTTGGGTCTGCTTAATTTCTTGTGTACTCAGTGTGGTCTATTGGCATTTATCATTGGGAGCATGTGTAGTGTTGTTGGTGTGGATGGAGAGATAGCTTGATTTAGATTAAGCAGGCAGGTTATTCAGTTAGTGGCAGTGTATCTGATTACATATATATATATATATATATATATATATATATATATATATATATATATATATATATATATATACATATATATATTATATACAGTTAATCTTGTTGGGCGCAGGAATGGGCCCTGCTGTGAAATATTATTTCAAGAATTGTATTGTACACCACCAGAAAATTAGTAGAAAAAGTACACCATGGTATGCACTGTAGATATAGGCTACACTGGATGCAGAGTATATATAACACTAGACTGACTGTAAAAAAAAAAAATATATATATATATATATAGTGGCTTGCGAAAGTATTCGGCCCCCTTGAACTTTTCAACCTTTTGCCACATTTCAGGCTTCAAACATAAAGACAACAAGTGGGACACAATTTTGAAGTGGAACGAAATCTACTTTTTTAGCAATTAAAAAACTGAAAAGTTGTGCGTGCAAAATTATTCGGCCCCTTTACTTTCAGTGCAGCAAACTCACTCCAGAAGTTCAGCGAGGATCTCTGAATGATCTAATGTTGTCCTAAATGACTGATGGTGATAAATAGAATCCACCTGTGTGTAATCAAGTCTCTGTATAAATGCACCTGCTCTGTGATAGTCTCAGGGTTCTGTTGAATGCGCAGAGAGCATCATGAAGACCAAGGAACACACCAGGCAGGTCCGTAATACTGTTGTGGAGAAGTTTAAAGCCGGATTTGGATACAAAAAGATTTCCCAAGCTTTAAACATCCCAAGGAGCACTGTGCAAGCGATCATTTTGAAATGGAAGGAGTATCAGACCACTGCAAATCTACCAAGACCTGGCTGTCCCTCTAAACTTTCAGCTCAGACAAGGAGAAGACTGATCAGAGATGCAGCCAAGAGGCCCATGATCACTCTGGATGAACTGCAGAGAACTACAGCTGAGGTGGGAGAGTCTGTCCATAGGACAACAATCAGTCGTACACTGCACAAATCTGGCCTTTATGGAAGAGTGGCAAGAAGAAAGCCATTTCTCAAAGATATCCATAAAAAGTCTCGTCTAAAGTTTGCCACAAGCCACCTGGGAGACACACCAAACATGTGGAAGAAGGTGCTCTGGCCCGATGAAACCAAAATCTAACTTTTTGGCCACAATGCAAAACGATATGTTTGGCGTAAAAGCAACACAGCTCATCACACTCAACACACCATCCCCACTGTCAAACATGGTGGTGGCAGCATCATGGTTTGGGCCTGCTTTTCTTCCGCAGGGACAGGGAAGATGGTTAAAATTGAGGGGAAGATGGATGCAGCCAAATACAGGACCATTCTGGATGAAAACCTGTTGGAGTCTGCAAAAGACCTGAAACTGGGACGGAGATTTATCTTCCAACAAGACAATGATCCCAAACATACAGCAAAATCTACAAAGGAATGGTTCACAAATAAACGTATCCAGGTGTTAGAATCGCCAAGTCAAAGTCCAGACCTGAATCCAATCGAGAATCTGTGGAAAGAGCTGAAAACTGTTGTTCACAAACGCTCTCCATCCAACCTCACTGAGCTCGAGCTGTTTTGCAAGGAAGAATGGGCAAGAATTTCAGTTTCTTGATGTGCAAAACTGATAGAGACATACCCCAAGCGACTTGCAGCTGTAATCGCAGCAAAAGGTGGCTCTACAAAGTATTAACGCAAGGGGGCTGAATTTTAAAAAAGTTTCAAAAATCCAAAAGATTTCGTTCCACTTCACAATTGTGTCCCACTTGTTGGTGATTCTTCACAAAAAATAAAAATCTTTATGTTTGAAGCCTGAAATGTGGCAAAAGGTTGAAAAGTTCAAGGGGGCCGAATACTTTCGCAAGCCACTGTATGTATGTATGTATACTCTGCATCCAGTGTAGCCTATATTTACAGTGCATACCATGGTGTACTGTTTCTACTAATTTTCTGGTGGTGTACACAGTGCAAATACAATTCTTGATATAATATTTCACAGCAGGGCCCATTCCTGCACCCAACAAGATTAACTGTGAGGGCTTACAGTGTTCTGGTACCACCAACACCTAAGGCCCAATTTTCTGCAGAGTATATAGGCCAGGCCTTATTAGTATATATACTGCTGTTCAGAGTATATAGTGCCTGGGGGCCTGGGTGACCCCCATGCCATTTAAAAAAAAAATTGGGTGCGGGGTTCCCCTTAATATCCATACCAGAGAGAGATACAAAGAGCCTGGTAATGGACTGGGGGTGGGGGACCCATGCCGTTTTTTTCAACGATTTTCATCTATATTGCGGGGACCCGACAATACATTACAGCCGCAAGCAGTTTTAAATTACTTTTTTCCTTTAGAAATGTCATTTTGCTGTTGTACTGTTCTAAACACGGGAAGACTGTGCCACTTTACAGGCATACTATAGACACCCCCCAGGCATGATATTTAAAGGAATATTTCATTTTTATTGTTTCACTTTAAGCATTCTTAAAATCACTGCTCCCGAAAAAAACGTCCGTTTTTAAAACTTTTTTTGCATTGATACATGTCCCCTGGAGCAGGACCCAAACACTTTTTATGGCAATAATTTGCATATAAGCCTTTAAAATGAGCACTTTTGATTTTTTACGTTCGTGTCCCATAGACTTAAACGGTTTGCCTGTTCGCATGTTCTGTGGGAGTGTTTGGCTCATCCCGAGTGTCCATCACATCAGAGGCTCCCCATAAAATCACAGTCCCCATAAAATCACAGTCCCCCCTTGATATTAGAATCCCCATTCCTATTACAGTCCCCCCCCCCCATTGTATGAGAAGCCCCCTCTTCTCATCAGTGTCCCCCCTTCACAGAGATCCTCTCTTCACATCAGTGTCCCCCCTTCACATCAAAATACCCCCTTTCCATTGGAGTCCCCATTCACATTAGATGCCCTCTTCCAATCAGAATCATCAAATCAGAGGTCTCTATGACAACAGAGTCCATGGGCACATCAAAGTGAATATTCCTGCGCTACTATGGAGTATGGTATGGCAATATGTATGGTGCAGCAGCCACAGTATGGGTCAAACACCACCCATAATAATATGTAAGGAAAGAATCAAAGATTGGTGTTGCGCTCCACCATAAATAAATATAAAGTGCTAAGAATAAATAACAGTGTGTGTTGTTTCAATACCAAACTGGCATATATAGAAACAAATCCAATGCTTTATTAAAAGTGATCAGTGCAATGATGGCAAATAAAGTGACTGTAGTGTATTGAATTATCAAGACAGCAAAGTGCAATTAAAAAAAAATCATTCAAAAAAGTCCATATATATAAAAGTGCAAATAGTGCAAATGGATCGCAGTCCGGAAGTAAGGTCTTCCAACTGGCAGAAGGTGCAAACGTGCAAACCATAAGGTGCTGACAAGCATCAACAGGTGACGTTTGTGACTATTGTACTGTGAATCTTCGGTATAACATGACACCCGCAGGTGTACTAACTTCTTACCTTACTGCTGTAAGGTAAGAAGCTTTCAAAATAACCAAGAGGTTAGATGGTCACTCTGGCGGGGGAGAGGGGGGTCTCTCATCGGTTCCTTCAGGGGTTCCGGAACCTAGGGGGTAATGCTCTTTTCCAGGACCAGATGAACAGCCGAACACCGCTCAGAATGTGCCAAACCAGGTAAATGGGGAAATATAAAGAACCTCTATAGTGTAGTATGTTGGTATTCAATACGTTTATTGTGATAAAAGAAGGGGGGTCAGGTACTCACATTAAAATAACAATCACAGTGCAATGTATCCGGACGAGCTCGAACGTCATTTCCGGTGTCCGTATCCAACGCGTGTCGACACTGTCACGTGACAGTGACAACATGCGTTGGATACGAGCACCGGAAGTGACGTTCGAGCTTGCCGCTCGTCTGGATACATTGCACTGTGATTGTTATTTTAATATGAGTTTAATGTGCGCTCTAGGCCGGCGCCTACCTTGCCTATAGGTAGCGCCGGCCCTGCCCCCATCAAATCAAAATCCCTTATCACAGAGTCCCCCTATCATATCAAATCCTCCCATCACATCAGAATCCCTTTTCATAGAGTCCCCTCATAAAATCAGGGTTCCTTCTTCACACAGTCCTCTCATCACATCAGAGTCCCCCTTTTCCATCAGAACCCTACCTTTTGTCTCTAACAACTTAGATGATGGGAAATGGAAGGATACCTGAAGGATCTGGTATGGAATTTAGGGGGAACCCCACGTCTTTTTTTTAAATTTTGGCCAGGGTTCACCTTAATATCCATACCAGACCTGAAGGGCCTGGTATGGAATTTAGGGGGACTCCCAGGTCATTTTTTTTTTTTCATTTTGGTTCGGGGTTCCCCTGTGGGGAATTCCCATGCTGTTTTCATCAATGAACTTCTATGTGTATTGTCAGCAATGCAATAGCCACAGGTAGTTTTAAATGGGTTTTTTCCTTCGAAATGTCATTTTGCTGTCAGACTGTTCTAAACACGGGAAACATGCGCCCCTTTACAGGCATACTATAGACACCCCCCAGCTACGAAATTTAAAGGGATATTACACTTTTATTGTTTGACTTTAAGCATTATTAAAATCACTGCTCCTGAAAAAACGGCCGTTTTTAAAACTTTTTTTTGCATTGATCCATGTCCCCTGGGGCAGGACCCAGGTCCCCAAACACTTTTTATGACAATATCTTGCATATAAGCCTTTAAAATTAGCACTTTTGATTTCTCCCATAGACTTTTAAAGGGTGTTCCGCGGCATTCGAATTTGCCACGAACACCCCAAATTGTTCGCTGTTCGGCGAACTTGCGAACAGCCAATGTTCGAGTCAAACATGAGTTCGACTCGAACTCGAAGCTCATCCCTATCCCTCTCTCATTACAGCTCCAGGGAAGAACAATCCAGGTCAACGCCATGATTGATTCCTGGTCATGTAGCTGCTTTATTGACCCTGCTTTTGCTACTCAACAAAATCTTCCCCTAAAAGAAAAGACACACAAACTCTCAGTTTTTCTGGCCGATGGGTCCCACATAAAATCGGGACAAGTCTCTCAAGAAACCCTTCCTCTGTCCGCCACCCGTTTATCTCAACATAAAGAGATCCTAACTCTGGACTTTATCTCATCTCCATTATGTCTGATCATTTTGGGCATGCCCTGGCTCCAGGCCCATAACCCTCACATTAACTGGTCTACGGGTGAAATCAAGTTTCGGTCACCCTACTGCCAAATACATTGCTTAACTGAACCTGCTAAGCCTGCTGCTACCTTACTTTGTATGGACGTTGATCAAGATCTGCTTCAAACCATACCAGAGGCCTATCAGGAATTTGCAGATGTATTCAGCAAGAAGGGAGCAGACTCCCTGCCACCCCATCGTCCCTATGATTGCCCAATTGAGCTGCTTCCTGGGGCTGAGATTCCTTTCGGGCGCATCTTCCCGCTGTCTGAAAAAGAACAAGAGGCACTTAAAGATATACATAAATGAAAACCTCGAAAAGGGCTTTATTCGACCTTCTACTTCCCCAGCTGGTGCCGGAATATTTTTCGTCTCCAAAAAAGATCAGATTCTTCGTCCATGTGTGGACTATCGGGAGTTAAACAAGGTTACAGTAAAAAAACGCTACCCGTTGCCTCTGATACCTGAACTGTTCCAAAAGTTGAGGTCTGCCATCATTTTCACCAAGCTGGATCTAAGAGGGGCCTACAACCTGGTCCGCATTCGGGCCGGAGATGAATGGAAGACGGCTTTCCGGACCCGTTTCAGACACTTTGAGTATCTGGTCATGCCCTTCGGCCTATGCAATGCTCCTGCCACTTTCCAGCATCTGGTCAACGACGTGTTCAGAGATTTCCTGGACATCTTTGTAATCGTCTACTTGGATGACATCTTAATCTTCTCCAGTTCACTTAATCAGCATAGGGAACATGTCCGTAGGGTCCTGGGCCGTCTTCGTTTGCACGGACTGTATGCTAAAGCGGAGAAGTGCGAATTTGAACAAGAAGATATTCAGTTTCTGGGATTAGTGATCTCCCCAACCGGCATCAAAATGGACCCTCAGAAGGTGTCCGCTGTGCTAGATTGGCCAGGTCCCCTGAACAAGAAAGGTGTGCAACGCTTCATTGGATTTGCAAATTTTTATAAGAAGTTCATTAGGGGGTTTTCTGCCATTATCTCCCCCATCATGCAGCTAACCAAACAGAACTCTCGTTTCCACTGGAGCCCGGAGGCTCAGGGGGCCTTTGAAGAATTAAAGAGACGTTTCACTTCAGCTCCAATCCTTAGCCATCCTGACCCATCCTTACCCTTTATCCTGGAGGTTGATGCTTCCGAAGTGGCCGTGGGTGCTGTAATTTCTCAACGACAGGGCAACAAGGACCTGATGCACCCCATAGGATTCTTTTCTAGGAAACTCTCGCCGGCTGAGCGGAATTACGATGTGGGAGACCGGGAACTACTTGCTATCAAGACAGCTTTAGAAGAATGGAGGTACTTGTTAGAGCGCGCAGTCCATCCGGTGCTGATATATACCGACCACAAGAATCTCGACTACTTAAGATCTGCTAAGAGACTGAAACCCCGACAGGCCCGATGGGCTCTATTCTTTACACGTTTCTGTTTCCACATTACTTTCCGGCCTGGAACTAAAAACGTAAAACCAGACGCGCATGTTTGACAACCCTAAAGACCTTTCAGTACCAGACACCATTCTGCCGGCAAATAGCTTCCTACTTCTTCAAACGGATCTCCTGTCCATGATCAGAGAAGCATCACCAGAACCTTCAAGTCTCCAGGGATCCTCTTTAACACCCCGAGACGGATTATTGTGGAGAGGAAGTCAAATATTCGTACCGGAGAGCGCCCGAGTCAAGGTGCTGACATTATTGCATGACCACCCACTTGCAGGACATTTTGGGGTTCGCAAGACCCTTGAGCTCGTGCAACGCACATTCTGGTGGCCTAACCTGAAAGAATTTTGCAGAAAGTACGTTAACTCTTGTTCTGTTTGCATTCAGAATAAAACTTCCAGGAACAGAGCTTGGGGACTGCTGAGACTGTTACCTATACCAGATAGACCCTGGAGGATGATAGCAATGGACTTTATAGTTGAACTACCATGCTCTGAAGGATGTTCGGCAATCTTTGCGGTCATCGACCGGCTGTCTAAAATGGCCCACTTCGTGCCCCTAAAGGGAACGCCTTCCGCTGTTGAAACGGCCCATGTGTTCATCAAGGGGATTGTTAGGCTGCACGGAGTCCCCGCAAATATAGTGTCCGATAGGGGGGTGCAGTTTACTTCACGCTTCTGGAAAGTCCTATGTGAGATCTTAAAAATTGAACTAGCCCTGTCCTCTGCATACCATCCCCAAAGAACGGGCAAACGGAAAGGACAAACCAGACGCTGGAGCAATACATTAGGCGTATCACATCTTTTGTGCAAGATGATTGGGTGTCTCTGCTGCCCCTAGTGGAATTCGCTTATAATAATGCTAGTCACTCTGCCACTGGTCAATCTTCTTTCTTTGCCAATTATGGTTTTCATGTATCTTTTTTACCAGATTTTCTTCCAGAGTCCTCAGTTCCAGCGGTCCAGGACACAGTACAGTTCCTCAGTCATAATAACCGGATGTTACAAGAAGCGGTATCCAAGGCGCAAGCAGACAGCAAGAAAATCTTCGATCAAAGAAGAAGAGATCTAAACCTTCAGCTTGGTGATAAGGTATGGCTGTCTACCAATAATATTAGATTGACTTGTCCTTCCAAAAAGCTTGCTCCTAAATTTATTGGGCCCTTCCCTGTGAAAAGGAAAATCAACGAGGTATCCTATGAACTGTGTTTACCTGACTCACTTAAAATCCACCCTGTGTTTCTTGTGTCGCTTTTGAAGCCTGCTGTAGATGATCCCTTTCCTGATAGGGGCACCAGGGTCCCTGAACCTGTCTTGGTGGACGGAAATGAGGAATACGAAGTGGAGGCCATCCTTGATTGCAGAAAGAGATCTGGGCAAGTACAGTTTTTGATTAAATGGAAGGGGTATGGTCCGCAAAATAACTCATGGGAACCTGACAGTAATGTTCATGCTAAACGTTTGATCCATGCCTATTTCTCTGCTCATCCTGAAAAGAAGAGTTATCTGGGCATCCGGAGGCTGCCCGTTGGGAGGGGGCAATGTCAGGGACATATCAGTGGCCGTCGGGCGAACATGCGTGCGCGCAGGTGCACGAGGGGCCTTCCCAGGGCAGTTCTGCTGAAATCCCTACTAGGGGGCACCGGAGCGCTCCCACACGCTCCTGTTCGCGTGTGCGCGCGCCCGTTCGCGCTAGCACTGTTTGGCGCCAAGGACTCTTTAAAAGACTGTCAGATGCTTCCATCAGGTGCTGTTTGTCTGCAGCCCTGTATCCTGCCTGTTGTTGTATTTGCTAGTGTCTCCAATCCGACCCGGCCTGCCTGACCTCGTCATATCTTGTGACCTGTTGCCGAACTTCTGCCTGCCTGACCATTCTTTGATTATCCCTCCTGCCATATACTTGCCTGATCTCCTGTCAAACGGACTGTCTGACTCTGCTTTGCCTGTGTCCTTTGACGCCGCTTCCAGCCTGCTCTGTCAAGCTCCAGGTTCTGCTGCTGCCATATCATCCACCTGTCTGCCTACTGACCTGCTTCAGCCTACCTGCATCTGCAGCTCAGCCATCCCGGAGGGACGTCTTTCCAGTTCCTGTGTTTGCTACCGCAAGAACCTGTATCAGGCCCTCCTACCCACTGTGCTCAAGAGACCACTGTTCCCACTTCCAGTGGCTCCTGAACCAGTGCTTAAGAGAGGTCTCCTCCTACCAGTCGGGCTCAACTACCAGGTACCTAACAGGCTGAACCTTAATGGGGATGGTACAGGTACAGCTCTACTGGGAAGTAAGATGGCCACAAAGCTGAAGGGGCTTTTAAACCAGGTGTTAGGGTGTGGGTGACCAGTGAAAGAGATAGCCAACAGGGAGCGGGAGCATCTAGAGCTATTACAGGAGAAGGATTTAGACTTTGTGGGAATAACTGAAACTTGGTTTGACAGCTTATACGATTGGCTGGCCAATATACAGGTGTATTCCTTGTATCGAAAGGACAGGGAAGGTAGACAAAGGGGAGGGGTGTGTTTATATGTCAAAAGTGATGTAAGGGTGTTAGAGAGGAGCGACCTTATGCATGGGACCAGGGGGGGAGGTAGAATCAGTATGGGTAGAACTTCAAAGAAAGGAGGTGAGTGGCAAATTAATAGTGGGGGTATGCTATAGGCCACCCAACATGAAGGAGGAGGAGGAACTGGAATTACTAAATCAGTTATAAATGGCAGGGAAACAGGGTAATATAATCATAATGGGGGACTTCAATTATCCCGATATCAACTGGGCAGAAGGAACAGCTCACTCACCTAAGGGCTGTCACTTCATGAATGTTTTATAGGACAACTTCATGCTCCAAATGGTAGATTCCCCAGCTAGAAAGAATGCCCTGTTAGATCTATTAATTATGAATGATCCAAGTCTGATCTCAGATGTGGAGATACGCAATAACTTGGGATCTAGCGATCATAGGATGATCACGTTTACCATAAATTACATGAAAAGTAGGGAATGCTTCAGGGACATGCTAAAAAAAGGCATCAAACAGTGCATTCCATTGCGCAACAAATATAGTAAAGTGAAAATTAGACCCGGGTGGTTAAACCGTATTGTGAGTAGCCTAATCAAGGAAAATAGTATGGCCTTTAAAAAATATAAAGGGAATAGGTCACCACCAGCATTCCGGCACTACAAGGAATGCATTAAAAAATGTAAAATCGCAATCACGGCGGCTTAAAAAAGATTATTAGAGACACATAGCAGAAGAAAGTAAAAATAAGCCAAATTATTTTTTTAGATATATTAACAGTAAAAAGACAAAATCGGAGCACATTGCACACTTAAAAAATGAGGATGGGAGGATGGTTACAGATGACACAAAGAAGGCAACTGTATTAAATGCCTTCTTCTCCATAGTTTTTACACAGGAAAAAGAAGAGTTTACCGACAGCGCCTGTAGTGTTAGTGACACAACAGGTGACATACCCACGTGGCTAACAGAGGTCGGAGTCAACTAAAGATTTAATAAACTTAACACAAATAAATCACCAGAACCAGATGGCTTACACCCGCGAGTCCTCAGAGAACTCAATCAAGTTATAGCCAGGCCATTGTTCCCAATCTTTGTGGACAGTATACTGACAGGATTGGTACCAGCTGATTGGAGAAAAGCCAACGTGGTACCAATATTCAAAAAAGGGCAGAGACATATTCCTGGGAATTATAGGCCAGTCAGTCTAACATCAATAGTGAGTAAATTATTGGAAGGGATGATTAGGGACTACATCCAAAGCTTTACTGAGGAGAAGAATATCATTAGTGGTAATCAGCATGGGTTTATGAGAGGATGTTACTGCTAGACTGATCTGCTAACATTCTACGAAGAAGTAAGCAGCCATCTAGATAGAGGGAGGCCTGTGGATGTGGTGCATCTGGACTTTGCAAAAGCATTTGATACAGTCCGCCACAAATGCTTAATTTACAAGCTGAGGTCCACAGGCTTGGACCATAGGATTTGTGCTTGGGTAAAAAACTGGTTACAGGGATGGGTTCAAAGGGTAGTGATAAATAACATGTACTCAGACTGGTCTGGAGTGGTGAGTGGGGTACCCCAAGGTTCTGTCTTGGGACCAATTCTATTCAACATATTCATAAATTATATAGAGTATGGGATAACTAGTTCAGTCTCAGTCTTTGCGGATGACACAAAGATAAGCAGAGTAATAAACTCGCATCAGGACATGGACATAATAAAAGAGTGGGCAGACAAATGGCAAATGAGGTTTAATGTGGAGAAATGTAAAGTAATGCACTTGGGGTCAAAAAACATTAATGAAAAATATTCACTAAGTGAGTATACTCTCACATTTTTGTAAATATTTTATAATATATTTTCATGTGGCAACACTGAAGAAATTAAACTTTGCTACAATGTAAAGTAGTGAGTGTACAGCTTGTAAAACAGTGTACATTTGCTGTCCCCTCAAAATAACTCAACACACAGCCATTAATGTCTAAATCACTGGTAACAAAAGTGAGTACACCCCTAAGTGAAAATGTCCGAATTAGGCCTAATTAGCCATTTTCCCTCCCAGAGTCATGTGTCTCGTTAGTGTTACAAGGTCACAAGTGTGAATGGGGAGCAGGTATGTTAAATTTGGTGTTATCGCTCTCACTCTCTCATACTGGTCACTGGAAGTTCAACATGGGACCTCAGGGCAAAGAACTCTCTGAGGATCTGAAAAAAAGAATTGTTAGACTACATAAAGATGGCCTAGGCTATAAGAAGATTGCCAAGACCCTGAAACTGAGCTGCAGCACAGTGGCCAAGACCATACAGCGGTTTAACAGGACAGGTTCCACTCAGAACAGGCCTCGCCATGGTCAACCAAAGAAGTTGAGTGCATGTGCTCAGCATCATATCCAGAGGTTGTCTTTGGGAAAAAGACGTATGAGTGCTGCCAGCATTGCTGCAGAGGTTGAAGAGGTGTGGGGTCAGCCTGTTAGTTCTCAGACCATACTCTGCACACTGCATCAAATTGGTCTGCATGGCTGTTGTCCCAAAAGGAAGCCTCTTCTAAAGATGATGCACAAGAAAGCCCGCAAACAGTTTGCCGAAGACAAGCAGACTAAGGACATGGATTACTGGAACCATGTCCTCTGGTCTGATGAGACCAAGATAAACTTATTTGGTTCAGATGTTGTCAAGCGTGTGTGGCAGCAACCAGGTAAGGAGTACAAAGACAAGTGTGTCTTGCCTACAGTCAAGCATGGTGGTGGGAGTGTCATGGTTAGGGGCTGCATGAGTGCTGCCAGCACTGGGGAGCTACAGTTCATTGAGAGAACCATGAATGCCAACATGTACTATGACATACTGAAGCAGAGCATGATCCCTTCCCTTCAGAGACTGGGCCACAGGGCAGTATTCCACCATGATAACGACCCCAAACACACCTCCAAGACAACCACTGCTTTGCTAAAGAAGCTGAGGGTAAAGGTGATGGACTGGCCAAGCATGTCTCCAGACCTAAACCCTATTGAGCATCTGTGGGGCATTGTCAGGTACCTAGTGGTAGAGTCTGATATGCAGAGGGAGGCCTCTCTTACACCTCTGACTCTAGGCCCCTGGTAGAGTAAACAGGAGGCGCGGGAGTGCAGAGTTGCACGAGTGCCTAGCAGAGTTGTTAGCAGTGGAGCTGGACCGGAACTGAATGGGACCAGGAACAACTGTCTAGAGAATGGAGCTCAGGCAGGTGCAGGCAGGCTGGCTGAAGATACTGGTAAACAAGTTCAGAGCAGACGTGCATACAGGAGCAGAGTCAGGTGTAGGCAGGTTCGGCAACAGGCTGGCAGCAAGGTAGCAGAAGGAGCAGTCAGGAGCGTAGTCAAAGACAAGCCGAGGTCGGGTGCAGGCAGATAGCAGGAATAGTCAGGGACAAGCCAGGTAGGTCAACTGGAACAGGTACAGGCAAACGCATATCAGAAATCACAGGGAACACTGTAGACCAGGCAGCACTGATCCTGGGGAATAGGTCAGTTTAAATAGTCTATTTGGTGCCAAGAACTGTCACAGGGTGCGCGTGCACATTTGTTAGCATTCCGTTCTGCATTAGCGCGCAAACGCGCACACTTGTTGGCATTCCGTCCTGTATTCGCGCGCATCCGCATCGGTGCACGCAAGCGTGCCCACGCAGCCCTTCTCAGTGGGACATGCAGTACAGGGGAACTTCTGTGGCCGCCATCTTGATTATTGGCATGCCCTTCCTGACAGGCATCCTCAAACGGAAGGTGGAGGAGCGCAAGGTCACTAACATCCACCAGCTTCGTGATGTCATCATGGAGGAGTGGAAGAGGGCTCCAGTGGCAACCTGTGAAGCTCTGGTGAGCTGCATGCCCAAGAGGGTTAAGGCAGTACTGGAAAATAATGGTGGCCAAACAAAATATTGACACTTTGGGCCCAATTTAGACATTTTCACTCAGTGGTATACTCCCTTTTGTTGCCAGCGATTTAGACATTAATGGCTGTGTGTTGAGTTTTGAGGGGACAGCAAATTTACACTGTTATACAAGCTGTACACTCACTACTTTACATTGTAGCAAAGTGTCATTTCTTCAGTGTTGTCACATGAAAAACTATAATAAAATATTTACAAAAATATCAGGGGTGTACTCACTTTTGTGAGATACTGTATATGCATATAGAATAACATTAGCGAGTCACCTAAGTTTCTTTCTAGGAACACCTGGAGGATCATCTCTGTGTTTAGGCCAGCGGGGACTAGAGATTTTAATCTATATATCCACCATTTCTTTTTTTGGAGTAAACACTAAATTAAAGTCACCTCTTCTCAAAGGTAATTTAAGCATATGGAATTCTTTAATTTTCATACCATCAAGGCAAGTTACTCCCCCATGGTATGATGCAAAGTGTCTAGCCAACGGCTTTTCAGGGTTTTTTTTATTTCTCTCATGTGTTCCTATATTTGAATCTTTAGTGGTCTTTTGGTTTTGCCTATGTAGAATTTGTTGCAGGGGCAAGACAAACTGTAAATTACTTTAGAAGTAGAGCAATTGATCAAGTCCCTTATCTGATATCTTTTCTCTCCTAGGGCATCATAAAAAGTGCCGGTTCGGTTTACATGTGGGCACATTTGACATTGGCCACATGGAAATATCCCCTTCGATCTAGAAAATTCTAGGAGCCAGGCCATAGCTGGCTCTTTTGTGAATTCTGAATGTATTAGGAATTCACCATCATCCTAATATGTACCTTGTTGTGCTTTTTTACTTATTTGATTATGTTAATGCTGGGTGTTTAATAGTTAACTTTGTAACTTTTACATTTTAATACAGTTTATAATTTTTGCAATGTTTCAATCAATTTGACCTTCTTTACATTGACCCAACCACTGTTATTGTCTTTTGAGTAACCCCTTTTCCCTGGTAGCTTTATTACGGGGGGGACATTTTTTGCTGTTGGCGTTTTTGGGTTACAGTGAAAACACCCTGCTGGTGAGTGGTAACTTGGGATATTGAATTGACTGTAAGTTCGCTACTTCATTTGTTTAGTTTGAGAATGAACATCATATCCAATCTTCTTTACAGTATACACACTGAATGAAATGGGGTGGCTACAGGTAGGTCATTTTAAAAGGTGCTGGTAAACAAACCGGAGGGTAATGCTCCAGCAGATTGGAGTGGGGCTTATAAAACAGTACATACTTTATTTGCAAAGATGGTTATTAGAGCCAAACGATTTATATTTAAAGCTGAACTCCAGGCAAGCAGCTAAATATACAGATGAAAATAAAAAAATATCTGTTTTACCTGCCAAAGGATTTGTATTGTTGCTTATACAGTTCTGATATTTACACAGCCCTGCCACACAGCAGCTAACTGTAAAGGCAAGTGGCCTAATTTTTTTTCTGCTGCAGTTATGTAATAATTCCTGGCCTCCTCCCAACCCCAGCCTCTGACTGGCCAGCAAGAGGAGAAGCAGCAGACTGATGAGACGTCACCTCTCTGTTTTCTCTTCTTATCATTATGTTCCTTGTTAAAACATGAGCATAACTCCCAACTGTCCCTGATTTGGAACAAAGTCCCTCTTTTTCTCCTCATTTGTCCCTCATTTTGGTCTGATCTATATAGTTGTATATAAAATGCACTAAAAGAGTTTCTCAGTGCTAAACCTTCCATCCAATTTCTCAATTGTTGCATTTGTACATTTCAAAAGCCAGTATAAAGGAATAGTAGTGGTAAAAAAATAAATAAAAAAAGGCACTTGTGAGTTTAACTAATCTATTTTTTTGTATAATTCTCCTTTATGGGACATAGCAGGGGGTGTGTCCTATGCCTACATACTTTTGCTAACAGGTGTTCCTCGTTCCCATCTCAAAAAAATGGAAGGAGGGGGGGCATGGCTGAATGTGATCGAGGCAGCACGTATCTCTCCACAGCTCCTTATATCCCGACATAATCCGCTGATTTGGAGCGTCTTAACCCGGGCATAAACAGGACCAGCTTCTGGGGGAAGGTCAGAGGAACGCGGGGATGCAGTCATCTGCTTCTAAAAAGCCACAGAAGGTTTACAAAGATCAGCGCCAGACCCGATCCACCAAGGAGACGGACCGAGACTCCGCCCCCGCCCCCCATCTTGTCTTCAAGGAAATCCGAGCAGAGCACCAAACACACAACGGCTAAAATGGCGCAGACGGGGGACACAGTGGAGCTCAATGTTGACACTGACCCAGCAGATGACCAGCTACTAGCGGTGGACGCTGAGGCGATCACAAGGCCAATCCTTGAGGCCATTAACGCTAGTAAGTCAGAACTAATGGGGAGAATAGACCACTTACCACTTGAATGCACGTTAATCAGACATGACCTAGACAAAATTAGAGGCAGACTCACCACGGTGGAAGGCAGGGTCTCCGAGGTTGAAGACACATCTCACACACAGAGTACCCATATTGATGAACTCCGTGACCTGGTGCGCTCCCTTCAGCGCAGAGCAGACGATGCTGAAGACCGCCAGAGAAGGAACAATATCAGGGTGGTGGTCCTGCCAGAGGGAGCGGAGGGAGACAGACCAGTACTGTTTGCTGAGGCACTGTTCAAAAATCTACTCTCACTGAAAGATTTACCCCCCACTTATGTAGTAGAAAGAGCGCATAGGGTCCCTACTGGTAAAAGACCCCCAGGAGCATTCCCCAGACCATTTTTGGTCAGGTTCCTGAACTACAGAGACAGGGACATGATATTGGCACAATCCAGGAAAAGTACAGAGCTGAAACATGAAAATGCCAAGATAATGCTGTTCCCTGACTTTTCAGCTGCCACGCAGCAACAACGTCGCTCCTTTAATGATGTCCGCAGAAGGCTCCGTGAAAAGGAGGTACAGTACAGCATGCTATACCTAAGCAGGCTCAGGGTACAACACAAAGACAACGTAAAGTTTTTTGATAATCCTGCAGAAGCGTGCGACTGGCTGGATAAGGAACTTTCCTAATTACAGTCTGCTTAACTGCACTCGTGGTCTGCAGGAGGTAAGAGCAAGGAGACTCAGGATTCTGATTGCAGCCGTTGTGCAGGTTATGGATAGCTGCCACTGAACTTACACAAGATTTTTAGGACACGTTTGCAGGAGAAATGCTACTCGATCATCTCAAAGGCAACACTTCACAGAGGCATTAAAGGTATACCCAGCAAAAGTCTCATCCCAGGTAAGGAAGGGTGAATGCCAAATCCTACACAGGATGGATGCACAAGCGCTCTGGAGCTTCCCGCCGGGATTGAGGTAAAGGAAAAGGTATACTCTTTTAAGGGGTTGCCATTATACTCCTGACATTTTATGTCTTTCTGCTTGACCCCTGATCTCAGGGGCTTTCATTTTTCTCCTGTACTACTTGTTTCATGCGGAGGATTATCTCTTTCTGGTCATTTTATCAATTTTTTTTCTCTACTCTCTTTTTCTCATTTTTTTACTTTTTATTTTTCAATTCTATACAATGTACCTTCAGGTTCTAAGGTCAAAAGGTTACTCTTGTAGCTTCATATAGCGGGTAAATGCCTCCAATAGGGGTAGTGATTCCACTGGCCCTTATACATGTTTTAGCATTAACTCATTTGCTTCAACGCTCCACCATGTGTACTGATCAGAGCACATGGAAGCCGAGATAACACAGAACAGACTCTGCCAGACTTTTGATCAATGCGGCTGAAACTCACCACAAGTTTTTGTTTCTTGGTTTTTGGGATGAAGCTACATGCCAGAACTTTTTGTGTTTTTTTGGGGTTTTTTTCTGGTATAATAGCAGGGGGGTAAGATATAGGTCTACTTGTCACAGCTCATATATTTGATACTACTCTAAGATACAGTCTTCCAAAATACAATTAAATGGAAATGGTCATCAATGCAAAGGGGGGAGGAGTTTCACCCAAATACGGTAACAACATTCATACCGGTGAAGCGGAAAAATGGCGGACAAATTAAACATTGTGTCTTGGAACGTTAGGGGCCTGAATCATAAATTCAAAAGGGCCTCTGTGTTCCAATACTTAAAGCAGTCAAAACCACATATAATGTTTTTGCAGGAGACGCATCTGGATGGAAGCAGGGTGATGACTCTGAGTGAACCGTGGACACAGAGAGCCTTGCACTCTACTTATTCCACCTTTGCCAGAGGCGTATCCATGCTTGTAACTAGTATCGGTATCGGCACCGATACCGAGCATTTGCCCGAGTACTTGTACTCGGGCAAATGCTCCCGATGCTTCCGCCGATACCTGTACAGTCAGCGGTGATCAGCGCGTGGGGGAGTTACAAGCTTCTCCCCCCGCGGCTTTCAGCTGCTTAGTGACATACAGCGGTGATTGGTGCTTGTAACTCCCCCACACGCGATCACCGCTGACTGTCACTTCATCCTCCATGCCCCCTCTGTTCCTCTCTCCCCCTCTGCTGTCCCCCTCCGTTCCTCTGTCCCCATCCGCGGTCCCCTCCCCCCCTCTCCTTCTCTGTCCCCCTCCGTTCCGCTGTTTCTCTATCTTCCTCTGTCCCCCTCCGTTCTGCTGTCCCTCTCCGCTGTCCCCCTCCGTTGTGCTGTCCCTCTCCGCTGTGTGAATGGACAGAGTCAGCTGACTCTGTCCATTCACATAACTGAAACATTGTAATCTCCTGTGATTACGATGTCTCAGTTTATGAGTGGAGAGGAGCCGCTGTCTTCTCTCCATTCATTCTCAGTGCAGCTGAGGCTGCAGAGAAAGGGACTAGGGAATCTCTATCCTCGGTCTCTTTCTCTGTCTCAAGGGGGAGATATCAGGGGTCTGTTAAGACCCCTGATATCTCACCAAAGCCCCCCAACAGGGCTGATTTAAAAAAAAAACACATATTGCAATAAAGAATAAAAAAAATATTATTGTAAAAAATAATAAATGTAAATAAAAAAAATAAAAAAAACACACAGACACTGTTCACCCCCTCCCCCCCTAAAAAAAACGAAAAAAAAACAAAACACTGTCACGTGACATTTAAAAAAAAGTATCGGTAATCGGTATCGGCGAGTACTTGAAAAAAAAGTATCGGTACTTGTACTCGGTCCTACAAAAGTGGGTTCGGGACAACCCTACTTGTAAGCAAGGCAATCTCATGCAATGTCCACCAAGTTATAACTGATCCTGATGAAAGATATGTGGCGGTGATAATGGATGTGTATTATTGTCGGTTGTTACTGGTAAATATCTACATGCCTCCTCCATTTCAGGCTCAGTTGTTATATGACATGCTGACCCGACTGGCCCAGTTTTTGCACCTTCCCCTGCTCCTGATGGGAGATTTCAATGCCGTATTGGATTCGCCGTTGGATTCTTTCAATCCGGGTAGGATAAGTTCAGCTGACTTAAATGGGCATCAATGGCTGGTTTGGTTGAGCTGTGGAGATGAAAACATCCAACATCTAGATGTTACTCTCACGTGTCACTGACACAAAGATCTGAAGCGAGAATTGATCTGGTTTTTGGCAATAATAATATTTTAAAATATGTGGAAAGTGTTGAGTATTTAGCAGGTGGTGTATCGGATCACAATCCCCTTTCTCTCACCCTGTCCTTTCCGACCAAGGCGAGAAGGGGAAGCTGGCGCCTCTCTGTTGGTTGGTTAAAAAATGAACAAGTGAAAGCTCACTGTGCATCATATCGCCCCATAGCACTTTTAAATACCGACTTTAAGATTCTAACCAAACTATTAACGACCAGATTAGCAACGGTCATCCCATCGATAGTCAACATCGACCAGACGGGTTTCATGCCGGGAAAATCGACGGATACAAACCTAAGGAGACTCTTCACCCACATGCAGCTACCACCCACAGACTCAGATACCAGAATTGTAGTATCAATTGATATAGAAAAAGCCTTCGACTCTGTCGATTGGAACTATATGTTTAAGGTTTTAGAGGTTATGGGATTCGGGCCACAATTCAGAAAATGGATATCTATGCTGTACAGGAATCCCAAAGTGGCCATAAGTCTGGGGTCAGAGGTGTCTGACTTTTTTGAGGTGGGCAGGGGCACCAGGCAAGGTTGACCGTTGTCCCCATTCCTTTTTGCCTTAGTAATGGAGCCCCAGGCCATAGCTCTGAGGTCCTCCGGAGATGTACGGGCAATAAAAGTGGGAACAATTCATGAAACCTTGGCCTTATATGCCAACGACATTCTCAATGACCCCGGAGACTCACTGAGGGCGGTCTTGGATATCTTAAATAAATTTGCCACCTTTTCTGGGTTGAAGGTAAATTGGAGCAAGTCGTCAATTCTGCCCCTGGATGCAAAGGCCAGGGAGGGGGCTGACCCGAAACCTTCAATTACAATGGGTAGAATCTATTAAATATCTCAGGGTCAAAATCACTGCAAAAGTGCATGACTACTATTCATTGATTTTACTCCCATTGCTCACATTTCTCAAACAGAAAGTACAGGCCTGGATGAAATTACCTCTGTCCTTGGTGGGTAGAATCAGCCTTCTTAAAATGAAGGCCCTCCCGGTAATCTTATACTTTCTCAGACATGCCCCAGTTTCGATCCCAAAAACATATTTCAAACAAATAGAAGGAATCGTAGGATCATTCCTCTGGGCGCCTAAACCCCCTAGGGTCCAAAGTGCTGTAGGAGCTGGGTAACCAGGGAGGGTTGGCTCTGCCAGATTGGCATAAATATTACCTGGCAGGGCAAATCGTATTCGCCCGTCGATGGCTTATATCAGATGATGGGGATGCCGCCACAGTTCTAGAGGCGGCCCATCTGTGGTCCAATGAAAGCTTGCGCCTGGCCTCGTTCAGGAGTACGAAATCAGACTTGCCAATCACCCTGATGATGCTAGCCACTATTAGAGCATGGGGACTAGCGGTTAAATTAGCATCTCCCAGTTACCGAGGGATTTCCCCATCTTCTCCATTATGGATGAACCACACACTGCCTCGATTCTATAAATTGCCAGATCCAATGATTTGGGTGGTCAAAGGAATTAAAACACAGATATCACATCCTATGGTGAACTTCTGACTTTTCCCCAATTAAAAACCAGACACGACTTACCTAACTCCTACCTATTCCGGTTTCTTCAGCTCAGACACGCCTACCAGAAGCAGTTCAAAGAGCTACGAGTGGAATCCCAGCCCTCGACACTTGAATCCATGCTATCAGAGGAGGACTTGACCAAAACTCTCTCATTGGTATACAAAGAATTTTTTTAAATAAACCTAAGGCAGTAACTAACTGTAGAAATAAATGGGAGGCAGAAGTTCCAGACATACAGGGTGAGGATTGGGATGACAATTTAAATTTTTACATAGAAGCTACTACACGCCGGCTAGGCTTGCCAAGATATATGGAAATGACTCGGCAAAGTGCTGGAGATGCTCGTTCTCTCCAGCTAATGCTGAACACATTTTCTCGTCGTGTCCGCCAATTCAAGATTTTTGGAAAGAAATCACACAGTGTGTATCTCAGCTCTTTTGTCAGTGCTCATTCCAATGACAGTAAAAGTATGCTTGCTGGGGTTGGTGGAAGAGGTGGTTCCGAGGAGGGCTCTGAGAACGTTACTCGCCATCCTTTTGTTCTATGGCAAAAAAGCAATACTGCTTAAACTGGAGGGCCACCCTGAAAAAAAAATCACCAAAAATTCTAAAAAAAAATGAAAAAAAACATTTGAAAAAAAAATTAAACTTACCTAAACCCTTGTTGCTAGGCAGTCTTCCTAATCTGCCTCTTCCTATTCCGCGGCGTGTTCTTCTCCTCGGTGAGCAGCCCCGTTGTCTTCTGAGAACTGTGTGTGTTTCCAGAACACCACGGGGCCATTCACAGAGGCGTGCGCAGTAGGAAACTGGCAGTGAAGCCGCAAGACTCCACTGCCTGTTTCCCTTACCTAGGATGGCGGTGCCGGGACCCGAGAGCCGAGGGACGGGTCGGCCTCGGGCAGCCGACATCGCGGGCACCCAGGACAGGTAAGTACTTATTTAAAATCAGCAGCTACCGTGTTAGCTGCTGACTTTTAAATCTTTTTTTTTTCAGGTCGGAATCCCGCTTTAAAATGGAAAAACACAAATGCTCCAGAGATTAGTTTCTGGAAAAAGTTGATTAACACTATGTTACCATTTTATAAATCCACATACAGGGCAAGGGGGTGTGGCAAAAAGTTTGACAAAATATGGAAAGGCTGGTGTGAATCTGACATTACGGTGGGATAGGGGATAAGTACCTCAAAATATCTTATTAAAAGAGCGAGTTACACAAGGGCATGCCATAAGATAAAGTGATATTATTAAGGTGACACTTCCACTGACAATAATGAGGGTGTGAAGGTTAGTAATATCTTATTACAACAAAGTATTTAGTGATGACCAGATGTAACATCGATGACAATAAAATATTGTTACATTTGAGCTGTGACAAGGCGGGGGGGGGATCGGGAAGTTGGGGTGTATATACAAAAGGTAGGTGACTATGTTAGTCAGGATGGTCATGTTAGGCCCTGCGTGGCCGGTTGTTCTGGGTAATTGTCACATTGACATAACACAGTTGTCTGTATGCTTTGATAAAAACATGTTCAATAAAAAGAGATAAAAAAAAAAAAAAAAGTTGGAAGGTATGCATTGAAAAACAGCTAACTTCCTCCTTGTGCTGCTTCTCCCACTTCCCTGCTCTGCTGTACAGGGAGTGCATATGACAGATATCAGGACAAATGCAGGTGTTTACCCTTATTTCCTTATGTATTATTAAACACAGAGCAGGAATAATAAGTACCCTAACCCTTGATCCTTAGGTCTCATTTACATGGCGCTGTGGCCTGTAAAGCATGAATGGGCCATTTGTTTATGTGGCTGGAGTTGCGTGCAAGCAGCCTATGTTACTCTATGGGAATTCAGCGGCTCTACGAACACAGCCCCTCATTCTAATTTGCCAGGCATGCAGGGGCAGGTGTGCGACCCCAAATACACACTGTCTGCACGCAGCTCAAGGCGGCTCCAGGCATATAAACAAGCTGCCCATTCACACTGTATAGGCCACAGCGTGCGAGCCAAAGAGGCCTACCACTGACCAACAGCTAACCTAATCTCTAAAGCAGTATTCACTCCTTTGCAGCCTATTAATCAGCCAGAGATGTCACCACCAAAAAGATACCAGCTCTACACCAATAATTAACAGTGTCAATATTACAGCTCTGAAAATGATCAAAGTTGTTTTTATTGCAAGAATGACAGTAGAGGAAACAGTGCATTTTAGAAAGAGGATGTTATAGCAAATCCACTCTTCAGCTTTGACATTTTTACATTACTTCCATGGACACTTTGCTGCCAAAACAGTGTCCTGAAGCTAGTAACTCACAATAATGTGTGCTATATCACATTATATTCCCATCATCGCTACTAAAAGAAAACATTTCTAGCGATAAATTTCCAAAACTCAAGACTGTCCCTAAAAATCAGGTACAATATTCAACTATGTCTCTGTTACTCCCCCCGACTCTTTGTTGCTGCATTTAACAGACGATAATCAAACTTTATTTTAATATAAACTAAAATTAGGTTCAGCTATTCATCTCCCCTCAACATGTTTTTCTACTTTTATCTCCAATCAGTTATATCACGCCTTTGTCTACATGTAAATAAAGAATATATGGGTAATGTACTTATCAGAAAACATGTTTAGTTGCATTTACCTCATTTGCCCACCAGAGGGCAAAATAGCCCATTATATGTCAAGTTTTGATGTTATTGCTAAGGAATGATAATGTATTTTGCAGCACAGCACATAAATTGCTACTCATCACATTAAATACAAACAGACTCAAGCCTAAGTCCTTGCAGAATTACATTATTCTAATGAAAATGAAAACAATTCTTATGACCAATTTTTATTTTTATTATCCACCTGCAACAATTACATTTAATTGATATACTCTTTGCGCTTTAAAAAAAAGTGTATATTTACAGATATTTCACTTCATTGTATCCAAACAAGCGTAACTAAATTAAGCTGTTTGCTAAACACGATACACTCTGCACAGTCCAGGATTTGGCCTTAGTCCATAGTAGAGCCATTAAAGGCACCAGAATATTATTAGCAGTGTGATTGCAAGAAAATGGAATTAGGGATGGCATTTGGTTTGTGTTTCTCAATCTCCTTAGCAATGTGCACTACGACAGCCATATAAATTCAGATCAGATTATTCCAGTCCACTGTTTATTTACCTGCCTTATTTATTCAGCCTACACTGAGCATGAGATATTGAAATGTTATACAGTTCAGCAATGTAAGGAAAATCCATTATTCACCTAAAATATACATAAAGGGATATCTGTGCATACTGCATACAAAGCTTTGTTACTTTTACAGTTTTATTGGTTTATATTGGGCAAAAAATGACAGGACCTAATCATATAAAAATAAAATATTGTTAGATGTAATAGACAGCGTGACAGGTTGCAGTTTGCATATTGCAGGTGCATTTTGCGTTTTTCAATACGCGCTTTTGATCCATTGAAGACTATGGAACTAAAAAACAGAAAAAAGTTCCTGGCCCTTTCCATAAAATGCACAGATGTGAACTACATCCATAGGAAAGCATGTAAATGGACTGTAGTGTGTTTCTGCAAAGCTGAAAATGTACTAAAAAATGCATAGGTGTGAACTGGGCCTAAATGTGGTTTTCGTTCAGAAAAGTCCATTCACTTCCAGGCAAAGAATTGAGAATTTGAAACTCTACTAGAGTAGGGCCAGCTTTACTTAGAGGTGTAGATAATTTGTTTATTATCCACTTAGGCTCGATTTACACTTATGCATTTTTAGTGCTTTTTGCATTTTTGCAGATTTGCACTACAGAACATTTAACATGGTTTCCTATGGGTCACGTTCTGTAGTGCAATTCTGCAAAATGCAAAAAGCACTAAAAATGCATAGGTGTGAATCCAGCCTTAGGCCCCTTTCACACTGGGGCAGTGGGGCGTCGGCGGTACAACAGCGCTATTTTTAGCGCTGCTGTACCGTTGTTCTTGCAGCGGTATTCGGCCACTACCGGTGCGGTTTTAACCCCCGCTGGCGGACGAAAAAGGGTTAAAATCCCTCGTACAGCGCGGCTATAGCCGCGGTATTGCCGATGTATAGCCGCGCTGTCCCATTGATTTCAATGGGCAGGAGCGGTGAAGGAGCGGTGAATACACCGCTCCTTCACCGCTCCAAAAAAGCGGTTTGCAGGACTTTTTTCACCGCCCTGCCTGCGCACCGCTTCAGTGTGAAAGCCCTCGGGCTTTCACACTGAACAAACAGCGGAGGCTGTTTAGGGGCGGTTTGCAGGCGGTATTTTTAGCGCAATACCGCCTGCAAACTGCTCCAGTGTGAAAGGGGTCTTAAAGTGTTCTGAAACCCACAACAGTAAAATCAGTCTATATATATGCAATAAAGCATGCTTGTTATACTCACTGTGGAACATAAGGGGTTAATCCTCTGCATTGTGTAAAAAGTCTGTTTGATCTTGTCTTCTCTGATCCGCACCTTCTTCCACAGTCCCCAATCCATCTTCTGATAGAACAAAGGCTAGGGGACAAGCTGCACATGCTCAGTTTTGTGTGCATTTGTGTCTTACTTGATTACCCCTGGGTGTTAACACCTTCCCTGCAAGTGTCATTAGTACAGTGACAGTGTATACTATTATCACTGTATTAATGTCACTGGTGGGGTCAGTGGCAGTTAGTCAGTTCCCCCTCAGTGTCAGTTAGTGTCAAATTGTCCACCGCACTATCCCAGTCCCATTACAAGTCGCTGATCACTGCCATTAGTAGTATAAAAACATTCCAGCATATACCATAATTTGTTAGCGCTATCATTTTTTATGCAAACCACCAGAAGAAAGCTCTATTTGTGTGAAAAAATGTATATACAGTTAGGTCCATAAATATTTGGACACAGGCACAAGTTTAGTTTTTTTCAGGTATTTACCAAAACATATTCAAGCTATAGTTATATAATGGATATGGGCCGAAAGTGCACACTCTCAAGTTTAATTTGAGGGTATGTTCATCCAAATCGAAGGAAGGGTTTAGGAATTACAGCTCTTAAGAAAAGTAATTGGACAATTAAATTGAATCAAAAACGGTTTCATGGCCAAGTGTGGCTTACTCCTTCGTTATTTCTTCATCAATTAAGCAGGTCTGGAGTTGATTCTAAGTATTTGGTATTTGCATTTGGAATCTATTGCTGTGAACCTACATCATGCGTTCCAAAGACTTGTCTATGCAAGTGAAACAGGCCATTGTAAGGGTTCAAAAATGAAGCAAATCCATCAGAACAATAGCAGCAATATTAGGAGTGGCCAAATCAACAGTGTGGTACATTCTGAGGAAAAAAGAACTTACTGGTGAGCTCAGCAGCATAAAAAGGCCTGGACGTCCACAGAAGACTACAGTGATGGATGATCGCAGGATCCTCTCTATGGTAAAGAAAAACCCATTCACAACATCCAGACAAGTGAAGGACACTCTCCAGGAGGTGGGCGTTTCATTGTCAAAGTCTATAATCAAGAGAAGACTTCACGAGAGCAAATACAATTTTAGTCACACAGATATAAATGATACTCATTGGAAACTATGGGGTGCGACTTGTCAAGGGACTTTGGGGTACAAAGTCCTATGACAAGTCGCACAAGTGGGAATGGGGTCTTAAAGTTAAAAAACTGAAACATATAACAATATCCTCAGTAAATCCAAAAAGCCAATATAAAATAACAAGATAGTGTAACTTCCTCAGCCACCTTGCCACAAAACTCTCTTTCCCCTTAAGTAGTTAAACACTGAGTACAATAAAATAAAGATTCCCCAGTAAACTATTTGTTAAAATTCTCACCCTACTACTTGCAGTTTACAACTTTCAATGCTGGCTTCTCTTTTATTAGTGCTGCTTCCCTGAACTTCCAGTCTTCCAGTCAGTATGTTAGCTTGGAGAAGGGAGGGAGAGGAGGTAGAAAAAAGAGCAGGGGAGTGCTCTGCCATCCTAGGCCACAAGGATGTATGTTTCTATTGATGCACACAGTATAGTGAGATACAACTGTAGTCCATGCATGCAAGAGAAATGCATGCAGAGCTCTGAGGAAGAGGGTATATCTCTCGAAGACATGGTAGCCCTTGCTTCTACCATGGAGTGTCGCCCAGGTCCAGTTATTTTCACTGTTCATGTTCCGCAATGAGGCTGGTGTCTAAGCATTTTTCTGAGCTTGTGCTTTGGTTGTAAATATAACCATTTGTGTACAGGTAGTCCCCGAGTTTGTTCTGGTTCTGTAGGTTTGTTCTTAAGTTGAATTTGTATGTAAGTCACAACAGGTACCTGTTTTAAGTGTAGCTCCAGCCAAAAAAATATTTTTACGTTTTTGGATAGCATAGGGAAGGGTTAACACCTCTGTAACATTTGTTTTGCTGTGTGTGCCCCTGTTCAGAAGATTTCACCTCACTTTCTGTCCCAATGACAATTGGATTTTGAAAATTTTGGGTTGTTGTGGAAACAAGAATTGGTGATAAAGCTTCAGTGGAGACACCTTTGTGCCCCATGAGAACTCTTACAGGAGTGAATTTCCCCTCCTAGGGGTAGATTTCATCTCACTTCCTGTTGTCTCTCTCCATTTGGAAGTATGAGTCATATGTAAGTCAGATGTATGTAACTCAGGTATTGCCTGTATTCTTTTTTAATGAACTGCATCTTTAATAATGCAGGAGGCTGGTGCGTCCTTGTTTTTTTGTTGTTTTATTATGGCAGACTTACCTAGCAAAGTGACTCCCCCGCCCCCCACCTTATCCAGTACTGTAATGTCTATGCTCCCCTCTATCTCCAGGGCTTTCCTGGTCCTCATCTGGGTTCAGAGCCTTCTACCAGGTTGGGATGGCATAACTCCTGTGCATGTGGATGGTAGTTACTACATTACAGTGATGAATTGTGGTGAGACTGAACAGAGAACTGTGCATACATAACTCAGGGGTAGACTTACAGAAAAAGGTGCTGATAGGCAGATAGAAGCAGGGCGGCTGATAAGGCAGTACAGCCAGCCTTCCTGTACTGGGCACGAGCCCCAACCATTCAAAAGGGGGGCCAGGCACCTGCAGACCAGGAGGGCCGGCTGTACTGTCTTATTGCAGACACCAATCCTCTTTTACCACCCCCCTGCAGTGCTGCCAGCTTCTCCTCGTCTTTCTCCCTCTGGCATCACTGCAGAGGGATTGGTTCTAGGACATGCACCCCTTCCATCTGCTGTCTGGGCCCTCCTGTGTACCCCTTTCCCCACAGCGCTGTTGGCTTCCCTTCTCTCCTGCCAACAGCTGCTGTGGGCACACAGGGGGATGTTTCAGGATGGAGATTCAGGGAAGGGGCTGGTAAATGTATAGTTATTGGCCCCTTCCTTTCCTGAATGAACACAGTGAGGAATCACTCCTGTGTCCATTCATCACTGAAGCATATTAAACTGTGTTTACTATGCTTCAGTTTGTGAATGAGCCAGAAGCCTCGGAGTGCTTCCAATTCATTCATCTGTGCAGCTGAAGCTGCAGAGAAAAAGACTGGTAAATCTATGTCCTCAGTAGAAATGGAAAAGGTTTGGGACTTTATATGAGACTCATATGTACACTCTAACACATGGACCTCCATCCCTAATGATATTAATGGAAAAAGATTGGCACTTTGAATGAGACATAATATTGGGCAATGAATAATTATATATTTATTTATTCCTTCTGCAGTTTTAAATATCCAAGTATTTGACAGTAAGTACATGCAAAAACATGATTGTAACATAAATGACATAGCACATAACATAGCATGGTGTGGAAGAATATCCTCCATGACAGAATTCCCTGTAAAACTATATATCATATTGGGTCTAAAATGTATCCCATTAAAAATGTGGTAAACCGTCTGTAGGACATGGTGCATCTGTATAAGCCTGACGCCTTTCTTTGGACAGTCCCAACTCTTCAGGGGTTGATGCAACATCATTCTATTAAAAAATACAAATACATATAATTAGCCAAGTCTAGTAAGTATACCCAAAAATTGGGAAATGTAGTAATTATAAAGGGCCAAACTGACAACACAGGAAATACTCACATCAACTGTGCATAGAAACCAAAGGACAAGGACTGCAAAAAATGTCCACTGAGGGAGCATGCTGAGGGAGCTGAGAGTACGAGTAAATTCCCCCAAAGGGGAGGTGACGCTGCAGGTGCGAGCATATTTTGTCATCTTATATGCAAAAAAAGTGTAGCGCTATAAACTTAGAAATTGGGTGAATAGTGTTTTCAACACGACTCAAGTGTATAACACACAATTAAGTGTTAACATAAAAAGTAAATAACTATGATGTACTATAGTACAAATACAGTGTACAAACTATGAACAAAAGTGAAAAAAAGTGTAAAAACGCCGTGCAATATTAATATGAACTAAATATAATACACTGTGTGTAGTATGTAAATAATACACAGATAGTATAAACAAAAATTTAAAAATTATAAAAAACCAAAAAACAGTAAAGTCCAAAAAGTTCAGATGGGGTTGACACCAACTATAACCCAAAAAGTCCACCACATTAATTGAAATTATTTAAGGAAAAAGTAAGAAAGCCACCACCCAGGGTCTTAGGGGGCTTGCCAAAAGGTAAATGTCTAAGAAAGACATATGTCTATCAAGTCACAAAGGCTGAGGGATCAACTGGATCAAACGGGTGAGTAAAAATTGGGAGGCAACAAAAGTGAACAGGAAAGCTGATGGTAGTTCAGGAGCAGTCACCGAAGACAGGAGCAGTCACCGAAGACATCGAGAGGCTTACCAGAAGTTGTTGACTTGAGAGGACTTAAGTCTTCCAAGTCAAAAAGGCTTAGAGATCAACTGGTCAGAATGGTGCGTCTTCTCAGGTATCCTTAATGACTTCCGAACCAAGATGGCAATTCAGCTTCCACAGTTATAGAGAGTAATAATAAATAGAAGGCCACAAACGAATATTCGTATACCATGCGAGAAATGGATAAAAGAACTCACATAGCGTAATAATGTAAACACTGGTTTATTAAAAAGTTCTAAAATGGACTCACATATTGGAAGATCATCAAAAACACAAAATTAAAATAGCGGTAATTGTGAAGGGTCCTACCAACGCGTTTCTGCTAAAGAGCCGTCATCTGGGGCGCACCCCAGATGACGGCTCTTTAGCAGAAACGCGTTGGTGGGACCCTTCACAGTTACCGCGCACCCCAGATGATGGCTCTTTAGCAGAAACGCGTTGGGTGGACCCTTCACAATTACCACGTACCCCAGATGATGGCTCTTTAGCAGAAATGCGTTGGGTCGACCCTTCACAATTACCGCGGCACACCAGATGACGGCTAGTTAGTCCTTTCACAAGCATGCCATATACTTCCATGCACTGTGGTTTTGGACCTTTTTCCTTGCAATTTTGAGGGGATTTCTTGGTGAGTTTTTCTCTCCAATCTGTGCCCTATACTATTTCACATTTGCACTGTCACATGTCATTCACGTTTATACACTCACTTACTTATTTCCCCATTCCAATCACGGTTTTTGGTCCAAGTCACATCCCACACCAGCACAAACTTAATTTCACTTCACTTGGTCATGGGCTTCTCCTGTCTCCTTTACACATATAATAATATATTCATCCATTCACTTATAATCACTCTTTGGTCACCTCCCCCTTTGGGGGAATTTACACGTGCTCTCGGCTCCCTCAGCGTGCCCCATCCTCAGCTTCCGCGGTGGACATTTTTTGCAGTCCTTGTCCTTTGGTTTCTATGCACTGTATTTCCAGCGTTGTCAGTTTGGTCCTTCACAATTACTACATTTCCCAATTTTTGGGTATACTTACTAGACTTGGCCACTTATATGTATTTTTATAGAATGATGTTGCATCAGCCCCTGAAGAGTCGGCACTGTCCCATGAGACGCATCGGGCTTACACAGATGCACCATGTCCTACAGACGGTTTACCACATTTTTAATGGGATACATTTTAAAACCCAATATGATATATAGTTTTACAGGGAATTCTGTCTTGGAGGATATTCTTCCACACCATGCTATGTTATGTGCTATGCCAGTTAAGTTACAATTATGTTTTTGCTACAAAAATCTGTATTTATGCATGCACTTACTGTCATATACTTGGATATTTAAAACCGCAGAAGGAATAAATAAATATATGTTTAATAATTATTCATTGGCCAATATTATGCCTCATTCAAAGGCCCAATCTTTATCTATGTCCTCGGTCACCTCCAGCCTGGGGGGCCCTGTCAGGTAGGCTGTATGGGGCCCTGTGATTTCTAACAGCAGCCTTGGGTAGAAGCATCTATGATTGGAGAAACATACACAGTCTCTTCTGTCATAAAAAAGTCTGCCTGTGCACTTTAAAAAATTCAATTCTAAGAGCCTACTGAATTCAGGCTGTTCCGACAGGCAAAGCTACGACACTCCCTGAGAGTGCTAAATCTTGTCTACCCCTTCCTCCTGCCTGCACATTGTTGGCCAGTGAGGCAGTGATGAGCATATAAGAATGCGTGGAGGTGGTAGGCAATAGGAAGCTTCAGTACTGATGTAGCACCCTGGAGTTTAGGCAGGGTTGCTCCTCACAAATATATTTTCCAGGAGTAGTTATCCTGGTTGATTGCTAGAGATTTTTTGATTTCTCCCTAAGTTTGGCTTTGTTGCACTTTTCTCTTCTACCACTAGGTGGCCAGGTACTTGGTGGTACTAGCTACGAGAAGGGCAATGCAAGGTCAGATTATGGGTATATGGGGTATCTCAGCCAACAGGCAGGGGTTTTCTTGAATCCCTTGGCCTGCTGGGAGAGCCTATATTTTCGGTGGAGTCAGGTGATCTGTGTTCTGTGCCACCTGGACGGCTGTCTGTGTGGACGTGTGGTGTACTGCCCGGGCTGCTAGGCTGGAGATGGGGCCTATCCCGGTTACATCTGGCTGCTAGGCTGTCTGAGGGCCTATCCAGAAGCAAGAGTGTAGCCCAGGGTTGGGACTGCGGCTTGCAGTCCAACCAAGAGTGATGGTTCTGTCGGCTGGAGATCCTGTCGTGGTCAGGGGTAGAGGGGAAGCTGTCGCCAGTAAGGGACTATCCGCCTTATTACCAGGGACCACAGTGAGTAACTTAAGCAAATACCGGAGCAGTATTCTCACCAACAAGGGACGATGAAGCATCGGGAAACTTCAGTGGAAATCAAGCTAGGGACCCAGCCAGTGGAGGTGACACTTGCAGAGTAGCCTTGTATGCCAAGCCAGGGACCGAGCAGGCCAGCGGGGTTGAAGCTTGAGAGGTATATAGAGTGCCAAGCTATGGACCCAGCAGAGAAGTGGGGGTGATGCTTGAGGAAGATACCACCGTGAAGACTGGAGGAGCTCAAGGGATTCAGTGGCAGTGAATTAGTGGGTCTAGTGAGAGACCGGGAGCTCAGTGTGTTGAAGTACTACAAGGAGTGATTGTAGTGAATGTGAAGGAACTGTTAAGCTTTGTGTTAGGAACTGTTAAAGACTTTGACCATATGAGACAGCATTCCTGCAAATGCAGATGTGGCGTTTTGTTGGATGCCTTTCCCTGCATGGCTGTCCTCTTGAGATCTCTGAGTCTGCCAACTAATCTTGCAACTACCTAAGGGTGTCCTGGTCCTAACCCTCTCTTCCCCCCAAAAAAAGGTTTGTTAAGAGAAATAAACTTTCTTTTGCATCCAAGAAGTGTCTAGCGCCCAATAACTTTAACTACTTTGCACCCACCATGCCTCCCAACCCACTACATACAGAAGGATGTCAGCTATCCCTGGCCCCGGAGGTTCTCATTAGATCAAAGGAGGCCTGGGACCTTGCTACATTTCCAAATCAACATCTGAGCTTTTCCCGCCTGAACAGGTCTTCATTTGCCTGTAAAAGTCAAGGCTTAAAGTGGTTGTAAAGGCTGAAGGCTTTTTACCTTCATGCACTGATCAAGGGGGAGAAACCAGGAGCACTGGTGGGGGACCCAAGAAAAGGAGCATCGAGGTTGCTCTGTGCAAAACCATTACAGAGCAGGTAAGTATAACATGTTTGTTTTGTTTTTTTTTTTTTTTTAGGCCAAACCTTTAATATCACTTTAAGGCTCCCATAGACAACTCAAACGTTGTCTGATTCCTGCCAAATTAGCCAAAATGTGCGCTGTGGTTGACCCTCCAAGCTACATCTGATTTGACAAAAGTCAGTTTAAAAACTGACAAATCGGCAGGAAAATTATTGGCTAAACAGTGACTACATTCTATCAAATACAGTTACTGATCGATCATCAGCGCTACTGTATTCAGGCCGCAGCTACCCGAATACAATAGACGTAGTGGAGATTCCTCCATCCATGCTGTTGAGCCATGTTTGGCTGTAGGTATGTGGCTACACACATGACAAGGTGTCTTTAAGGCCTTATACACACTGCAGCTAAAAAAATTGCCAGTTTTTCATGCCTTTTTAAGTTTTTTTTTTTCTTTTCTTCCCCTCAACGCCTTTCTATGTTGGCCTATGTGTCCATGCAAGCTTTTAGAGCAGTGGTTCTCAACCTTGATAGTGCCGTGACCCCTTGATAAAATTTCCCAAGTTGTGAAGACCCCTAATAGTAAAATTATTTTCGTAGCGTGGGTTGTCAGCACCCAAGGCAAGACAAGTAATTTTCGCCCCTAACTCACGGACATTTAGCGCTCCCTGAATCCCTTCCACTCGTACAGTATTAAAACCCCTTATGGTACATTTTAGGATGTACCACTCTTTCTTTGTTCTCCTTTCTTTCCCTTTTATCTCTCTCTATTCTAATTTCCTGTCCCCCCCCCCCCCATCCCTCTCTCTAGCTGACTTTCTTGTTCTTTCTCTTATTCTTTCTCTCCTTTTTTCTTTGTTCCTCCCGCTCTTTTCCTCTCCATCCCATGTATTTATTCCTTCTCTTACTCTATGGTGGGGGGAATGGGATGAATGGCAGTGCTGGCATGGAGTTGGGATCAGTGGCAGTGTTGGCAGGGAGTTGGAATCAGTGGCAGTGCTGAGGGGAGTTCTGATCAGCCAACTTAGGTGCTCTTGATCAAGGTCATCTGCTGATCTGAGAACTGTAGTGGGGACTTTTAATGGCAACTATAATCATAGGTAGGGATGAGCCAAACACCCCCCGGTTCGGTTCGCAGCAGAACTTGCGAACAGGCAAAAAATTTGTTCAAACACGCGAACACCGTTAAAGTCTATGGGACACGAACATGAATAATCAAAAGTGCTCATTTTAAAGGCTTATATGCAAGTTATTGTCATAAAAAGTGTTTGAGGACCTGGGTCCTGCCCCAGGGGACATGTATCAATGCAAAAAGATTTTTTTAAAACGGCCGTTTTTTCGGGAGCAGTGATTTTAATAATGCTTAAAGTGAAACAATAAAAGTGTAATATTCCTTTAAATTTCTTACCTGGGGGGTGTCTATAGTATGCTTGTAAAGGGGGGCATGTTTCCCGTGCTTAGAACAGTCTGATAGCAAAATGACATTTCAAAGGAAAAAAAGTAATTTAAAACTACTCGCGGCCATTATTGAATTGTCGGTCCGACAATACACATAAAAGTTCATTGATAAAATCTGCATGGGATTTCCCCACAGGGGAACCCCGAACCAAAAAAAAATAAATATGTGTGGGGGTCCCCCTAAATTCCATACCAGGCCCTTCAGGTCTGGTATGGATATTAAGGGGAACCTCGCACCAAAATAAAAAAAAATGGCGTGGGGGTCCCCCTCAAAATCCCTACCATACCTGCTTTTAAGGGGAACCTCCGCGCCAAAATTTTTAAAAAATGGCGTGGGGTCCCCCCAAAAATCCATACCAGACCCTTATCCGAGCATGCAACCTGGCAGGCCGCAGGAAACGAGGGGGGGACGAGAGAGTGCCCCCCCTCCTAAACCGTACCAGGCCACATGCCCTCAACATTGGGAGGGTGCTTTGAGGTAGCCCCCCAAAGCACCTTGTCCCCATGTTGATGGGGAGAAGGGTCTCATCCCCACAACCCTTGGCCGGTGGTTGTGAGGGTCTGTGGGCGGGGGCTTATCGGAATCTGGAAGCCCCCTTTAACAAGGGGACCCCCAGATCCCGCCCCCCGTGTGAATTGGTAATGGGGTACAAATGTGCCTCTACCATTTCACAAAAAAGGTGTCAAAAAGGTTAAAAAACACAAGAGACGGTTTTTGAGAAGTCCTTTATTAATTTCTTCTTCTTTCGGCTTTTTCTTCCATTTTCTTTCTTCTGATGTTCTTTCGGTGTTCTTCTTCTTGCTCCATCTTCTTCTTCATCTTCTTCTTCTCCATCTTCTTCTTCTTCATCTCTTCTCGTCTCGCATCTTCCTCCACGCTTCTTCTCCGCTCCGCCCGCACAATCCGCCTCAGTGGGAGTCTTCAGCCGTGTGACTCTTCACTTCCTATATAATGGAGGGCGGGGCCACCCGGTGACCCCGCCCACCTCAGACGCACAGGGAATTCACGGGACTTACCTGAGACCCTGAGGGTTGCGTGCTCAGATAAGGGTCTGGTATGGATTTTTGGGGGGACCCCACGCCATTTTTTTTTACATTTTGGCACGGGGTTCCCCTTAAAATCCATACCAGACCTTAAGGGTCTGGTATGGATTTTGAGGGGGACCCCCACGCCATTTTTTTTTAAATTTTGGTGCGGGTTCCCCTTAATATCCATACCAGACCTGAAGGGCCTGGTATGGAATTTAGGGGGACCCCCACGCCATTTTTTTTAAAATGTGGGTTCGAGGTTCCCCTGTGGGGAAATCCCATGCCGTTTTTATCAATGAACTTTTATGTGTATTGTCGGACCGACAATTCATTATAGCCGCAAGTAGTTTTAAATGACTTTTTTTCCTTTGAAATGTCATTTTGCTGTCAGACTGTTCTAAACACGGGAAACATGCGCCCCTTTACAGGCATACTATAGACACCCCCCAAGTACGAAATTTAAAGGAATATTACACTTTTATTGTTTCACTTTAAGCATTATTAAAATCACTGCTCCCGAAAAAACGGCAGTTTTTAAAACTTCTTTTTGCATTGATACATGTCTCCTGGGGCAGGACCCAGGTCCCCAAACACTTTTTATGACAATACTATGCATATAAGCCTTTAAAATTAGCACTTTTGATTTCTCCCATAGACTTTTAAAGGGTGTTCCGCGGCTTTCGAATTTGCGGCAAACACCCCAAATTGTTCGCTGCTCGGCGAACTGGCGAACAGCCGAAGCTCGAAGCTCATCCTTAATCACAGGCAGTGTTACTCACTGTGTCTCAGACTTTGTGGTGTTTCGAAGCAGTGACACCTATGCCGAAATCAGGGTCTCCTCCAGCCCCTCCCACTTCACATTCCTCACCAGTCAGCTGACTGCTAGTCTCTGCCCCCTAGCCATGCAGTGAACTAAATGGGCAGCTGCGAAGAGGCTGAGTGGGCAGCTGTGGGCTCCAGGAACAGCCCAGCTGGGTGGCCACAGGCTCCAGTGCCAGCCCTGCTGGGTGGCCGCAAAAAGGGTGGGAGAGCGGTGCGGGCTTCACAAACAGCCCAGGATTCGGTGACCCCTGGCAAATCATCATTTGACCCCGAGGGGTCCCGACCCCCAGGTTGAGAACCACTGGTTTAGAGGAAGGGGTGTTTAGAGGCAGAAATGTAATTACACCAAAATCTCGTTTGGGAGAGGAGGGTTTGGGCAGAGAAAATGCCCAACATGCCTAAACGCGTATAAATGCTTCTAAGCCCTCAGGCATTCATTCACTTCAAATGGCCAAAATAAATTATTACACTTGAACGCATTTGAAAAATGTGGCTTTAGGCTTGTTTTTAACACTGCTTTTTCCTTGCCAAGAAAAAGGAGTTCAGAAGAGCCGTGTGTGCATGAGACCTAACATTGAGAAGGACTGCTGGGAAAACTATAGTGGTCTGTTATGAAAGAGATCAGAAATGCCAGGACGATAAGCTGCCAGTTAGTTCCCTTTTTTAGCATACCGTATATACTTGAGTATAAGTCGAATTTTTCAGCACATTTTTTTGTGCTGAAAGTGCCCCCCTCGACTTATACTCGAGTCAAGCACTTTTCTGCAGCAAAAAATTTCATTTTCCGAACCGACCTTGGAGCCCCATATCTCAGGGCCACTTGGTGCTAGGAACCCCAAATTTGGTATGCAAACACAGTGGAACTGTTACCACAACATACCCAAAGATTAAGTTTCTAGCACTAAGTGGCCCCGAGATACGGGGCCCCAAAATCGGTTCGGAAAATGTCATTCTCTGCTGAAGAAAAGTGCTTGACATTTTCTGAACCGACTTTGGGGCCCCATATCTCAGGGCCACTTGGTGCTAGGAACCCCAAATTTGGTGTGCAAACCCATTGGAACTGGTACCAGAACATATCCAAAGCTGGGGTTCCTAGCACTAAGTGGCCCTGAGATACGGGGCCCCAAAACCGATTCGGAAAATGTCATTTTCTGATGCAGAAAAGTGCTTGACATTTTCTGAACTGATTTTTGGGGCCCTGTATCTCGGGGCCACTTGGTACTAGAAACCCCAGCTTTGGAAATTTTATGGTGCTAGTTCCACTGGGTTTGCACACTAAATTTGGGGTTCCTAGCACTAAGTGGCCCCGAGATACAGGGCCCCAAATTTGGTCAACTGTGTCCATCTGCAGCAATGTCATTTTAGGACCCTTTGGGTTCAGAGACCCCAAATTTTGGCTGCAGCTAGGGGGCATCTAGGAACCCTTAACTACCGAGTTTGAAGTTCAGGGGACCTATGGCTGCAAATGGGCACAGTGAGGCATGCAAATGGGCACAGTGATGCTGCAAATGGGCATTGTTGACCCTCTTTTCCACTTACAGTAGCTGTGCATTTCTCACCCTCGTCTTATACTCGGGTCAATAAGTTTTTCCCATTTTTTTGTAGTAAATTAGGGCCTCGACTTATACTCGGAACGACTTATACTCGAGTATATACGGTATTATTAAAGACAGGATATTCAGCTTCATAACATATTTTTCAACTACTATTAGTTTTTTTTAAACCGTGTCTTTAATATGACCCACCCGCTGTAGCTTGGGATACTGCCAATGCATTAGAGTGATGCCCCAGGCTACTGTATTCATCCTGAGATGCTGGGATTCTGAACTTTCCCCTGATTAGTAGTTCATCGTTTTCATGTTACTTTGTAAACTCTGCATAACTTTCTGCAATTCACTGTATACAAAAGAACTGTTGTGATTTGTAATGACTAAGACTGCTGTGAATCACTATACTTCCTCTAACGTATTGAACTAAATGCCATATGGAAAAGATGTGTCTTATTTACTATGGGAAATTCTGTAGAACTATAAATATAGTATGCTGTAATACTGGAATTTACTGTCATACGCATTATTTTAAGTATATTTTTTATAGGACATACTGATATGCATAAGCTTCAGATTAGCCTGAATTTTCATTGTTTTGTTTTTTTCACTAGAGCAGTTGTCTCCAAACTGCGCCCCTTTGCTTACCTTTATTCAGCCCTTGGGGCTCTATTCCTACCACCAGTGTTAATTTCTTCAAAACGTTTTTGTCAGCGGCATTTTTACAGTGACAAAAACTAAACGAAAAGTACAGCATATTTTCGTCCACTGATGAAAACTTGGATGAAAATCAAATCCAGTTTCGTTAATGAAGGAAAACGGGATGAAAATGTGAGGCAGGGATGTTTACCCTTGATAACTAACTTCCGTTTTTCACCGAGCTCCGCCTGCTTCCGCAATCCGCGGCCCAGCGAGCAAGCGCGTTCGACTGTGTGCACCGTGAAGACTGCCAGAGACCAGAGAGAGCAGCATTGTGCATTACAGGCCAGCCAGGCCTCCCGAGTTCCAACAAGACTAAAGAGGTTGATTTACTAAAATTGGATAGTGCAAAATCTGGTGCAGCTGTGCATGGCAGCCAGTTACACTGTGATCACCGAGTCATGAATACAATAGCGTTGGTGTATAAAACATAAGCCGGCCGGCTCGAGTATGCTGCCCGTTGCTTCCGGGACCAGCGCGGTATGTGGTGACGTCAGCACGCCGCTCTTCCCTATGCCGTTTTGTCACAACTGACGTCTTCCAGGGGCACCAACGCTATTGATCTACATTTTAACTATAAGTGCATTACTTTTTTATACAATAAACTCTTTAAACGTATTACGCTATGGAAGCCTTTTTATAACCTTTTATGGGGGATGAGTGCCTACCTGCCTTATAGGGGAGAACCTAAGGAGCCATCCAGGTTGAAAGACCCGAGGCTGGGGTAGAAAGCCACAGGCATGCACGATCTCCTTTAAAAAGAGATTTTAGCAGCTGGTAAGCGGCAGTATTTTAATTGGTGGAGGCACCCTTCTGTCATCACATTCTTCTTGGTGTTGCAGTTGCATGATTTACATCGTCTGTACGTTTGCTAAGCCAGCACTTGGAAGATTGTACTGCTAGTGAACCTTTTCTTCTTTAACCCATTGGAGTGGACTTGAATTTGTTTACTTCATTTATTTATTCATATTTTTTATTATATAAGTTTTTCCACTTGTCACTGGTGGTCACGTTTCAGTGTGTGTATATTAATTTATACATTTTTTATACATTGTATATTTTCCTATACATGTTTTATGGGGATAGCGCAGTAATTTTACCTTTTTTAATGTGAAGATCAGTAATCAGCTTTTTTTCTCCTCACGCTGATCAGCCACTTCTGTCAAAGGGACATCGGTCCCTAACAGAAAGAGCCACCGCCGCCTGTGCCCACCAGTGCTGCCTGCCAGTGCCCACCAGTGCCACCTACCAGTGGCACCTATCAATGAACATCAGTGCTGCCAATCAGTGCCCATCAGTGCCTCATCATCAGTACTGCCTATCAGTGTCACCTACCAGTGTCCATTAGTGCCACCCATCAGTGCCATCTATCAGTGCCTTTCAGTGCCACCCATCAGTGCCCATCAATGCCACCTCATCAGTGCCCACCAGTGCCACCTATCAGTGCCCATCAGTGCAGCCTCATCAGCACACATCAATGAAGGAGAAAAATGACCTGTTTGCAAATTTTTATAACAAACTATAAAACTGTTTTGTTTTTTTGTTTTCAAAATTTTTTTTTAGCAGAAAAGAAAAAACCCAGCAGTGATTAAATACCACCAAAAGAAAGTTCTATTTGTCTATTTGTGGGGGGAAAAAAATGAGAAAAAATGTAATTTGGGTATAGTGTTGCATGATCGCGCAATTGTCATTCACTGAGTGGGAGCGCTGAAAGCTGAAAATTGGCCTGTGTAGGAAGGGGATTTAAGTTCCCAGTAAACAAGTGGTTAACTACACTTATAAGATTGGACAGCTAAAATGAGTTTTAGTCGACTAAAATGTACTGGAGATTTAGTCAACTAAATACGACTAAAACACTTGCAGAAGACTAAAACTAAAATGCTATTTTAGTCCTAAGACTAAAACTAAAACAAAATTGAAATTTGCTGCCAAAGTTAACACTGCCTACCACTGATATGATACACTATTCTGCCAACTGACATAAACAATGGGGTACCATTTCTCCCACTGACACCAATGATGGGGCACTGATTCTCCCTATGATACCAACGATGGGGAAACTGTCAGTGACCCTCGAGGAACCCCTGCTGGGGAGGGGCTCTACCTTGGGCTAGGGCTCAGGTGGCTGGCCTTGAAGAATCCTACCACTGGAGAAGTTGGAAGGAGGCTTTCCTGAGGGGCAGTGGGGAGTAAAAAGAAGCCGGGTAGTACTACAGCACGGTGCAGGGACTGGCAAGGGGAGAGACTGTCACATGTAGCAGGTCTCTCTAGAAGATAGCGGTGTGCTTAAATCTTCCCTACCTTGCCCTGGGAGATCTTCAGAAAGTCAGTTGGTCAGCAAGGTGGGCTGGTGGAAAAGCAGACAGTTATGCCGCGTACACACGAGCGGACTTTACGGCAGACTTTGCCCGGCAGACTTTTTGACGTACTTTACGACGGACTTTCTGAATGAACGGACTTGCCTACACACAATCCACCAAAGTCCGTCGAATTCGTACGTGATGACGTACCACCGGACTAAAAGAAGGAAGTTCATAGCCAGTAGCCAATAGCTGCCCTAGCGTGGCTTTTTGTCCGTCGAACTAGCATACAGACGGCGGACTTTTCGACCGGACTCGATTTCAACGGATAAATTTTAAACAAGTTTCAAATCTAAGTCCGTCCAACTTTTGAGCAAACAAAGTCCGCTGGAGCCCACACACGATCGAATTGTCTGATGAAATCCAGTCCGCCGGGCAAAGTCCGCCGTAAAGTCCGCTCGTGTATACGCGGCATTAGGCTAGCATTTCCTGCAGTTGTAGAGCTGAGACCAGTGTCTACATGAGAGTTGGAGTTAGTCCAGGATGCAGATCACACCACATCGTGCTAATTTCCAAGAGACTGAGAGTTTCTATCCTGTAAGGGGCTGTTGCGTGCCTGGTTGTGCAGCAGTAGGGAGCCCTGTCATCTGCAACCCCTACAGGGCTACAAATGAATAGTCCACTGGACTGTGTCATTTTGGGTAAATGCTTGCAAATATAGAAAAACACTAAGGCCTAATGTACACGGGACGCTGAGGCAACCTCTTCTGAGCGATTTTTTTGACAGCTTGAAACCGGCTTTTAAAAACGCCCGTTTTCTTTGATGACCAAAAAGTTCAATTTTAGTCTTATCCGACCAGAGCACCTTCCTCCATACATTTTGGGAGTCTCCCACATGCCTTTTCGCAAACTCATTTTGTTTTTTTGCTGAAAATAATGGCTTTCTTCTGGCCACTCGGCCATAAAGCCCAACTCTACGGAGCGTAAGGCTTATTGTCGTCCTATGTACAGATACTCTAGTCTCTGCTGTGGAAATCTGCAGCTCCTCCAGGGTTACTTTAGGTCTCTGTGCTGTGTCTCTGATTATTGCCCTCCTTGCCTGGTCCATGAGTTTTGGTGTGTGGCCGTCTCTTGGCAGGTTTGCTGTTGTGCCATGTTCTTTCCATTTGGTTATGATAGATTTGATGGTGCTCCTAGGGATCATCAAAGATTTAGATATTTTTTTATAACCTAACCCCGACTTGTACTTCTCAACAACATTGTCTCTTACTTGTTTGGAGAGTTCCTTGGTTTTCACAGAAGTGTTTGGTTATTGGTGCCTCTTGCTTAGGTGTTGCAGCTTATAGGGCCTCTGGGACCTTTCAAAAAGGTGTGTATATTTCATGACAGGTCATGTGACACTTAGATTGCACACAGGTGGACATCATTTCAGTAATTATATGACTTCTGAAGGTAATTGGTTACACCAGAACAAAGAGGGTGAATACATACGCACATGCCAATTATCAGTTTTTTATTTCTGAAAAATAGTTTTATGTATATATATTTTTCTAATTTTACTTCACCAACTTAGACTATTATGTTCTGATCCATCACATATCATTCAGATTTAAAAAAACACTGAATTAAAGGCTGTAATGTAACAAAATAGGTAAAAAGCCAAGGGGGGGGGGTGAATACTTTTGCAAGGCACTGTAAATAGTCTATGAAGCATTGCAAGCAATTACAAGTTTTTTTGTTTTTTTTTTAAATAGTGGTTTTTCATCATTTGCTATAATTTTTAAATTTTGTAATGTAAAAAAAATAGGGCACCTTTAAAAACGCTTCTAAACTAAAACGCGGCTAAACACGGTACCGAGTTTAGCCACGTTTGGCATCTGAAACGTCGGAAACTTCGGCGTCTGAACTCATTTTTTTGCCTTTAATGAAAAGCCTCTAAATGCAACTGCCTAAAAACGACATTAAACGAACCTGTGTACATGTATACATAAGATAATGTAGCACTAACTCTCGGTGGAGCTGCTGGTTTTAAGCGGGCTGTTACCTTCACTCCCGATACCTCTGTTTCACCGGCACCGGGTCTAGGGTCCCGTTGAGTTTACCTCTGGACGATGTAGGCACCAAACACTTGAGTATATTTTCCAATGCTTTAATGAACAAGTGATAAAAGAAGTAGCAGGAAAGAGGCAGAAGGAAAGTTGCAGGGAAGCTCAAATACCTTTCCTTAGTATTCTTTAGAACATTCTTTGGAATTGAACACTTGTAATTGAATGCACTCCCCTCGTGAGATTCAATCTTTGCCCGCCTGGATAGGCCTCTTTCACTTTCCTAGCAGCCAGTACGCAGCACGAACAAAAGTCTCTGCCACAGACTTGTTTGGAATAAAACCCGTACGATCCCCTGCCACCGGATGTATTGGTTTGCAATAAACGTCAGACACAATACTTGAACCTTTAAGCCAACTCGACAGTACTATGCAGTAAGATATCTTCAGGATACGTTCTCCAACCGAGTCACCAGGCCCCTCTCCAGACCAGCACTCTGCATGATCCTTCCATGGGGGGTCCTCCCTTGTTATCTCCTCGGTTGTCCAGCTTCTTCACTCAGGATAGACAGCTCAGGACCATTCCTCTGCTGCTGTGGTAGGCCCCAGACAGGCTTCTGGGCCCACCCACACGCCAAAGCGACGTGGGCCTCCGGAACGGAGGACCATGAGGTGGTACTCTTAACGCATACCTGTCGGCCAGGAAGCCCAGCAGGTGGCTGAAAACGAACCCCTAAACATGGCGTCTGTCCCATAAATACCCTCTCCCAGAATGCAACTCGGAGGACCACCTCCACCGAGTTGTCTCCGGGACAGAGAAGCACTCATACGCTTCAACACGTTGCCTTTCCAACGCCAGCCCATGGTGACAACGACACCCACTGGCACAGTGTGGAACTACACGCAACTCAGCCAAGCTGGAACAGAGGCAAATTTAATTTCACCTAACAAGTAACCCACAAGATTTACCTATCAGCGGTAGATTAAAAATCTACCAGCGCTACAATAACATTGGATGAGTTCAGGGGCAGCTGAAAAAAGCATCCAACTGCCTCTGAACATCTGTTTACCGGCAGCAGTGCACAGGAGGCCTTAGACATGTGCAGAATGGAAAATTTTGTTTTGTTTTGGATAGATTCGATTTGTTACTAATTTAGTTTCATTGATTCATTTTGGAATTTGTTTAGATTAGTTCTGTTTTGTTTCATTTTGTTTTGTTTATTCATTTTCTTTTTTTTTTCAAATGTAATATTTTATTTAATCATAGGACATACTCCAAGATAAACCACTGTCCTTTAAAGAACATAACATTGCGATTTAAACATCCCATATTTAGAACATATCATTACATTCAAAAAACAAGAGACCACTTATAAACTCATCATCCAGAATGTCATCTCCATTTCACATCCTTAATTCTAAAAATAGGAAAAACCAAGGTATACTCTACTCTTGGCGCCTTCAAAATGTAGTGAGCCATATCCCACATATACTGGTCCCTCTCCACATTCCGAGACCCATCCTAATCATTTTTCTAACTAAACCACACTAAACCCTATAACAAAAATAATAACAACAAAAAGAAAAAAAAAAACAGAGGGGAGGGGGGAGGGAAGGGGGGGGAGGGGAAGGGCATCTGGAGGAGATCTCATGTGAGCTCCCAAGACGCAGGGAAAAGTAGGATGAGACCCTTGGATATCTCCCCAACTGTTCAGATTACTATCAAGGAGGGCTCTTCCCTCATCTGAAGACAAGAAAATATTCCAAGATAACCAAGTCTTGGAATATAGTTCTTGCTGATGTCGTGCAAAGAGTACCAGGTCTTCTAATCTACTAATCTCTTTTAGTTTGCGTAGCAACATCCCAACTGTCGGTGGTATTGGCGATTTCCACATCAGCGGGATACAGGCCTAGGCTGCATCTAAAAGATGACAAATAATGGACTCTTTATATAGTTGCTGGTTGGTATGGATAGGTGACAGTGTCAACATAAAGGCACCACCATCCCTAAATAATATATGTAGACAGGAGGATAATTTGGTGGGATTTTATGGGTGCCAGGCAAATAGAATAACTCATACACCAAAGTAAAAAAATGATCACAATTTATTAAACATAGAACAAGTTTAAAAGTTGTATTGGCTATACATAAGTTACACAAACAGTACACATCAAATTAGATGATAAGAAAGGTCACTCAGCACTAGTATCCCGACATGTTTCGCCCGCTAGGGCTTCCTCAGGGGGTGTTTTGTTGAGAGACAAGGGTAGATGTGTCACTGCATGAAACAGAGTACAGTTAAAGACCATAAAAAACAAGATACAACAAAAATGTATACTTAGAAAAAATGCCATTGACAGTCCAAAACCAAAAGTTCATCTGCCGCCCAATAAATAATTACCTGCTATTAATGTTGAGCCAAACTAAGAAAATGGACACTGAGCTGCACAAAGAAGAGTTGGCTGAGAAGAGCCCAGGGATAGGGCCATGGGACCAATCTCTGCCCAGTGGAGAAAGGAATGTGAATGTAATGACCAGAAAATAGAACACGGAGAAAAAGGAGTGGGATTTAGGGGGGAGGAAAGGGAAGGAAGGGGAAGGAGGGGGAGAAGCAATGGGAAGGTGGGGAGGGGGGAAAAAGTGGGAAGAAGGGGCGGGGAAAAGAGGGAGGGAGAAGAGTAAGAGAAGTGAGCTGCAGAGAGGAGGGGGAAAAGGAAGGGAAAGGACGTGAGGGAAAGGGAGGGGAGGTGAAGATGTGGGGGATGGGAGGTGTAATAAGGCTTAGATGTATAAATCCCGCCAGGGATAAGTGAAAAGAACCCGAAGTGAGGAAAAGCATGGGCAGTGAGGTGAGGAAGTAACACCTAGGGTTATTGGGCAATGGTGAAATGTAATTACAAACCACCCGGCTGGATTTAAGAAAAGGCCAGGGCTGCCAAGCAAAGGTGTTATCTAATTGGAAAGGTATAAACCATAATAAGTATCTACTTCAATTGATAATGAATATAAGGGGAAATATAGAGGAAGTACACGCTGCAATGATAGGGTTAGTTCAGTAGAAGTTAGACTTGCAAACAATATAGGGGGACATATATATTGGTCATCTACATATTAGAAGACCATAGTCCTGTGTACAGATCGTCTGTCCCCACTTAAAAGCAGAGGGTGGGGAGAATTACAGACGTTAACAGGTAATTACAATGGATGAATAATCAGCATACTGAGGATGGCTAGTCAAAAGCAACACAAAACAAAGGGGTTGAAACAGAATCACACCCAAGGGAAAGATAGAGACATATTGGGTTCAATGAATTACCTTGTAGGAGGAAATGTGTCAGCGTGGCAGCCCATTCAGTGTCTGACATAGTGTATGAGAGGAAATGTTTATATGTATGTGTGCGCCTTGCACGTGTTAACCCACTTTCTATGAGGCGGGGAGATGAACGGCGTGAGAGAGCTAAGTGAGACGAGGGGTAGAAGACTATACTAGTCATAAAGCACCGCGGCCTGTGAGCGGATGTGGAGGAGGCGCTCGAGCAGCTGACATGCCCCAATTAGTGGGCGCGCATCTAACCTCCGTCTCCGCTCATAGGGCAGTGGATAGCGAAGTGGGATGGAATGAGATGAGTGACGAAGGTGAAGGGGGAAGTGCTGGATTAGTGTGAGTAAGTTGGTGGTCGAATGTCAGACCAGGGGGGTGATGACATGAATCAAGCTAAAGATCGGGTGGAATGGATGTGTGCAGCGCAAAACCCGACATCCAGTTAGGAGAGGGTGATTAGTATTAAATAAAAATTGAAAGATAATACTGAAATAAATGAAATGAATAAAATATGGGTGATTAAATGATAAAGTAAAGAAAATATAAGTGAATAAAATAAATATATGGAATTAGATAAAACAAAATAAATAGTAATAAAAATGAAAATAATAATAATAAAATTGAAATAAAAATAAATAATGATGATAGAAGTATAAATAATAATAATTAGTGGTGAATAAGGGTATAATTGGAAATAACAGAGCAACTAGGAGCTAGAGTATAGTGGTTAGGGGGGCAGATGTACAGCGGTGGGCGATCAATAGGCATTGTTTGCAAAACATATAAAGTACACACTTAAATGTCCAAATTTATATAGAAAGGAGTTTATGGGTACACTGTAGTAAGGATAATGGATACATCATATAATAAATATAATCGACACCTTCACATATAAAAAATGCATAATCATAAATTTAAATAAATACATAAGGAACAATAAAGGGAAAGGGAAAGAGATAGGATGTTGGAGTAACCAGGAAGGGAGAGAGGGAGATGGATGAATGGGATGGGAAAAAGGGGGGGTTGAGAGGGGAGGGAAGGGGGCGAGGCAGAGAGGGTTAAGGTCAGGTAATCCGACTATTGAGAAACTGATAAACGGTAGGGTTACAAAAAGGGTTTGAAGCTAACAGTTTTGTTGAGGCCAGGGTATATCATAGCCTTGAGGCCATGTATCCATCTGGCTTCCAGCTGTAATAAGGCACGGTCCACACTAGCTCCTCTGGCATTTAGAGGTAGATGGTCAAGAGCAGAAAAGGAGATCATTTGGGAATCAAAGTTATGGTCCAGACCTACATGTGTGCTTACGGCTGTTAACATTTTTCTTTTTGCAATGGGACCTACATGGTCACAAGTTCTCTTAAAAAAGGGGCATTTAGTTTTGCAATGTAGTAGCATCCACATTGGCATTGCACAGGTATTGGCTGTATGGTATACTTGTTTTTAATGGGACTGGATGAGAACTAGCTGTGTACAAGATGGTGTTTTCTGCTGACGGTTTCCAAAAAAGAGAGGTGCCTAAAGAGCCATCAATATTCAAGAAAATGTCAAGGTCTAGAAAATTGACTTTAATGAGATCACAATTCATGGTGAACTTAAGGTTGTAACGGTTGTTTCCAATGATGGTCATAACCAGATCCAATTCGTCCCTAGTACCAGTCCAAAACATCAATATATCGTCAATATATCGATGCCAGGTGACGACATGCCCAAGCAAAGTGGGCACGTCGTCCCTGGCGAATAGTTCCTTCTCCCACTCCCCCAGGTACAGGTTGGCACACCGTGTCCCCATCGCAACCCCCTGCACCTGGAGGTTTGAATCTTTATATACTTTTTCTGGTACATTAGACTCATGAAGGAGGAAAAAGGCCGGGTCCTCAAGTAATGAATAGTTTGTAAAATTTTGAAGGATACGTCCAACCTCTGTCCAGAAATGTTTTCATTTAGGACAGTTCCAGAATACATGTAAGATAGTGCCTTTACTTCCCTGGCATCTCCAACATAAGTCGGAACATTCAGGGAATATTCTATTCAATCTCTCTGGTGTTCTATACCAGCGGGTAAGAATCTTAAAATGAGTCTCTTGTGTTTTTGCACAAATCAATGATTTGTGATCATCAATGATCAATGATGATGATGTAAGCCTACGCTGTCGCTGAATTTACCTAAGTCCTGTTCCCATTCTCGAGGTTTCCCACAGGCCTAATTAGTAATTCATGATTAGCCGATAATGTATGGGACATTATTTCCATCTCCGAACAATATTTCTCAAAAGTAGTCGGGGGTCTGGTAAACAATCCTGGAGCCGAAAGAGTGTTAAAGAAATGTGCAATCTGAAGAGCATTCCAAAATCTCAGTTTCAACACACCTGATTGTGCCATCATCTCCAAGATTGTCAACCACCTCCCCTCTTTTACATAACAAGACGATTGTTTGTAATCCGCGCTTAGTAAATGCCGAAAGGCCATATCCTTAATCCCTGGTGAAAAAAGAGGATTTCCAAGTATCGGATATAAACGAGAGGTCTCAGGTTCTATACCCATAGAGGGTAACAAGTATATAGGCAATAATGAATCAATTAAATTAGATAAATATATAAATACACAATTATAAATATATAAATATATAAAGTGTCTCTTCAGTATTGCAGCAGCGCTGTGCACCCCAATTAAACAGGGTCTCTTTCTTAATCTATTTCAGAAAGTTCAAACACGGATCTGATAGCCAGAGTCCCACCAATAAATAATCAAGATGTATTCTGTGAGGGTAGTAATCCTTTCACCAAGCGATACACCACGTGCTGGGGTCCCCAATGAAAACTCACTCACCAGAAATCAGATCAATAAAAGCCTTGATTAATAGTAGTAAATCTGCATCAATATCCAAAGCGACCACCAGATGTCAGTATTATTCCCAGTAGTTCCAATAGGATATGTAGAAGAAACAAAAATGCTCACATAGCGTGATACTGCTAAACATCTTTATTTGAACCATCCAAACATCCCCTTAAAACCATGCGTACCAAAATTTAATAAACATTGAGCAAAGATAACAAAGTGCACTGTGCCTGATTGCGTCCTCCAGTCGTGAAAACCTGTCAGGAGCGCTCCCTGTGTGTAACCACAGTCACACGCTTCCTGGTTCCTCGGTTGGTGGAGCACATGCGTCACTTCCTGTGCGACACGTCCCTAACGTTTCGTCACTTCCTGGGCTTCTTCTGAGGGCGTGACACACAAGAAAGGAGGCCGGTATTTATATAAGTGGCAGGCGGAACAGCCAATCAGCAGAAGCAGACGCCCGGATGACTCACACATCCCCGCCCCTAATGCTAAATACTGTCAGCAATGTGTGAAATAACATCATCCGGAAACTCTGCTCCCACAGGTCGTATTAAGCATAAAAATACCGGTTCTAGTGGAAGATGACCTAATGCATAAAAAACAAGTACCTTGAATACCTGCAATCATTCAGTGTATGCAGCGCGGACATTGATCCGCAGCGCTATCATTGAGCAAGCACACTTTCGGTATTCATTAAAACTGATTAAAATATTCTCTCAAAATATAAAAGTTTTCAGTAAACAAGAATTGTCTAGCAATTTTACATCATACATTGCTTATCCTATGAATAAAGATAAAAACTGCATAGCGATTTCCTAGCACGTATTGAATAATCGCATACGCTAAATTGCACCTGATAAACATATGTTGGAATATTAAAATAAATATATTGTCTAGCAATTTTACATCATACATTGCTTATCCTATGAAAAGATAAAAACTGCATAGCGATTTCCCAGCACGTATTGAATAATCGCATACGATAAATTGCACCTGATAAACACATGTTGAAATATTAAAATAAATATGTATGATGTAAAATTGCTAGACAATTCTTGTTTACTGAACACTTTTATATTTTGAGAGAATATTTTAATCAGTTTTAATGAATACCGAAATGTGCTTGCTCAATGATAGCGCTGCGGATCAATGTCCGCGCCGCATACACTGAATGATTGCAGGTATTCAAGGTACTTGTTTTTTATGCATTAGGTCATCTTCCACTAGAACCGGTATTGTTATGCTTAATACGACCTGTGGGAGCAGAGTGTCCGGATGATGTTATTTCACACATTGCTGACAGTATTTAGCATTAGGGGCGGGGATGTGTGAGTCATCCGGGCGTCTGCTTCTGCTGATTGGCTGTTCCGCCTGCCACTTATATAAATACCGGCCTCCTTTCTTGTGTGTCACGCCCTCAGAAGAAGTCCAGGAAGTGACGAAACGTTAGGGACGTGTCGCACAGGAAGTGACGCATGTGCTCCACCAACCGAGGAACCAGGAAGCGTGTGACTGTGGTTACACACAGGGAGCGCTCCTGACAGGTTTTCACGACTGGAGGACGCAATCAGGCACAGTGCACTTTGTTATCTTTGCTCAATGTTTATTAAATTTTGGTACGCATGGTTTTAAGGGGATGTTTGGATGGTTCAAATAAAGATGTTTAGCAGTATCATGCTATGTGAGCATTTTTGTTTCTTCTACATATCCTATTGGAACTACTGGGAATAATACTGACATCTGGTGGTCGCTTTGGATATTGATGCAGATTTACTACTATTAATCAAGGCTTTTATTGATCTGATTTCTGGTGAGTGAGTTTTCATTGGGGACCCCAGCACGTGGTGTATCGCTTGGTGAAAGGATTACTACCCTCACAGAATACATCTTGATTATTTATTGGTGGGACTCTGGCTATCAGATCCGTGTTTGAACTTTCTGAAATAGATTAAGAAAGAGACCCTGTTTAATTGGGGTGCACAGCGCTGCTGCAATACTGAAGAGACACTTTATATATTTATAATTGTGTATTTATATATTTATCTAATTTAATTGATTCATTATTGCCTATATACATGTTCCACTATTTAAGCAGCTGCTACTAATCATATAATTATTTATGTGCCGCACATACACCGTTAGAATATTGTACTAAGCGCAGAGCATTGTTGTTTTTTTGGGACGGGCATATACAACATACATTCATTCATAGAGGGTAACAAGTCTGAGAAAATTTTTGCAGTATTCCCTATTAAAGGGTGATTAGTTACCACTTTTGGAAGGGAGGTATAACACCAAGGAGTTCTATCCAGAGATACAGGGGATTGAGCGTGTTCAATCTGCACCCATAGTTTAATATCTTTATGCTTATTCCAATCAATTACTCTACTCAAATGTACTGCTTGGTAGTACTTACGTATATCCGGCACTGCCAATCCTCCATATTCTTTAGGAAGCATTAGTTGTTTGCGTTGTATCCTAGGATGTTTGTGCGCCCAAATCAAATCAAATATTAGCTTCTGACTTTGCTTAAAATAAGTAACTGGAATATGTATCGGTAATGTAATAGGTAAAGGAATTTGGGAAGAATATTCATTTTAAGGATATTACACCGCCCCAGCCAAGAATGTAAACCTATATTCCATTTATCCAGTAATATCTTCACTTTTTGCAGCAGTGGGGGAAAATTTAATTCAAAAATGTTCGCTATTTTAGGTGGAAACAAAATACCCAAATACGTTAGTCAGTCCATTTAAGCTTAAAATTTTGTTTGAGTTGCGTAATTGATTTTTGGGGAAAGTTAACCCCCATCGCTTCTGACTTAGTAAAATTAATCTGGAGATTGGAAAGCGAGCAATATTGGAAGTGAAATCAGAGGGTTCATAAGAGAGAATAACATATCATCAGCGTAGGCCGAAATTATATGTTGGGTGTCTCCTATCTGTACTCCTTTGATATGTCGATTTGAGCGTACAGTGCAGAGAAATGGTTCCAGTGACAGGGCGAAAAGAAGAGGCGAGAGGGGACACCCCTGTCATGTCCCATTTCTGATTTGGAGAGTGTCTGACAATACTCCATTGGTCCAGACCCGGGCCGTTGGACAAGAATAGATGGATGTAATCTTATTGCCAAAGCCTCCATGGCGTAAGACTGCTAACATAAAACTCCAGTTCACCCTGTCAAAAGCTTTCTCTGCATCTGTATTCAAAAACACGAATTGTGTCTGGGATGCATTAACTGCCTGTAATAAGTTCAAAGCCTTCGTAGTATTATCTCTTGCTTCTCGTGTGGGAACAAATCCCATTTGATCTAAATGGATCAATTTCGGGATAGAATGTTGAATCCTATTTGCCAATATTTTAGTGAAAATCTTGAGATCTAGATTAAGCAAAGAGACCGGCTGATAATTTCCACAGGAGGTCAGGTCTTTTCCCTCTTTAGGTATCACCGAAATGTGGGCTAGCAAAGTCTCAGTTGTAAATGTTGTAAGTGCCCAACGCATTAAATAGTTTAAGCATATATTGAGCAAGAGACGGGAACAAGGTCTTATAATAGTGGGCCATCAGCCCAACTGGACCGGGTGCTTTATCCAGTTTAGTGGCACCTACTGCACTTTGAAATTCTTCGATCTTCAAGGTTGTCTCTATCTATATCTGATAGTCAGGGCATTAATGACAAGGAGAGGTATGAATCTATCTGAGCTTGAGTAGGGGATTTAACCTGCAGATTATATAGGGATTTATAGAATTTTCGGAATTCCTACACTATATCATGAGGTTTTGTGACCTTAGGCCTGTTGGGTGGAGCCAACTGTGGAATGTAGGTCTTTAATTTCTGCCCTCGTAAAGTTCTAGCTAACATTTTCCCACATTTATATCCAGATTCATAAGAAAATTTCCTACAAATTTGTAATGCAGCTTTAGCCTTATATTGAAGAAGATCTACAATTTGTGTTCGTTTATTTAGAAGGTCTCTCTCTAAGGAGAGGGTCTGAGCCCGTTTATGACAAAGCTCCAAGGTGGCTAGTTCTTCGAGTAATAGTTTGAGTTGTTCAGAGCGTTTGCGCTTGATCCTGGCTCCGTGCTTAATCAGCACACCTCGGATAACCGCTTTGTGTGCCTCCCAAACAGTTCCAGGATCACACTCTGGAGTGTCATTAATGCTAAAGTAAAAACCCAACTCCTTAGTAACATCCTCTAGAACAGTGTTTCTCAACTCCAGTCCTCAAGGCGCACCAACAGGTCATGTTTTCAGGATTTCCCTCAGATGAAACAGCTGTGGTAATTACTAAGGCAGTGAAAACTGATCAAATCACCTGTGCAAAATAGTGGAAATCCTGAAAACATGACCCGTTGGTGCGCCTTGAGGACTGGAGTTGAGAAACACTGCTATAGAACATCTGCTTCTTGTAGGGTGTGTAGATCTAATTGAAAGAGAGTCTTGTACGGCATATGTCAAAGATATAGGTGCATGGTCTGACCAGGTGATTAGACCTATAGTAACAGTTCGAACTGTTGGGCATGTGGGCCAAAAAAGAAATTAATACGAGAGTATGATTTATGAGGAATAGAATAAAAGGTATAATCCTTTTCCTTGGGATGAAATAGATGCCATACATCAATCAGTTGAGTTCTATGCAAGGATTGGACAATGGGTTTACGTGCCTTAAGAGAAATAGATGACCCACAGGAGGATGTGTCTTCTATTGGGACTAATGGAATATTTAGGTCTCCTCCTTCAATCAGATGTCCCATTGTGAAGTCAGTCAGTCTTCCCAACGTCTTACGTCAGGGCTTTTTTTCTCAGAGAATAGGTGCAGGAACTCCCCCTTTCTGAGCCAACCTTCATCTCTGCCCCTACCCACCTCTGAGCACTGTCTCTTGGCTCCACTCCCTACCCACCTCCCAGTTCAGCCCCTTTAAGAGAATACAGTACCAAGTATCATTTTGTGCTACTAAGTAATTTGTATGAAATTTGACAGATCCCACCACAGCAACAATAGATCCCTCATACTATAGACCTCCCCCAGCAACACTGAACACCCGCAACAAAATACCACCCCAGCATCAATAGACTCCCCCAACAACAGACCCCACCACAGCAACAATAGATCACCACACAGCAACAGACTCCCTCCCAGCAACAATGGACCCCCCTAAAAAAACAAAATCCCACCCCATCAACAATAGAACCCCCAGCAGCAACAACAACAGATCTCCCAGCAGCCAGCATCTATAAGACCCTCCAGCAGCAAGCAACAATATACCTCTCCCTCAACAGCTTTAACACAATAACAAAAATGTATTGGTAAGTAGTAAGAAGGCCTACACTAGTACACAGCAATCTATTTATTGTACAGGAAAAGGGTAAAAATTTACATGAAGAAATACAGAGTATAATATTCAAGACTTTAATCTACAAAACAACAGGACAGAAAAGACATAAGACAAACATTTAGATACCAGTACAAGGTATCTAAACATAGTTACCATGCTTCTGCGCACAAAGGTTCCATTCTGGTGACTGCTCTACCATAGAGTGTGTACTCTCTCCTCCCATTTTGTCTGTGTATATCATTACAGGCTGATGCCTCATTGGCTGGCATGGGGTGGCTCTGATTGGTGGGTCTCCCTATTCCTTTTTAAGGATTGGCTACATCTCTATACTTTGCATAAGTCAGCCTCCTTTAATGCAAATCCTTGGCACAGACTATTTTGAGTGGGAGATTTAACTTGAGCTTTTCAGGTTAAGTATTGATGACGGGCTGGCCACCTTCATTGCATATCTAAACAAGAGATCCTTTGAAGAGTATATTTGTAGACCAAAGAGGTTTGGGTCCCATTGTTTAGATACACAAGCTTAGGCACCAAATTCTCTGTATAACAGGGCCTTCTGGGAAGCTGTGTTACACACCTACATAGATACAAATCTAAATGAAATATATTCATAATTACAATTATTTTACAGCTATTAATGGAGATTTCACATAAACTCATAAGGCAACACAGTGTTGGGGGTGCCGTAAATGCGTTCCCCTGCGTTCCCACTGAAAAAAAGCCCTGGTCTTACTTATAAAGATCTCTTGATGGTCAATAGGGGCATATACTGTTGCCATAGTGACCTCCACATCACCTATCATGCCTTTCAAAAACAAGAAACGTCCTCCTGGGTCCTTAATTGAGTCTATGTAGAACCATGGTACCATGCGCCAGAGATTAGAATAGAGACCTCCCTCAACTTTGCTGAATGATTGGTAGAGTGGTATACCGTTGGGAATGACCCGCTCTGTAAGATAGGTATTTTATCATCCCTAATTTTCTAGCGAAATTCCAAACTTTCAGAATGATCCGAATATCGACTGATTTGAATTCTCCGTGAAGAATAGCTGGTTACATAGTTACAGTTGTGCTTATAAGTTTACAGAGTTTACAGAATTTAGGATTTCTTGGCCATTTTTCAGAGAATATGAATGATAACACAAAAACTTTTCTTTCACTCATGGTTAGTGTTTGGCTGAAGCCATTTATTATCAATCAACTGTGTTTACTCTTTTTAAATCATAATGGCAACAAAAACTACCCATATGACCCTGATCAAAAGTTTACATACCCTGGTGATTTTGGCCTGATAACATGCACAAATAACTTCAGGTGAAATACAGGACTCCCGGAAAACGTGTGGTGTGACTGTGTCAAGATGCACAATAAGGAAGCACTTGAAGAAAGATGGGCTGCATTGTTGAGTCGCCAGAAGAAAGCAATCATTACGCAAATGCCACAAAGTATCCCGCTTACAATACGCCAAACAGCACAGAGACAAGCCTCAAACCTTCTGGCACAAAGTCATTTGGAATGATGAGACCAAAATTGAGCTTTTTGGCCACAACCATAAATGCTACATTTGGAGAGGAGTCAACAAGGCCTATGATGAAAGGCAGTGGCGTTGCTATGGGGGTGCGGGGGGTGCGGCCCGCACCAGGTGACACCAGCCAGAAGGGTGACACCGGGGCCGCCGCTGAACACTACTACAGCTTGCAGCGGAGCGGTGTGTGCAGGGCATCCAGCAGTGCGGGGGAAGCTGCCTATAACATTCCACCTTCAGGTTAAGCTGTCACTCGGGGATCTCCAATATCTCCCGAGGCAGCCGAAGTTGGTGGGCGGAGCTGGGGGTGTGGCCGTGCCGCCTCCTCCACTCCTCCCACAGACCCCTTCACACTGGCTGATCCTGCAGCTGAAGGAGTAAGAGGCCAGGACACAGCAGACTCGCCCAAGTCTTCATCTGCAGGCATGAGGCATGCTGTAAGTTACTGCACAGCACACTCTCACTGCATAGAGTCCTAACCTGCCCTGTGCCACCCCAACCTACTCTATACCACCCCATTATGCCCTGTGCCACCCCTACCTGCTCTATACCACCCCATTATGCCCTGTGCCACCCCAACCTGCTCTATACCCCAACCTGACCTGTGTTATCCCAACCTGCCCTGTACCACTCCAACCTGCCCTGTGCCACTCCAACCTGCCCTATACCACTCCAACCTACCCTGTGCTACCCCAACCTGCCTTGTGCCACCCCAACCTGCCCTATACCACTCCAACCTGCCCTGTTCTGCTCCAACCTGCCCTGTGCCACCCCAACCTGCCCTGTGCCGCTCCAACCTGCCCTGTGCCACCCCAACCTGCCCTGTGCCACCCCAACCTGCTATATACCACTCCAACCTGCCCTGTGCCACTCACACCTGCCCTATACCACCCCAGCATGTCCTGTGCTACTTCAATCTGCCCTGTGCCACCCCAACCTGCCTTGTGCCACCCTAACCTGCTCTATACCACTCCAACCTGCCCTGTGCCATTCACACCTGCCCTATACCACCCCAACTTGCCCTGTGCCACCCCAACATGCCCTGTGCTACTCCAACCTGCCCTGTGCCACCCCAACCTGCCCTATACCACTCCAACCTGCCTTGTGCCACCCCAACCTGCCCTGTGCCATCCCAACATGCCCTGTGCCACCCCAACCTGCCCTGTGTCACCCCAACCTGCCCTGTACCACCCCAACCTGCCCTGTACCACCCCAACCTGCCTTTTACCACACCAACCTGCCCTATACCACTTCAACCTGCCCTGTACCACCCCAGTCTGCCAATATACCACCCTAACCTGCCAATATACCACCCCAACCAGCCCTATACCACCCCAACCTGCCACTATACCACTCTTTACTACCCTAACCTGCCCTGTGCCACCCTAACCTGCCCTATACAACCCCAACCTGCCAATATACAACCCTATACTACTCTAACCTACCACAATATCACCATACACTATAATTTACAGGGGCCGGTTTGGGGTGTGCCCCATGACCGTGTGCTACATGCAGGGTGCTGGGCAGCCTAGACAGGAGGGGGTGACACCATGTTATACCGCACCAGGTGACAACAACCCTAGTGACACCACTGATGAAAGGTACACCATTCCTACTGTGAAACACGGCGGTGGATCGCTGATGTTTTGCGGATGTGTGAGCTACGAAGGCACAGGAAATTTGGTCAAAATTGATGGCAAGATGAATGCAGTATGTTATCAAAAAATACTGGAGGAATATTTGCATTCATTAGCCAGGAAGCTGCGCATTGGACATACTTGGACATTCTAACATGACAATGATCCAAAACACAAGGACAAGGACAAGTCGACCTGTCATTGGCTACAGCAGAATAAAGTGAAGTTTCTGGAGTGGCCATCTCAGTCGCCTGACCTCAATATCATTGAGCCACTCTGGGGAGATCTTAAACGTGCCGTTCATGCAAGACAGCCCAATAATTTACAGGAACTGGAGGCTTTTTGCCAAGAGGAATGGGCAGCTTTACCATCTGAGAAGATAAAGAGCCTCATCCACAAATACCACAAAAGACTTCAAGCTGTCATTGATGTTAAAGGGGGCAATACACGGTATTAAGAACTGGGGTATGTAAACTTTTGATCAGGGTCATCTGGGTAGTTTCTGTTGCCATTATGATTTAAAAAGAGTAAAGACAGTTGATTGATAATAAATGGCTTCAGCCAAACCATGAGTGAAAGAAAAGTTTTTGTGTTATCAATTATATTCTCTTAAAAATGGCCAAGAAATCATAAATTCTGCCAGGGTATGTAAACTTATGAGAACAACTGTACATAGTTGGCAAGGTTGAAAAAAGACACAAGTCCATTCAATGTGTGTGCGTTTATGTCAGTATTACATTGTATATACCTGTATGTTGTGGTCATTCAGGTGCCTAGCTAATCGTTTTTTTGAAATTATCTATGCTCCACTGCCTGTAGAAGAGAATTCTTACAGTAAAGAAACCTCTACGCAGGTTAAACCACTTCTCTTCTAATTTATATGAATGGCCAAGGGGCTTTTTAAATCCCCTTTCGCAGAAGATTTTTATACCTATTGTGGGGTCACCAGTAGGGAAGGGCCGAACGCACCCCTGTTCGGTTCGCACCAGAACTTTCGAAAGTTCGGACTCGAATAACGAACCCCATTAAAGACAATGGGACCTTAATGTCAAAAATCGTATGTATATAGTGGTGAACCACAAAGAGAAATTTTAATTCTCAATGAAGCGTTGCCAACATCCCAGAATATATTGCAAAAAAGGGGACCCTAAAAAAGGGACACTTGTACTCCCCAGTACAGTGGGACTTTATAAGCGAACAAAGAAAACTTTAATAAAAAACATATTGTTTATTTTAAAGAGTGCTTAAAATAGCATAAAAACATGATAGACATCTATACAAAGTTATAAACTATACAGAGTATTGTGCAAAATACAAAAATCAAAAGTGCCCATTTTGAAGGCTTATATGCAAGCAATTGGGCATACAATGGTTATAGGGGCATACAATGTTTATAGGGGTCTGGGTCCTTGAATTGGCCTTGCCGTAAAAAATTGCAATGACATGCACCTGTCAAACAGGTGTAGAAAAATTGGTCTCTGGGTGTCGGTGGCGCCTTCCCACCGTAACCCTATAGAGGTACTCTTGATGAAAGCAAGAATTGGCCTTGCTGTAAAAAATTGCAATGATATGCACCTGTCAAACAGGTGCAGAAAAATTACTTTTTGGGTGTCGGGGGCGCCTTCCCACCGTAACCTTATAGAGGTGCTCTTGATGAAGGCAAAAAAATTGCAATGATATGCACCTGTCAAACAGGTGCTGAAAAATTGGTCATTGGGTGTTAATTGTTAGGCCAGGTAAGGCGTTAAACTGGCAGTAACGCACACTGAACTATATGGCGTTAAACTGGCAGTAACACACAAAACTATATGGCGTTAAACTGGCAGTAACACACACAAAACTATATGGCGTTAAACTGGCAGTAATGCACACAGAAGTAAATGGTGTTAAACTGGCAGTAACGCAAACAAACAGACAGTGTTCAACCGTCACTACCCTGATGCTATCTGAACCGTCCCTACTCTAGCTATACACTAATGTAAAGATTTCTGACACGGTCTCACTACACTACACTGAAACTATCTGAGCTGTTCCTACACTACACTAATGTATGTATGAATGACATGGTCTCACTACACTACAGTGAAACTATCTGAGCTGTCCCTACTCTAGCTGCGCACTATGCAAAGCTGAATGATGGTCCTTCACAACTACACTCACACGATACTAATATTCTACACTGACAATTGAAGCAAAATAGCACAATATAGCACACAAACTAATAGCACTGAATAGAGCCCTTTTCTATCTTTCTCCACGCCGAAATCAGACTGAAAATGGCTGCCATTGAAAGAATACTTTTATACTGTGGGGCGAAGGAGCCATGATTGGATAAAGTCATGATGACAGTGTCCAATCACTCTGACAGTTCTCTGTGTCCTGATTGGCTGAAGCAGTGAAAGCTTCAACCAATCAGGGCTTGCAATGAACTGTTCAGCGCCACAATACATTGAGGTCAGTTCAGAGGGGCGAACAAACGGTCCAACGACCGTTTGTTCGGCTGTTCACCGAATGTGTGAACAACAAAAGTTCGGCCTGAGCATAAGTTGGGCTTCCCTAGTCACCAGTACGGTATTTGTACATTCAAATCATATCCCTTCTCAAGCGTCTTTTCTCCAGAGAGAATGAATAAAGGGGGCACAATATCGGCCCACTTTCCTGAGATTGTAGCCTCCCCATCCCAGGTTAGTTAAATAAATATTAGTAGCCAGTTAGATAATTTTATAGGAAGGATGCTGCCCCTTTAAGAGGATGAAATAAGGGCGTCAGGAAGAGCCAATAGGAGGGCCAGGAATATTCTGGAAGGACCAGAATAGTTTATAAAAGGTCAGCAGGGAGGGGTTTTCCTGGCCAGAGAAAGAAGTTGCAAGCACGTTTATGTGGTAGGGTCACCCTGCATTTCTAGGGGGGACTGTTATTTATATTTAAATATGTGGATTGCTGCTTGAGTTCAAAATCAGATACACCATGTCTACAGGCCTTCCTTTATCTAGATGGCAGCTCACCTCCTCATAGAAGGTTAAAGCGGAGTTCTACCCATTTCAAAGTCAGCAGCTACAAAAAGTGTAGTTGCTGACTGTTATTAATCAGACACTCACCTGTCCCACAGTCCAGCAATGCGGGTGCAGGAAGCCTTGCTCCTCTCCCCCTCCTCTCCATGGCGCGGGCATTCTAACTGTGGGCACCCGGCTGTGGCCTCACAGTTGGGCGCGCACTGCACATGCGCAAGCCGAGCTGCGTGCTGTGAATGGCCGGGCAATCTTCTGTCCCAGAAGATTGCAGGGAGGGAGGGGTGATCTTCCTTCTGGCGCCGCGGCACCAGGGGGGGAAGTGGGAGCTGGGTGCCTGTAAAAACAGGGTACCCGCTCCCCCCTAAAAAAAAAAATTACATGCCAAATGTGGTATGTCAGGGGGTCACAAGCACTTAAAGTGGAAGTTTAATTTTTGGGTGGAACTCTTTATTAAATTGGTTTGGCAAGAATGATTCTTCATGAATCCATGCTGATTACTGCTAATGATACCGTTCTCATTACTAAAATCTTGTATATAGTACCTTATCATCCCCTCCAAGAGCTTGCAAATTATTGATGTTAGGCTAACTGGTCTGTAATTCCCAGGGATATATCTTGGTCTCTTTTTAAATATTGGTGCTACATTGGCTTTTCTCTGCTGCTACCATACCAGTCAGTAGACTGTTTAGGAACAATGGTCTGGCAAGTACTTGACTGAGTTCCTTAAGTACCCTCGGGTGCAAGCCATCTAGTCCCGGTGACTTATTAATGTTACGTTTTTCAAGTCTATTCCTAATTTTATCCTCTGTTAGCCACGAGGGCACTTCCTGTAACGTGTCATGAGGATAAACATTGCAGTTTTGGTTACTGAAGCCACCCGTTTCCCTGTAATTGTTAAGGAGCAGCCAGGAAGCTGGTTACCATGTCCTTAACAACAAATGACTCGTCAGCGTGCTTCCCCACTGAGAGCTAAAATGTAAACAAAAGAATGCTGGCAATGGAAAAGTCAGAAAAAAAAACAGCATGCCAAAATTCGCCTAGGTCAGAGAGGTTTTTTTTTGGTCCAGCGGTACAGTGGGTGGCATGATTGACGATGGATCTGGGAGACATTGTTTTTTATTTTTTAATAAAGGAATTGTCAAAAACTTGTGTACTGCCTTTCTTCACTTTTTACACTTATTTGGTGAATAGGTAGGGCCCCTCCCATACTCATTTACATGAAGGTGGGGCAGGATCTGGTTGCCCCCTTGTTAAAGGGGGCTTCCAGATTCCAATAAGCCCCCCGCCTGCAGACCCCAAAACCACCGCCTAGGGTTGTAAGGATGAGGCCCTCGTCCTCATCAACTTGGGGACAAGGTGTAGAGCCCCCTGCCCCAAAGCACCACCCCAAGCCCCCCCCTTTCCTTATCTTACTGGCTACATGTTCGGATAAGGGCCTGGTATGGATTTTTTTCAGAATTTTCTATTGCCAATGTTCTATCAATTTGGGACCTCCGTTGAAAAATGCCAGCGCATGCGCAGAATGTAAGGGTACTCCAGCTGATTAGCCGATCAGCTGGAGTGATGTCACCATAGCGCATGCGCACATCGTAGGAGGGTTTTTTCGATGGGAGATACCATTTCACAGGCACAATTAAAAGCTATGCAAAGAGCATGTCAGATTGTGCCTTGCTGTAAACCCGCGGCGCAACAGCGAGGCACAATATGACAAATACGGTGACCCTCCGCTGTTTGCATAGCATTAAATTGTGGCCGTAAAATGGTATTTCCCATCAAAAAAAGGCTCCCACGATGTGCACATGCGCTATGGTGACGTCCCCCCAGCTGATCAGGAAATCAACTGGAGTGCCGTTCCGTTCTGCGCATTTCGACGGCGGGCACATATCGACAGAACACCGGCATTCTTTTGTTTACATTTCAGCTCTCAGCAGGAAAGCCCACTGACAGCTCATAGGTCATTGGTTGTGAAGGACGTGGCGGCCAGCTTTCCGGCATAGGACATAAACGTGACGCATGCAAGTCTATGGGGCCGTTCCCTGGAAGGTCAGTTTCAGTCCCGAAATGCGTAGGCCTTCGTGGAAGACATTACAAGCATCTTTATCCAATGCACATCAGTACAGCTGTGTTTCAGCTTTTTATTGTGTTCACTGTGTTATGTTTATTAACTATGCTAATGTTTTGTATACATATATACATTTTTCTATGGAATAAAATAGTTTTTACATTACGCTGTTGCCGTTAAAGTCCCACAACCTTATTTGGGGGTATTTTTTTCACCTATCAATCTAGGGATGTTGGCAACATACATGATCTAGCTGGATGGTAACCTTTTTCTATTAGTATCCTCAAACGGAAGGTGGAGGAGTGCAAGGTCTTTAACATCCACCAGCTCGGTGATGTTGTCATGGAGGAGTGGAAGAGGACTCCAGTGGCAACCTGTGAAACTCTGGTGAACTCCATGCCCAAGAGGGTTAAGGCAGTGCTGGAAAATAATGGTGGCCACACAAAATGTTGACACTTTGGGCTCAATTTGGACATTTTCACTTAGGGGTGTACTCACTTTTGTCGCCGGTGGTTTAGACAATAATGGCTGTGTGTTGAGTTATTTTGAGGGGACAGCAAATTTACACTGTTATACAAGCTGTACACCGTTTTTCCCTTTTTTTTTTTTGGAATGACTGTCATGATCGGCTGTCGAAAGCTGTGTACTAACTAAGGATGAGCTCCGGCGTGTTTGCACAGCCCACGTGCAGAGCCCGCCAGGAAGTCGGCGCTGCGCTAATCACAGGCAGTGAGACATTGTCCCGATTCGGCTGCAGAGATCGGGAAATGTCTCACTGCCTGTGATTAGCACAACGCTGACTTCCTGGCGAGCTCTGCACGTGGGCTGTGCGAACACGCTGGAGCTCATCCTTAGTACTAACGATAAGATTATCAAACGATCAATCCAAATGCGATTTTTATCATCTGATAATCGGAACGTGTGTACGAGGCATTAGTGGGCCCTGAGGACACTGTTATAGCAAGCCGTTTGCTAAGGAGGCAATCATAGAGGCCTTATGGCCACAAAAAGTCGCATGACAAGTCACAGCCCATTGATTTCAATGGCACCCGTTCCCATCTACGCGACTTAAAGCTGCAACGACTTTGAAAAGGTTCCTGCACTACTTTGGTGCAACTTGGATCCAGAGACTGTAAAGTCGCACTCTAAATCGCCTTCTACTGGCTTTTGAATTTTACAAACGCAGCCATTTAGAAATCATTTAGAAATCGGAGGAAAGGTTTAGCACTGGGAAACACTTTTTTTGAAAGATCAAAAGTGCATTTTATATACAACTATATAGATGAGACCAAAATGAGGGTCTTTGTTCCAAATCAGGGACAGTCCCTCGAATTCAGGGGCTGCTGTGGTTGTCATCAGGGAGTCTCACTCTTCCAGCTGCACTGATTTGTTTTAAATAACATAATGAAGATGAGCAGAGTGGTGACTTATGACAGATCCAAGAGCTGGCTTGGTGAGTGAAGTGTGACTTTTAGGTGGCCCCATAGAAGAAGAAGAAGAAGTTATGAGATGTGTGGTGCACTTCCTGTGCTGAGCTCCCCCCTCCAGCTCCTCGCAGGGTTCTTGTACAGGACTGATCATGTTGTGGTCTATGAAGAATGTGAACTCCTCCTCCTCCTCCTCTAGTCCTGTGCACACCGATCTCCATACAATGTGCGGACACAGATAAGGTCTGCAGTGGCCCCGATCGTCCTCCCAGACTTGTAGCCCGGAGCCCTCCCATACAGATGACAGCAGAGACAACACCCTGCCTTGCCACTTGTCATCGTACATTGCAGCGGAGCGATCACATCCTGCCTGATCTCAGCAACCTTACCCACAACAAGCAACTATGGCTTTTGTCAACGATCAGACTGCACTGGAGCTGGACGAGGTGTCGGAGGATGGGGAGATGATAGGTGAGCTCTCACCATGTGACAGGCTCTTTAGTTGTACCGTCTGCTGGGGTGTTCACAAACTTTGTGCTCAGGATGATATGGAGGGAGGGAGGGAGGGGCACAGATCTGGTCTTGCTGATTAAGATGAGGGTGTAGACATTGTTCTGGAGGGCATTTATTTCTAGATCACTTAGTTATAAGATCTGGGCCAAGGCTGTTCCTGATGCCCAGGGCTGCCAGAGCAATCCAGGGCGAAGGGAAGTTATTCCTCCCCCTTCTTCTCTTATGGCCCCTTACACAAGGATCTGATTAGAGCTATGAGGAGTCCTATACCCTGCATGCACTAAGATCTTCACATCATTGTCTGCAAGGCTGAGAGTAGAACTATATCTGCCCATATAGCTATAGATTTCAGGCTGAACAAAAGAAATCTGATTGGAACAGAGCCTGATCCACCCAATCAGGCTGTTGTGCTCTGACAGCTGTCAGAATACCAAATTGTGTACACACTATATGAAAATCAAACAATCATTGCAGCTGATTGGCTGAAACCATTGTCCAGGTGACCGTTTTCAGCCGTACTAGAAAAGTTAGCGACTTTTGTGAGCTGGCAGAGCCATGCTGATCATACAGCTATAGATTTCAGGCTGAACAAGAGAAATCTGATTGGAAGAGAGTGGGTGGATTTCTCCATCCAATCAGGCTGTTGTGTTCTGACAGCTGTTAAAAATGCGCTTTTAACGCTGCTTTTTCCTTGGCGTCGATACTAGCTTTACAGCTCGTTTTGTTAAAACGCCCGTGGGCATGAAGCCTTATGCTGGCCATACACTATACAGAAAATCGTCCGAACCCATTTTCGAAAAACGAACGTTCGACCGTGACCGCAAACGATCGTGCCATCATATAATAAATTGTTCAGTGGACATGAATAAATAATTTTTTGTTCGTTTTTTTACATATACCTAGTGCAGACAGTTCGGACGGGAAACACATTAACCTTGCAATTTATCGTACATTCGGCAGAAATTTTCCAAACTTCCCGTTCATTTTTTTCCCACAAAAACGTCACAAACGATTATCGATTTGTGCCCATTAACTTGCCGAAAAACGAACGAAGTGTCTATACGAACGATTTTTCGGCCGATTTTTCGTATAGTGTATGGCCAGCATTAGTGTGAATGGGGTCTTGAGTAGAACTGAAGACAAAACTTTTTATTTTATTTTGGATAGAATGGGCCTAGGTTCACACTAATGCGGTATGGGGGAAACGCTGCACTCCATATGTTTCCTGCACCGCATTCCATTTGCACTGCCTTTGTGATCTGCTGCTGGTGTCAATACAAAGTTAATGACACACCAAATGCGGGTTGCAAATGCAGTGCGCTTGCCTGCACAGGATCCCATGGTACAAAATGCCCATGCGATCCAGTTGCATTGTGGCTCCAAAAAAAAGTGCATACATGTCTTTTGGTGCGATTTGAACCTGTTCAAAATGAATGGGCTCAAATCGCACCGCACTGGAATGCAGTGCAGTTCCTGTGCAATTCATATGCGATTAATAGCGTGATCGGAGACTAAGGAGGAATGGGAGGGGGTGTTTAATGCCCGTTGGGTTTAATTTTTTTTTTGCCATCTGTGTCCAAATTGGGTAGATTTCCCTTCACTTCCCATTCCATATCAAAGCTGGAAGTGAGAGAAAATCCCTACTAACTGAGGGAATCCCTGGTTGTCACTAGTGAACTGGTGTCCCATTGGAAGGTTTTCCCTCCTTTTTTTTTGCTCTGGTGACAATCCAAAACATGGGATTTAGGGCTGCTTCACACTTGTGCGAGATCGCATGTGATTCGCACTGCAGTGCAAATCACATGCAATGTTTGTGCAATGCGATTTCAGCCATACAGAGAGTATGGCTGATATCGCATCGCATTCAGACCAAACTCGCACAAGACCCTTTTTTTTTTTTTTTGGCACCAGAATCGATGCGGGGACTCGCAGTGGATTCGCAGGGCATCGCACAAGTGTGAACCAAGCCTTAGTTTCACTTTCACTTTCAGTGGTAACAGTAAACAGAACAAATAGGATGAATCTCTGTAAGGCTTGATTCACATCTCTGTATGTTGCCTTTGAGCATTTTTGCTGTGTTTTCCGCAGTTTTTTTTTTTTTTTTTTTTGCGACGATTTGCATTTTTATGCTTTTCCTTTTTTTTTAAATTTTTTTTTTTATTTGTTTGGCAGATTTAAAAACGCAAATTGCATTAAAACACACTTCATGCTTTTCTGCAGCTTCTCCATTGAAGTCTATTAAACCAAAAAAAAACACTGTTTTGCATTTAAAAAAGTCCCTGGCCCTTTCCAAAACGCAAAGGCACAAAAATGCATTGATGAGGAACCCTTGTTAAAAAAATGTCCCGCATTTCTACAAAAGGCAAAAAGCATGAAAAAACGCATTAGTGTGAATAAAGCCTTAAATGGGACACAGACAGTAATAAAAACTGACAGGTGTTCTAAAAAAAAAGGTTTTGTATTTAGTTATACTTTAACAGATGTCTTAAATAGATATAACAAAAGGCTTTCAATGGTAAATACAACAGACCAAAAGGGACCATATAAGTGACATTCCGTGTTAGGCTGCATTCACACCTTGGCGTTTTGTTTTGCAGAAGGAATCGTTACGATTCTGCCCACCATTCGGAAACGCCGCAAAGCATGGGACGCCCTTGCGTTTCTTGCTATTTTGAATGGCACCAAATCGCGGTGTGATTTTTGCCGTGATTGTCGCCCGACGAATTGTGGTAAAAACGCGCAAACAGGATCGCGGGACGGCAGACGCCAAAAGAAGTTCTTGTACTTTTTTTTTTTTTGGCCGTTGGCCGTCCCGCGATTCTGTTTGCTCGTTTTTACCGTGCGCAGATGTCTCTGTAATTGCGGCCAAAATCGGGGCTGACATGTGGGAGTGAAATCGTGTCGGTTCGGCAGAACTCGCACGGCTTCATTCTTAGTGTAAACCTAGGCTTAAGGAAAAAAGATGATCCTTGCTAATTGCCTGTCTCACATGGCCCTAAATGTGCATTTGTTATCTGTGACCCCATTTGAGAGATCTCATCACTTCCTGTCTTTGTGACACCCGGTGATTGAGGTAGGAAGTGAGGACTTTTCTTTCCACTGGGGACACAGACAGCAATAAAAAAATTTCTCCCCTTTTTTGTGACCTTTTAAAATTTGATTTGGCTGGAATTTACCTTTTTAAAGCAACAGTTTTTTCCTTTGCTCATGTATGCAGAAACTATTGCTAAATAAGTCATTTTTAGTTTATAAACTACTCCCCTGTGCATTAAGAAACAGAAACTCTGCTCAAGTATTTCTCTGGAGGCACATTCATTGCCTTGTTAGGTGCTGCCATCAAGCCTTTCAGATATCGACCACACCCTGCACATCAGACACCATCGCAGTTCCTTGTGTCAGTAGCCTGGGGGAGTGGTTAGAGCTGGAGAGGAGGGCTTAGTTATTGACTTTTAAAAAGAAAGTCAAATGTTGAGTTTCTTTAACAGTGCTGTATAATCTTCATAGTCCGCACATTTTAGGGGAAGAAGGAGTGCCATTGAAACTGCTGATGGAATAGATGATAAGGATGCCTTACTGTTTACATTCTTCTGAAGTAGAGGTCCTCTGTAAGTAGTCGTTTGGCTTAGTCTGGGCCAGGATCCATGGCCTATCTTCTCTTGCTGGAATTTGATAGAGTGAAAAAAACGTGAAAGTTTTCAGATGCCTGGATTTGTAACTGATCATGCAGAGTTTCTCAGTGCCGCCAGGTAGAGCAATGTTGGTCTGCCAGGGAAAAGCCCCAGAATCACAGCACACAGGGACACATGGCGACTATACCAGTAGTTCTCAATGGTGGTCTGCAGTTTTAGTTGAAAGATTCCCTAAATGCTGCATGAAGCACTTTTTGGTAAAATTCCTTCTTTGTGACTGCCTGCAGCAGTTCTCCAGGTTGCACACTAACACTTTAGGCCCCTCTCACACCAGCCGACCGATTGGGTCTGCCTGTCAGTTTTCCAGGCAGGTCCAATCGGACCACTCATTGTTCTCTATGGGGCGGCGGATGTCAGTGCACATGTGTTCACTGATACCCGCCGGGCATACGATCAAATCCGCTAAAAATAGATGTATGGCGATACGTTTGCCATCCGTCCAGCGGATCGGACATGCAATGCGTTTTTATCTGATGGCCCCATAGAGGAGAGTCGGATGTGTCTTTGTCTGCATAGTGGAGTGGACACGGACCTATCATCTGCCCGCTCAGCAGAGAGATCCCGCGCTGAGCAGACGGATTCAGCTTGGACGGATCTGCTCCATCTGAAAGGAGCCTAACTCTCTCAATCAACATTGACTAGTTTTAATCCTTATGTTGCTATCATTTGTATATGAATAGGAAAGTATATCATATTTACTTGTTTTAAACAACGCCGGCACCGCCCCAGTGTGAAAGTACCCTTAGTGCTGCATAAATCTGCCCTTACTCAAGATGCCCGCAGCCAGAAATGCTAGCGGGGTGTTTTTCAAAGTGCATGCAAAATAAAACATAGAGACATAGATGGATGGGGAAGTTTACTTACTGAATACTAAAAATGAATGAAACAGCGATTTTGGATTGTTGTGCTCAGATGTAGTGTAGTTCCGCTTTAACTAAAACCTACATGTTGTTGGTGTTGGAAGAGTCAGATTTGAGAGCACCAGAATTTAGTAATGACTCTGCAAGTCGATACTTAATCCAGAGCTGTGTGTGAGGCTAGGTTCACACATACACAATATGAATTGGATGTGTTTTTAAACTGCATCCAATTCGCATGACATGTGAAAGAACATTGCTTTCTATTGTGCCTGTTCACATATGTCCGGTGCAGTCGGAGTGCGGATTCAGTGCGAATTAAAAGAGTCCTGTCAGTTTTCTGAGCAATGTGGTCCGGCTCAGGAGTGAAATCAGGCCCATTGACTTCTAAGGGAACACTTCTGAATCGCACAAGTCATTCAGTGGTGAATGGGATAAAATCATGACCTGATCAAAACTCACCTGAAATGCTAAACCACTACTTTGTCAATTAGCTGTGAAAATGGCGCTTCAATTTGCACCGCACATGTGTGAGGCCGAAGTGTATTTGTTAACCGCTTAAGCCTAGGTTCACATTGATGCGATTTGACATGTCAAATTGCATGCCAATTCAGCGGCTAATGCCGGCAATGGCATTGTCCAAATCGGTTCTGTACTACTTTTGGCAACTTCGGGTGCAATTTCAATAGACATCTGTGCAGGAACTCTGAAATGTTATTATTTTTTTGCATGCTAGTCCTATATCGAACCTGAAGAATTTACTAACGTTCTGAAAATTCTCGTACGACAGAATAAAAGAATCGGAAGTGATGTCATGTGTTGTAGTGTATTTGTATTGTATTTTTTTTCGGACGACAACTGCACTGATTAAACGAAAATCGTACGATCTGGAATAGTACAAGAAATTTTTTTGTGTTTGTCCGCTCCGATAATATTGGATGAACTGTCGTGATCGGCGCTCAAAAACTGTGTACTGACGATCCGATTGTAGTACAATCGTTTTGAAAGCGGTATTTTTCGTCCGATTTTTCAGATCACGTGTACGGGCCATTAGGCAATAATCTGAGGATTCCTGCAGGCGGAATTACGGTTGTTTTGTAAACAGCTGCAGACATTAACCGGTTGCCGCCCGCCCACAGGTCCCCTTTTACACTGGGGCCGCATTAGCGCTAAAGCGATGCTCGTTTTAGCGGCACTTTAATGCTGTTTAGCTGCGCTTTGCGCTGCTTTTTTTTCCGCTAGTGAGGCGCTTTTAACCCCGCGCTTTTTCAAGCGCTACCCATTCATTTCAATGGGCTGGGCGTTTTGGGAGCACTAAATACAGCGCTCCCAAACCACCCCAAAGATGCTGCTTGCAGGACTTTTCCTGAACGTCCCAGTGTGAAAAGTCGCACTGAAATCAATGGGAGGCGGTTTTCAGGCAGTATTTATAGCGATAAAACTCCTGATAACCGCCTCAGTGTAAAAGGGGTATTACTGCAAACAGGCAGCAGAGCCAGACTAGGTTATGCACTGGTAAGGCACCCACATGCGCACTTGCGCACCCTGGAGTGTGCAGCGGCGCAATCCTGGATGGAGCGGATCATGGCTCCCGGGGTATCATGTGAGCGATATGATTGGTCATACCACTCACATGATTACAATGTCAACAAACAGTCATAAATGACTGCACTACAGGGGGTCTCCGGGTTACAAACAAGTTAGGGACTGTAGGTTTGTTCTTAAGTTGAATCTGTAATTTGGCACAGGTACATTTTTAAGTGTAGCTCCAGCCAAAAAAAAACTATTTTTAAGCTTTTTGCTTAGGGAAGGGTTATCACCCCTGTAACATTTGTTTTGCTGTGTGTGCCCCTGTTCAGAAGATTTCACCTCCCTTTCTGTCCCAATGACAATTGGATTTTGAAAATTTTGGGTTGTTGTGGAAACAAGGATTGGTGATAAAGCTTCAGTTGGAGGTACCTTTTCCCATAAAAACTTTTACAGGAGTGAATTTCCCTTCCTAGGGGTAGATTTCATCTCACTTCCTGTTTTTTCCCTCCATTTGTAAGTAGGAGTCGTTTGTAAGTCGGATGTTTGTACCTAGGGGACCCCCTGTAATGGTTTTTAGAAAGCCATGGTTCACACCAGTGCAGCTTTGAAACCGCGCTACTTCAGTGTGATTTTGAAAGCCACGATCACTGCGATTTTCATTGCGGCTTGTGACTTTATTTAACAGAAGTCAATGCAAATCAGAAAAGTAGTACAGGAACCCTTTTCAAAGTTGCTGTGACTTGAGGCACAACGATTTTGAACATTTCAATTGCCGCAAATGGGGTGCGACTTGTCATGTTATTTTTTCTTTAACTGTCATTGGTGTGAACCAAGGCTAAAACTCTTTAAAAGTTGTGTAGTTCCAAAATATGTGTTGGGACATATTCTAAGAAACAGTACTTCACTACTAATGGATAATGAAGCTGTGTTGGCTGATTACCAATAAATTGAATCCTGTTTCTCTACTGTCATTGGATGTCTCTTATGTATATTATTCTGTGGAATTCCATAGCAGCTGAACTCCTCCTTAGTACTGGGAGAAGGAGGATCTCGTTCTATTGAGATCCTGGACTGGGCAGCGTTGTCGGGAATAGTTCTGTGATAAAATGCCAGCTGTCCTCTGATGTTTGACATAATGCCAGATGTGTGAAGAAGAATGCAGCTTGCTCAGATCTTTTAGCAGCACCCATTTCCTGTAACATGATAAAATCTGTGACGCAGCGGCTTTGCAGAATAGCACCGAAAAGTTCACATTCTGAGAGGCAATGGCCTGTTGTACTTTCATTTTTTATCTTAGCAGTTTGGTGATGAAGTGTGTGTGTGTGTGTGTGTGTGTGTTTATATATATGTGTGTGTGTGTGTGTGTGTGTGTGTGTTTATATATATGTGTGTGTGTGTGTGTGTGTGTGTTTATATATATATGTGTGTGTGTGTGTGTGTGTGTGTGTGTGTGTGTGTGTGTGTTTATATATGTGTGTGTGTGTGTGTGTGTGTGTGCGTGTGTGTGTGTGTCGATCCTGACCTCCCTGGGGCCCTAAGCAAAATTCTGCTAAGGGGTCCTCTACCTGACCCATGATACTGTGAGCTATGTAAACCATTTGCCATTGTCACACCTGACACTTCAGTGCTCCCAATACAATCCTCCCTCCCCAGAGAGCCCCTAATTACATAAGGGTCCTCAGAGAGCCTCCCCTTACATCAGGGTCCCCAGAGAGCCTCCCCTTACATCAGGGTCCCCAGAGAGCCTCCCCTTACATCAGGGTCCCCAGAGAGCCTCCCCTTACATCAGGGTCCCCAGAGAGCCTCCCCTTACATCAGGGTCCCCAGAGAGCCTCCCCTTACATCAGGGTCCCCAGAGAGCCTCCCCTTACATCAGGGTCCCCAGAGAGCCTCCCCTTACATCAGGGTCCCCAGAGAGCCTCCCCTTACATCAGGGTCCCCAGAGAGCCTCCCCTTACATCAGGGTCCTCCGAGAGCCCCTCCTTACATCAGGGTCCTCCGAGAGCCCCTCCTTACATCAGGGTCCTCCGAGAGCCCCTCCTTACATCAGGGTCCTCCGAGAGCCCCTCCTTACATCAGGGTCCTCCGAGAGCCCCTCCTTACATCAGGGTCCTCCGAGAGCCCCTCCTTACATCAGGGTCCTCCGAGAGCCCCTCCTTACATCAGGGTCCTCCGAGAGCCCCTCCTTACATCAGGGTCCTCCGAGAGCCCCTCCTTACATCAGGGTCCTCCGAGAGCCCCTCCTTACATCAGGGTCCTCAGAGAGCCTCCCCTTACATCAGGGTCCTCAGAGAGCCTGCCTACTTACATCAGGGTAACCAGAGAGTCTTCCTCTACATCAGGGTCCCCAGAGAGCCCCTCCTTACATCAGGGTCCTCCGAGAGCCCCTCCTTACATCAGGGTCCTCCGAGAGCCCCTCCTTACATCAGGGTCCTCCGAGAGCCCCTCCTTACATCAGGGTCCTCCGAGAGCCCCTCCTTACATCAGGGTCCTCCGAGAGCCCCTCCTTACATCAGGGTCCTCCGAGAGCCCCTCCATACATCAGGGTCCTCAGAGAGCCTCCCCTTACATCAGGGTCCTCAGAGAGCCTGCCTACTTACATCAGGGTAACCAGAGAGTCTTCCTCTACATCAGGGTCCCCAGAGAGCCCCCTCTTACATCAGTGTCCCCAGAGGGCCCCCTCTTTATATTCGTGTCCCCAGAGGGCCCTCTTTCTTACATTTAGTGTCCCCAAAAAACCCCTCCCCCTTACATCAGGGTCCCCAAACAGCTGACACCCCTCCTCCCCTGCAGAGATTCCCTTGTACCTGGCTGGTGGAGGCGGGAGGCGGTGATCGGCAGCTCTATGGTGTCCACAGGCAGGGGGATCTCCCTGGGGCTAGTAGTTCTATCTCCGAATGTATACAGCGGAGAGGGGAGGAGCCTCTGACCCGGGCATCAGCAACAGTGTCCAAGCAGAGTGAAAGTGAAACTGATACCTGCCGGGTCAGAGGCCCCTCCCTTCTCCTCTCCACTGTATACACTGAGAGTACTACAAGCCCCAGGGAGATCCCGCCGCCCACACAGGCACCATAGAGCCTTCCACCTCCTCCCTTCCACCTCCTCCCACCTCTCCTTACTGCACTCTCAACGGCCAGCCAGAGGTGCAGGGGGGGATGCTGGGTCTTGGGGGCCCCATGCAGCTTGCGTAGTGAGCGTATAGGGCAGATCTGCTCCGTGTATATATATATATTATACACAGAGCCAATCTATATTTATATTTTTTTTTATAGTGTTCTGACACCAGAATTACTTCACTGTACAGTATGTAACCTTTCATTGTCATCACATATATATATATATATATATATAATTTCATTATATTTCACGTCTGACCTTCTTGTACCAGGATGAATCTATTGATGGCAATCCCTCATGTGTTCACTGAGCAATGATATCTTGGATCATTTTTCATTTTATTTTTTAATTAAAGGGTTAGTTCGCCTTTACCAAAAAGCACGCTATGCTGTCTCCTATGGGTCATCACCTCCTAGTGTGCTAAACCTACCATTCAGCCAGGGCTCGCTTTACATTCAAAGAATGTAGTTCATTACCACATTCCTAAAATGTTCTTCCAAAGGGCACTTTCACACTGCCAGTGCCTGGGTGTCGGCGGTAAAGCCCTGCTATTTTTAGCAGCGATTTACCGTCGTTTTTGCAGCGCTTTTCGGCCGCTAGCGAGGGTTAAAAAAGCCCGCAAAGTGGCGCTCTGCAGGCGGTTTGGCGGCGCTGCCCATTGATCTCAATGGGCAGGGGCGCTTTAGGAGCGGTGTATTCACCACTCCTACAGCGCTGCAGAGAAGCTGCTTGCAGGACTTTTTTTGATGTCCTGCCAGCGCAGCGCCCCATGTGAAAGCACTCGGGCTTAAACACTGGGATTGCATCTGAGGCTTTTTTCAGGCATTTTAAAGGGCGCTGTTTTTAGCGCTAAAGGGCCTGAAAAAACCTCCTCCAGGGAAAGGGGTCTAAAGGCCAAGTTCCCTGTTACAGAAAAAAATAATAAATGCACATATATTGTAGAAAAAAAAATTGGCATTTATTATTTTTTCCTGCTGGAGGCTGAAAAGCATTGCACCCGTGATCAGTAGACCACGGGTGCAATGTGGGCTCCTGCAGACATGTCCTCTGGCTTTCAGCCCCTGCCTCTGTATGGGCTTTCTGTTTTGAAAGCTGGAGAACATGTGAGTGGACTACGAGACCACTCATCAGTGCCCCCGCAGCCCACTAAACTCAGTGGCGGCCCCTAGTGCAGGCCCCCCCCCCATCCATGCATCCAGCCCCCTAATCCACATGCAGGGCACCGGACGCATGGATGCCAATGAAGTTGTTTAATTTATTTTTATGAAGCACATGATTAGATCCTGAGGCTCTAATTGGCTTGAAAAAAAGGTGGTCTCTACACCCACTTGTGTGACAATAGCGAATTTTAATATTCGCTATTGTCTTCCTCTGTTCTCCTCCAAGCCAATCAGGAAGCCCCGATTGGCCAGGGAGTCTTAGGATTCACGTGGGGGGTCGGGGAATCGCTGCCGTCTGTCTGGGGTTTGATCCGACTCCCGCGTGCGGGGGGTGTGTGTTTGGGTGATCGCCACCGTCCGTCTCCTGCAGGGGGGTGGCTGTGATCGCCGTTGTCTGTCTCCCACAGGGCAATCTGTGGATGAATGGGGCAGCCGTGCTGTTTTTGAAAAGTGACAGCGGGCGAAGAGAGAGGACTCCCCCGGTCCGCTGTCACAGGGAGGGGGGGAGGGGTCAGGAGCTGGATCATGTTACACATGCCATCCTAAGTAAGGGTGGAACATGTAACATGTTCCAAAGCGGAACTTATCCTTTAAAACCTTCTACAGCCTGCAATCGCTTGATCCTGAGTTATTGTAGTAATAGAGCACATGTTGGGACCAGCACCCAATAGTGCTACGGGATACAGCGAGCATCCTGTTCTTTCGGGTTGCACTTGCGCACTATGTACTCTCTCCTGTTGGCAAATCCAAAGAATGTACACAGTATATATGGCGCTCCTAGGAGAAGTCCCTTGGTCCATTGGAACTTTCATCTGTATCTGTAGACCATCAACAAGGTAGAGAAATGGATGAGGTAACTGGATGGATGGATGGCTGAACAGGAGAAGGAACCGAGACTGGAACCTCTACAGCTCCCGCTGAAGATCTGGGTAGGATCACCTCAATGTAGAAGAAAATGAACAGCAGGGCGCTGAGGTCAATATCAAATCAAAAAAAAAAAACATTATTAAAATAAGCAGCACACTTACATTGATGTTAGCATGAAACAACATGGGTAGGGAACAGCTGAGACCAAGCCGCTCTAATCAGTGTGAGGCTGTAGGCATCACTTAACCTAGAACGAGGATGACAGGGAGCCAGCCAGCTCAAAGTATGGATATTAGCGGTGTTCTAGGCGGCACACGAGGATGACAGCTGTCAAAATGCCTGGTGGATGTCAGAAGAGGGGATATGCATGACGGGTTTCTAGGGACTTTGCCATCTTTTTCAAATGCATGGCAAACTCTTCCGCACTAGGGGGCGCTCCTCGCACTAGGGGGGGGTGCTGGTTCGAACAGCTCAAGGCAGAGCCATCACAGGCTGTAGAATATTTTAAAGTTGAAATTCACTCTCTACATCAACATTGACTATTTTGAATCCTTATGCTGCTAGCCTTAGTAAATAGATGGGAAAGTAGATTATATTGGATGGGTGGGATGAGAGAGTTTGCTTGAATATTACAAGTGAATTAAATAGCGTGTTTTGTTTGTGGTGCTCAGATACAGTGTAGTTCTACTTTTGGTGTGTTTTTTTTTTTTTTTTTTTGCCAAAACTCCTAAACTTATCTCCATAAAAGCCTATGTGTACATGTACACATAGACTTTTAGCATTGTTTAGGAGCTGCCGTGTTTTTAGGTGAGGTTAAACCTTCCTCTCCTTAACGCGGAAGAATCGCGTTCAGGATAGGAACGTTTTGACCGCCCGCCGTGGTCAGGGTAGGCTAGTGTACATGTAGCCTAATACAGTTTTTGCCTACATTCTTTGAACTGAAAGGAAGCCTTTGCAGGAAGGTAGGTTTAGCACACTAGCTGCAATACCCATATGGGACAACATTAAAAGTGACCTAACCCTTTAAACAAAATGTGTTGCTACATATTTAGAGCTTGTTTACTAAATCCAGCTCCTACTAAAACAGCACGAATTTTCTGTGCATTTAGAATACCTTCTCTAAAGCCAGGTGCAACCTGCTCCGTTTGGAGCCGCTGTACTAACTATGCGCAGTTAGTATAGTGCTCTGCCCCTCGCTGGGCTATTGTGTTGTGACAGGGGGATGGCCCTCCCACCAGAACACTCTGATCAGCGCTCTCCGCCATTGGCTGAGAGCACTGATCGGGAGTCGTTCGGCTGATGGTTTTCCAGCATGATTGTCTGACAGAAGCTGGCCAAACAGCCGGCTTCTGTCGGGCAGGGTGGCATACACACGGGCTGAATGTTGGACAGTTTTTTTTTTTTTTTTTTTTTTGTTTTTTTTTGCTTTTTTTTTAAATTTTTTGTTAACCAGCCGATGTCTCCTGACATTTGTCCTGTGGCTTAAGGGCTGGTTCACACTGCTACAAAGTCAGACATTGCATGTGCTTCACACCGCACTGCTGTGAATATCACATGCGAAGTGAATTCAGCCATACAGATTGTATGGCTGAATTTGCATCGCATTCGGACCAAAATCATGCAGGACTTTTTTGGTCCACACCAGAATCGAATCGCATTGGGTGTTCACACCCATGCGATTTGATTCCTGTCCGAATTGACAGTTCGCACTGCGATATGCAAACTACTCTGGGGGTGTCGTTAACTTTCTATTGACACCCGCAGCGGTTGGCATAGGGCAGTGTGACCCGCCGGCGGGTGACCTGTGTTGTGGGAACCTGTACTGGATTTTCACGGGTTCTCGCATCGCAGCAGTGTGAACCAGCCCTAAATGTGCCTACAGACTTTCCCTAACATTCCAAACTCTCTGAAAAGAGAGACCATCTACCATCTTTGGACACTAGCGGACGCCGTTGGCTAGTGTTTTGAAAACCCTGGCTAGTTTTTTTTTTTTTCTCTGATAATCTGATATTGGAGATGTGCCTATCTGGCATATACACGGAAATGCTGACTTCAGATTTTTCGGATCTGAACGCAGTGCTATTTTACTGATCCTTACGCTTGGGCCCATAGAAAACGATAAAACTGCATTCAGATCCGTAAAAACATTGTAAAAATGAAAATGTCATTTTGGGTCTTTTTTTATGTAGGCACATGACCAAGTTTCCCCATAGTGCATGATTTATCTGTTCCTTTTTTTTCTTGCGCCTGGGCCATAACAGAGTTGTAGGTTTTTTTTTTTATTTTTAATAATGTACCAAAGTACATAAAGAATCATTGAATCATTTGCACAGCTTCTGTGGCCTCAGTTGGACCCCACCTATTTCCTGTACAAATCGTTTTGTTTTTATGTTTGCACCGTTACAATGTAGGCTTGCCTGAGAAATACAAATGTAATACAAATGTAACTATTACCTCCTAGTAGTCAAACAATGGGATGATCCTGTTTGCTTGAATAAGGGACGCTGAGTAAATGTTTAAAGCTTTTTTAAACCCAAAGGCAGTCATTTTATTATATTGCAGCTTACCAATCGTTAGCTGTAACTGCTTCATTCGTTTTCTTTTTTAGGCTTTTCACCTGGTGATCTAACATTTTAAAGTGTTAGTAAACCCAGGACCCTGCATTCACTAGATTTGGTCTCCCACAGTACACAGAACATGGCAATGCAATAGCTTTAGTAAATATAAATTGCTAAATACCTTTACTCATCAGCAGTGTATAGCAGTCTTGTGACTTCTCTCAGTGTCTGGTTAAAGCTGATAGGAGTTTTCATTCTCCCCTGACTGTCCTATGAGGCTGCATGACCCCTGACCCATTGTCTGAACAGTACTGATTGGCCCTCCCAAGCAGAAAAAAAACCTCCTAGCAATACACACCAAACTGAGCATGTGCAGCTTGCCGCCAATGCTCTGTTCTATCAGGACCTGGATTGGGGACTGTGGAAGAAGGGGAGGATCAGAGAAGACAGGATCAAACAGCCTGCTTACACAATGCAGAGGATTAACCCCATAAGTTCCACAGTGAGTATAACAAGTATGCTTTACTGCATACATATAGACTGATTTTACTGTTGTGGGTTTAATAACACTTTAATGCCCCGTACACACGGTCGGATTTTCCGATGAAAAATGTCCGATCGGAGCGTGTTGTCGGAAATTTCGACCGTGTGTGGGCTCCATCGGACATTTTCCATCGGATTTTCCGACACACAAGGTTGGAGAGCAGGAGATAAAATTTTCCGACAACAAAATCCGTTGTCGGAAATTCCGATCGTGTGTACACAAACCTGACGGACAAAGTGCCACGCATGCTCAGAATAAATAAAGAGATGAAAGCTATTGGCCACTGCCCCGTTTATAGTCCCGACGTACGTGTTTTACGTCACCACATTCAGAACGATCGGATTTTCCAACAACTTTGTGTGACCGTGTGTAGGCAAGACAAGTTTGAGCCAACATCCGTCGGAAAAAATCCTAGGATTTTGTTGTCAGAATGTCCGAACAAAGTCCGACCGTGTGTACGCCCTATAAGTCTTTTTTCACCAGAACAAGCTGTCCTGCAAATGTAGCAGTTTGATTGTTGAGACAAACTATTTGCCACTGATAGTGGTGCTTTCAATGATAAGCTTTTTATTTATTCATGTAAAACCTTTATCCCAAAAGAAAAAAAAAACCTGTTGCTGTAAATTGCGTAACTGCAGTGTTATCTGTGGTTTAGCTTTGATTTGTTAGTGTATTTAAATCTGCTAGTACATCAAACAGTCCCCTCACCAACCCTCCCACCCCCAGACTGACAATTCTGCTGTCTGCTGTGCCCCTAGTGCTTCTTCAACTAAGGATTGGTGAGCTGCAATATATTCAGTTTTTGGTTTCGGGTTGAATATCTCTTTAATATAATATTTACATTGTATGCTACATTTAAATCATACATTTTCTCCCAGATAACTTTATTCTAAAGCAAGTAAGCATGTGTCTAATGGGACCCACTGAAACAAAAACCAAAAAATCTAAAATTCACATTTACTCTACTCCTTTCACACCAGAAACAGTGTATACTGCCCCCCTGAAAAGCAATCCGCAGTGAAACTTTGCAGGTGTTCGGGAGGTGACATTGTAATGCCTTTTTTTGGGAGGGATTTTATTTATTTATTTTTTACTGCTGAATTGGGATTTTGCATTGCAGGACCACATCCGATGCGACACAGTCCTATACACTTACATTAAATGTTTGACAGGCGGTGTTCCTTTTGCCGCACCAAGATGTAAAGTTTCACCACCTCGGCAATGTGAATCATGGCTGCTTGTAAGTGGGCAGTCGGGGGGGGCAGTAAAATGTGGATAGACCACCTGATTCTACTGCCCCTGGCTGCCAGTGTGAAAGGAGCCTAACATGTTCCCTTGTTCTTTATATGCTTGTTTTCGGCAGTAAAGTTTCTTTTCTTTAGAGTTCGATGGCAAGCTTCACACTTTTTGAAAAACCATGTCCATTCCAAATTTTTTTTTTTTTCTTTCCCCCTTAGAGCAGTGTCTGTAGTGACTCCTTTGATTTGCTGTATAGACCTAAATGCATATGATTCTATTATGCAATGGGGTGCACTGAGACTGTCCATAGAGATCAGAGAGTGGTCAGATAAGCAGGCATAAACCAGCCATTCCATTGACTGCTCTAGCATGTGGGAAAAGGTGGGGAGAATAGGTCTGGAAGATGCTTTCACTATTATCTATCTCGGATGCAAAGCATTGCAATAATGATCAGGGCAGACCTCACAGAAGTTCTGGGCTGGTGGGCATTTACCTGTCATCACAAACATGAGATTATCACCAGATCCAGCCATTTATATTGTTTTATGTATATGAGTTGTTTAAAGAACTGTCAATTCATGTTCAGCAGACATCTCAAGATGCTTTAGAAAATGACTATTTTGTACTTCCTGACGCTTATTTGAAAATGAACTTCCAAATGAAGTTACTCTAAATGTGTACGTTTACTAGTGATCTCGTAATTCTCCTTTACGTACATTTTTTTTTTTTTCATGTATAATCCTGTGGTCACTATAAGGTTGCTTATGTTTTGACAGTGGGTCATTTTTAGAAAAATCCAGGCATGGGGGAGGTAGATTAAAAAAAAAAAAAAAGTCAGCTCATAGCATCCTACTGCATTATACAAAGTAACCAGCTTTATATTTCCAAGATCTCGTTTGCCCCTTTCACACAAGAGGTCCAAAAAACAGACAGCCGGACCCTTTATTTTCCACTATGGGCAGTCAGATGTAAAAGGACTAACTCTGGGTCAGATCCCAACAGATCTGTTCCCCTCCGTCTGGCTGGATTGGATCGGAGGGCAGGAGGGTCTAAAAGGAGGACAGCCAGCCCGTTTTACATCCAACTGCCCATAGAGCCGAGCGGGTTGTGTCCATGTCCACTCATAAGCGGAGCGAGCATGGACCTGTCATCGGTCCACTCAGCAGAGGATCAGCGAACGGGTCCCCTGCTGAGAAAAAAACAGATCCGGCCCATGTGAAAAGGACTTTTTAACAAAAGTCTTGTTTAAAGCAGTACTAGACCACTTTTTTTTTTTTTTTTAAACCCTGCAAGACAATAGCATAATGTGCTAGTCTGACTGCAGACTAGCACATTATGAAATACTTACCTTAGAACGAAGCCCTCCAGCGGCACGCTGTCACTGCTGACAGGGCTTCCATCTTCACCCGGTCTTCCTTCCGGGTTCACGTCCTCCGGCCATCTGATTCACTGCGATGACGTCTTAGACCGCAGCACGGAGCTCTGAAGGGATGTTAAGGGTATGCCGTTCCTTCAGTGCGCATGCGGTGTGCATATCTCCTAAACAGTGAAAGTTTAGGAGATATTGACTGTACCTACAGGTAAGCCTTATTATAGGCTTACCTATAGGTACAAGTAAAAAAAAAAAAAGGGTTTACTTCCACTTTAAGTTTTTAAAATTTTGGTTAATAATTATTTTTAATGGCCCAGATGAAAGCATAACTGCTATAGCATCATCACAAATATACAAAAAGTGGTAAACATGTAAAAATAATATGTGTCCAAAACGAATATAAATGTCTCCTTGAAAAAGTTCCAACTGATTGTGCGCCACATGCTGTGAACATAATCTTCACAGTGATCCTTTACTCCATCCAATATGTGATGAAACGCCACCACAGTGCACAAGTGGATGTGCCCTCACCTTTTGAGTTGGACCTCTCTATATAAACACAGGAGGTCAAACAGTGAGTTTTTTAATCTCTCCCTCTTGCACAATTCATATCTTTCTGTGGAGTTTTTCTTATTAAAGAACTCCTAGGATAAAGGCAGAAAAAAATCTCCCAGCTCAGGCGAGCCTCAGTTTACAGTTAGGCCGGCCATAGACTGTTCAAATTTCAGCTGGTGCAGCAGGGACCGGCTGAGATTCGATCCGTGTGTGGGCAAGCTGAAAGTACAAAGTTGATCGATCGATCAACTTGGGTATAACCAGCCTGCTGGATTCATTTGCAGTTATAGCTAGCGGTTCCTAATAGCCTCTAGCAATAATCACTGTCTTCTCCCGGTGGGAACGGCTTCCCAAGGCCTGGGAGCAGAAGCTGGCTCTGGCAATAAGGGAAACAAAGGGCAACAGGAGAAGCGCCTCTAAGTGTGGACTGTAAGACAATTTTATTCAATCATAAGGTTAACAACTCGCATCATGGAAAAGATAAGAAGGCTCATCAATAAAAGAATCCAGTAGGGTCGGCAAGTAGTTAGTAGAGAACTGCCGTGATGTCCAGGTGAAAGCCGCTGTAAAGAATGAGGAAGCTCTCCCGGACTATCCAGGTAGAGGGCTGAGGCGCTCCACCTGGACATCATGTCGGTTCTCTGCTGAGGACTTGGCAATCCTACCCGTTTTATTGATGAGCCTTTTTATCTTTTCCATGATGTGAGTTGTTAACCTTATTGGGGAATAAAATTGTCTTACAGTCTACACTTTGAGGTGCTTCTCCTGATCCTTTTTGAGGTTGTCCTGCTGGTCTTGGCTTCATAAACCAATGTAAGTAAGTGAAGTCTGCACTCCTTCCATGCCTACTCTTTCCAGGTCAGTTACTCGCTTGATGTTGAAGCCAAAGGTCAAGGTTCTGTTTAATTTAATGTTTATTTATTACAGGAACAGTATATATAGTTAAGTATTGTGTACCAAACAGCTACCTATTTCTTCTCCCTATTGCCAAAGCTACTGTTACATTTCGGCAATTCCCTTTATTAAAAATGTCAGGCGGGTTTAAAGTAAGAGGCAGAAGTTCTGCACATGGAGGAAGTAGGGGGAGAGTGCATTCTGCAGGACAAGATGGTGGTCAGGGCGCACCATCTAGAGGCAGGGCATGTCTATTTTAGGGTGCCATGCTGTACAGTCACAGCATGTACAGGAGTTTTCACAGTATGCGCTGGAGCTTCTGGCTTGCCCTGTAGCCAGCCAGTGTGCTTTCTAATGGCAGGAAGTTTGTGTAATCTTTTGACTTTTGACTTCAGAACCCCTGCTGATGCTACAGATTAAACTTTTAATTGTTAACCATACCCCCCCACAAAACAAAATTCTGACACCTTTTTTTTTAGCTGTTGGTGCTTCTACACTGTAAATGCGTCCTACAATGTGTCTGCAACAAACATTAGAATTTTGAGGTTACAGCTGCAAAGTAAATCCTGTCTTGTACCTCAATGTGGTACTTCAACACTCAAAAATGTTGTGGCAATTTTCACTTCGATAATGGACTCTAATGTTTATTGCAAGATAAAACGTACCTTTTCTCTCCTATTATGGCCCAACCAAGCTGCTTGTGCACTGCCCAGCCATTGTAAAATATTTCTGACAATTGTCTCTACTGTAATATAATACATTCTCTAATGTTTTTCAATCTAAAACCTGCCATGTCCCTCCCATATACATTGAGACTACCAAGCTGCTTATATACTGTTAAAGGATAACTTCACTTATTAAAAAAATAAATAACAAATGCACATTTTTGTAGGAGCCTGGAAAGCATTGCACCAGCAAACAGCAAATCGTGGGTGCCATGCAGGACTCCTACAGACTGTCAACGTAAGCTGTCTGCCCGTACATTGTACAGACAGGCAGTTTCACACTGACTGGCAGGATCAATGAACTACCAGAGCGCTCAACAGCACCCTGTTAGTACATTGAGAACTACAGGTTAACCGCTGCAAAAGCTGTCGTTACTTGCAGTTTTCACATTCACAGAATTCTGTGAATGAATGATGTGGCCAGGTGGGCGGAGCCCTGCATGCCCCTCCACCCTTCTTTTTTTTTTTTTTTTTTTTTTCCCATTGTGACAGCGAACTGGGGGAGAAGATCCCCCCCCTCCCTGCTTTTTCTCACAACGGTGGATCTGTGGGGGGGGGGGGGGGTTTTGCGGTTCAGAGGCTGGTGCAACAAAAACATGTTACATCCAGAATATGGGTGTAACATGTTACAAACAGTGAACTTATCCTCTAATGCCCCGTACACACGGTCGGACTTTGTTCGGACATTCCGACAACAAAATCCTAGGATTTTTTCCAACGGATGTTGGCTCAAACTTGTCTTGCATACACACGGTCACACAAAGTTGTTGGAAAATCCGATCGTTCTGAACGCGGTGACGTAAAACACGTACATCGGGATTATAAACGAGGCAGTGGCCAATAGCTTTCATCTCTTTATTTATTCTGAGCATGCGTGGCACTTTGTCTGTCGGATTTGTGTACACATGATTGGAATTTCTGACAACGGATTTTGTTGTCGGAAAATTTTATATCCTGCTCTCAAACTTTGTGTGTCGGAAAATCCGATGGAAAATGTGTGATGGAGCCTACACACGGTCGGAATTTCCGACAACAATTTTCCATAGGAAAATCCGACCGTGTGTACGGGGCATAAGGCACTGAACAATATTTGTGGCTATTGTCTCTCCGGCAACACACTCCTAAATTATTATTTTTTATTTTTTTTTTTTATTGCAAGACAAAATCTGCAGTGTCTTTTTCTATTTGTTGCCTATTCAAGTGTTTGAACATTTTCCTCCACAGATATTTGTTAGAAAATAGATAGAACTCAATATTTTGGGAACAATTGCAGGGGGCGTGGGTTCAAGGAATGCGGGACTGTGGTTTTGAAGTACTTTTGTGCACTCTGTATTGAGATTTTATCAAACTTTAATACAATGCAGTGTGGTGCTGTAAAAAAAGGAAGCTCAAAAATTTTACTATGAAACTGTTTTGCTACTTGCCAATGTGCAGTATGTGAGGGCTTAGTTGTTGTGGCTACTGCTTCCAACAGTCAATTCAGGAATATTACTGCATGATTTAAAAAAAAAAAAAAAAAGTGTAATAACAAAAATTACTTTAAAAAGCCTTTTTTTTTAGTCTGGGTTTACACTGCTCTGACACAGAAGTCGGACGACTTTCGGTCCAACTTTGCCCTCTGACCCTCCAACTTCCATGCGACTTCAATGAACAGGATCTGACTTTGGTCCGACCATACCAGGCCCTTTGAGTCTGGTATGAATCTTGAGCAGGAGCCCCACGCCAAATTTAAAAAACGGCATGGGGTCCCCCCAGGATCCATACCAGACCCATATCCGAGCATGTAGCCTGGCAGATCAAGAAATGGGGGGAGGCAAGCGAGCGCCCCACCCCCCCGGACCATACCAGGCCACATTCCCTCAACATGGGGGTGTGAGTGCATTGGGGAAGGGAAGCTCTGTGCCCCCCCCCCAACCATTGACAAGGGCCTTTTCCCAACAGCTGTCGGCGGTGGTTGTGGGGTCTGTGCGCAGAGGCTTTTAGGAATCTGGAGGCCCCCTTTAACAAGGGGGGCTCCAAGATCCCACCCCCCTTATGTGAATCAGTATGAAGTACAGTATTAATAAAAAACAAGACACGTTTTGTGAAAAATCCTAGATTGGAAATTAAGACTATCCCCCAACATGTCTTCTCCCTCCGCTGCTGTCTTCTCCCTCCGCTGCTGTCTTCTCCCTCCGCTGCTGTCTTCTCCCTCCGCTGCTGTCTTCTCCCTCCGCTGCTGTCTTCTCCCTCCGCTGCTGTCTTCTCCCTCCGCTGCTGTCTTCTCCCTCCGCTGCTGTCTTCTCCCTCCGCTGCTGTCTTCTCCCTTCGCTGCTGTCTTCTCCCTTCGCTGCTGTCTTCTCCCTTCGCTGCTGTCTTCTCCCTTCGCTGCTGTCTTCTCCCTTCGCTGCTGTCTTCTCCCTTCGCTGCTGTCTTCTCCCTTCGCTGCTGTCTTCTCCCTCCGCTGCTGTCTTCTCCTTTTGGTGATGTGTTCTTCCTCTGGTCTTCTCCACCGCTGCTGTCTTTGCCACTGACCTGGTCCTCCTCCGACGCTGGCTCCCGCCGTTGTCCTCTCCGATGTCTGCTAGTTCTTATATAGCCATGGGGCGTGGCCATCCAGTGACATCACCATAAGACTCCACCCCTTATGACGTCACACGATCACGTGACACGAATTGGGTAAGATAATCCGAACTTGGATGAGACTTCCATTCAAATCAAATGGGGCTGAAATCGTGTCCAAGTTGGACCAAAGTAGTGCAGGAACCTTTTTCAAAGTCGGACTGACACAAGTCGGACCAGTTAAGATGACTCTCATAGGGAAGCATTCATTTTGACATTATGTAACTTGTGCTCTCGAAGTTGTAGCGTATGTTGGACCAGTGTGAACCAGCCCTTAGCCCAGGTTCACACTGACAGTGGGATTGAAAGTGTGCGAGTTCAGCTGAACTCGCACGCTTTCATACCTGCATGTCAGTCTGACTTTGGGGGCGATTTCAGAGACATCTGTGTGGGTTGCTGCACAGATGTCTATACAAATCGCACTTTGAAGTCGCCAAAAGTAGTACAGAAACTACTTTTGGGAATCAGTGCGGCGTTGCAAAGTAGGCGTCGCACTGATTCGGATGGTGCAATAGCCACTGATTTGGCATGCGATTTGACATGTCAAATCGCTGCAATGTGAACCTAGGATTAATGTTTAAATAAATTTAGTCTGGGGTGCTACTGTTGCATTTAAAGTGGTTGTAAACCTCAGACATGAAATAGGAACAACGCCTATCTCTCTAAATTGTGTACTTGTCTCAATTAAGAGCACTAAGTGTCATTTCTGTCATTTCCCTTTAATGACCAGGCCATTTTTTGGGATATGGCACTGCGTCGCTTTAACTGATAATTGATTATTATAATTGCGCGGTCATGTGACGTTGACCCAAACAAAATTGACGTCCTTCTTTTTTTTTTTTTCCCCCACAAATAGAGCTTTCTTTTGGTAGTATTTGATCACCTCTACAGTTTTTACTTGCGCTATAAACAAAAAAAACGACAAATTTGGGGGGAAAAAAGCTATATATATTTTTTTTTTTTTTGCTATAATAAATATCCCCAAAAAATATATATAAAAAAGACATCTCTTCATCAGTTTAGGATATATACACTCTTCTACATATTTTTGCTTATTTTAGCGTCTACAAAATAGGTTGTATATTTATGGCATTTTTATTTTATTTTTTACTAGTAATGGTGGTGATCTGCAATATTTTTTTACTGGGACTGCGACATAGCGGCAGACAGATCGGGTTATGACTTAGGCCTTATAGGCTGAAACGCGTCAATTGACTGAATCTGTGTTTGTTCACTGTGGCTATTTAATAAAATTAAGACATTTTAAGAGCAACAACCAGAATGTGGATCATTTTTTCTAGATCGGACACCTAACTGACTTTTGACACTTTTGGGAACCAGTGTCATTATTACAGTAATCTGTGCTAAAAATATGCACTGATATTGTACTAATGACACTGGCAGGGAAGGGGTTAACAGGGGTGTTCAAGGGGTTAAATGTGTTCCCTGCAGGTGTGTTCTAACTGTATGGGGGATGGGCTGCCTGGGGAAACGCACAGATCCGTCTTCCTGCATAGCAGAGACAGGATCTGTGTGATCTCCCCTGTCAGAACGAAGATTTGCCTTGTTTACACAGGCAGATCCCCGTCCTGTCACTGCGGGGAACGATCGTGGGTGGCCGGTGGACATCTAGTTAGCCGGACCCGCTGATTGGCTCCCCCCGCTGACCAGTGGCCGTGCGCTCCCACAATCTAGAATTCCCGAGCCGACGTACAATGACGGTGATTCGCGGGAACAAGCCGTCCTGCCGCAGTACAATGATGGCGCCTTGTTGGATAGTGGTTAAATTAGGCACAGCACATACGACCAATGAATAACTAGTTTTCAACATTGTTGTTGTTGTTTTATACATGAATATTGCATACACAAAGAGGATACCATGGTAAGCTGATATGTAATGAATCCATATTAATGCATTTTATACATAATTAACCACTTGGCGTCCGCGCTAAAGCCGAATGACGACCACAGCGCGGACCTGAATTTCCGGGAGGCCGTCGTATGACAGCCTCTCCTTTGCATGCTCCCTGCGTACGTCACTGAGACTCGGGTGATCACCGATCCGAGTAAGGAGCCAATCCTGGCCCCTTACCATGTGATCAGCTGTCAGCCAATGACAGCTGATCACATGATGTAAACAAAAGCTCGGTAATCGTCTTTTTTTTTTTTTTCTCCTCACGCTGACGGTGTGAGGAGAAAAAAAAGCTGATCACCGGCTTATGTGCAAGGGACATCGGTCCCAAAGAGGAAGAGACAACTCTATCTATCAATGCCCACAAGGGCCACCTATCAATGCCCACCAGTGGTGCCAATCAGTGCCGCCTAGCAGTGCTGCCTATCAGTGTAACCAACCAGTGTCCATTATTGCCACCCATCAGTGCCCATCACTGCCTCCTCATCAGCGTACATCAGTGAAGGAGAAAAATTACCTGTTTGCAAAATTTTAAAACAAAATATAAAAAAATATAAATTTTTTTTTTTTTTTTTTTTCAAATTTGGTCTTTTTAAATTTTTTTAACAAAAAATATAAACCGCAGAGGTGATCAAATACCACCAAAAGAAAGCTCTATTTGTGGGGGAAAAAAAGTATAAAAATTTCATTTGGGTACAGTGTTGCATGACCACGTAATTGTCATTCAAAGTGCGTCAGCGCTGAAAGCTGAAAATTGGTCTGGAGGGGGGTTTAAGTGCCCAGTAAGCAAGTGGTTAAATATAATGTTGACCACATATAATAATACAACTGTCAATACATAAGTAAAATACATGTAAAAGTTCACACGTGTAAGAGTTGCCAATTGAGAAATCAATTGCATATGTAGACTATGTGATGCCAGAATACAGTGTCATTGACCATGAATCAAACCCAAGTAAATTCGCTCATCCCTACTCACAATAGCAAAGCTATCCCTAAAATGAACTTTACATCATTTCTGTGTATATGGTATAATGCACTTGTGACATGCTTATTATCATTGGGGAATTGGCTAACTGGCGCACTGTATAGAGACAACAAGCTGTAAAGAGAATATAGGATTGCAATAACAAGCTTGCGTGTGTCGTTGTCTTTGCATATATCCACTGAGAATGAGATCAACCAATCATCATTTAGACTATGTCATGCTTTAGTTGTGTAAAATGATATTTGGCATTCTATAGATTGTGTGCTAGAGACCGTCGTGGCATTTATTCTGTGATGGTTCATATTGGTGCTTTCTACAATGCAGAATGGAATGTTGCTGCATCGCCTAATGCAAGTATAACTTCGTATATGTTCCTTTTTTTTTTTTTTCTATGTAGGACACTTCAAAGAGGTACTTGAGGTACTTCAGAATATAAAGAGGTACTTGGGAATATAAAGAAATACTTTGGCGTTTATTTACTAAAACTGGAGAGTGCAGAATCTGTTTCAGCTATGCATGGTAGTAGCCAATCAGCTTCTAACTTCAGCTTGTTCAAATAAGCTTTGAAACTAAAACCTGGAAGCTGATTGGTTTCTATGCAGAGCTGCACCACATTTTGCACTCTCCATTTTTAGTAAATCAACCCCCATTGTCTACTTTTTTACATGCAGCATCTGAAAGGTACAGAACTGTTTTTCAGGTTGATGCATAACTATCTGACTAGCAATCCAATAGACGTATGCTGACAACTCTTCCTAACAAGCCTCCTGTATGCTATATGGACGATAATACATATAAAACAAAATGGAAACAAAGTGCAGCCCTGCACTTTATTTTTGTTTTATATCTTGTTTTTAGGCGTGAATCACTATTTTATTTCAATCTATAAAATGAAAATGGGCAGTTTAGGAGATCCTGGAGGTTTTGAACTGAACCTGTACTTTGCTCATGATTACTTGCCTATCGATTTTTTTTTTTTTTTTTTTTTTTTTTTTTTTTTTCTTTACCCGCTGTTAACCCATCCCCCCCCCCCCCACTACCACCACCACCATCCATTCGATTGCTCTACAAGGGCAAAGCACCTGGTCACTTTAAGTAAACTGACAGTTGCAATTAAATGCAGGGTCACTAATGTTTGTTGCCTGCACATACTTCAACTTTAACCTTTTAATTACAATCAGTATCATTTTTTTTTTTTTTTTTTGTTATTTTAATTCAAATAACTTTGAAAACCAGGATCTTCTTACAGTTTAGTTCAGTGTTGAACTTTAAAGGACAAGTTCACTTTTTAGGATAAAAATCTAAAATGTATTTATTTTTTTTTTGCAGGTAAAAAAAAAATGTGCATTTATTATTCTTTGTTTCAGGAGCCTGTAAAGCCTTGAACCAGCAATCAGCAGATACATTCTGTAAGGAACACTCAGGCTGGGTTCACACTGATGCAAATTGGATGTGGATTTCCCCGCATTCCAATTCACATGACAGGAGAGTGTGCCCGGCTCTCAATGGCCGCAGAGCGGATTGCACAGGGGCCCTGTGCGTCTTTGTCTTTTTTTTTAGGTCTGAATTCAGGCAAAAATTCGGACCTGATTTGTCCCTGAAATAGAGAACAGGGAAGGACTGGACCCCTGCTGTGAGCTGCATCCAAAGACAGTGTGAACCCGGCCTCAATTAACTACCACAGCATCGTGGTAGTTCATTGAAAACTACAAGCTGACAGCCACAAAGGCTGCTGGACCTTGTAGTTTTCCATTCCCAGAGGACTGTGAACGAGTGATGGGCGGAGCCCCGTTTGGCCACTTTTTTTTTTTTTTTTATTGTGACAGCTAGTGGGGATCTTCTCCCCCCACTGGCTGTCCCAATAAAAAAGATCAGGGAAGTGTATGGTCCGTTTAGAACATGTTCAACACTCCTATCGAAAATGTTCTAACTCAGGCATGTTTAACCCATGATCCACTGAGCCATCTTATGTGGCCATGACCTCAAACCAATGGCAACCTGCACAGCCTCCCTAGGGTGCACACTGCTCCAATGAATGATTGGCAGTTCTTCTTCATTATCCTATCAGCTGTCATACCCACAAGCCGCTATGGCAGCCTTCTCCCTGCTCTTCTCATTCTTTTCTAACACTCAAAGAGAGGAGCCTTTAGCTGAGTGGATTACATCCAGTGACATCCATATAGGGGTTCTGAAGGTGGATTCTCACAGTTGTATGATGAGCTTGGTGTCATTCCCGGGAACACGTGAGTGCATTATGTGTCATTTCATCTTTTGCTTAGTAAAGACGTTTTATTGCACTACTAGGGCATGCGCTTCCTTGGTCTGTTGTGTTTTTTGTTTAGATCAGTGTTTCTCAACTCCAGTCCTCAAGGCGCCCCAACAGGTCAGGTTTTCAGGATTTCCCTCAGATGAAACAGCTGTGGTAATTACTAAGTTAGTGAAACTGATCAAATCACCTGTGCAAAATAATGGGAAGCCTGAAAACATGACCTGTTGGGGCGCCTTGAGGACTGGAGTTGAGAAACACTGATTTAGATTGTTCACAGTCCTAGTTTTGGCAATTCAAGGGATGGCTGCAAAGACCCTGAAATAGTGAAGGCTGCAACGCTGGTTTTGAGCTTTTTTGTCTGGTCACACCTGAGCGCGAGTGTGGGATTAATGGTGATCTGGTTAATAAAATATGTGATTTTTGTGGTTAAACCGTGGATAAACATCCAATGTGGATTAGTCCCACGGAAAATGATTATTCTGATTGTTTAAAATCTTCATTATGCTATTTTAAAATAAAAAATGAGAAATTCTGAACCATTTCATTTCATTGTGGACCATGACCGCTTACCAAATCACTTAAGTGGCCAGTGCTTTTCCAAAGTTTGAGCACCCCCTGTTCTAACCAATCTAATCATTTTTTCTTTTCTAGTTTGGCTTAAAATGGTTGTAAACCCTGTTGCACCACTTTTACATACAGGTAAGCCTATAATAAGGCTTACCTGTAGGTACTGTGAATATCTCCTAAACTTGCACAGTTTAGGAGATATTCACTGTATCCACATGTGCCGACGTCATCGGCACATGTGGACTGAAGAAACGGCCCGCTCATGCCATTTCTTCCGGAGCCGTGCCGTGACCGGCTACTCCCGCGTGCATGCGAACCCGGAAATAACTCCGGGAGACATGTCGCCGGTCACGGCGGTGTGCGGGGACCGCTGCAACAGCTTCAATCTAAGGTAAGTATTTCATAATGAGCCAGTATGTGATGCATACTAGCTCATTATGCCTTTTGTCTTGCTGTTTTTTTTGTTTTTGTTTTTTACAACCATTTTAAAATTGTCACTTGATCAACACAACCCAGCCGGCTCACTGGGAGGGCACGATCACCCCTATACATACATACATACATACATACATACATACATACATACATACATACATACATACATGCTCTCTTTTTCTATCTACAGTTCTGCTATTATTGTCAGTATGTTCAATGCCAGCACATGAACCCGATTCAGCAAGTGCTTTTTTTTTTTTTTTTTTTATATCATTAATACAGTTATGCCGTGTACACACGAGCGGACTTTACGGCAGACTTTGCCCGGCGGACGGGATTTCGTCGGACAATTCGATCGCGTGTGGGCTCCAGCGGACTTTGTTTGCTCAAAAGTTGGACGGACTTAGATTTGAAACATGTTTTAAATCTATCTGTCGAACTCGAGTCCGGTCGAAAAGTCCGCCGTCTGTATGCTAGTTCGACGGACAAAAAGCCACGCTAGGGCAGCTATTGGCTACTGGCTATGAACTTCCTTGTTTTAGTCCGGTCGTACGTCATCGCGTACGAATTCGACAGACTTTGGTGGATTGTGTGTAGGCAAGTCCGTTCATTTAGAAAGTCCATCGTAAAGTACGTCAAAGTCCGCCGGGCAAAGTCTGCCGTAAAGTCCGACCGTGTGTATGCGGCATTAGTGTTTTTTATCTGCCTGGGATTGATTTTTAACTCTTACCATTCTTGTTTCTGGCAATATCTGTTAGATGTCTTAAGAATTTCCGTCCAGTAGGACTGATTGTACTGTAAAGCAGCCATTGGTAGTCTATTCAGTAAGTAGTTGTTATTACATGTATCTGGAAAGACAAACAACCTCTTTTTGAAGTGTTTGCAGAATGATTTCTCATTGTACTTTTTGTAGCAATTGCATGTAGGAAATGCTCCTTTCTGTCTAAAGGCCAGATGGAAAAGTTTTTATAGGGCCATAGTCAGGAATTGGTGTTTTGTATCGTAACTTGCATTCCTGTTTCTATTTTTTTTAAACATCCGGTTCTAATACTTTCCAACAGAGCTAGGCAGTGGCTACATTAAGATTCTTGATCATATCTAAATCGGGCACACAGAGCAGCATCTGGAAGTATTCTTAAGCTCATAAATGTCAATTAGAAGCTTGCTATAAAGCAGACACTGCGGGAGAATCATTTAGAAGATGAGAAACTTGATGTTTTCTTGACAGTGACATCTCATGGATTTTTGCCAGCTGTGCCTGATTCTAGCATCGTTGTGAACCTGGGTGAAGATCAGGCTGTAGAGAGCTTCACTAGGGGTGATAATGTGTATTGATCAGACCTGATTTGCACTAGTGCGACTTCTGATGCGACTTGCATCGCAAGACAAGAGAAATCTCATTGTTTTCAATGGCGCCCATTCTAATCAATGTGACGCTGAATTCTACGATTTTGGAGAAGGTTCCTGCACTACTATGGTGTGATTTACAGTTTGACTTGGCCCTGTAGAGTATGCAAAATTGCACCACATACTCACACTGTAAATTGCATCAAAGTCGCATCTCAGTAGTGTGAACCGAGCCTAAGGGGTAGAAGTCATTGTTGCACACAGTTGCTCCCTATATTTTCTAACTTCTTGCAGAAATAAATTGTATGTGCAAATGGAAAAATACCACACTAACAGATGTTGAACAATAATTTTAAACAAAATTAAATAAAAAGCCGCAGCCCTGTTGTGAGATGCACACAAAATGACAAAAAACAAAAAGAGCTGCGCTAACCTTGGTGAAAATTAATAATATTGTGCATATTCATAAATTATGAATGAATAGTCCATATAGATCATCGAATCCATCAAACCGGAAAGATGAAGAAATGTGTGTCCCTTTTTAAAATGTTCATCGTAACGATAATGTGAATGTTGTCAGACCACGACCAAAAAAAGTGCACCTCCACCACATATGAAAACTTGCGGTTATTGCCCAGCCAAGGCCTTTTATCTTGAGGGAAATTCTGATGTCAGCTCATTGATGGATCACACTCCATGCGGGGTAAGGCCAAGCAGACGTCCTTATACTCTCAAAGGGACTAAGGAGTCAACTCAGTGGATAATTAGGCCAGGATAACCCAAAAAGAAAAACTTGCTATAGTGTAAAACCAACTACACCTTTAATAGTAAAAAATGGTAATGCACTTACAGCAAGGAGCAGAATAAAAGCATAAATAAAAAGCCGTCCGGTTTGCACAGACCACCCATCCTTCCGGGATCGTAGCAACGTGGTGACGTCAGCACGTCTTTTCTCCTGATGAGTTTTGTCACAAAATGAAGTCATCTTGTGACCATAGGTGTGCGCAGCCTATTGTATTAGGGTGTGCACCTCAAAGCTCCAACACATATGCCTTTGTGACACATTTACCAGCCTCTTCCCCACTCGTCATCCTAAAACAATGGGGGGGGAGCAGGTGCAGCACACAGGGAGACCTGGGCAGCAGAAAGAAAAGGGACAAGAGGGGTGGCATACATTGGTACCAATCCCCTGTATTTTCCTCCCGTGGCAGCTGAATATCGGCGAGAGGAAGAGGAGGAGGAGAAGCCTACTTTCAGCTGCTGCAGAAGAAAATACAGATCGGTCCCTTAATTTCCACTCCAGTCGCCTATACTGTCCAAGTTCTGGGGGTTGGCAAGTAAGGATCGCAGCTTACCTGTCACCTGCTCACAATTGATGGGTTGCCAACTCCACGATTAGGGTGTGCCCAGGCACACCTGGCACACCCCTTGCGCATGCCTATGCTTGTGACTAAATGCTTTGGAAGGAGGGATGTGCTGACGTCACTGCTTTGCTACGATCCCAGAAGGACGGGTGGTCTGTGCAAACCGGCCGGCTTTTTATTTATGCTTTTACTCTGCTTCTTGCTGTAAGTGCATTACTATTTTTACTATTAAAGGTGTAGTTGGATTTACACTATAGCAAGTTTTTTTCTTTTTGGGTTATCCTGGCCTAATTATCCACTGAGTTGACTCCTTTGTCCCTTTGAGAGTATAAGGACGTCTGCTTGGCCTTACCCCGCATGGAGTGTGATCCGTCCATGAGCTGACATCAGAATTTCCCTCAGGATAAGGGCCTTGGCTGGGCAATAGCTGAAAGCTTTATTAAGCTTGCCATCTGGTAAGCGTAGCTTTTATGTGGTGGAGGTGCACTTTTTTGGTCGTGGTGTGACAACATTCACATCATTGTTACGATAAACATTTTAAAGGGACACACATTTCTTCATCTTTCCGGTTTGATGGATTTGATGATCTATATGGACTATTAATTTATGTCTATGCACAATTTTATTAGTTTTTACCAAGGTTAGTGCAGCTCTTTTTGTTTTTTATTCATAAATTGTATGTGCGTTGGGAGACACTTCCCTATTCTGAGAATTTAGCTTGAAATGGAGATTTTGTAATGAGCCGGTTCACACACTAGATTTGTGTTTTAGGACTTCCTCCCCATGTGTATTTTTCAAACAGTATAGCAATTTACTCCACATTTTCCTTTCTGGAAGATTGGCTTCATAAAGCAATACAATCACATTTACCTTCCTTGCTCTGAAAACAAGTCCCCCCCCCCCCCCCCTTCTAGGTTCCACCAGCAACTGGAACAGGGTCTATTCAGGCCAGCAGACCTGGAAATGCACACCCCCACCTGTCCTTACTTGGAATCTTCCCCTGAGCTACCATGCAGGACACGTCATCCTTGGTACATGTTCAGCCCTTCTGTGTCCTTGGTTGCTAGGATGCTGTCAGCTGCATGCTGTCCTTGGTTGCTAGGATGCTGTTGGCTGCATAGCATCATTGGTTGTTAGGACGCTGTCAGCTGTGCAGCAACCAATAATGTATCCCTGGCCCCATTCAGCTGCCAGATAGGAGATTCCCACCATTAACCAAAAATGACTACTGCTGTATTTGCGTAATGACGTCAACAAGAATCCCTGACCCCATTCAGCCGTCAGTTGGGAAATCACAAGACTGGCAGCTGAATGGGGCCAGGGAAGAGTCCTTGAGCCTTGAGCAGGAAGCTTTTACATTCCTTACTCTGAGCACTGGTGTGTCTCCGTATGCCAAGCTGGTCTTAATTATTAATTAAATGATTTAATCATTGAATTGCCCTCAAACTTTTTTTTTTTTTTTTTTACTTTACAAACTTAGTTCTTTTTACTCTGTAGTATTGATGTGGATTTAATGGCTAAAGAGAACTTAGAGGTTTGTAAAAACAATCTGTAAGATTTGACCACCTGATATGGTCCTGTATATAGGGAGAAAAAAAATGCAGTCTTTCTGGATCTTCCAGGGGCAGATGAAAGGTTGTATGTACTTGTAAGCTGATCCTTGGGTTGTCGGACTGGGCTAACCATAATGTTTAAATGCAAACAGCAGAGTAAACTTTGAGACAAGAATCATTTTGGCAATTGTTTAATTCTTCTCTAGGGCTGACATGAGCGTTTCTGATAAGTATTATTTCTTATTGGCTGCTATGCTTTTCACGTTGCTCGTTGGTTGCTTTTCATATGGAAAAACAAATATTTGGATTTCTTCCACCAACCATGCAGTTTACTTTTTTTGACAAAGGCAAAGCAGTTATGATCGTCAAGTTTTTTCTGATCGTGAGAGAACACTGATCTTTAGACATAGAAACCTACATGATGTGGTCATTCAAGGGCTGGAAGCATTTGATCTGTAAGTTGGGAAAATCCTTTGTACCCTCCGACTCCTTGTTTCTGGCTAGCCACCTATGAAATGTGGTAGGAACTGTGTATATGTGTGTGTGTGTGTGTGTGTTGTAATGAGTGAGTGTGTGTGTGTGTGTGTGTGTGTGTGTGTGACTTGTAAAATAATAATTCGGATTTCATGGGAATTATTCCAGTACAAATCAATATGACACAGCTAATTCTGACCCTTGCATTATAGTAGCATATAGGAACCTCCCCACCTTCTATACACTTGATGTATACTGGTTTTGTATATTACTTAGTGACTTATATAAAAAAAAGTTTCTGCTGGTGCTCGGCTAAAGAGTATTTTTTGTGAATACCAAAAAATGTTAGTACGTGGACAATTCCTGTAACCGTCTATAGGACTGGGAAAAGCCTGATAAGCTATAAAAACAACAAATGTATAGAAAATATGCTTGAACATTACCTGATCTATGTGTATTGATCAGTGGCACTTACTCAGATGTTTGTGAAAGCCACGGCAGCTCCATGATGAGATCACCACTTGCAGGGTTGGAATATCTGACAGTTCCCCCGGTAATATCTGACAGTTCCCACAGTCAATGCTTCAGCGGCTCTGTAGTGTAGAATGGTGCATGCAAGGCAGTGACTTTATGTATGCCTGCAAGAATTTTACCATAATCGGGTCCACACTGACCACCCGTGCTGGCCACAGGGAGTCCTGTGGGAACATGTGAATGGAGACATGTAACAAACATAATATAGGTGTCATCCCAATTTTGCCGCAAAAGTGGAAATACACTTTAAGTCAGTGCCTGGCTCCTTTTATGTCTTGGGTACCCAAGAGATCCCAGTTATAGTTACCAACTCTGTTGCCTCATGCATGTGGGCACCTGGAGCTGTATAATAAATAAATGTGGGCGTATTTTCCCATCCAGGGGCCACAGGTGCTGTGTACCCTGACTGATGCCTGCACCATGAAGACAACAATGGAGTCTAAAAAGGTTAATGGGTAATGTGAGTAAATGAGGAGGGGTTTGTAAAAAGGAAGTTGACCATATAAAGTCAGAACTGCTATGGGGCACCCAACCCCCTGATGGAGGGAAGGAGGACTATACACCTTTGAAACAACCAGCGAGCAGCCCACAGGGCGAGTAAAAGAGTTCCAACACTACAAGCTAGGCTTTATCTATTTAGTGCCGTCAATGTGTGCAGCACTTTACATATATTTTACATTCACATCAGTCCCTGCCCTCAAGGAGATTACAAACTAAGGTCCTTAACTCACATTCATACATACACATACTAGAGCCACTTAACCTATCGGTATGTCTTTGGAGTGTGGGAGAAAACTGTAGTACCTGGATTCAAACAGATGACCCTAGTGCTGCAAGGCGGAAGTGCTAACCACTTAGACACTGTGCTTCCCTAAGCATGGAGCCTCATCCCGACATGTCAGATGGACTTGAGAGAGAGAGGTGTCTACTTGTTCCAGCCACACAAGTTGAAGGGGGTATGTACTGTACTTTGCTGTGATGTCCCAGTGGACCTGGGTGTATTGCTGAGTACTGAACTTTGCAGTGAAGTTCCTCATTGTTATATAATGGACTGATGTGTATTGCTTAGTAGATTGGATTACAGAGCAACAGACTTCTAGTAATTTGTTGGACATAATCCAAACAGGATAGTTACTAAATAGCTGTTTTATTTACTGATAAACTCTTCCTATCCAGAGGTTTGATTACCCGCCTTGGGGGGACTGCTAGTGCTATTACTTTTTTTATTTCTCCTTTTTTATGGGCAACATTTTGTTTCTTGATTACTCGTTTTTTTATTATTTTTATTTTTTTACTAAAGTATTTGGTATTGAGGGTTCTAAAGCTGATCATAGATGGATGAATTTTGATCCATCTATGGCTGTTCCCAATCTCTCAAACGGGAATGTTGGAAATGTTTCATTTTGGTCAGCGGCCGCAGCAATGAGCAGTGTATTCTGACAGCGGAGGAGGCCCTGCTGTCAGACTACAATAGAACAGCAAGGAGGATTCCTCCATCTATCTCATTTGTGTAGATGGGGAAATCTGTTTTGTTACTTTTTGATCAAACATTGGGCAGACACCTCTATGCCCAGTCTTACAGCGCTTCTTCATGAGGTATAAAGTTACATTGTATTCACAGGAGTAATGTGAACTTGCTGGCAGTGGGAGATCCAGTGCATGGAGATATTTTTGTGTTTGTTTAGGTGCTGCGTACAGCTTCCCTTAGAAACCAATAGATCTACATGCTTAAACACGTGCATGGTTGTAGGACCCTGGACTGCACCTTCTGTTGCAGTGCGTTGATCTACTGGATGTATTATAAGTTCCATCCTCTATGGCCAGGTAGCTTTCACTTGAACTCATACCAGTGGCAGCCCCCCATCCAATGCGTCTGGCCCCTAATCTACATACAGGGCGCCGGATGCATGGATTCCAATGAGGAGGTTATTTTTTTGAAGCACGTGATTCGAGCCAAAGGCTCTAATAGGCTTCAAAAAAGGGTGGGCTCGGGCCGAAGCCCACCCAGTTGTGTGACAATAGCAAATTAATGTTCGCTATTGTAACAGTGATTCTCATCCGAGCCAATAAGGAAGTGGGTCATGAGACCCATTTCCCGATTGGCTGAAAGGAGAAGCGGTCTTATTGGCCAAGGGGGAGGAGGAAGGAGACGCATGGCCGAAGCAGGGGAAGACCGACCGATCCACCAGCTGCCACGATGGCTCACCGGCAGCGGCTCAGACATCCAGCACTCCCCGACTCAGACAGGGGAGGGAGGAGGGGAGATCGGAGTCATCCAGGGCTGGACATCTGCCTCCTAAGGTAAGGAGGCCGTCCATCTCCCGCGGGGGGGGCGGGTGTTCCCTGCATTCATGTCCGCCTCAGGGGGGCGGCAGCCTCGTCTCCAAGTGGGGGGGTGGCATTGGTTTAGAATTATCGAGCACCAGCCACCACATCTGTATACATAAGTGAAAGTATGTGCATGTTGGCACTTTAGATCACAAGCTGACATAAGTATTGGAATACAAATTAAGCGTCAGTCTTTTTTTTTTTTAACAGCTTTCAAACACCTCTCCATGTTGTTCTATGTGTCCATGCACACATAGGCTTTTAGTGGCATTGAGCAACTGGCAATACAAAAATGTGGAAAAAACGGCGTGGGGGTCCCCTTCCAATCCATACCAGGCCCTTTGGGTCTGGTATGGATTTTTAAGGGGAACCCCACTCCAATAATTTTTTTTTTTTTTTTTTAAATGGCCTACCAGACCCTTATGCGAGCATGCAGCCTGGCAGGCCAGGAAAGGGGGGGGGGTCTAACAAGCGAGTGCCCCCTCTCCTAAACCATACAAGGCCACATGCCCTTAACATGGGGGGGGAGTTGCTTTGGGGCAGGAGGAGCTCTGCCACCCCAAGCACCTTGTCCTCATGTTGATGTGCACAAGGGCCTCTTCCCCACAACCCTCGCCGGTGGTTGTGTAGGATCTGTGGGCAGGGGGGCTTATCGGAATCTGTAAGCCTCCTTTTAACATGTAAACATAGTACCCCTACTCATTCACCAAAAAAGTGTAAAAAGTAAATAAAACACAACACAAAATGTCCCCCACGCTGTAGATCCATTGTCAATCATGGCGCCCGCTGCCATCGCCGACCCAAAAAAACCCCAAAAAACCTCCAGTCCCGATGAAGGCTCCCGCTGTCTGACAGCTCCTAAATAACTAAGGGACGAGACAACCCGGTGATGTTGCATGGTAGCACCACCCCCTTGTGACGTCACCAACCCAGCATACCCTTGGTTGGTAATGTCACAAGGGGACTATTCACTGGTTGTTAAGGGTGGCCTGCTTCTTAACACTGAAGCTACTAAACGTAGCTTACACTCTAGGCTAACACTGCTAAATGCTGGCAAAAAATGCTAAAACCTTAGCTTTTTTTGTTTTGTCATTTTTACAGCAGTTTATAGTTTTTTAGTGTGCATGAGGCCTAAAGATTGCTATTTTTAAAAAAAACTATACCTACCTGCTCAGTGCAGTAATTTTGCACAAAGCTGCCCCCCGAACCTCTTCCTTTTTTTTTTTTTTTTGAGTCCCCTGCTGGTGGACCTGGCTCCTCCTCCTGTCGAGTGCCCTCAATAGCAAGCCTCTTGCTATGGGGCACTTGAGCAGGCTCGCTCCCAAGCCGCGCTCCTTTTGAATAGACATTGTCCATTCACACACAGTGTGGCACGGTCCCTCCCTCCGCTCTTTCCTCATTGGCTCACTGGCTGCGGTGTGAGCCAATGAGGAGAGGGAGAGACCTGGGAAAGCCACTGCTCTCATGCACATCACTGGATCAAGATTGGGCCCAGGTAAATATAAGGGAAGCTGGAGCTACACCCAGAAGATTTTTTTCAGTTCATGCATAGAATGCATGAAGGTAAAAAATCTTTTGCCCCTAGAACCACTTTAAGGATTGCAATGGCCAGTACCATGATTATGCTTATACGAGCAGACATCCTTAGCACTCTGAGGGTTCAATGAAGATTCTCTGCCCTGATGCGCACCCTAAATAATGGAGAAGCCTGAGGAAGAAGCAATAAATGACCTCAAAGAAAATTCTAGCATACGTGTTACAATCAGGGGCGGATTCATGCACAGGCTGGTCTAGGCTGCAGGCTAGGGCCCCACGTGTGCAAGGTCCCCCGATTGGCAATGATATTTTTATTAATTTATATATATTTATGTATATGTAGAATTAAAAACCATGCCTGCGTGTTATACGAATACGCCGATAAATGTTTTTTTACCAACAGGGGGCGAGGATCGGGCGGTCCGCCCTGGGTGCCACCCATTGGGGGGGGGGTGTCAGGCCAGCTGTACTGCCTCTCCTGGCCCTGGGACAGCGCTGCCAGCATACTTTAAAGTTGAGAAAACATCACTGCCAGCCCTTTCTCATGCACAGCTCCTCGTGTGTCACTCTCAATGAAAATGGAAGTCTCTTAATACCTCAATTAAAGCCGCTCTGTCTGGCCGCTCTCCTCCTCTCGCTCCACCTCCTTCCCGAGTGTAGCCTTTGATTGCAGGAGGAGAGTGGTCATGTGACCGTCAATGAAACAGCAGAGGAGAGCAGTCACATGACCGGGTCACGAAGAACGGCGTTAATTGAGGTATTTAGAAGCTTTGATTTACAATGAGTGACACAGGAGGAGCGGTGTATGAGAAAGGGCTGGCAGTGATGTTTTCTCAACTGTAGAGAATTCTTTCCCAGGAGACTGGGGGGCTTTATAATGAAAGAGGCCTGTGTATTATGCAGGCAAAGGGGTCTGCGTACTATGCAGATGTCTGTGTACTGTGCAGGGAAAGGGGTCCGTGTACTATGCAGATGTCTGTGTACTGTGCAGGGAAAGGGGTCTGTGTAATATAGGTCTACCCTTTTACACATGGCACTAAATAATTTATTTTCTGGTAAAGCATGCTTAGGAGGGGTCCACACAAAAAGTAGCCTAGGGGCCATGACCACCTTAATCCTCCACTGGTTACATTAAAGATATTTCAAGTAAAAAAGGAAAAAAACGCACTGGAACACGTTTGAAAATGAATGTAAAAGCGCATAGGAAAATGCACACCGAGCACGGGGGAATGTGGTGTGAACTTCCATTAAATCGTGAAAAGTCAGCTGTTTTACACACTTATGAATTCTAAACTGGAAACACTAGTTTTTTTTTCTTTTTGTATGGGTTTTTTTTTTTTTTTTATAAATATGCAATATTTATGGCACAGTATTATGGCATGATACCGTAATTGTCATAGCTTATAATTATCCTTTCAAAGTAGGAAAATGATTGGACATGCTGATAAACATAGTTGGAGGATCCAATTGGCTTTCCTCTTCCTGCAGCAGTAGTCCCCTAGAGGCAGTCAGTTGTATTCCATTCTATTTAGTTACAGTGACACATGAATAAATTGGACGTTTATCTTGTCACTATGCATTTACCAAGAGAGATAAGCTGCCATACTGTTAGATTAAAAGATTTTACAAAATGTTCTTTCTGACATATTTGTTATTCACGCAGAGTAGAAATGAGTTGTGTGGATGAGTTATTCATATTCATTTGGCATATTTTACTTCATCAATAAACCTTCATACTTCAGATCAGTTTTAATTAGTGATAATTAGCTTTTATGTTAATTAGCCCTTAGAGACACTGGTGTCAGAGTATTGTTGGCTTGTTATAAAGGATATTGTGAAGACTATTTTTCTATGGCTCTTTGAAGGGTGAAATCAATGTTATTACAGATCTAAGATACAGCTGAAAAATCTTACATTTCAAATAATGTATGATGGGTTTATAAAAGACTATTTAATTTTTTTTAAATGAATGGTTTAGGCACCGAAGAGCAAATCTTTTTACGGAGTTTGATTCTGGAAGGCTCATTTTTAATAGCTTGAGAAGATATTTGTGTAATTTTTTTGCACTTAAAGAAGAATTCCAGGCGTTGACATCTTATACATAGTTACAATGGTCCAGCTTGGACCAATGTAACGATGCATATACTATACCTGGCCAATGCCACTAAATTCTGGAAATCCTTGAAGTAAACACCTCTACTCCAAAGATCTCCACTTGCTTCCAGGTGCCGTGCTGAGCGGCTGGCCTGATGCTTCGTGAATACAAGAGGTCGGCTGCTCAGCATGGGTGCCATTCAGAGAATTGAACAAGGTGGAGAGCAATGTCACTGCCCTGCCTCTCTTCCTGGGCGCCCGTGCTGAGCGGCCAATCGCCTTTATTCACAGTGTATCAGGCCGGCTGCTCAGCACGGGATCCAGAAGCTACCAGAGATCACAGAAGTAGTGGTGTCGCATGTGCCACATACAGCCACCAGTACAAGGGAATTGTTTTGCGTCTGTATCGGCATTTACACACGCATGTGCGTATGGCGCGTCTCCCCAATTGTGCCACTTTTACGTGTTGCATGAACGGGTAAACACCAATGCAGAAGCCATTGCTATTTACTCAAGCATGGTCATGTACAGTCAGGGTGGCATTTGTTGTAATGCACACGGAATGTATTTAGCTGAATCTAACCGAGAGTCCGATTAGACTTGTAGAATTATAGGCAAAACTTTTTTTTTTTTCATTTTAGATCGCGTAAAGGAGGGTCATAACGCCTGTCAGTTAATTATTTGTGATCTTTGTCCTATTCGAGAGGTTTCCCCTCACTTCCTGTCCCATACCCAACACAGGTAGTTAGAGGAAGTCCCTGTAAAATATGGAAATTCCTTGGGGATCTCTAGAACTGGTGTCCCCATTGGAAGACTCTATTACATTTCTGGGAACAGCCCAAATTTTGAAGCTTACTTTTACTTTAAATGATAATGGTAAATCTGACGGAAGAAAAGAAGGTGAATTTCCCTAATGGGACACAGACCACAAACTGCTCTCATCCATCTTCATTCTGTCCAAAACAAAGCTTTTAGTTGTACTTTAATTTTACTCATCTGCTAATCTCTAGATTTGGAATATACCCTGGATGGTGTGAATACTTCTATGTATATGGTAAAATGTGGAAAACAAATTACTGTATTCTGTGAAAGGATACTCAACTGGTCCTAGGTGAAATGCAAGAGCAATAAGCATTTTTTTTTTCCTTTTTTAGTTTCTGAAGAAATGGAACAGAGGGAGTTGTATGGCACGATGCAAGAAAATGTTCCAAGCCTTCACACAGCAGAGGTGGTACGTACATGGGTTATTGGGGGAGTCCGTAAAGCAGAAAAACAGAAAGGTGGTGGATTCTTGGGGGTTATATACCAGTGCATTTTCTGATGGAAATTTGACTGGATAACTACCTTTTTAGGTGTAAAGTAAAACCACAGCCAAAACTACAAAATTTGGGTTTTGCATGGATTTGCTATATAAACTAAACTGGATAAATCTTACATACGGTAGGTGTTGCATAATATGGTTAAAACCTTCTTTTTTTTTATTTGATTTGTACTGCTGCTTGTGTCCCCATTGTGTCCCACATGAGGTCTCCAAGACAAATTTCCTTTGGTTTTAAGTATAGCCAAAGCATTTTGTAGGTAGGGGCTTAAAGGACCTCCAAAAAATTACTTTTTGCTGTCCATGTCCTATTGGTGATGTGTATATATACTTCTTTTTTTTTTTTTTTTTTTTTGTTGAAAGAGTAGGGAAGGATTAAAACCCCTGTCTTTTTCTAAAAAAAAAAATGATTTTGCCCACTCTCTGGCCCAAATAGAATGTGAAGGAAAATCTGCCACGGTAACACAGACAGAAAAAAAATTAACAGGGGTTCTTTCCTTTTCCTACTCTACTAAAAAAGATATTTTTATTTCTGCCTATATTGCTTTTGGAGAGCCCCTCTCACATCCTGTCTGCTCAAATATTGTCAGTATGAAAAGGAAGTGAAGAGAAATTTCTATCAAGATGGGCAAACATGTATCGATATCGTTAAATCACACAATAAATGCATCTAAAGTGATCAAAGTGAATAAGAAATTGTAAACCAGACTCCCTTCCATTTAATCGATTTAATAAACTTTCAGTCGATTTTGATAATGCCAATTCATTTGGCTGTGGTGGGATTATTTCTGATTGATCAAATTACCATATAAGCCGAGTTTTTCAGCACTTTTTTAGGCTGAACCCCCCCCCCCCCCTCGGCTTATACTCGAGTGAGGGTCTCGAGTGAGGCTGCGACCTCACTGTGCCCATCTGCAGCTGTACCTTTGATAACTAAAACAGCGGGTGTGTCATGCAGTCTGTTCGGCAGCCGTCCATTGTAAAAAGGCCCACCTCCTCCTCTTCTCTGATAGATGGAACACTGATATAATGCTGGGAAACTGTATCAGTGTTCCATCTATCACGGACGTGGAGGAGGTGGGGCTTCATTATAGTGGACGGCCACTGAACAGACTGCATGACGCGGTGAGAGACACCCGCTGTTTTGGTTATCAAAGGTACAGCTGCAGATGGGCACAGTTAGGCTGCAGATGGGCATTGTTTATCCGGTCGCTGCTGCATTTCCCACCCTAGGCTTATACTCAAGTCAATAAGTTTTCCCTGTTTTTTTGTGGTAAAATTAGGTGCCTCGGCTTATATTCCGGTTGGCCTCTACTCGAATACAGGGCTTTTTTTCAGGGGGAACTTGGTGGAACTCAGTTCCACCAACTCTGGCTCAGACCTGTCAGTCAACCAATTGTAATACAGATCAATTAAATGATCATTTTTACTTGTTTCTGACAGATCATATTTTCAGTTGATACCATATGTGTTGCATCGTTATTTTAAACAAGGATAAATCAATTGTTTGTGATCCTCGTACCTAGATTTATCACAAATCGGTGTGTGGCCAGCTTAACAGAGTCCTTTTTAACAATAAAAAGAAGGTGCTAGACCTTTCCCATGGTAAGTTAAAACAACAAGTTTTGGTGAGACATACACTGTTTAGTTTCTAAAACTTAAAGTCAAATGTTCTGGTTGTGATTTATATCCATTTTTATTTAAAGCTGAACTCCAGGAATTATCTGTATTGCACTCTTACATTGGTCCAGCTTGGCACAATGTACTGTAAGTATGCATATGTCATACCTGATGGGCCACTGGGAAAGATGAAAATCACTACAGTAGTCTGCCCTTGGTGCTGTGTGGGTTCTGTGTGAGTGACTTCCCCTCTGTTCACTGCCCACAGGGGGTTGCTTGCTTGGTGCCTCCATCATTCCTGAAACACCTTGTAGTTTTTTTCAATGGAAAAAAAAGGCATTCTCTGATTGGATGGGGTGGAGATTGTGATGTCACCATCCATTGTCTCCACCTCATCCAATCAGAGAATGCCTTTTATTCATTGAAAAAAAAAAAAAAAAAAAAAAAACTTTTTATAAATGGTGTTGAACAAATAACCCCAAATGGTAAGTGTGCAGAGGGGAAGCTGCTCATGCAGAACCCAAGCAGGACCTGAAAGGTTGTGGCTATCATTGTTGTGGTGCCAACTATTACAGTGATTTCCAGGTTCCCCAGTAGCCTCAGGTATAAGATATGAATACATACATACAAGCTGGACTAATTGAAGTATAAAGTACAATTAAGTCCTGGAATTCAGCTTTAAAGTGACTAAGAGATGCATACGAGATGCTATTGCATAGAAGATTCTTAATATTGTTCAACGTAGAGGGCAGATGGAGAGGGGAGTATTCTTAATCTTCTTTGTAGGGACATATTTTATTCAAACTTATGCCGCGTACACACGAGTCGAATGTCCATCAGAAAAAGTCCGATGGGAGCTTGTCATCATATATTCTGACCGTGTGTATGCCCCATCGGACTTTTTCCGTCGAAAATTCAGACGGACTTAGAGAACATGTTCTAAATTTTTCCGATGGAACTAATTACTATCGGGAAAACCACTGTTCCGACGTACCAAAAACGATGCATGCTCTGAAGCAAGTACAAGACAGAAGCTATTGGCTACTGGCTATTGAACTTCCTTTTTCTAGTCCTGTCGTACGTATTGTACGTCACCGCGTTCTGGACGGTCGAACTTTGGTGTGACCGTGTGTAGGCAAGACCGCTTGAACAGAATTCCGTCGGAGTTCCGTCAGAGAAACCTTCAGAGTTTTTTCCGATGGCAAAACCGCTCATGTGTACACGGCATTAGAGTTAATGACAGAGTTGCTATCTTTTTTTTTTTTTTTTTTTTTACATTCGAAGAAATCCATATAGTTTGAGTATCATTTATTTAAAATGTTGATGCACCCTCAATTTTTTTCTTTAACATATAACAAATACTCTAGATAATGTAAAATGTAAGGGTTTTTAGCACACTGAACAGCCATATTTTACATTGAGTTCTGCACTAAGCTTAGCATAGTTACTAGCATTTCCCTGTTTTTCTGTTCTTGGAATTGACTAGTACGGAGTTATTTTTACTTGGTATAGGTCAGGAAGGGAACACTTTCCCAACCCTTTGTAGACTTCCTGTTTTTTTTTTTTGTCACTGAGTCACTGCTTTATACAAATTACAGAACAAGCTGTAGGACGTAGTGTCTGTTTCTAGTACATCTTTAAAAAAAGGAACCTATTAGAATAACAGCATGCTAGTATTTATTGACAGTACAAGCATCCTAATCCTCGCTTCACTCCTTGGTTTATCGGATCACTAAGTTGTAAAGCAAGGAGCAGTATCATGGTCTTCAGAGCATTAACCTTCAAAGCAAGGCAGCAATAGCACCTCCAATATTTGTATCCTGACAGCTTTTCTTGTTGGAATATACTCCAGCCACTATTTTTAAATGGAACTCGGGAAGGCACTTTCCACTGTTCTATACTTTCTGAAGTACAAGACTGTGGAAACCCCACTGTGAGAGCTGACCACTTCAATTCAAATAATTTGCAGGCGCTGGAAGTTGGATGCTAATGGTACTGCTATGCTCGCAGTGGGATTTACACAGTGCTCTATCTCAGAATGGACTGTGTAAGTGGAATTTATACATAACATTACAATACACATACCTTTTACAGTCATTTCTGAAAACCAAAGGCTGGCCATGCATGGTCGAATTTCCAAAGAATTTTCTTTTGAAAATCAGAAACTTTGTGCGTTTTGTGATCTGATGGTGCCACTATTGATTTCGAATGTCGGCCAACCAAGCCTTTAATTTCATCTCGTGTTGCTACATAAAAGAATTTTTGTGGCTGGGAATCTTCTTTTCTTTCCTGGAATGCACTTTTCTTGCACATGCGCATTTCTTTTTCGATTACATTTCTCGCACGATTTTCCCATCATTGATTAGAAAATCGTTTGTTTTTCAAAAAATTTCCAACATGTCCAATTACTCATATTTGATTGCCGCACGAAAATCGGCTGTTGCTGCAGCCCACTAATGGTGCGAAATACGAACGAAAATTCTTAGATCCGATTTTCGAAAGAAAATTCTTTCGAAATTTGACCCATGTATGGCCTCCCTTACTGGATTTCTTTAACCACTTGCTGTCCGAGGCCATTTGTATGGGCTAGTGAGTGCTGGAAGTAACAGAGTGGCCAGTAGTGCATGTTTGTTGTGTCTGACTATTGCCAACTTTATTCTATAATGTCTCTGGAGTCACACTAGAAGCCTGTAAAATGTATGGTGATGGTATTACATGTGAGTCTTTCTGAGGTCTGATCCACCCATCCATCTGGGTTTATTTTGGAGCCATGAAGGAAACGAGTTGAGGATTGCTGTGGCTTCAGATGTTGTTTTGGTAGATTGTTCTAATCGGGAGAATGAGATACAAGCTTTGTTAGCGTAATCTGAAATGACAGGTGAAAGGATCATTAAAAACATTGTTAATTGAGGATCAACTGGGTTTTTCTTTTCCTTTTTTTGGGGGGGGGGGGGGATTAAGGATTTTATCTGAACTTTGGTTCCCCCCAGCTTTTCAACAGGGTGGTGAAAACTTTTTTGTTTTTTGCTTCTCATCTATGAAAACTTGTTTTTGAACAGAATACTCAGCATTGTTTATTTGTAGAATGTTATTCTGTGTTTGTTACACTGCAATGTTGCTTATATTTGTTATTAGATTGTGTTTTTGCTAGTTTTGAGCCTGTAGGGGATTTGTGGTTGATTTACACCTTTAGGCATTGATACTGTAGGATACATAGTTTTTTTTTTTGGAAGTGGTTTACACAGTGAGGAAGGATTTATTAATTTAATCTTGCAAAGTAACAAACAAACTCAGTTGAAACCCCAATACAGATTGACCATGTGTTGGTAAGGCATAGAAATATGGACTAGGTCCACTTGTACTTCAACAGGGCTCATTGAATTCTAGTTCACCCAAATGGTGGCCAAGTTACAATTCCATCATATGGCATTCCTGGTTTGATATGTTAAAACTTCCAATCACAATCTTTAATAAACAATCATAGGCAATGATGAATCTTGCTGTCACTTATGCTATATAGATCAGGATATATAAATAAGCATCTCTTGACCACAATGATCCTCCCTAACAGGGCCGGACTGGGTATGAAAACCAGCCCTGGAAAAAATGTCATACCAGCCCCATAGCATTATAATACCAGCCCAACAGCATAACGTCATTATTTTCTTGTTCATAAAATGGAAAACCATGCATTTTAAAGCACATTTAAAGAGTGCATTATATATAGATAAGACACATATAAAAGCACATAGGGCTATATATATATATATATATATATATATATATATATATATAATAATATAATAAATATATATATATATATATATATATATATATATATATATATATATATATATATATATATATATATACACACACTGCTGTGCGTTCACTGCTTACACAGTGCTGTGTTAGGAAATCAAATAAATCGCTTCCCTAACACTGACCCGCCTCTCAGCCAATCAGGTGCACTGGGTCTGGTTACCTGTCACCTGATTGGCTGCAACAAGCGCTGTGATCGGAGGGAGCGTGGAGCAACGCGCTGACCTGAGGCAGGTAAGTGCCAGGCGGGGGGGACACTGACAGGAATTGATGGGGCAAACTGGCGGCAATTGATGGGGCAAACTGGCGGCAATTGATGGTTACAGTGGCTGCGTTTGATGGGCACAGTGGCTGCGTTTGATGGGCACAGTGGCAGCATTTAATGAGCACAGTGGTGGCGCTTGATGGGCACAGTGGCTGCGCTTGATGGCACAGTGGCTGTGTTTAATGGGCACAGTGGCTGCAATTGATGGGTACAGTGGCTGCGTTTGATGGCTCAGTGGCTGCGTTTGATGGGCACAGTGGCGGGAATTTATGGGCACAGTGGCTGCGTTTAATGGGCACAGTGGTGGGAATTTATGGGTACAGTGGCTGCGTTTGATGGTACAGTGGCTGCGTTTGGTACAGTGGCAGCGTTTAATGGGCACAGTGGTGGCAATTTATGGGTACAGTGGCTGCGTTTGATGGTACAGTGGCTGCGTTTGATGGGCACAGTGGCTGTGTTTAATGGGCACAGTGGTGGCAATTTATGGGTACAGTGGCTGCGTTTGATGGTACAGTGGCTGCGTTTAATGGGCACAGTGGCTGCGTTTAATGGGCACAGTGGTGGCAATTTATGAGTACAGTGGGCGGCTGTGTTTGATGGTACAGTGGTGGCAATTGATGGGTACAGTGGCTGCGTTTGATGGTACAGTGGCTGCGTTTGATGGGCACAGTGGCTGTGTTTAATGGGCACAGTGGTGGCAATTTATGGGTACAGTGGCTGCGTTTGATGGTACAGTGGCTGCGTTTAATGGGCACAGTGGCTGCGTTTAATGGGCACAGTGGTGGCAATTTATGAGTACAGTGGGCGGCTGTGTTTGATGGTACAGTGGTGGCAATTGATGGGTACAGTGGCTGCGTTTGATGGCTCAGTGGCTGCGTTTGATGGGCACAGTGGCGGGAATTTATGGGCACAGTGGCTGCGTTTAATGGGCACAGTGGTGGCAATTTATGGGTACAGTTGCTGCGTTTGATGGGCACAGTGGCTGTGTTTGATGGGCACAGTGGTGGGAATTTATGGGCACAGTGGCTGCGTTTAATGGGCACAGTGGCTGCAATTTATGGGTACAGTGGCTGCGTTTAATGGGCACAGTGGTGGCAATTTATGGGTACAGTGGCTGCGTTTGATGGGCACAGTGGCTGTGTTTGATGGGCACAGTGGTGGGAATTTATGGGCACAGTGGCTGTGTTTGATGGGCACAGTGGTGGGAATTTACGGGCACAGTGGCTGCGTTTAATGGGCACAGTGGTGGGAATTTATGGGTACAGTGGCTGCGTTTGATGGGCACAGTGGCTGTGTTTAATGGGCACAGTGGCTGCGCTTGATGGCACAGTGGCTGTGTTTAATGTGCACAGCGGCTGCAATTGATGGGTACAGTGGCTGCGTTTGATGGGCACAGTGGTGGCAATTTATGGGTACAGTGGCTGCGCTTGATGGCACAGTGGCTGTGTTTAATGGGCACAGTGGCTGCAATTGATGGGTACAGTGGCTGCGTTTGATGGCTCAGTGGCTGCGTTTGATGGGCACAGTGGCGGGAATTTATGGGCACAGTGGCTGCGTTTAATGGGCACAGTGGTGGGAATTTATGGGTACAGTGGCTGCGTTTGATGGTACAGTGGCTGCGTTTGATGGGCACAGTGGCTGTGTTTAATGGGCACAGTGGTGGCAATTTATGGGTACAGTGGCTGCGTTTGATGGTACAGTGGCTGCATTTAATGGGCACAGTGGCTGCGTTTAATGGGCACAGTGGTGGCAATTTATGGGTACAGTGGGCGGCTGTGTTTGATGGTACAGTGGTGGCAATTGATGGGTACAGTGGCTGCGTTTAATGGGCAGGGCACAGTGTTGGCAATCTATGGGCATAGTGGCAGCGTTTGATGGTATACAGCTTTTCAAAGTTATCTGGCACTTGAACAAAACGAGAGAGAGAGAGAGAGAGAGAGAGAGAGAGAGAGAGAGAGAGAGAGAGAGAGAGAGAGAGAGAGAGAGAGATTCTTGTGCTGTAGCACTGCCGGCCATTCACTGAAATTCTCTCCTCGTGCAGTCAGATAGTGGGCGGTGCTGGCTGGCGCCGCACGGGACGAGGAAAAATGGAGCAGCACGGCGTTCTCCTGCTCCTCCCCCTCAGGCACACAGACAGAGCGAGGCTGAGGCATGATGATAAGAGTGGTGGGCGGCGCGAACGGAGGAGACAGGGAGTGGCTGAGTGACACACAGGCAGCCATGGCGGCGGCCACCGCTGCTGATCTTTAGGTCAGGAGTCAGTCAGGACACAGCCACACAGGCAGTGAGCGGCCCCGGAGAGCGGAGACACACACAGAGAGTGAGTGAGTGACACACAGCTGGCATAGTGCAGCAGCGGCGGCCGCCGCTGCTGCTCTTCAAAGTGCTGATGCTGACACAGGCAGTGAGCGGCCCCAGCGGCACTACAGTGCAGCCAGCCTACCGGGATATTTCCCGGTATCCCGGTAGGCCAGTCCGGCCCTGCTCCCTAAACCTCAATATAATGTTAAAAAAGAATATGGCAGTCACATCTGTAGACAGTCTTGTTGGCAGACTTACACATGTGTACATGTATAAGTCAATGTACAATACTAGTAATGTACAATGGGAGAGATTTACTAAAACTGAAGCATGCAAAATCTGGTGCAGCTCTGAAAAGAAACCAGTCAGCTTCCAGCTTTTATTGTTAAAGCTTAATTGAACAAAGTGAAGTTAGAAGCTGATTGGCTACCATGCACAGCTGCACCAGATTCTGAGTGCTCCAGGTTTAGTAAATCCCTCCTATGTACGTGTGCGATTCCCACTCTTGAAGGAAGTATGGCAGTGACATCTATACTTGATGTTGGCCTGTATATATTCTCTAGAACCTAACCTATAAAGTACTTAAGGCTACTGATCTAAACAAATACTTTACGTGTGTGTGTAAATAACACATTTTTCTGTATATTTTATAGATCGTTTATTGTACTTTTTCTAATAAAAAATATATATTTTTTTTATTTCTAGGTTGAGTTTAATCAGAACTATGAATCATTATGTTTCAACGATGATCAAAGACGTATTGATTATGTTTTAGTATATGAAGATGAGAGCCTGAAGGAGAATGCCAAGACCGCAAAGAAAAATTTTTATATGAAACAGAAGGTATGTTTTATGGATTCAGTTAGATTCATAGAGAACTGTGTATCAAAACTCTTAGCTGTGTGACTTAAAGTGGACCATATACTGTACCAGCCAGCACTCAGAGGGTCGAGCTTTGGTCCATCCTTTTCCACACCTTACCGATGGCCAGTATATGTGTTCGGAACCTACATTAACCAAAGGAGAATTGGGAAAAATCGAGGCACAATATGAGCTCAGTGTTGCCCATTTTACGTACCCCAAGTTTAGAGGCTTGTAGGGTCTCTGGAAGAATGTGTAAGTGGAGGAGGAGCATGGTCTGGTAATGGGCGACTTGCACAATGCATCTTTCTGGCTCAGTAAAAACTTATTTGAAAAAAAAAATGTGCTATCAAGGGTTTTTTTTTTATTTTATTTATTTTTTGTTTTTTTACACCTCCCTCTTTGGTACACTCTAATTGGCCTTTAACAAATATGACATTTTTCATTCCTGACTCATGGCATGCTGATATCCCTGATTAACAAACCAAAAATCCCCATCAGTCATACAGTAAGTTTTTAATGTATTTCCAGATGCATGAATTTACTTAACTGTTCTACATGATACTCCTCAGATAACCTGTGTAACATGGGCTCAGGCTATTCCAGTTTTTATTTTTCATGAGCTCTGTTTATGAGTCATATTTATGGAATTCTTTCAGTTCTACAATCCACCAGTGACTAAGGTTAGGAGGGTGTATTTTCCACATAGGTTCCCAGAGAAAAAACATTTGCTTTCATGGGGAAAAAAAAAATCTTACATTGTGTAGAAAATTGCTTTTTAAATAAGCAGAGCAAATATCTAAAGGGTTATTTTTTTTTTTTTTTTTTTTTTTTTTTTAATTGTACTGTCTGTATCCCACTGGAGACACTTTCCTTTACTTCTGTCTTGAGACGTAAGAAGTGAGAAATCTTTCTATGCTAATGGAAATCTCTTTTACATAGAACAAGTGTCCCCATTGGAAGATTTCCCCTTTTTATTTTTGCTAAAGTGACAACTCCAGAATTTAAGATTTTTCCCTCACTTTTAGTGTTTGTGACTATCCTATTCTATCCAAATTAAAAAAAAATGTCATTTTTAGATGTATTTTAAAGTGATTGTAAAGGCTCCAATGTTTTACCCAAAATAAATAAAAAAGGTTCATACTTGCCTACCCTGTGCATTTGTATTGCACAGTCCCGAACTGCTTCTGTAGTCTCTTGCTGGCACTCTAGGCTCTTTCTCTTTAGTGTCTGCCCCCATAGCAAGCCGCTTGCTTTAGGGGCAGACATGCAGGCTCGCTCCCGAGCCAGGCTGTGTGCATCTATAGACACACAGTGCGGCTCAGCCCTGCCCCCTGTTCCCCCCTCACGTGATTTGATTGACAGTAGCAGGAGCAAATGACTCCTGCTACTATCAATATGCCCTGGGAGACCAAGGAGAAAGAGCAACACTGCTGCAGATGGCATTTAGAGTTATTTACCTTGATGCAGGTATTGCATTAAGTTAAAAAAAAACTTTCTCACTATAGAACCACTTTACCTTTTTTTTTGTTGTGGCTCCAAAATGTCAGTGTGGCATTCTGTGAAATACCAGCTGTCAGTCTGTCATTGGTTTTGAACCCTATAAAAAACTATTAAGTATATCATAGCAGCTTGAATCAATAATATAGATAACATTTAGAGCCCCAAAAATCTGCTGTGAGATGCCTTTGGGATTCTAACCCACAAGTTGGGCTCTTAGGAGTTGGAACATACTGTTCCCTTTTAGCACAGATTTAGTTTACTCAAAATGTATACTTTAATTTTGGTAGATAATGAAGAGTTATGCCGCGTACACACGAGCGGACTTTACGGCGGACTTTGCCCGGCGGACTGGATTTCGTCGGACAATTCGATGTGTGTGGGCTCCAGCGGACTTTGTTTTCTCAAAAGTTGGACGGAATTAGATTTGAAACTTGTTTAAAATTTATCCGTTGAAATCGAGTCCGGTCGAAAAGTCCGCCGTCTGTATGCTAGTTCGACGGACAAAAAGCCACGCTAGGGCAGCTATTGGCTACTGGCTATGAACTTCCTTGTTTTAGTCTGGTCGTACGTCATCACGTACGAATTCGACGGACTTTGGTGGATTGTGTGTAGGCAAGTCCGTTCGTTCACAAAGTCCGTCGGAAAGTACGTCGAAAAGTCCGCCGGGCAAAGTCCGCCGTAAAGTCCGCTCGTGTGTACGCGGCATTAGGCTGAGTATACAGTAGTAGAATTTCGAATGAATATTCTTTGGGAAATTTGTACCGATGTTGCCAATGCATTCAAATTTGGATTGAAAGGACTTTACCAAACAAAAACCCCATACACTGTAGATTCAAGAAAAATTTTCCATCTTGCACCTTCGAATTTTCTTGTCACTGCAGTCAAAAATGTATGTTTATTTGACTCCACGAATGATTTGAAAAACAAATGAACATTCTAAGGCTTCATGTACACTACAGCTCCTAAACTTGAGCTTAGGAACTTTTGGCATTTTTTGCCAAAGCCCCTAAACTCAACTCCACATGTCCATGTACACGTAGGCTTTTACCAGAGTTTAGGATCTACTGTGTTTAGATGAGCTTCAACCTCCCTTTCCTGAACGTGGAAGCACAATTTTGCAGCATTTTCCCGCAGCCGCCGGTAAAAGTAGGCAGTGTGTACGGGGAAAAATGTTGCACAAAATTCTACTAGTGTATACCCAGCTTTAAGCCGATGGTCAGTTTCTTAAATGGGTTGTAAACCCCCCAAAAAAACAAACCTATAAGACAAAGGCATAATGAGCTATTATGCATTGCATACTAGCTCATTATAAAATACATAGCTTAGAATGAAGCCCTCTTAGCGGCGCCCGCACACCGCTGAGACAGCTGACATCTTCTACGGTGTTTCTTCCGGGTTCCTGAGCTCCAGCACTGTGATTGGCTGGAGCCACGATGATGTCCCTTCCGCAGGAGCCACCGGTCACGGGACAGGGCCCTGAAGAAACAGCATGGGCGGCCATTCCTTCAGAGCGCATGCACCAATGATGTAATCAGCGCAATATATAGTAAGTCTCCGAAACGGTGCAAGTTTAGGTGATGTTTACAGTACCTATAGGTAATCCTTATTATAGGCTTACCTATAGGTACAAAAACTTTTGGTTGCACTGACCCATTAAAACGGACCCATATTAAACATATGTTGGCATAAACGACTCAGTCCCACTTTTTCTGTTTCCATGCATTGTTCTGCATTGGCCAGTATTTTCATTTGGTCCCATTCTAGCAGAGCAGCTCTTTCTCAGCAAAGCAGTATGCTGCAAGCATTTTTAACTTGGTATACATTTTATTATATTCCTGAGTAGATCACCCTCTCATTCATTCTATAAGCTAAGGGTTATAACTCTTTCCACATGACATGAAAGTAGAGCCCTTTTATACATATATCCCCCTGCCTGGGCAGAGCAATTTCAATGTTCCAGGACTGATTTGCTGCTGTAGTAAGCAGAACATCTTGTACATGCACTGTAGAGTCAGCAGCACTGTAAGGGAAGTGAGAAGCAAATGACAGAAGCAGTTATTCTCAGGAGCTATGCATCCTCCAGATGGATAGTTTGTACAGCATGGCTTTCTCTAAGTGACTAATGGGGTGTATAGGGCCATCTTTCAAATTTACTAGGGGTTCTGTGACTCCTATTAAATCTCGGGTCATAAAATGAGGGAAAGTACAAGGTTTGCTATAGTAGGAGAGGTATTTTATCATACAGCTATTTGTTTCTAAATACCGGTCACATTTCCAAGGGCAACACATCTGGATATCTCTAGAAATTAGGAGTTTTAATATTATTTTAAAAATAATAGAAAGGAGTGGAGCTATGGATGTAAAACTTTGCTTACAGGGTCCAGTGAGAAAACTAAATTTTATTTAATATCAGTTTTTATTTTGTTTTAATTTATATGGCAAGGGGAAAACTATAGCTATAGCATCTCATGTGACTGCTATGGAACCTAAGAGTGATCGCCCTGTTGGGGTCAGTAAAGGGTTTGTGAAATAAAGCTCACCCCATGATGTTTTCAAGGCATTGGTGGATGACACGGGTATTGGTGGAAACTGTGACAAAAAGAAAGCAGACCTTGCATGGATTTTTTTTCAGTCATTCAAGCGACCTTGCCAGGCAGTCATGTGCATGATGTGACTGGGATCAGCTTTAGTAGAACTGGACACCAATGTTTAGGAGTGCTATACAAGTACCTGTTCACCAATATTTATAAAAATGTATTAAATAGGTGTAGCAGAGCTCTTTCTTTTCTTTAAAACCCGTAGCAACTGCTAAAAATTTTCTTTCGGGCTTACCGTTACCATCTTCACAGTGTTCATTCTAGGGGTACTTATCACTCGCCCATATGAAACACTGGCTCCAACGCTTAGTCCTTTTTTCCAAGTTTTATTAAGTGACAACATATGCAATAGTAAGGTAGAGGGTGAAAAGGAATTCAGGTACCTTGGATCTTGCGGTTTGAGTTAACTTCTATATCCAGCGAATAGCACTTCCACAGCTGGATTCAGTAACCACCGGATAGGCCTCTTTCACTGACCTAGCAGCCGATGCAATGCTCGAACACGGTCTCTGCCACAGACCTTACAATGTTGAGTGAACTAATTGTGGTGATCTACAGGTCTCTGTCACAGACCTTACAGTCTTGAATGAACTTGAATGAATGAACATTGACTGACTGCTCACATGCATATTTGGTAAACCTGCGTTTATACCTCCATACACCTTATACTGAACATTGATTGACTGCTCAAATGCATATTTGGTAAATCTGTGTTTGTCACCACTGTTTCAACTCCATCTGTAGCCATGCTCACATTATTTCAATGTTTATTTAGCCATTAAGTCTTACCTAAATTATGGTTTCCCTTATCTTTACAATGTTGGCCTTTTAGTCCCCTTGCAGTTTGATTGTGGTGTGAAAGGTATGCTCTGCAAGCTGTGTTCCCAATATCCTCTCTTGATTACTTGCCAGATTCTATCTACACCCAACACACAGTATAAAAACAAGGCCTTCTTTACGGAGGAACACATACAGGGGGCTGCACATACAGGGGTTCTTCCAAAAAAGTGGGGTTCTTTAAATAAGTGGCACTTCTGCTCTTGCACTTCAGTGATTTGCACAAAGCAAACCACAACAGACTGCAGACCTCAAATCCAAATTATCTCACCTTCCTCTCTGAAACATGCACTCTTTACCTCTCCTTTTCACAATTGCTGCCTCTCTCCACAATCTGTACATATCACCCTCACTTCTCCCCTCCCCCTATTACTGCACTCATCACCTCTTTCTAACTGTAAGCCCACTTGCTAACAAACCCCCCAGGATATTGAAGCATGTCCCCTCATACAAATCATATTCTCATATTACCTCCCTTACTCTTCTGCTTCTCCTAACTGCTGGAGATATTTCCCCAAACCCTGGGCCTCCCTTATTTAACTGTGCCCAACACACCCATCACCATCACCCTACACCCTCTGGCAGTAGTTGCAATCTACGCAATTTAGTCTCCATTCCTCTTCTTCCCAACGCCAGCCTCCCTCTGTCCTGCGCCCTCTGGAACACCCACTCTGTCTGCAACAAACTCACTGCTGTTCAATACCTCTTTGTCACTAATTCCTTTAATCTACTTGCTCTCACCGAAACCTGGCTCCACGAATATGACACCCCTTCTCCTGCTTCCCTATCCCAGGGTGGCCTTCACTGGACTCACTCCCCTAGGCCTAATGGACGCAAGGGAGGTGGAGTGGGATTCCTCATATCCCCCCAATGCACCTTCCAGGTTATTCACTCTCCTCCCTCTTTTTCTCTCTCATCATTTGAAGCCCACTGTATACGTCTATTCTCTCCTACTTCCCTAAGAATTGCTGTGATCTACCGGCCCCCTGGACCATTATCAACTTTCCTTGATGAGTTTTCTGCCTGGCTACCCTACTTTCTCTCTTCGGAAATTCCCACAATCCTTCTCGGTAATTTCAACATCTAACCTCTTCATTTGACCTAAAACAATGGGTACAGGCTTCTACTCACTCTGATGGCAACACCCTTGACCTTGTATTCTCCTACCTATGCACTCCATGCAACTTCTCAAACAATCCTTTTCCTCTTCCCGACCATCACCTTATTAGTTTCTCTCTCCCCCTGTCTTCCACCACCTTTCCCTCCAATCGCCTAACCATCACCTGTAGAAATTTTCACAACTTCAACTCCTCTCTCCCCTATTCTGCTACTGACCACCTCCTATGACAAAATCTCTACCCTGTCCTGCCCCAACCAAGCCACCTCCATCTACAATAAATCCCTGTCCTCCACCCTGGACAAGCTCGCTCCCCTCACTACACACAGAATCAGGCCTCGACCCTTACAAACCTGGCAAACAGATGACACTAACATTCTCAAAAAACGTAGTCGCGCTCTTGAGCGTCTGTGGCACAAGACTAAGTCTCTCAAATACTTCAACCAATACAAATCTGCCCTCCAAAAATACTATTCTTTCCTCCACACTGCCAAGCAAACCTATTTTACAGCTCTTATTAACACCTTCTCATCCAGTCCCCGTAAACTCTTCTCTACCTTCAACTCTCTACTTTGTCCTCCACCGCCTCCACCCACTGACTAACTCACTGCCCAGGAAATCGCTAATCACTTCAAAAACAAGATTGATGTAATCCGCAATGAAATCTCCACTCTACAGGTATCTCCCCCAGCTAAGACCCAATGTCAACAGGTACAACTGACACTCCCCATATTCAAATCTGCTACTACAGACGAAGTTGCTAAACTCCTTTCTATCACCCACCTAACCACCTGTCTCCTGGACCTTATTCCCTCTCATATGCTACGGTCGCCCTCTGACTCCATCCTACACTCTCTAACCCACATCTTCAATCTCTCCCTCACCTCTGGCATCTTCCCCAATGCTCTAAAACATGCATTGGTCATCCCTATACTTAAAAAGCCATCCTTGGACCCTACCAATCTTAACTATGCCCTATCTCCTTGCTCCCCTTTTCCTCTAAACTCCTTGAATGCCTGGTTTACAACCAATTGAGTGACCACCTCATTAAAAACAACCTTCTTAATCCCCTTCAATCTGGATTTTGCCCACAACACTCCACAGAAACTGCTCTTCTAAAACTCACAAATGATCTACTAACTGCAAAAACCAACAGACACTATTCTGTACTCCTACTTCTGGATCTTTCAGCTGCCTTTGACACGGTTGACCACCCCCACCTCCTCAAAAAACTTTACTCCCTCAGTCTCCGTGACTGCGCTCTTCAGTGGCTCTCATCCTACCTATCCATACGCACCTTCAGTGTCACTTACAATTCTACTTCCTCCACTCCTCTTCCCTTCTCTGTCGGGGTCCCCCAAGGTTCTTTGACCTCTTTTATTTCCTATCTACACCTCTTCCCTGGGTCAGCTGATGGCCTCTCACGGCTTTTAATATCATTTCTACACTGACGACACACAAATATATCTCTCCACCTCTCAACTCACTCCATCAGTCTCCTCACGCATCACTAACTTACCAACCGACATATCTGTATGGATGTCACACCACTTCCTCAAACTCAACTTGTCCAAAACCGAGCTTCTAATATTTCCTCCCCCACGTGCCTCTTCCCCTGACTTGTCTGTCAAGAGCAATGGCACAACCATCCACCCGTCCCCACATGTCAGGGTACTAGGTGTTATCCTGGATTCTGAACTCTCCCTTCGGCCCCACATCCAATCACTTTCCGAAGCTTGCCGCCTCAACCTCCGCAACATCTCTAAACTACGTCCCTTTCTAACCAATGAAACCACAAAGCTCCTGATTCACTCCCTGGTTATCTTTCGCCTCGACTACTGCAACTCCCTCCTCATTGGTTTACCTTTTAAATAGACTATCCCCCCTTCAGTCCATCATGAATGCTTCTGCCAGACTCATCCACCTTACAAACTGGTCAGTGTCTGCTACCCCTCTCTGCCAATCCCTCCATTGGCTGCCACTCGCCCAACGAATTAAATTCAAAATACTAACAATAAGTTGCAAAGCCATCCACAACTCTGCCCCCAGCTACATCACTAGCCTTGTCTCAAAATACCAACCTAATCGCCCTCTCCGTTCCTCCCAGGACCTCCTGCTCTCTAGCTCCCTCATCACCTCCTCCCATATCCGCCTCCAGGACTTCTCCGGAGCCTCACCCATCCTCTGGAATTCCCTACCCCAATCTGTCAGACTGTCTCCAAATTTATCCACTTTTAGGCGATCCCTGAAAACTTTCCTCTTCAGAGAAGCCTATCCTGCCTCCATCTAACAACTGCACTATTTTCTCCATTAGCTCATCCCCCACAGCTATTACCCTTTTGTATAACTTGACCCTCCCTCCTAGATTGTAAGCTCTAATGAGCAGGGCCCTCTGATTCCTCCTGTATTGTATTGTACTTGTACTGTCCTCCCTAATGTTGTAAAGCACTGCGTAAGCTGTTGGCGCTATATAAATCCTGTATAGTAATAATAATAATAATGAACTGACTGCTGTGTTTGATCCAAGATGCGTCTCCGACTGAGTTCCCAGGCTCGTTTCAAGATACCAGCCTTATGCTCGGTCCTCTCCCGAAGAGTCCTCCCCTGGTCACTGCAATCCCTTGCTTCTTCCCGCAGGCCAGACAGCAAAGAGACCATCATTCGGACCAATAGGCCACTAAGACTCTGATCCTTCCTTTAGTAGCTGGGCCTTAGGTCCGCTGACCTCAAGGCAGAACTTTAAGGGACCGTAGTCTCCCAGGCCAGGAGGGCCATGAGATAGGGAGCGCCAACCCCCCCCAGGCTCGGGGGGGTCAGAAAGTGCGAACCCAGAAAAGATGGTGTCTGTTCCTTAAATACCCCTACACAGAATGTCCGGCGTGTGAGCAAAGAGTAGTCAATATGTTCGATCAGACTGTATTTCCCACATCCACCAATGGTGACAGCACCACCCATGGTTGGATGGAAATATGCACAGTCCAACCAAACTGGTACAGAAACCATTACATTTAGGCAATAATAAGTTGAGCCTAACTGTAGCTTCAACGAATTTAAATTTCAAAAGAATAGCGTCTGCTCTTCAGGAGCAGGGCGCTACATAGGTAATCCTAAAGGGGGCCAATATCAGATGTGTAATAGGCCACTAGCCACCAAAGTACAATGCCCGTCGCCACAGATAAAATTTACTAATGGGCCAGCATGTTTTGGGGGAGTGCACAATCACACTTTTGCTGAGATTTGTAGTTACACCCTGGCAAGGGTTATATTGTGATTATATAAATGTGCAAATTATGGCATCCAAAGCAATTCATATACCCTTTGAATTTTTTACACCATTCTACTGTATCCTATTTTGTAAATGGTAAAGCTGGGCTTGGCCTCCTTGAACATGACATAATCTTTAATGGGATTTGGCCCACAAACCAGTAACCTGAAAGTATATGCAGCTCGTGAACTTGAGTGGTATTATTTGTTACGCTGCCAAGGATACATCATTTAGAAATTCTATAAAAACTTTTTAAAACCTTTCTGTTATACACTACTACATCAATAATGAGTTGGGGAAGACGATTGGTGTTTATATTAAAAGCACATGATCATCATCTCATGAAGTTGTTAGCATGGATCATTTAAAAAAAAAAATTATTGGTGACAATGCTTCGGTGGGGATGGGCATCCATTTTGCAATCTGTTATCTTTAAAGAGACTCCCCAAAGCATCCATTACAACAACAATCATCTTCCCATAGAATTATATGTATTTTGTGCATTTATATTTACCTGTAACACCTCCCTTGTGTAGACATCCAAAAGACCTGGAACTGCTGCTGAGTGCCACTATTTTAGATGTGATACCAGCAGACTCACAGTTGGTAATCTTACACGCTTCTTCCCTGGCAGTTACATAAAAGGATATTTAGGAAAGTGAAAGATGGGGGACCTGGGTCAGCACAGACAGTAAGCGGACTGCCCCGGAGGAGCAGAGGCTTATGACATGGAAGAGGGGAGGGGGAACAGTGACTATGCTAGGGAATGGACTCTTCCAGAGGACTTCTAATTTGCTAGCAAGTTCAAACATGTATTGTAACTGGATAAAAATATTGTTTAGGTGGATGACTACTACCACTAATATTCAGTCCAGGACCTAATACCCTAATGGCCCGTACACACAATCTGAATATCGTACGAAAACAGTCGTCCGAGGAAGGATTGTACGATATGCGGATCGTGTGTACACTAGTTTCGACAGCCGATCACGACCGCTCATCCAATATTATTCGATCGGACATGCACGAAAACTTTCCTCGTACAATTCCAGATTGTACGATTTTCGTTTAGTCAGTACAGTTGTCGTCCGAAAATACAATACAAATACATTACAACACATGACATCACTTCCGATTTTTTTGTCTGTCATATGAGAATTTTCGTGACTTTATTTAGCTATTCAATTTCTACTTGCGACTATTAAGCAAGAACGGTCGTGCGATCGGTCATACGATATTCGGAACGTTTGTACGAGGCATAAGGCTGGGTTCACACTAGTGCGAATTGGATGCGGGTTTCCCCGCACCCAATTTGCGTGTCAGAAGATTGTGACCGGCTCTCCATGGAGCCAGTTCACACAGCTCCAAGATGTCTGAGGAGCCATTTGCTGAAGAGTCCTGTGCTTCTTCTGGTCCAAATTCAGCCAAAAATTTTGGGTCTGATTCATCACTGAAACAGAGAACCGGGGACGCACCGGACCCCCTGCCGTGAGCCGCTTCATGGTTCACAGCAGTATGAACCTAGCCTGATACGGTTGTGAGGCTTGTGAAACCCTTTCAGTTGCATGTTGTTGATGGTCAGTAATGTGGAATGTTGATGGGGAATTTTGACACTGCTACATTTTTCCGAATCTGCATACCAGTTCCAAGCCAATGAGTCAGAATATACACCAAGCAGATATACTTTTCAAAAGTAGGAGAGCAATGGTACCTCCCTAGATTTCTCTGATTAAAAGGCATCATTTAAAATGATCTACTCATAAAACCTATATGTTAAAAGGTTTTTTAAGGGCCTTTTGTAAGTTTTTAGTGTGAACCATGTAACAATTCATAGTCTTTCATTTTCTCCTAGTGGATGATGTATTCTGTCCAGAATCTGCTTTCTCATAATCTGAGGAGAATGTTCTCACTGAAAGATGTGGTGGCTCAGCAGGAGTATGTTTAGCTCTGTAATGATATGGTTGTTCTGTTTTGTGGTGTAGAGTGGAATGCTGCTGGGAGTTTTGTTGCTGTTGCTTTATGTCTCAGGAGTATAATTACGCCTGCCACAGGGTTGTGTCTTTACTACCAAATGAAGCAAAAACTATGTTACCACCAGCTGCCGCTGTCTCTGGAGCTTTGTTTCAGTGTATCCAACTTTGTACGCCTCCGTTTATTATTATATGAACATCCCAAATCTATCATTCCTATGAATCTTTTGTAACCACAATAGTAGCATTTACAAATGATTAGTTACAAATACAAAGCACTCTTGTTTCCACTATAACCCCCTTCATTTTTATGTTCTGCATGACCTAGGCCAGGTTCTCCAGGGTATGGGCTCTGCCCAGTTTCCAGTCAGAATGTTACAAACATCTGTGATGTGGCCTGTTTTCAGGCTGACTTTGACATGCCACTTCTGAGGGCCTCCATCAAAAGTAAGGGCTTGTGCTTATTTTAGTTGCCCAAAACAGTTGGCAGCAGATGGCATGCATTTATTCAAAGTTTCTGAGCATTTTAAGCAATTCTAATACTTTCCCCACAAACAATAAAAAAATGCTGCTTCCTTCTCCAGACGGCGGTAAGTGCAAACTTTACTGTTTTCAAACGCTAAAGCCTCTAACCAGTCTTAATTTAGTCGACTAAAACATTTCTGTCGACTAAAATGACTAAACGAATACTATTTTAGTCGACTAAAATACGACTAAAACTAAAATAATTGAGATGACTAAAATTCGACTAAAACTAAAAGCCATTTTAGTCCTAAGACTTTAAATGAGACTAAAACTAAAATGCCATTTTAGTCAAAAGACTATGACTAAAACTAAATTGCAATTACTGAAATGTACTGGAGTTTTTAGTCTCCTAAAACGTAGGACATTTTAGTCGACTAAAATGTACTGGAGATTTAGACTAAAATTAACACTGCCTCTAACAAAGTTTTCAGCGCTCAACACTTCTAGAAAGGATATACAATTGATTTTTAAGTGGGCCCCTCTAAGGGCACAAGCAAGCACAAATGTAAAACTCCTGGTGTTTTCCCATGCCCCGGGAGCAGCAGGTGACACATACAACCAGTCATAGATGTGACAACCAGCCATAGATGTGCATATATGTGCTTATACTCATGTAAACTCCATTGCTCTTTTGCATTGGAATTTACATGCTCATATATTGTGTTTTCCAAATGCACAACTTCCATTTGAACTTTTCCATTCCCTGTATGCCTTAAAAGCGGTATGAACCTCAAAAAATAAAAAAAATAAAAATCTTCTCCCTGCAAGTTAAAGTGTTTGTAAAGGCAAAAGGTTTATATCTTAATGCATGCTATGTATTAAGATAAAAAAAAACCTTCTGTATTCAGCAGCCCTCCTAATATCTGAATGGACACACAATGTTCGCTCTGCTAGGGTGCCCCCATAGCAAGCTGCTTGCTATGGGGGCACTCTGCAGAAAGGAGGGGCCAGGGGCACTGGCGAGGGACCCAAGAAGAGGGGATCTGGGATGCTCTGTGCAAAACCACTGCACAGAGCAGGTAAGTATGACCATGTTTTGTTATTTTTAAACAAAATAAGACTTGTATATATCACTTTAAGAACATAATGTGCTAGTATGCTTTGCATACTAGCACATTATGAAAGACTTGTCTAAAAACAAAGCACTCCAGCGGAGCCCTGTCACAGCTCTCCCCGGAGCTTCCATCTTCTCCCTGCCTTCCTTCCGGGTTGTGGTCGTTTGACTGGCCAAGCTGTGATGACATCACTCCCACAGCAAGGCTCTCTATGGATGGCACACCGTCCCTAGAGAACACAGTGTGCATGCCCTGTGACATCACCGGCGCTGCTAAAATAAATATCCCCTTAACGGTGCAAGTTTCGGAGATATTTACTGTTCCTACCTGTAGGTAAAAGTCATTAAAAGGACTTTACTACCACTTTAAAGTGGTTATAAACCCTTACCCGTACCAAGTGAAGGTACTGGCCTCAGGTGATACACAGAGATTAAACAAATCCTCCTACATAAGTTGTACATGTTTATTTGAAGCCATTTGTTCTGTCTATCCTTGTAAAACTCAGAGATGAAAAAGATTTTTCACAGACTTACAAAGCAGGGGGTGGAGAGCTGCAGTTACACACTGTACATGAGCTCTGATAGCTGATTGGAGGGAAGGGACACCCCCCCCCCCCCTTTCACACAGCTGTCAATCAGCTGGAGATCCCTCTTCTGTCACCTTTTTAGCTCTTGGTGTCAGGAAAACATCTCAAAACTTCTAAAAAAAAAAGCGGAAGTTCCATTTTTGGGTGGAACTCCACTTTAAGGTTTGCACAGTTGTCGTTCTTACAATACCAACTGAGCTTTAAACATCTGGGTGCTGATTTAAAAAGCAGTGATATGGCTGTATTATAGTCAATTAAAAAAAATAAACAAGAAACACACACATACTGCACATTTCTAAAGTCTAGTGATGTGCTTTCTAGATGTACTTATGTACTTGGTTCTCTGCCAGCTTCTGGAGTAGGAAGATGCTAATAACTCAATGGGAATTTGTATACCTAGGAACAACCCAGGAGTTGGAGCTCTTCTGGCTGTCTGCACCCAGATAATGTGTTTTTAATTAGATACCTGGCAATGAGTAGAACAGTGAGAGGGAGGTAGTCACTAGTCAGCATCATTATGTGACACACGGCGTTCATCATTCAATACACAAACTTTTGTCAATTCTTTACACTTTGCATTTCGTAGTTAAGCCAATGTATTATACATGCCTAAAAAAAACAAAAAAAAAAAAAACTTGGGAAATGCAGCCAAATGCTATCCTCTTAAGATAATGGTAGCAGAATTTTTATAATTGAGGAAGCAGATCAAAAAAGCTTTTAAATGGTTAGTTCACCTTTTACAAAAAAAAAGATGTAAGTAATGGGTGCCTGCTTGACTAAAGTAGAATAATGCACTTGTTGTGGGCGTAGGCCAATTATGTACCTCTCGAAGCCTGGTGGGAAATATTCCCCTTAGATAAAGATCATATCCTGATTCTAATGGTATTGGCATTTTCATAATTGAGGAAGCAGATCAAGAAAGCTTTAAAGGATTGATTCACCTTTACAAAAAACTACCTACACGGGTAAAGGGCATTTGTAAATAAAAACAAACTGTGCAGCTTTAATTAAAGTTCAACAATGGCCTTGCTATAGGTGTAGGCCGTTTACATACCTCTCAGAGCCTAGCAGAAAAACTCTTGGAGATGGAGTCCCCTCGCATTACCTTGTTGCTAGGACATTGCTAAGACGCTCCCAGCTGTTCCTGATAGACCCCACCATCACAGGAGCAAGCTCTCTGATTTCAAATCTCTGTGGTTCACCATCTCCTCCATTGCAGCAGCGTTGAGCTCAGTTTCCGTGACATGGGGAGAGAGATCATGCATGAACAGTGGTTGGAATAAAAAAAAACGCTTGCTCCTGTGATGGTGGGGGCAGGGAGTAACGGGTGGGAGCGTCCTAGGGGCATCCTGGCAACAAGGTAGGATGGGGGACACCATCTCTGGGATCATCAAGGCTTTGAGAGGTACATAAATGGCTTACACCTATAGAAAGTGCTTTATTCATCCTTTGTCAAAGCTGCACAGCTCAGTTTTATCCACAGGCCTCCCGTATCTGAATATAAGCTAACCCGTTACTGGCACATCATATGATGACATAATCCATTCCGGTTTCTAACTGTCAGTTTTATTCCTAGAGATGTTGAAGTTGGTTGGCAGTCTTAGGTTTCTGCACACTACCTGTCTGTTCAGTTCCCGGATGCCTAGAGGCATAGAACAACTTTTGACTCGTTGTTATTTAGGGCATGTATGAACACTTTGAAGGTTACCTACTCACACTCTACAACAATGTGAAAAAGAATTTAATGTTATTGTACGAACTAGCATTGCACGTGATATATCTGTATTCACTCAACATTGTTCTTTTTCATTTATGCTTCATGTACAAGTCGATTGTTTTGATGTTGTGCTGTTGTCCGGGTGTGTTGTTGTGGCCCCCTAGCAACTTTATAAAAAAAATATGTTGTGGTGTTCATACCCGAGATGTATCTCTATGCATCACTATGGTTGGCCTGTTCTAGCAGACTCCATTTAGTATGGTCATTAAATTAGATTTAAAATGCTAAAAATGTCATTTACTAAGAATGGTGTGTCATAAACAATTTTCATGTTTTTGTTTTGTCTTCATACAGTTCACATTTTTCTTGTTAGGTGGCATCTTGGTGCTGCTAATCTTCTCTGCCTTTTTCATCCACTTCCTGTCTACATGCATGCACTTCAGCACTAGCTGTACGTCATTGTTCAGGACCAGCTTCCTCATAGTGAGAAAGGTTAAAGCGGAGTCCCCCCCCATAGTGGAAGCTCAGCTTGTCTGCCTACCCCCCCCCCCTTCCTCCCCCTCCGGTGCCACATTTGGCACCTTTTGGGGGGGAGTAGATACCTGGTTTTTGACAGGTATCTGTCCCCACTTCTGAGAGGCCTCGCCAGTGGCGAGTTGACTCGGAAGTTCGGCCCTCCTCCGCCTTCTGCCGCCATTCCATTTAAGAAAGCGCAGCACGCTTAACGCATGCACAGTAGGGAACCTTCTGTGAAGCCGCGAGGCTTAATTGCTGGTTTCCCTTAGGCCCCATTCACACCTGAACGTAGCGGTTTCAGGCAGAAAGTCGCACAACTTTTGTCGCGATTTTGTACAGGTCAAAAAAAAAAAAGTTCCAGAACTTGTTTGAGCTTCAGGCGTTTTGGAGCTTCTGGCGTTTTGGAGTGGAGATGTGAACCACCTCCATAGAGCATAATTTTTTTTCCCCTCAAGCGTTTTTTTGTAGCTTTAGGCTTCAAGCTGCAAAATGCTCAGGTGTGAATGGGGCATTACAGGCAATGGCGACGGCAGCACCCAAGAGCCGATGCAAACATCAGCTGGGGTGTCAACATCGTTGGATTCCAAGACAGGTAAGTGTCCTGGAGGGGGGTGGAACTCTGCTTTAACCATACCTGCACAACCTTTGGTGACATGGCTGCTTGTAGCAATAATCAGGGATGCATGTGTGTAATATCACCGGAGCACAATTTGAGATCATTGTTACCCCGTTACATGAAGTACCTGAACAAAGTCCTTCATGGAAGGATTGACCGTCATTATTTTATTGAAAACTTCAGCCCTCGTTCACAACTATGCAAATTAGATGCGGCTTACACCACATCCAATTCGCAGGACATTTTAAAATACATTCATTTGAATGTATCTGGTTCACATATGTGCGTTGCATTCGCACTGTGCATTGCACAAAAAACGTGTGCGTTTTTTGGGCATTGCGGTGCTAATAACAAGCCCATTACCTCCTATGGGAATGCATCTGATTCGCAGATGCATTGCGTTCTGAACAAGGATTTTCTCCTTCTCCTCACTACACCTCCTCCCCCTCGCCCTCCCCCTCGCCCTCGCCCTCGCCCTCCCCCTCGCCCTCCCCCTCGCCCTCTCCCCTCCCTCCCCCTCTCCCTGCTCACTGATCCATAGCTAGAACGCAGTGATATCTCTGAACAACAGATTTTTATCTTCCCAGTGAAACCTGAGCTTCAATTCGCACCGCACATGTGTGAACCCAGGCTCAGACTTCAAAGATAAAACCGTTAAAACTACATTAATGTGTTAAAACTAATGAGATTTTAATGATTGTGTTTACATATACTTTAAAGTAGAGCTATAGGCAAAACTTTTTTTTTTTTTCATTTTGGATTTAAACCCTGTCTGATTTTTTTTTTTTTTTTTTTTTTTTTTAAATTTATTTTTATTTATTTATTTTTCCGCCATCTGTGTCCCATTGTGGAGATTTCTCATAACTTCTTGTCTCCTAGCCAAACAAGACGTGAAAGGAAATCCCTGCAAATTCGGGAATTCCCTGGAGATCCCCAGGTCACCAGAACTAGTGTCCCTATTGGAAGATTTCCCAGTGTATTATTTTTTTGGGGACAACGCAAAATTTGGGATTTTCTTTTACTTTCACTTTCAATGATAACAGTAAACGGGACAAATAGAGAGGATGAATCTCCTTAATGAGGGTACAGACAGCAATAAAAACTGACACCCATACTAATCCCTCTTCACTCTGTCCAAAACAAAAAAACAAACAAAAAAGTTTTGCCTTTTAGTTATACTTTAAGCCATTTTTATTTTTTATAATTTTTTTTATTTTTTTATAAACAAGCTGTCCTGATTAAAAAAAAAATAAAAAAATAAAAAAAACTCCCCCAATCCACACATTCGGTAAGGATGTGTGAATCCTGCACACTTCCTCCCTGCCAGAATACACTGATCAGAGCTGAAACCAATTGGCTACATGCAGTGATCGAGCACAAGTTTTCCAACCATCCCATCTGAGAGGAGTTGATCATTAGGTTGACTCCTCTAGAATGGCAGCAGCTATAGATGTATAGATTTCGATACACTAACAAATTAAAGCCAAATGCCAGCTAACACTTTATAATTGGTTACAGCAACTTTTTTTTTTTTTCCTTTTGAGATAAAGGTTTTACATAAGTAAAAGCTGATCATTTTCTAAAGCATTGCAGAGCCTGAACAAGCATGCAACTAGTGAACGAAGAAAGTAAGGAATTCAAACTCTATAGCTTAGTCAGGTCAATGACTGAAGCCTTTGGATCCATAGTATAGCCAGATAATTGGCATTTTTCAGAAGAAAAGATCAGTAGGGGCAGGCCTATGTGTTATCTCAGTACATGTTTCATGTTTAGTGTAACAAAATGATTGGATAGAAAATAATAGTGTATATATAATTTGCTGCTTGTAAAAGATAAACAATTACAGTAGGGTAGACGGTATGATTTATATAGGAATTCGCCTCTAGCACTTTAGGTAAAAGTGGAAGAAAAGCCCAAGTTTAACTAGTCCTAAAAATGTTCCCTCCCCTCTCCACCTACTTATCATGCCTAACCTGTATTAAAAAAGTGTATACTTATTTTTAATCTGCTCTTGTCTGGTCACCTGATCCTGCAGCTCTGTAAGGAAGTGCTTGAAAACATCTGTGAATTCTCAGGAGCCTTGACGTCACCCATAGGCTCCCATGGCCCTGCAATTGTGCTTCCTCCTCTTCCCTGCAGCAGCCGTTCACTGACCCAGGGCCGCCAGAGCTGCAGGATCAGGTGGCTTGATCGAAGAGGATTAAAAATAGTTAATTACACACACACTTTTTTTTTTTTATATATACAGGTTAGGCAGTGCGCTGCAATGCACAACAATAGAAATCACATTATTCTTTATAGTGCCAGTTCCCATCAATGCATCATGGCGCAGTGTGATTTTTTGAAAAGGTGCAAGTGCTTCTTTGGCGCAACATAGTGCATTTTTTTTTAAAGAAGAAATGGCCACACACCAATGTGTTGATCTATGATCCTTTATTAGGACATCCCAAAAGACACTAGAGCACAGGTGTCAAACACAAGGCCCGCGGGCCAAATCCGGCCCTCCAGGCCATTTCACGTGGCCCTCGCACCTCTTGGCAGCTGCAGGAGAGCTCCAGCCCCCTCCAGACCCTTACTTTCTGCTTTCAAGCAATGCACCCAGCTTCTTCCCAGCAGCAGCATAAGGAAAGGGGGTGCACTGTGATGTTAGGGAGAGTGGGGGACTCAACTTGTGATGGTGGGGTGGCTCTTGACATCTAATGTAAGGAGAGGGGATGCGCTGGACATCTAAACTTACAGATACAATCGTCCCTTTTGAGGGCAATCATAATGCTGATGCGGCCCACAATGAAATTGAGTTTGACACCCCTGCATTAGAGGAACAGGCTGCTAGGTAGACGGGTTTCACACACTTCAGGTGTGCTTAATCATTACACAGGTATGTCAGCATAGTATTCCTTATATTGCCCCACCTTCACCACCAACAGGTGTCCCGGGGCACTAATTTACAGACTTCCTGTTCCTGTTACCCAAGATTAACGTATAGAAAAACCACAAGTATGTAAAACAAAAATATTTACAGATATGTGTCATATAGATAAATAAACCGATCTATATGACATAAATGAACCAAAAATAAATGAACAATGAAAGAAAAGAAAAAGAAAAAATAAAGAGAAAATGAAAATGTGCATGAACATAACAAAAATGTCAAGTATTAAACCACTTTTAAAAAAACGTATGTTAGTATTATGACATTAGTATAGGGTGATTAATTTGTGTACCTGTGCCCTTTGTCGTATACATCTAAATTGAATTTAAATGAATAAAGAGCTGATATGTCTTCACAATAAAGTCACTAATCCGTATGGATATGAATAATAATAAGTGGAGGAATCAACTAAAACTTGATGACTTCACGGAACAGGAAGAAGGAAAACACAAAACAGGGAGATGAAAGACACAAAACAGGGAGATGAAAGACACAAACGGCACAGAGAAAAAAAGAGAGACACACTGGGGTTTATTTACTAAAGCTGGAGAGTGCAAAACCAGGCTCACTTCTGCATAAAAACCAATCAGCTTTCAGGTTTTATTGCCAAAACCTAACTGAATCAGCTGAGGTTAGAAGCTGATTGGCTACCATGCACAGCTGCACCAGATTCTGAGTGCTCCGGCTTTAGTAAATCTAACCCACTGACAAGATGTGGGATGAAAAACATACACAATGTGCATGTGTTCAGTGAACCACTGACAGAGCACAAGCACATCAATATTATAACGTCCACGCGTCTTTACAACGAATAGTCATAAAGTACCCATTAGTACACAAAAGAAGACTACATATACATACACGCAATTGATACACATAAAACATACAGCTAATATATATACAAATAATGCATTACTTATCATCATCCGCATGTATTGGAGGTAACTAGAAGTATCAATTGCAGTCGGAGAGAGTGTGTATGGCAAACAAATCATAAAAATGGCTCCCATCCCAAATTTAACCCATGCAGGATTCGAGTCTGGAGGTGAAAAATCCAGAACACCTCTCCGACATAGTAATCGAAACACATCACCCCCTCTTTTTTGGAGCCTTAACCTTTTTAATCACCTGTAACACACATGGCCGATGTATTACCATTATGGCACAAATTAAAATGTTTTGCCACATTGGTTGATTGATTTTTGTCTACACTATAGACGTGTTTGTGAAATCAATCACGAAGGCTTCTGGTTCTGCCAGCATATTGAACGTGGCATAAGTCACAGGTAATCAAATACACTACATAGCTGTTATTACAATGGAAGGCACAAATATCATACTCTTTTTGTGTTACCGTAGAACTAAATTTGTTGCCACCCATAATGTGACTACAACATGGGCACCCGGTTCCACATCTAAAATTTCCCTCAAAATGTAACCATGTTACTGATTTCATTGTGTTCCTATTAAAGAAACTGGGGGACAGAGAGCGACAGAGAGAGACCTAAAGTGCATTATAGTGTATTTTTTTGCCCATAGACTTTAATGGAAGCACATGAAAACCGCATGTACATACATTCTTGATGCGTCTCCTACAAAAAAAATGCAGTAGCCTCCCTGGCGGTTTTCCCGAGTGTGGCTCGGGGTTAAAATTCAGTACCATTAGCGGTAACCCCGAGCCACACTCGGGATCGCATTGCAGGATCCTGGGGCGGCGTTACTTACCTTGTCCCTGGGATCCTGCGATGTCCCCCGCAGTGTCCGAGGGCTCCGTCCTCCCCCGAAGCCTCTCCGTGCCAGGCTCCGTTCCCTGCGAGCGTCGCGACGCACGGGGGCGGAGCCTGGCGGCAAATTAAAAAAAGAGTAAAAATCATAACACATACAGTACTGTAATCTTACAGATTACAGTACTGTATGAAATGATTTCACATCCCTTTTGTCCCCAGTGCTTTGTCCTATGCCCTGCATGCAGTTTTACATGATATACACTGTTCTTTCTGCCTGGAAACTGGAGATTGTCCATAGCAACCAAAAAGTGTCCCTTTAGACCAGCTAGAAAACAGCGATAGTAAATTAGAACACTTGCAGAATTGAGCGATAGTGAATTGTGGGGAAATTTATTTTATTACTATTTTTTTTTATTTTTTTTTTAATTATTTATTATATTATAATTTATGTTTTTGTGTTTCAAACGTTATCATACCCGGGATATCTACCAGACTCTTGTTTGGACAGATTTAAGTGTGTTATTGTTAAGATTTACAGACCTACAATATAAAACGCCAAATTTCCATGCAAAATAATGGTACCGCTTTCAGCACCTAAAATCCGAAATAATCATACCGCTAGGGAGGTTAAGAACTTAAAAAATAAAATGCATGATTATGCAGCAACAGTAGTGTGAAACTAGGCCAACACTAAGAGCAATAATTCTAGCTGGGAATGCTTTTAAAGCATTGTTTATGGACAGTTTGGGGTACTGTCGTTTTTTGAAGTTTTACAGGCATATACAGTTATAAGACTTTACGTGTTTGGTATCAATTTACTTGACGCAACCTCATTTTTTCATATGTTAGCCTAAAAAGGGTATTAGGTTTGTGTGCATTAAAATTATTTGAGTATATTTTTTTTACCGAAAATGTGGGCTTGATGAGCCTTTGCTCTAAAATCGTTTGACCATACGGTGTTTGCTTTTAGAATGTGTATATAATGTTTTGGAGGTTTTAAAGAGCTACTAAACCCACAACAGTAAAATTTAGTCTGTATATGCAGTAAAGCATGCTTATTATACTCAATGTGAAACCTAAGGGGTTAATCCTTCGCACTGTGTAAAAAAAGGCTGTTTTGATCCTGCGTTCTCTGATCCTCCCCTTCTTTTCTCGTTCCCAATCCATTTGCTGATAGTACAGAGCCTTGGAGGGACTCTGCACATGCTCAGTTTTGGTGTGTATTTCTAGAAAGTTTTTTTGTTTTTGGGATGATCGGCACAGGGCCAATCAGCACTGTCCAGACAAAAGGTCAGGGGTCATGCAGCCTCATAGGACTAGCTTTAACCGGTGCTCAGCCGGTCACTGATGGATGTCACAAGACTGCTTTATACTGCTCATGAGAAAAGGTATTTAGCAGTTTGTATTTAATAAAATAATCTGATCTGTGCTGTGGAAGACCAGATATAATGAATGCAGGGTCCTAGGTTTAGTAACATGATTTTCAGGCCTAAAATGTGCATTTTAATGTGTACAAAAAGAGGGCCTGGCAGTAAAAGGGATAAACCAAAGGGAAATTGCGTGCATTTCTTTTCTTTCTTTTTTTTTTTTTTTTCCCCTGCCATACACCTAAATACTGTGCAAACTAGAAATATATATTTGGTAACTGTATTATTATCAGCTTTTCTATTTCTGTATCACAGCATTGTTTGTTGGCTGTGATGTGTGCATTGTGTGAAGTAGTGTCAGTGTTCAGTCATTTGCAACACAAAACACCTGTATGGAAGATCAGGATAGACTGGTTTGCTTACATATTGTAATATTTACTGAACAACTTTTGGCAGTTGAAATGCTGCGGTATTTTCTTTCTCCTACTGAAACCAAACCCTAAAGATGATATTTGTACGCCTTAAAGGCAACTATTCCTGAGAAGAACATGGAGGCTGCTATTGCATCTTTTCATTCTACTAATGCTAGTGGCCTGGCTATCATGGCCTTCTTGCTTCAATAATACCCAAGAATATCTCTGGAGATGAGGATTCCTCACTTTCCTGATCTGCCTACTTTTTTCTATACGATGAAAAGAAAGTACTAAAGCCTGACGTCTAGTGTTTCCAGCAGAACGGGTGGCAGTAGTGGCCACCTAATATTGGACAATGTGTGGTAGTCTACAGCGCTGTCTTTGCAAGGTCCAGGTTAAACTAATGAGTGTAGCTCATAAATATATGTTGAAAGTCATGTAAACATCTGACCCAGAGATCCCTGACTGACACGTATGAACCTGTGTAGGAGGTTCCTTAATGGTCTTTGGAGGAAGAGTGTGTTTTTAACCGTCTGTGTAATGTGTTACACAGAACAAGGGAAATGACAAGGACATGCCATCTGCCAGGGACTTCCCTATGTGGCCACATGCAGGGATCTTGGGTTCTACTGATAGGGCCCTTTCACACAGGCTTGTCCGTGTGCCGACTCCGCTTTGCTCAGCACGGATCGATCTGCTGATCCCCCGCTGAGCAGGCGGATGACAGGTCCGTCTCTGCTCACTGTTCTGAGATGGACCTGTCAAAGCCCCGCTGTCCTCTATGGAGATCAGATGAAAACAGACCGCCTGTCCGTTTTTCATCCAATCCTCTCCAATCTGATTCTCCAGACGGATGGAAAATAGGGTTTCCATCCGTCTGGATTTCACAGACGGGATCGGATCGGATGTCAGGGGACACGCTGCTCCATAGGGCTGAATGGAGCATCCAAAAACTGACAGGTGGACCTGATTGGAAAGCCTGTGTGAAAGGCTGTAAATGTGCAAAAAGTTGTGCGATTTTTGTACACGTTCAAGAAACGCGTAAAAAATGTGTGTCATGCACTTTGTTAATAAAACCCCAAACACAGCAAGCAGATGTGTTTTTTCATGCAAAAAAAGCAGCAAAATGAGCAATTAGAAAAACCTCCAAAGCTCAAAAACATGCAAAAGCTACTTAGTAGCACATAAGGCAGCTATTGCAACAAATGTGCTACCCTATGTGTGTAACGTAGCAATGCACAAAGAAGTGTGCATATGTGAGATGCCTGATGCCAAGCATTACAGTGTAAATGGGGCCTTAGAGTGCTTGGGGGAGTGATTTCTGGCCACATAAATACAGTGATTATAGAGAACCTCTGTGCTCCATGCTTGTCCATTGATACAATATGTCACCTCCAACTTATGCTGAAGTTAAAATCTACAATTGTGAAGCCCTGCAGGGAAGTGGGACTTTCCTATGATATTTTCCATGCTGAACTAAAGATTAAAGTACATCTAAACCAGCAAAAAACAAAATGGAATCTGACTAGTCCCTAGATTTTTTTTATGCCTAGTACATTTTCTGAAAGTACAGAAAATGCCTCTTGTTCTTGCCAGCTTCCTGTGCACTGAACTGAAATCTTAATGTTATAAGCTCTCCCAGTTCGTTGCTGTGGACTACAAAATGATTCACACCTAATAATAATTAAAAAAAAAAAAAAAGATAGATAGTACTGTGCAAATGTGTATATGGGTGTGAAAAAAATGCTGTCAATATAATATTTAAGAAATAGAAGTGTTAATAGCTTATTTTTATCAATTCCAAAATGGAAAGTAAATGAACAGAAGAGAAATCCAAATCAAACCAATATTTGGTGTGACCACCCTTTGCCTTCAAAACAGCATCAATGTTTCAATTCTTCTTAGGCACACTTGCACACAGTTTTTGAAGGAACTCGGCAAGTAGGTTGTTCTAAACATCTTGGAGAAGTCACCACAGATCCTCTGTGGATGTAGGCTGCCTCAAATCCTTCCGTCTCTTCATCACAGATAGACTCCATAATGTTGAGATCAAGGCTCTGTGGGAGCCAAACCATCACTTCCCGGATTTTGTTTTCTCAAATGAACTAATCTCTAACAGTGTATATGGTTTTATGTTTGGGAACTACATTCATTAAAAAATCAAATCTTAACAGCAAATTAAGTTTTGAAGTACTTTCAAACTGGCAAGGCATCAAATTTACTTTGTAAGATTTGTTTAAAAATGCATGAATGTATGGCCATCTTTAGAAGTTACTCCTGACCAAAAAACAAAGCTACAGTGGGCATTCATTTGATCACTGTCAAAGGGGAGGAACTGTGTTTAAGGCAGAGCCACTGATAGATCTGTAGAGCTGGTCATACGCTAGTAGAATTTCTAATGAACGTTTACACAAATACTCAAATACTCCTGTGACTAAGCCCAGGTGGGTGGGACGTAATGCATCATGGTGTGTGATGTGGTGGACACATGTAGGCTGAGGCCGCTCCTTATCATTTGTTCACCTGGGCTGGCCGGGAGTAGCAGCCATCCTTTCCTCTTTACAATTACTAGCCCTCTGGATTGGTATCCTGATAAGCCTGCACTCCATTCCCTGGGACACGTGGATATTATTTCACTTTGAGTAGCGCCAAAAGCAATATAACAGGTCACAAATATTCGTATGAACATTCTGTATATATTCAATGACTTTTGAAAGTACTTCAAAATTCCATTTGCCTTTAACATTCAAATGTGGAAAAAAATATTCCCAAACGGAAACCACATAAACTGTTAGTAATTTGTTAATCGGAGAAAAAATTTCCATCCTGCTCCTTTGAATTTTCTCATCACTGTTGTCAAAAACGAACATTGATTGATCTAATGAATGCTCTTAAAATTAAAAATTTTGAACAAATTTCTACTAGTGTATGGCCAATATAAAGCAATCCCTGTTCTGTAGGAACCTCCAGGAGGTAATAAGGATTAGAAGTTTTTTAAAGGCAAACTAGATGAAAGAAAAGCTGGAGGTTGTTAGGGGTTTAGCCTCTTGCTGGTAGCCACGTCATTTACACCACAATGAAATCAGTGTGCTGCTAATGAAGTTTAATGCTTGCAAGCACCTAATCTCCTCAGTCTCAAAATTCCATAATGAGGAAGCTGAACAAAAAATTTACAGATTAACCCATCCACACCTTTGAGGTGGTTGGGGAAATCTCCTTGCTGCGCTCATGTATTCTGATAGCGGGACTCCCCTGCTGCCAGAATACACTGGTTAATCACCAATTTTCCACCAGGCCCATTCTTGATTTTAGTGAATGTGTCTTACTGCTCCTGTCTTTCATTGCAAAGAAAAAAGAAAAATTAGTAAATGTCTTTGCATTCCTTCAGTTACACTACTATTCAACAACTCTTTCCCTTTTTATTTCAGAAAAAGCGACAAGCCTATGAATCCAATCTTATGAGAAATGGTTTACAGCTGGAAGCCACCAGATCTGTAAGTTTTTTAATCCAGGAATGTTTTAAAGTGAATTCTGATAACCTGTAATTGATTACTATCTATCTATCTATCTATCTATCTATCTATCTATCTATCTATCTATCTATCTATCTATCTATCTATCTATCTATCTATCTATCTATGTGTGTGTGTGTATGTATATATATATATATATATATATATATATATATATATATATATATATATATATATATATATATATATATATATATATATATATATATATATATATATATATATATATATATATACACACACACTTTTCATAATATGTACTGTATTTCTGAAAACTACTTATGTGATTAAATTGAACTTTTAATTTGTTAATGTTTTTTGATTTGGTTTTACATTATAACCATGTTTGTTTTCCTTTTGATAGCTGTGCTTTAAAACCGCAAAGACACATATTTTATATGAATCTTTGAATGGTAATTAGTAGCCGTTAGAGTTGCCTCAAAATAACACTGATGTGGCCTAAAGCCTAGTCCACACTACTAGTTTTATTTTATTTATTTTTGTTCAACCCAGCAAAGCTGAAAGAAAAAAACTGACAGCTCAGGAGCAAGTGCTGTACTATCCATGCAATGTTAGTACAGTGATCTCCTCTGCTGTGCTATTGCGTTCTAACAGGGGGACTGCCCCACCCCCCACCAGAGCACTCTGGTCACCGCTCTCCGTCATTGGCTGAGAGCGCTGATCTGGAGCCGTTCCGCAGACCTTTTTTGGTCACGTCCCTTTGACAGAAGCCAGCCAAGAGGGCCAGCTTATGTTGGACTGGCTGCAGTACACACGGGCTGAATGTCGCCCGGTTTCTATTGAACCAGCTGATCTCGCCCGACGTTTGGCCCTAATGTACTAGGCTTAAGAGTGATGCTGAAGCATTGGCACCTTATTGCAGTCTCAATTCACAAAGCAGTTTATTCTCTCGTTGGGGAATTATTTTCTTTGATATCGCACTTTAAATAGCTCAGATCTCTAAAGCCGCAATGCACAGAGGTGTATAACCTATTTTATTTAGCCTGCTCTGTAAGCTTCCATTCACCCCTGAGCAGACAGTATTCAAAGTGATTTTTTTTGGTGCTATTACAAGCTTTGTGCAAGTGTTTGTTTTTGCATGTGTATTGTTTCCTGGGCTAGGCAAGGGGAGGAGAGCAGTTGTTAGGCAAAAAAAAACATATATAGATACATAAACGTGTGTATCGTATGTTTACAGGCATACCCATTGAAGTCGGCAGGCAAAATATATGCCTTTAATAAACCCAAAAATAGCTCATGTACTTTCTGGAGTGAAGGGTGACTAAGCAAACAAGTGTAAACAGAGACCATTCAAAAGAGTGAGATTTTGCATTTTGAGCATTGTAATAAAGTTCAAGTGCATGATTTTAGTACATGGACTGAGATTTATATTGGACACCTCTAAAATGAAAGTTTCACCCAAATTAAGGGATTTAGTATAACGTATGTTGAGTGTAGTCGGGCATAGGGATACAAGCTGAAAAATGCTCATATGTGAATGCAGCTTATATAATGGTGTGTTATTACTTTTAGAATTATTCTAATACTGTCAGCATTCTTGTAAAAGACAACTTAGCATTATTATCAGATTATCACCCCTTTAAAACAACACTAGTGTCAGGTTAGCGATTGCCTGTGGGTTTCAATATCTGTCAATAGATGCAGAAAAAGGAGCTTAAGCAGTTGATTAAGGAGTTGATTCAGCAGGAACCGGCTGAGATTCGAACCGTGTATGGGCAGGCTGAATGTACCAAGTTGATCGATCAACTTTGGTACAACCTAGCATGCCGGGTTTTACCTTCGATAATCATTGTCTTCTCCCGACAGGAACGGCTTCCCCCACTGGGAGAAGACAATGGCCCGGCAGGAGGGATTCCTGCATCAGCACTGTCTGTGTTGATGGGGGGAATCGAGCAAATGTCTTTCCTGCAGCCCGTGGTTGCAGGAAAGAAGGTCGCTCTTCGTATGGCCGGCCTAAAATAAGATGGTGATAAAAATAGGGATTTTTGAGAAAATACATTTGTTGACTGATAAATGCCCCTTTCATATGGGAAGTAAGGAAGTACACATCTAGCGATATTTATTTATGTTCCTGATTTGAACATTAGCATAAGATAAAAAAAATGTGCTCATCTTAGTGAATTGAGATTTTAGGCCCAGGCTTTACACAGGGCTCTGCTTCAAACTACGACAAGATTGGGCTCCCAACTGTACACTGTTAAATGCCAAAACCCTCACTGCCCACTGAGGTTTTGTTATTGACAATTTAATAATGGGATGCAGAGCATACCACCAGGAGGATAAGGACTTAAAGAAGAAGTAAAGCCAGAGCTCGTTTGGCTGTACTTCTCTTGTGGATCACAGGAGTGCAGTTTATTCTGCAGTCCTGTGACCCCTTTTAAGCCGACAGTGGGCTGAAGGCTGCTGTCAGCTGACGTCACAGAGTCGGTCCAGATTACAACCATATGGTCAGGATCCACTCAGGAGCCTGGACCGGCACCTGACTCAGCCTTGCTGAGAGCCTGAGCCAGCTGCTCCTGCCCCCTCCACAGCTCAGTGCTCCAGTGAGTGCTGGGGGGGGCAGTCCAGAGAGCCAGCAACTGACAGTCAGTACCTCTCTGCTCATGTAGAACTGAGCGATCAGCAGTGTTTGATCGTTCAGTTCTCCGCCTTAGAGCCAGGTGGGGGACCGATGCTGCATCCACCTAGGTAAGTATGATTTAGAGAAAAAAAACACCATACTTCACCTTTGATGTTGATTTGGAGAAAAGCCTTAGCCTAAAAATCCAAGGGGCTTTAAGGGTCATGTGGACATGCATTTGGAATGCACATCAAAGCGGGTCATGGTCATGCTCCGGACTACATAGTGATTGCAGTTGTGTTTAAACGTTATCACGCTATGTGAGTTTTTTTACTCCTCGCATGGCATATGAATATTCGTTTGGCCTATGTCGGATTGTATATGGATGTGGAAGTTGTGTTGATACTCCCCTTCCTACTGTATGCTGAGGATACCTGACAAGATATACTGTTCAGACCGGTTGGTCAATAATAATAATAATAATATTTTTGACTTGTAAGACGTATGTCTTTTCAAGTCATTAAGTTCCAGTAAGCCTCTTGATGTTTCCGGTGATGGCCCGACACCAATCTAGACCCTCTGTTCACCTGTGGTTGCTTCATTGTCTACCTACCTGCCAGATTTGATGAATTCTATCTACGTGTGAACCTGGGAGTTATATTTCCACCTTTTTCAGCGTGCAACCCCCATAGACTTTTGGTGGTGGTTTTTTTCTTTCACAATTTTTCTACAAAATTATATTGTGGACTTTTTTCTTTGTATAAATTAGGTGGCTGATTTGCCGAACCTTTACATTTTTTTCATATTTAAGTTATTGCTTATAATTGTCAATTAAGATTTATTATTTAATGTTTCACCCTAACTGTTTTGTTGATTAACACAGTGTTGCTTTACTATGCATCCCACATTTTTGGTCATACAAGGTGTGATAAGGTTCTACTTGCTGTCTGTATGCACATATTGGTTTTTTGATTAATATGTCTGTATAATATATAGCGTTGTTGTTATCCCCTACCTTGAGACTATAAGTGTGTTAGCTGCTATTTAAGTGTTTCTTCTGATTTTAGCACAGCGCTGTACTTATCTCCCTATTGTTCCTATTGTGTATGAGTAAAAAAAGTCAAACATTTCAAGCCTTAAAAGTGCGAGTGTCAGTGAAATTAGGAAAATTTATGATACCCATGCTGTGTAAACAATGAATTGGCCCAAAATGTTTTTTCTCACTCCAATGTTCAAGGTGATTCCTAAATGTGTGGCATAGTTAGTGCTTGCATACACGTGCACGCCCTATGCTGTGCATTTGCCAGTCCATCACCTTTACTCTCTGCTTCTTTAGCAAGGCAGTGGTCGCCTTGGAGGTGTGTTTGGGGTTGTTATCATGTTGGAATACTGCCCTGCGGCCCAGTCTCTGATGGGAGAGGATCATGCTCTGCTTCACTATGTCACAGTACATGTTGGCATTCATGATTCCCTCAATGAACTGTAGCTCCCCGTAGCACTCATGCAGCCCCAGACCATGACACTCCCACCATCATGCTTGACTGTAGGCGAAATACACTTGTCTTTGTACTCCTCACCTGGTTGCCGCCACACACGCTTGACACCATCTGAACCAAATAAGTTTATCTTGGTCGAATCAGACCACAGGACATGGTTCCAGTAATCCATGTCCTTAGTTTGCTTGTCTTCAAAAACTGTTTGTGGGCTTTCTTGTGCATCATCTTTAGAAGAGGCTTCCTTCTGGGACAACAGCCATGCAGACCAATTTGATATAGCATGTGGCGTATGGTCTGAGCACTGACAGGAAAGGGGTTAACACTAGGGGTGATCAAAAGTTTAAGTGTTTCCGAAGGAGGTGCTTTCTGACTGACTGGGAGTAGAGAAAGATCGCTGTTTTTGATCACTAGGAACAGCTGATCTCTCTCTCTCTCTCTCTCTCTCTCCTCCCCTGTCAGAACAGGGATCCGACTTGTTTACAAAGGCAGATCCCCGTTCTGCCTCTTTTTACGGCGATCTCAGGTGGCTGGTGGACATCTGCCAGACCCGCGGGCGAGCTCCCGTGGCACACAGCGGGCACGCACCCGCTGTATCTAATGCAAAGACCAACATACAGGTATGTCGGTTTGCGCAGCTGGGCCACCCTGCGGTGGGTGGTCCAGAAGTGGTTAAAATAATAAACACTACATACTTACCTGCTCTGTGCAATGGTTTTACACAGAGCAGCCCTGATCTGATCCTCCTTTACTCAGGCTGCTTGCTCTGGGGGCACTCGTGTGTGCTCTCTCCTGAGCCACCTCTGTGTGTCTAGCCCTACCGCCCCCCCGCTCCTTCCTCACTGGCTGTGATTGACAGCAATGGGAGCCAATGGCTGTGTCTCAGCCAATGAGAAGCAAGAGACCCAGGAGAGACTCTGCTCCCATGCACATCGCTGGATTGGGCTTGTCAAAGTATTGAGGGGGGGGAGTCACTAGGGTTCGTGTCATCTGGTGCAGTAAAACATAGTGTCACCCCCCCCCCCTAAGTATAGTTCCCCCTCAGTACAGACCCACCTCCTTCAGTCCAGATCCCCCTCTCCACTTAGTATAGACCCCCTCCCTCATTACAAACCCCCTTTTATCTAAGTATAGACCCCTGTCCCTCAGTATAGACCCCCTCTCCACTAAGTATAGACCCCCCTTCCCTCAGTCCAGACCCCCCTCCACAGTACAGACCACCCTTTCCACTAAGTATAGACCCCCGGTCCCTCAGTCCAGACCCCCCTTCCACTAAGCACTAAGTAAAGGCCTCCCTCCATAAAGACCCCCTTCCACTAAGTACACACACCCCTCTCCTATTGTCCCTGTAAGAAGGTGGGGGGCAGATATGTGCTGGGGGATGCTTTGGGAGGTGAGAGGGTTTATGCTCTTGTGGGGGGCCAGATTTCAAATCCAACCTCCACTTCTAGCATAGGTCCATTCCTCTCCCAAAGTGCCCCCCCCCCCCCAGCACATATCCTCTTAACCCCCGCCATCTTCCCCTCCTGTGTCCATCTACAATATGATAAACTCAGTACAGATCAGCGCGGGTGTCCCTCCTCCGGTAGTAGTTCTGGTGCTTAGAGTGTTTAAGCACTAAACATAAAAAAGCCCCACTGCCTTCACACACGCCCAAGCTCAGCTCCGGTGTACCATGCTGTACATTATTTACAGACGAGTCTCTACCCTAACACCCTGCTATAAATTATATACACTGGTCTGTATATAATGTACAATATGGTGTCAGCAGGGTACAGACTGGTCTTATACCCTGTAGTCTGTACCCTGCTGACACCATATTGTACATTATATACAGACCAGTCTGTACCCTTACACCTTGCTGTACATTATATACAGACCATTGTATATAATATAGACCATAGTGTCGGGGTACAGACTGGTCTTACCCTGACACAATATACAATGTACCCTGCTGACACTGTAAATACATTGGCCTGTTTCCAGGAACCACCCTCTAGAATTCAGGGACGCCTCCACAGGCAGCCGCTCTCCTATTGGCTCTCATTAGTCCAAGAAGAGAGAATTCGCTCTTCCCTTCCTCTGTTTATAGAGGCAGGCACCGCGGCGCTGCTCACAGTAGCAGACACTCGCTGTCAGTTCTTCCCACTGGGCTGCCTGCAGATAGGGATTTACATATATCGCCTGTGGGCAGCCGGCTGTGACTCCTTGAGGCCTGACAGCTGGCTGTGCATGTGCGAGCCGACTTGTGACTTGTCCCAGAAGGTTGTGGGCGGGGGAAGGAGAACTTTTAGTAGATCCACAGTGGCAATCCAACCAGAAGTGGAAGCAAGCCCCCCCCCCCGACAAGAAAATTTTAAAAATAAAGGAGGGGGGAGAGGGCATAAAGCAGAACTTCCCTTTTTAGGGTGAAGTTCCTCTTTAATACCGCTTTAAGGACAAGTTGAATGAGAAGATAAAAAATAGTAAATGTGCCCGCGCTAGTATAGTGTCACATATAAAATATATAATATATAAAAAATATTTTCACATATAAAACACATTTAATGTGATAAATAAAACCATACAGGTAAAATATATAATGCAAATAACTATAAATGATAAACCACCAAGTGCATATAAAGGTGCAATCGTGGTAGTAACTAATAAAAGTGCAACGTGCTAAAATATAAATATCAAAACACTTTCCAGTGACAAATGAGTGTATATCCCAATTAATAAATACAAATCACAAAAAAACGTGAATAAATATTGTCCATAAAATGAATAAACATCATGCTTCTTCTGATGGGTGTATAAATCACAACACGTGAAAACTGTGCTCTCCCGTGACACCCCACATGTGCTTGCGCTCACCTTCAGTCCTGTGACACAGTAATTAAACGGTGTCAAAATAAGCATTGGGGCCACTCCTATGCTCACTCAGGATACAATGATGCAAAGACACTCCTCCCAGGTGAAGCTGCTAGGCTCACTCAGGTTACAATGGTGCAGAAACACTCCTCTCAGGTAAAACCAAGATCCAAAATCATAGAAGAAACAAACAGAGGGACTCCATAGTGCAATATAGCCAGGACATTTATTAAAGAATAAGCCCTCCAAGAGGGTACTCACATTGGATGGGTGCTAGAGTGCACCAGACTGTACAGGTAAAATAATAAGCAGCTGATCGTATGGTGTGCGGTATGGCATGTGCAATCCTCCTCCTCTGCTGACAGCTCCGTCCTACCCCTCCCCACCCCGCCCTACCCGTCCTACCCCTCCCCCAAGGGGAGGGGTAGGACGGAGCTGTCAGCAGAGGAGGAGGATTGCACATGCCATACCGCACGCCATAGTGGTGGTTTATCATTTATAGTTATTTGCATTATATTTTACCTGTATGGTTTTATTTATCACATTACATGTGTTTTATATGTGAAAATATTTTTTATATATTATATATTTTATATGTGACACTATACTAGCGCGGGCACATTTACTATTTTTTATCTATCTACACGCAATGAAACGTGGTTCAGTGCTTGCAGCTTAAATAGTTTACTCCTTAGAGGCATTAGTCCATCTGTGGCTCGCAAGACACCTATATTAAGTTGAATGAGAAGGTTGCCATAGGCTCAAGATCAGCATTGCCCCAAGAATCATTGCTCATCAGTTTTAAAAGTGGTAATGCAACCATAGCTGTGCTCAGCAGCATTTTGATAGTCTTCAGTGGAGGATGGAAGGGGATGTTTGGAAAGCTAGAACTTCCCATAATACAGACTTAAATGTTCATATCTAGAGCATCAGGTACAATTGTTAATGCTGGCCAATGTTGGGCTGAACAAAAAAAAAAAAATCTCCATCCCGCTGTGGCTATTGTGTTCTGACAGCCCATTGGCAGTAAAAATACCCGAACAGCGCAAAATTTTCTGCTCAGCTTCTTCTATTTTTGCTGACAGGGCCATCCACAGAGCTAGTTTCGGCCTGGATCATCTGTAATTTACTCACTGTATATGGGCAGATTAATTAAGGGGCCTGTGTCGAGAGGTTGGTAATTATATCTTCCCAAGTGTCAGAAGCATTTTACATCTGTAGCGTCATATAAGCTATACATTAGATCCTGTACTTTTAGGAGAGAGCCTTGTTGAATGTACTCTGATTTGCTAAACTTACACACAAATATTGTCATGTAACATTTTAGTATCTGTCACTGTAGGTGGCCGGAGAAGGATTGGTGTTTGTTAAAGTCCATGCACCTTGGGAAGTCCTGTGTACCTATGCAGAAGTGATGCACATCAAGCTACCTATACAACCTAATGATCTGAGGCAACGACGTTCAGCTTTTAACTGGTTCACGAAAATCTTTACTGTAAGCGAAGATGTGATAAAACCAGAACAGGAATTCTTCACAGCACCTTTTGAAAAGGATCGTACGGATGATTTTTATATCCAGGACAAAGAAACCTTTTTCACTCCAGCAACAAGAAGTCGCATTGTAAGTAACCAGTTCCTAGCCCTATTCCTCTGGCCATAGGCTTCAGAATGTAATGCAGCCCATAGATCAGCCCTCAAAATTTCCACTCGGATTTGGCAAGTGGAAATAAGCTGAGCGCGAGTGTTCTGGCTCGGCGCTGGTGGAGAAGCAAGCCTACCGGCTCGGCTAAAACGACAATTAATCTGGGCAGAACAAGGGCCACTTTAAGGTATAAGTAATGCTTTAAGTGAATATGATTGTACTTCAGATCAACATGGTGTGCATGGTGGAGGGTTGTGTACTGTGTCTTAATAATCTGTGCTAAATGTGTTCCTCCATCTCTGAAGGCTGGGAGGTATGGGTGGGGTGCAGCTCAGGACACTGCCAACTGCACAACTTTCCTTTGCACATTATTGGGACAGTACGCACATCAGCCGTGTAGTAAATAATCACTGAGTGTACTAAGTGCACAAATGGCTTTTATACCCGAAGGCAGTAAAGAAGCAGGTCACAGTTTATCTTTGGAGTTCATTCTTATTGAGTATACTGGAAAGAGGCCTATGTAACCACAGAAATGTAACGGAAATGGTGCCCTGACATATTTACACAGCCCTCAAAATTTCCACTCGCATTTAGCGAATGGAAATAAGCTCAGGCAGGGAGGCAGGCTGGCCAGCTCGGCTTGGGCGGGTCCACTTGGATGGGGAGGCGTGCTGGCTTGGCTTAAGTCAGGAGGGGTGGTTTTGGTCCAGTCAGTTCTAGCGGGGAGGCGGGGTGAGCCGCTGGCCCAGTGCACACTGCACGGCCACATAAAGATGCCTTGCAAGGAGGGGGAGCGGGAGAAGAAGAGGATCCTGCCAGTTTTACGGCAGAAGCGCACCCCTCAACCCTGCACTCGGTACATAGCATACCTCTCAACCCTGCACTCAGTACATGGTGCACGTCTCAACCCTGCACTTGGTACATAGTGCACCTCAACACTGCACTCTGTAGGTAGCACACCTCTTAACACTGCACTCTGTAGGTAGCACACCTCTCAACCCTGCAGTCTGTATGTAGTGCACCTCTCAACCCTGCAGTCTGTATGTAGTGCACCTCTGGAACCTGCACTCGGTACGTGCACCTCTCGAACCTGCACTCGGTACGTCGTGCACCTCTCGAACCTGCACTCGGTACGTCGCGCACCTCTCGAACCTGCACTCGGTACGTCGCGCACCTCTCGAACCTGCACTCGGTACGTCGCGCACCTCTCGAACCTGCACTCGGTATGTATCGCACATTTACTTAACATTGATGTAATGATGTGTACAGTAGCCAATCATATTTTATCCTTATTTTATTTATCACAGCCAGATCAATGGAATATGCTTGATGTTAAAGTTTTTTTTTTGTTTAATATTTATTTTTGTAACTTCATTTTGCATAAAACATTTAACAGTGTCATTTCATGAAATAATTTACGAGGCTGTGTTTAGGGGCAGACTTAGGGGCGGGGCAGGGTAGGGGTTGGGTAAGGCAACTGGTGGCGAGTATCTCTTAAGGCCTTGCTAGTAGCTCAGGACTTGAAATTTAGAACCCTGCCATAAATAATGCAATCTTGTTTCCTTCCACCATGGGTGGAAGGAAAGAAAATTGCTTTATTCTCCCCATCAACACTGACTGAGTTCCTCCCTCATTGCTATTGTGTTCTGCCGGTGGGGAAAACGGTAAAGGTGGCCTTCCCTGCCAACAGAGAACAATGATCACTGCTGGCAGCTATAGCCACTGGCAGTGATCACATGCAAACAATCCAAGGCTGGTTGTACTAGAGTCGATTGTTGCTGGTTGAGATGGTGGAGGGACTGGTGGGGGGGCCACTGTCAGGTTGCTCATTAGTGGTCAAGGGACCTTCTTGCAAAGACACTGTCACTTTGCCCAGAATGGACAGTCTTGTGATGAGTAAATTCTTCTGTAGGGTTTTGCTGTCCAGTTAGGGAGATTTTACCTCTCTTATTTTCCCTGTGACAGAATGAAAGAAACAGGAAATTAGGGCAGCCGTTGACACCGGGACAGATAGACACAGACCGTAATAACTTGACAGAAGTCCTAATCCTTCCCCATGTTACCAGAAGAAAGGAAATTTTTCCAATATGGTCACGGACTGCAATAAAAACCTGAAGGAACTTCTGCCTCTAGCCTACTGTGCAAAAACTAAAATTAGGTGTTGCTTGGAATTTGGCTTTGAAACATCCAAACCATGAAAGGATCAATACTAAATTCAGCCTTTGTCAATTGCATCAGGTAATGTAAAGGTGGCCACAGGCGGTACGAATCTCGGTCGGTTCAGCAGGGACCGGCCAAGATTCCAACATTAAATGGGCAGGCTGAATGTACTCAAGTTAATCAATCAATGAACTTGAGTACAACCAGCCTGCTGGATTTTACATGCAATTTATTGCTAGCAGTAATCACTGTGTTCTTCCCATGGGGATGGCTTCCCCTGCCCCCCCCCCCCCCTTTTTCCCTGGGAGTACACCATAGCTCCACGGGAGGGATTCCCCCATCAACGCTGACTGTGTTGATGGGGGAATAGAGCAATTTTCTTTCCTGCTGCCGGTGGTTGGGCAGCTTTAGTCATGTCCGAGATGAAATCTCATGTCTGTGGCTCGTTCGAGGCCTCTGGTAGTAGTGGATTGATCAATATTAATCAGCAATCTCAGTAAAAACTGATCTCTGCACCTACTGTATATCACAGACAGCAGAGGCTTTTGTTCTAAAACTTACCGTAATTATATTGGATATTTTCAGCCTTGTGTGTTTTCTTGTAGGTCCATTTTATACTCTCTCGGGTTGAATATGCTGTGAAGGATAATGTGAAAAAATTTGGCATTAATAAACTCTTGGATTCTGGCATTTATAAGGCAGCATTTCCTCTTCATGATGTAAGAACTTTTGCATGCTTTGGTTTTCTTCACATTCTTCCACAGATTATGTTTTTATGTTCATTTTGGTGATCTTTTTAGTAAGAGTCATTTTGATATTTTAATATAAAACAAATTGAATGCCAAAGTCCAGGCAAATATCAGAAAAGCAAAATGTTATCCTCATGTGTATGCCTTAATATCTTTAAATATATTTTACATACAAGTTGTATAAGTACCAGAATCTATAATCCGTTTCCTGTAATCCCTTTTAGGGCCGGTTCACACCACAATTTCTGCGTTCCAGGTTTATTTCTGCATGCTTACAAGTTTTACAAGTTTACATGTGTTTTTGAAGAGTTCCATACATAACACATGCAGCATGTTCTTCTACTGTTGCACTGGTGTGAACTTAGGGCCATTGGAATACATGGAAAACAGTGTTAATGCAGAATAAAAACACGCTGGACTGCATCTGGTGTTCACCGGCCCTTTTGTGCAAAAACGATGCTGGGAGATGGAGCATCATCACGAAGGTTCTGTTACTTTGTACAGTTCTGTCGGTCTCCGTCCCTAGACATGTGTACAAAAGGGGAGACCACAGGGATGACCTCAATGATTTGCTGCTGCGTATGCATTATCCAATCAGCAGACTGAGGGTGATCTGGTGACTTGGTAGTATTTTGATTACATACATTTATAAAGCTCCAATAATTTGCACAATGCTTTACATACTGTACATACAGTCCTTGCCCTCAAAGAGCTTACAATTTAAGGTCCCTATCTCGCATGCATACACTTACTAGGGTCGGTTTAGACAGCACCCAATTAACTTACCAATATGTGGGAGGAAACCCATGCAAGCACAGGGAAAACGTCATATAGAACCAAGGATCACAGTGCTGTAAGGCATGAGTGTTAGACCTCTTTCACACTAATGCCCTTCTAAAGTGCCAGTAAAACACCAAGGCTACTTTCACACTGAGGCGCTTTACAGGCGCTATAGCGCTAAAAATGGCGCCTGCAAAGCACCTCTCCTGTCACTCCAGTGTGAAAGCTCGAGTGCTTTCACACTGTAGCAGTGCGCTGGCAGGATGCAAAGGCTACTTTCACACTGGGGCGGGCGTCGGCGTTAAAGCGCCGCTAGTTTTTGCGGCGCTTTACCGTCGTTTTAGCGGTGCTATTCGGTCACTAGCGGGGCACTTTTAACCCCCACTAGCGGCCGAATAGGGGTTAAAACCGCCCGCAAAGCACCGCTGCAGTGCCGGTTTGGCAGCGCTGCCCCATTAATTTCAATGGGCAGGGGCGCTTTAGGAGCGATTGTATACACCGCTCCTACAGCGCTACAAAGATGCTGCTTGCAGGACTTTTTTTACCGTCCTCCAAGCGCACCGCCCCAGTGTTAAAGTACTCGGGTTTTCACACTGGAGAGACAGGAGAGGCTCTTTACAGGCACTATGCAGGCGCTATTTTTAGCGCTGTAGCGCCTGTAAAGCGTCCCTGTGTGAAAGTAGCCTAAAAAGTCCTGCAAGCAGCATCTTTGAGCCACTCCTAAAGTGCCCCTGCCCATCGAAATCAACCCTTTTTCGGCCATTAGCAGGGTTAAAAGCGCCCCGCTAGCCCACCGAAAAGCGCTGCAAAAACGACGGGAAAGCGCTGCTTAAAATAGCGTTAACGTCTACGCCCGCCCCAGTGTGAAAGTGCCCTAAGTGTTTTTCAGGCGCTTTTGAAGAGCTTTTGAGGTGCTTTTTTTTAGCTCTCCAAACATGCTCCAAAGATGCTGCTTGCAGGAGTTTTTTTACTTCCCCGCCAGCGCACTGATTTTAATGGGAAGCAGTTTTCGTGAGCTTTTCTGGTACTTTTTATAAGGCAAAAGTGCTTGAAAAACTCCTCAGTGTGAAAGGGGTCTTCACCACAAAGCCACTGGGGTTGATTTACTAAAACTAGAGTGAAAAATCTGCCGCTGCTGTGCATGGTAGCCAATCAGCTTCTCTCTTCAGCTTGATCAACTAAGCCTAGGTTCACATTGGAGCAATTTGTCATGCAATTTGATCTCTCAAATCGCATGACAAGTCGCAGCCTATTGAAGGCAATGGCACTGTTCCAATTGGAGCGACACCAATTTTGCGGTGCTGCACCGATTTGCAAAAGTAGTTCCTGCATGTCTTTTGCTTATTTCAGGTGCAACTTCAATACACATCTGTGTATGAATCCACACAGATGTCTATCAAGTAGCACCTAAAATCACGCTGACATTGCTACTTTGAAATCGCGCTACTTCAAGTGAAGTAGTGCGATTTCAACATAGCATCAATGTGAACCAGGGCTAAAGTGGAGTTCCACCCAAAAGTGAAACGTCCGCTTTAAGCTCTCCTCATCCCCTTACATGCCACATTCGGCATGTCATTTTTTGGGGGGGGGGGATTGGGTGCCTAGTTTTGAGAGGGACTTCCTGTCCCACTTGCTGCTTCCGACTTCAGGCCCCTCCCTTTCGGCAATCTTCTGGGTCACGTCACAGGTCCTAGAAGATTGCCTGTCCACTCGAAAAGTGCAACTCGCGCATGCGCAGTGCGCGCCCTGCCATAAAGACGCAAGCTGTCATGGCCCGGTGCCCACAGTTTCTATGACGGCGCTGCAGAGAGGAGGGAGAGAGGAGCGAGGCTTAGGGCGGTCGCATCGCTGGACCGTAGGACAGGCGAGTGTCTGTTTTATTAAAAGTCAGCAGCTACACTTTTTGTAGCTGCTGACTTTTAGTAAACTGAAAAAATCCTGGAACTCCGCTTTTAAGCTTTGACAATACAACATAGAGGCTGATTGGTTTTATTGCAGTGCTGCACCAGATTTTGCACTCTTCAGTTTTAGTAAATACGGTAATCTTATTGTGTAGTATTGTTTAAATGCAGTGCAAATCACCAGCCTAAATTAGCTAGGATGTGTGGCAGAGGTGCCTTATAAGAGTGCCTAAAAAGCTGTTGACACTCAGCTTGATATTAGCTTACAGCTGTTTTGCTTTACATTTTAACTGTCTCCCAAATTGTCCCTCTTTTACCTGTCCTGTTTTTTTGAGTTTGCATATAACATTTGTATGTATTCTACAGGGTAGATTTAATGTCAAGTCAGAGGATGCAAAAAGCCCTAATGAAAGATACCTGCTGTACAAAGAATGGGCCCACCCTCTTAGCTTTTACAAGCTGCAGCCTTTAGATCTTGTAAGGTATGGGAAGTAGGCAAATGCTTTTTTAACCATATTGTTAGATCTTAAATCAGGTACGTTTCATATTTTGCTGACTAAAATGTATTTTTTTTTATTTTCTATTATTAAGCTACAACTCGCCCTCCCTATTGCCCCTATATCAAGGAGTTCATTTGTCACTGCAAACAAACCATATTTATGTCACTTAAAGCCCACCTCCAGGAATTATAAAAAAAAATCTACTTTACAGCAGTGCCCCCATCTCCTGCACTTGCGGGTAAATGCTCATTATGTCTTGGGGTGCCGGAATAAGGAGAAATGCTGACCTAATTCTGTGCTTCAGCAGTGCAAAAGGTCCCACGTAGCTTCTTCTCTAAGCTGCTTGGGGTCACATGCTCACCCCTGCATGTTCAGTGCAGGGTTAAAAGGCCCTGTATTGTATGTGATTACGCTGAGGAACCACCCGCAGCTAGCAATTTGGGGAGGGCAGCACCAGAGCTGGGCAGGTTGGGGGTTAGGTTAAGTAATACTGCCCATTCTTCTAGATCGTGGACATAATGAACATGCAACCATTGCAGTGCGGAAGAGGGGGCACACTGCAAGGTACACTTTCTCTAAAGTTTGGCAGGTACTGTCTGAATTTCAATCCATGTATGTGCACCCTGGTCGATCCATCGATGAAATTGTGTACAACTAGCCTGTCAGGTTTTTCCCAAACAAGTAGTGCTGCTGGCCAAAAGCCTTCAACACTGACCATTGTGTTTTTGTTGGCAGGGAAGGCTCCCCAGTGGCAGAACACAATAGTGGTGCAGGAGGGATCAGTGTTGATGGGGTTATCGAGCAACTTGGAAGGAAAGAAAATTGCATACTCTTCGACTTGCATAATTCCAAGAGTTGAGCTTTAAGAGAACCCAAGAATCCATATCAATCTGCATAGTACATTTAATGTTTTACTAAATTTGCACCTTCAAAAACACCTGCCATTTCTCTTTTTTTCCTTGCCAGATTTGCTTTAATATGATCAATTAAAACAAACTATCTTAAAATTAACAAAAAAAAATTTACACAATCATAAGTCATTTTGGCACATTAAAAATGTAAAATGCAATAGCTGATTTATAAAAGTAATAACATGAAAATGGTGGTGTTACAAAGCCATGTGTTCCTTCTTTAAATCGCTCTCAAACTCTTGAAACCTTCTGATGAAACATTCCACAGTGATTAGATGAGTGGCTCCTTAAACATGGCAGAAGTGTGACTGTTATGGAATTTACACAAAAATGTATATTGTTCTTGAGTTAGAGCTTACAAAGCATTACATTGCTTGTGGGGTTTTTTTGCCAGGTTAGGCTCCTTGTGCAAAGGGCTGTGTAGATGCAGTGCGTCCTTCCTGGTGGTTATATAGTGCCCGGAAGGTACAGGTGCAACTTCCAACCCTGCTGCCCACAACCTCAACACTTTTAGGGTCCTGTGCTTTCAGGGATGAATGTATGGATATGTAACTATCTTCCACTTCTGCTCCAGCACCCTGTTTGCTGTCAGCCCACCTGAGAATCCAGTGCAAGATGTGATTTGTTAAATTGATATTAAACCCTTGATTTTTAAAAAGATAACAAACATATAAAATTACTTGCTATGCACAATAGTTTTCCTCAGAGCAACCCTGATCCTCCTTTTCTGGGGTCCCCTGCCGGCGCTCCATACCCATCCTCTTTGGCAAGTGCCCCCAGAGAGCTGGTGCTCGTGTGCAGATTGCTGGATCGGATCAGATTCGGGTAAGAAAAAAAGGGGGGGGGGGGCTGAGGGGGAAACCGCAGCACAAAAGGTTTTTTTACCTTAATGCATAGAATGCATTAAGGTAAAAAAACCTTAAGGCTTTAGAACCACTTTAAGCAAAGTCAAACCTTACATGGGGCTGTGTATGCTCCCCTCACTTTCGCGTGATGGCACTTGAAACTGCCAATTTGCCATTTAGGTAATAAACACTGCATTGTGGGGGGTAAGAGGAGGACATATTTCCTAATACTTGGAAGTACCAAGTAATTCCAGGACTGAGCAGCGACAAAAAAATGGATTCGTTGGGTAGTATACAGTATAGTGAACCTGATACTTTGGCCAGTATAATGCTGGATTGGGCTCTTATTTGTTCCTTGAGGTACTTGAAGAGGAACTGAGGGCTGAGTTCTGGTAAGAACACTTGCCATGTTGTGCAAGTATGCACACCATACTTGCAGATTATGGCAAATTTACCTCTGTTTGTGGTGTTCCAGCTCCTTCCCCAGCCAGTGTCTTTCTAATTTGGCCATTGGGTGGTCAGTGATAATACAACCATCCCGGCATTAGGCTGCTCTATTCTGTATCTTACAGGTGCAGAAGACAATGATGGAGCAAAGAAGAATTGCTAGGAGAAAGGAAAGGAGAACTAGGTTTTTTTTGACAGTAAAGGAATACAATGTATTTCCAACCAAAGAAAAAACAAAATTCCGGGGTGGGTATTGAGGACAAAACGGTCCAAAACAGTACAAAAGTTTGATACAAAAAGATGAAATCAAAGTACTTACTGAACAAAGGTATCAAACAAAGCCAACGTGTTTCAGGGCAAATGCCTCCTCCTTCCTCCCATATTAAAATCATGGGTTTAAATGGACTCACAATGAGGTACAATTGGGAAACTTATGTAAGAGTTTGACAGTTTGGGTCAAGCCCTTACCGAAGTTTCCTAATTGTACCTCATTGTGAGTCTATTCATACCGATAGTTTCATCCCTGAGGAAGGGGAGGTATTTTCCCCCTGACATGTGTTGGCTTTGTTTGATACTCTGTTCAGTAATTACTTCGATTTGATCTTTTTTGTGTCATTAACTTTTTTACTGGGTGCTCCTCAATACCCACCCCAGAGTTTTGTCATCCACTGAGAGACCTTTAGAAAGGCAACAGCCCAAGACCAGAACAAGGTCCACCTACATGGCACCTTCACTGTATACCAGCTCCTGTGATGGAGGACTGAATTCTACAATATCAATTCCTCACCCCTACACAGTGGTTTAGTGGTTAGCACTTTCACGTAGCAGCAAAAGGGGTGATGGTTCAAATCCTGACCACGACACCATCTGCCTGGAGTTTGCATGTTCTCCCTGTTCCTGTGTGGGTTTCCTCCGGGTACTCCGGATTCCTCCCACATTCCAAAGACATGCTGGTAGGTTAATCTGATCCTGTCTTCAAAATTTGGCCCTAGTATGTGTATGTGTTTGTAAGCACGTTGGGACCCTCCGGGTTAAAGGACCGCGCTATATCAAGATGCAACTTAACTCAACTCTATTTGTCCATCCTGTGAAGGAGGACTGAATTCTATATCAATACATCACCCCTATTTGTTCATACACATCAGCTACCCAAAAAAAAGGCTATGCTCGCTACCAGATGATTTCTTTTTTATGAGTTTGTGATGATGGTCTTCGTGAAAAGTGATGCTTTTTTTTTTTTTGTCATTCTACAGAAAATACTATGGTGAAAAAATTGGAATCTATTTTGCCTGGCTGGGTTTCTACACCCGCATGTTGCTGCTGGCAGCAGTAGTGGGACTTGCATGTTTCTTATATGGCTATAAATCCCAGGAATCCTGTACATGGAGGTAAGCAAGACAGTTAACCCTAAAGGAGATCTAAAATCACAACATACGCTTTCATTTTTTAACATCAGCACTGTAGTGGAAATGCAAACAATAGTTATTTTTGACAATCCAATATAAGCTTACCTGAAAAATCCTATTTTATGTTGTGATTGCTGCCTGTCAGCTGGCCATCTTTCCCCAACTTCCTGGATTCCCTGCATGCTTTGCAGCTTTTCTGCTCGTTCCTTTAGTTTACTTTTGATTTCTAAGGACTACATATCTCTTGCTGCCTGCAAGCAGTAGTTCCTGTACTGACTCCACCTCCTGAAACTTCTCCTTTCATTACCCTTGTAATTCAGAAGGCAGGCTCTGTGTATTCTGTGACTTAGCAGTGCCTACTCACAGGGCTTACTGAATACATGTCACTGCATTCTATGAAGTAAATGTGCGGGATTCTCCAAAAAGTAAAAGGATTTGAAATACATTGTGACAAATATTATAATAGTTTACATTTATATTCGTTAACTTTAAAGGATAAGTTCACCTTTGGTAACATGTTACATCCATATTTAGGGTATAACGTTACCAAAGATCACCTGCCTGCGGCCCTCCGATTCCCCTGCTGTGACAGCGGGAGGGGGATTTCCTTCCCGTACCCGCTGTCATTATTTAAAAAGAACACAACCGTGCATGTGAATGAAGGAACTACAGCTACCATATTCCACTGCTAGGGTGACTTGTAGTTCTCAGTGAACTTGGAGGGCGCTGGTGAGCACTCTTGTAGTTCATTGTATTCCTGCTCTCCAGTAACCTCTAGTATGGGCAGACATCTATAATGAGATTCTGCTGGATCCTGGCATGGGACCCGCGATCTACTGATCGCGGGTGTACTGCTCCGCATGCTCCAGAAAAAAAAATGCTAATTTTCTTTAAAAGTAAACTTTGCCTTTTAAAGTGATGCTAAAGTCTGTTTATTTTTCTTTAAAAATAACAAACATGTTATACTTACCTGCTGTGTGTAGTGGTTTTGCACAAAGCACCCTCCTCTTCTTTGGTCCCTCGCCAGCGCTTCTGGCCCCTCCTCTCTGCCGAGCGCCCCCACAGCTAGCAGCTTTCTATGTGGGCACTCGGGCCGCTGCTCTGTATGTCCATTCAGACATGGAGACATGGTTCGGCCCTGCCCCCTCTCTTTCCTTATTGGCTCACTGGTTTTGACAGCAGCGGAAGCCAATGGCACCACACTGCCATCTCAGCCAATCAGGAGGGAGAGTCCAGGACAGCCGAGAGACTCCTGCAACATCACTAGATCAAGATAGGTTCAGGTAAGTATTAGGGGGGCTGAGAGGGGCTGCTGCACACAGAAGGTTTCTTATCTTAATGCATATGACACACCACTTTAAGTATACTGATCATTGAATAAAGAGGTTCAATCAGTTCATACTGCTTGATTGTTTACCTATATGTACAGTAACTCAGTCTTTCCCACACATCCTTGGCCTTTAGAAAAATAGATCTTTAGCCAGGGTTTAAAAATAAACACCAGATCTTTAGTTATTCTGAGGTGGGAGAAGTTAAAAGAGAAGTATATAGTTTTTTTATTTCCAAATTAATACTTGCCTAGGTGGATGCAGCATCAGTCTGATGCTGCATCTTTCCCCCGCCGCCTCTGCACTGAGAACCAAGCGATCGAACATCGCTGATGGATTGGTTCTCACAGCTCCCCGAGCGGAGAGCTGCTGCCTGTCAATCAGCAGCTCTCCTCACTGGAGCGCTGAGCTGTGGAGGGGCGGGGAGTGGCCGTCTCAGGGGCTCGCTGAGAGGCTGAGACGGGTATCCGTCCAGGCACCTGGCGGATCCAGACTTCTTAAGTCACGATGACGCAGTGCCTGGGCTGATTTCTGTGACGTCAGCAGAGAGCGGACTTCAGTCCGCTCTCGTCTGAAACCGGGTCATAGGAGTGCAAAATGAATTTCACTATTGTGACCCTTAGGAGAAGCCCGGCCTAACAAGCTCAGCCTAACAAGCTCAGGCTGGACTTCTCCTTTTTAAAAACAACACAGTATGTTAGCATGCACAGGGCTATTTACTCCTATTTACTATAAACAGAGTGTGTTTTCTGGATAAGCTGGGAGAAAGGGTGCAACATTGTAGGACAATATCGGATACATTCAGATGGCTAAATAGCAGCGGATAGCTTGCTGCATTCAGAGGCGGCTAAAATTCTCCTCTGGGCGTAGCAAGCCAAGCGACCAGTTTGTGTGCGGCTAGAACTCGGGAGAAACGCTGATCCTGGACACACACTGTCTGCGTCTAGAGTGGGTTAGAGGCTCTGTTCACATGTTACCGCTCGGATGGGATGCAAACAGCAGCGCCAGCCATTGACTTGTACAGAGTACGAATCTAACATTCACCGCTGACAGCTGCTGTCGCTCACACACCATGTGTGGAAACAGAATTTACAACAATATTCTTGCTACATGCTGCACCTGGCCACTGCTATGCAGCCATTTTAATGTAGACTAAAATGATGGTTTAGTTTCTACATATTTTTCCATTGTTTAGCCATTAATAATCATGTGTGTTAAACTGTAGAACAAAGGTGCAAAGATTTCTATAAGCTCGGAGAAGTCCTGAGACTCTTTATTGTTCTAGTATCTTGCAGCAACCTTGTCTCTTCTCAAGCTTTTAACTGATACTTGTGTAGTTAAAAGGTACATAATCTCTGCATATGTAACAGAAAGCATACTGACTATACATCACTATTTTTTTATTCTTCTCACAAAAGTATTGCTTGTTTCCATTGCAACTACAAGAAATCTTTACTTTAAAAAAATGAAAACAAGCGTTCTCTACATCTGTTCTTACTGAGTTGAACAATTCACTCCAACATCTGGAGTTAGTTCTCAACCTGATTTTGCCAGCAGTTCTATTTTATGAAACTGTGGCTTGGATGTGTTCCTAGCCTTGTGCATATGTGATATTGTTTTATTTCTTTTTTCTCAAAGAGTAAGTTTTTATTGAGCATAGAAAGAAATTGTACATACATGGTCCAGAGCAAAACAGGTACACTAAATCTGTAAATTTCATCATATATAAATTTAGTACATTATACAAAACATTCTGCAGAATGACACCCCACCCGCCCATGCACTCAAATAACACCTTATCCATCAACGTAAAGTACAGCCGTACAATCAATCATCCAGGTCTTCAGAGAGGCAGGGTAAAAGTGTTTGCAAGTGTTTACATACACCAGATCTACTGGGGCTAGGTCCGGGACATCCAACCATGGTGCCCATAACTAAATTTGTCGTTTGTACCCCTGTGTTGATAAATGAGCTTCTCCAATCGAATAGTGTCACCCATTTGGGTAGTCCATTCCTGCCACGTGGGGGCTCCGTGGATTTTCAGTGTCTTAGAATAATTTTTCTTACCTGGAAGAGAGCTCTTGCTTGCTGCCTATCTAGGGATATCTTCAATCTAAAGTATGTCTAGAATACCCAGCAGGCAGTGCCTGGGATCAGCTGGGATCATAATCTGGAAGACCCTATTAAGTGTGTCTAAGACCTGTTTCCAATATAAATGGAGCTTTGGGCATCACCATAGGAGGTGAGTCATGGCCCACCCCCATGTGGGCCAACCTGGCCGGTGTGTAGTGGACCCTCAGGAGGATATATAATTGCGACAGGCGCTGAGCCACGTTCAGAGAGCACTGGGGAATAGCCTGTAGGGCTTCCTCCCACTGCTCCTCTTCAAAGACCCCAACATCTCATTCCCACTGTGACACTGCCTTATGAGGCGAGTCCCAATGGAAAATGTTTGAGGAGCATGTCATAGCTGCAGGAGATAAATCCTTTATAGGTGGTGACCTCAAACAAGTAATTGAAGATGGAGGTAGAATCCAAGACCCATTGATCCCCCTCCTCCCTGCGCCTTGACCGCATGCTGAAGCTGCATGTAGTAGAAGTGCATTGTGGAGGGGAATCGAAAGGCCTTTCTAAGTTCTGAAAATTACCTCAGCTTCCCATCTCGGAAGATGTGGGTCAGGTGAGAAATGGCAAAGTGTTTCCACTTTTTGCTGTAGTGCAGTTTTGCTATTTCCGGAAAGTAATTGTTATCCCAGATGGGGCTGTATTTGGTAAATCCCTGTACACCCTGTATCATCCTGACCTTATTCCAAATTTTCTGCATAAGAACAAAGGTAGGGTAAAGTTTATTAGATTTGCTAAAGTGCAGGGCTTCCAGACCATCCACCACCCCCGACCCCGTTGTGAAGCTAAGTAGTTTAGCAGAATAGTCTACTAAGTTTATTTGCAGCTCTTGTGGGGGGTGCACTACCTGCACTATGTGCTGTAACTGTGAGGCTAAGTAATAGAGCCAGGGATTGGGCAATGCCAGTCCACCAGCTTCTTTCGGACGCTGTAGCTGCTCTAATTTTATTCCAGCTGGTTTAGATTGGCAGATTAGAGATCTAAAGTTTGAGTTTATAATACAGAACTTTTTCAATGGGATGACCATGGGGGTATTGTGTAGTTTATATAGAGCAACTGTGGCATCATAATCATCTTCATAAGATTTATCTGTCCCACCTGACATATCTTTAGCCTGCTTCATATCTTAACCCGATAGCGACAGAGATTTGAATAAAGGGGTTAGATTAAGTCTGACATAGTCTAGCGGGTAGGGGGTAACCTGTATGCCTAGGTATCTAAAAGACCCGGAAAGCAGAATCTCCTGTATGGTCAGTAAAGAGGGGACAGGTGTCACATCCATCTACATAATGGAAGACTTAGTCCAATTTATGACTAAACCGGAGAACTCCCCAAACTCCCTTATCACGTCATAGCCTCTCGTAGAGAAGTAGATGTATCACCGAGGAACAGCATAGCATCATCGGCATACATCATTATTTTTTTCATGAAGTTCCCCGTACCTAAATCCCTGTATGATAGTATTAGAACGGATAAGGGCAGCCAAAGACTCTATGGCCAGGGTAAACAAGAGGGGACAGGGGGCAGCCCTGCCTTGTACCTCTGTGTAGATTAAAGCTCGAGGATATCCTGCCACCCTCCCGGATGGTCGCGACTGGGGTTGTTTTATTTCTTAAGATGGGAGTTTTTGTCCTTTGTTTTAATCATACCTTTCTAGAAAAAATCTCATTAGCGCCACTAGACGCCCACAAATGATTGTTCTCAGAGCTGGGTTTGATTTTATTTTTTAGATTTAAAATTTTTGTAGCGGAACTCCACTCTCTTCACAACGTTTTTTGCATTGATCTATATCCCCTGGGCAGGACCTGGGTCCCCAAACACTTTTTATGACAATAACCTGCAACCGTAACCTTTACAATTAGCACGTTTGATTTCTCCTATAGACTTTTAAAGGGTGTTCCGTGGCTTTCGAATTTGCAGCGAACATATTAAATTGTTCTCTATTCGGCGAACATTGGACTCATCCCTAGCGACCTGTAAAATTTTGTAACAGAAGTGACATTCTGTCGCAGCCATCTTGGTACACCCTGCAGTTGTCCACAGTAAGGATACAGTGAGAAGGCGGCAAGCGGACATCTTTTTACACTTATTTTTACCAGTAAACTGAGCTTATATAGTGAAATACAGTATTTTGAAATCCGTCTGATTCTTTTGATGTTGAATTTTAAAAGCAGCGGCGAGCCTGCTAATCTCACAGGTTTGCTGATCTGACAGAACACCGCTGCTTTTAAAATTCAACATCAAAAGTGTCAGACTGTTTTTAAAATACTGTATTTCACTATATAAGCACAGTTTACTGATAAAAATAAGTGTGAAATGGCAGACTCCGGTGTCCACTTGCTACCTTCTCACTGTATCCTTCATGAGGGCGATTGCGGGATGTACCAAGATGGCTTTGACGGAACGTCACTTCCGTTACAAAATTTGATGTGTCGCCTACGCTGACGGAACACCTGCATGCCTGTGCTAAGGGCAGATGGATTCCAGGAAGTAAATGTTAAATGAATCATCTGCCTTTACTTAAGATGGCCCAGGCCAGAAATGCTAGGGTTTTTTTTTAAGTGATTTCACAACAAAATAAAGCATGGAGACGTGGATATATTTGGAAGTTTGCTTTCAATATTAAAAATTAATTAAATAATGTTTTTGGTTTGTGGTGCTCAGATGCAGTGTCGTTCCACCTTAATGTTATAGTTACCTCCAGCATAACACAAACACCAATGATGTTTGCTTTATCTCCTTCATGCATTAACATACACATTCAAGTAATACACATGTACTTGTCAGAGAAACAATTGTTAACATAAAATTACCATATCAGTGAGTGTCTTGAAAACTCAATTTTTTTTATACTGTTTATACAGTATCTCACAAAAGCGATTACACCCTCACGTTTTTTTGTAAATATTTTATTATATCTTTTCATGTAACAACACTGAAGAAATGACACTTTGCTACAATGTAAAGTAGTGAGTGTACAGCTTGTATAACAGTGTAAATTTGTTTCCCCGACTCTCTTCAGACGGGGAAACAGAAAGAAGTCAGCAGGGGCCAGATCAGGGGAATTTGGTGGACGATCGAGAACAGGTATGCCACGCTGAGCCAAGAATTTGTGCACAGGTCTCATCCCCTGTGACGATGGTTCTCAGAATTGATGGATCCTGGTCGCACATGGTAATGAAATCTCCAGAGGTTTCCATCTGTTTTGCTTTCTGTTCGCCTGTCAGCTTGTGCGGTACAAACCGGGAACAGATCTTCCGATTACCCAAATTTTTTCGGACGGTGGTGCACAACGTGTCCTTGCTAATGCCCAATTTCTCTGCCATTAATTGTCAGCCGCCGATCTTGTGCCGGCATTTGTCGCACTCGCTCGATCATGTCTGGGGTTCTGCTTGTCGACAGCCGACCCGAATGTGGCTCATCCTCAGTTGATTTCTTCCCGTCACAAAAGTGTTTGAACCTGAAACACATTTTCTGCTCACGGCTTCCGTGCTGTACACTTTCACCAACATTTCATGCGTCTCTGTCGTTGGTTTCCCCATTTTGTAGCAGAACTTGATGTTAACTCCTTGCTCCATTGCTCTGTGGCCCTAACTCACACTGACTACATTCGACTGCCCACAGTGGCTTTAACCTGACGGTGACGTGTACATCATGCTAGGTGGAGCTTCTCAACGTGTCTCTGGATAGCCAGGTGCATGTGCGCGCACCTGGCCCATGTTGCTGCTGAGATATCGGACCATTCGCTAAATTTTTCAGACACATAATGTATATAATATTAGTAATCCACCTGAGCAGTCAACAGAAATATGCATGCTCTCCACCATGGACCACTTAGATCCGGAAGGAATCTGCATTAAAAAAAGCTCCTTGCTGCAGTGTTCTTAGTCCTCTTCCTTTCACATGTGGTGTTGGATTCTGCACTCAACTATTAGATATTGGCACCCTGGATGGTTTTCATATATTATTGAACAACCTAGTGTTTATTACACTTCGGACTTCATTTCCTTAACTTATATTTATATATATTTCACACTTAGACATTCTGGTTTAATATATTAGTGCTGCACTAATTTGATCTGACTAAAAAACGACACTCTCTGTAATGAGCCAAGTATATCTAAACAGTCACTTGGCACAGAATGGTGAGCACATTCTCTAAAATACAGGTGACCACTTGTCAGGGCTGGGCTCAGCCCTTCCTTCTCTGAGGTGGCCCCTCAGCTGTCGGCTAATTGCCAGCTCATCTTTCCACAGTTACTCAGCTGTTGATATCCTGCTCGTCAGTCCTGCCTACTTAAGCCGTCCAGTCCAGAGGAGCTCTGCCTTCGCCTTGGTCGACATCACAGAAACTATCTCCTGCGATCCTGTTCAAGACTTGCTTTGCTGACATCTCTTCTGGCTCCAGATCCTGCTTGCTGTTCCACTACATTGATCTCTGACTTTTGGCTTGGCTGACTTTCCATTCCGGTTACTGAACTTTGACTCGTTTGTTTTTACTTTTATTATTAAACAAGTGTGATTTAACTGTACTTATGTCTTGGTCTGATTTCATGGTTTCTGACACCACTAGAGAGAGAGTTTATTAATCTGTATAGAAAATGTAATGATCAAAAGGGAGAACAAACACAGAAAACTTGGTTTGTGAAATGTGTACTAAGTTGCTAAACCAAAATTGCCCTTTTTCAATATTTGGCTGTTTTAGTTGTTCTAGCTTTCAATTGCTTCTCGCTTACTGTATATTGGTGTAAAGGCTGATAGTGCTTATTTCCAGTACCTGTTGGAATTTAAATGCATGGTATACAAGGTGAAAGTACACATTATGTACTATATGTCAATTTACCAATCAAAATAGCTATTAATAGAAGTGTGAGCCTAGTATGAAAATCCAAGAAAAGGAAATGGGGATGTTGCCATTGCAATCAGCCATGATTTATTTAACATTCTTTCAGTTGTACTCATAATATCAAATTTGAATTTCATTATCGTGGACAGCTACACAGTTGTCTGCTTTAGTTTCAAGTACGGTAATCTTTTTTTATTATATACGAATGGCCTACATTAAATGAACACACTGGCCCTTTTATGTCTTTTAAGTCCTCTAAAACAGAAACTCTCTTTCAGCAAAGAAGTGTGCGACCCAGACATTGGAGGAAATATCATAATGTGTCCGCAGTGTGACAAAGAGTGCACATACTGGTACCTTAACATCACCTGTAGTTCATCAAAGGTAATGTTACGAGTAAAAAAATTCATTTTTGTATGTGGTTTTTAATGAAGCTCAGTCTTTAGTATAGATATACCGTATGCAGGGCTCCTATCAGTCACTAGTATTTCTAAAACTAAATATGTTGGTTGAAATTGCCCTTTTTGTCTAGCAGGTTTTAGAATGCTGTTAAAGTGAAAAGTGTGAAATTAAAAGCTTCTTGTGTTTTTTTTTTTTTTTTTTTTTTTTTTTTTTTTTTAAATGCTTCACTCTTTGCTAAAAATGTACCTTCTAAAGGTAAAGTGACATCATTGCTCCATTGAAAAAAATATTTTTACAGCAGGGCACCCGGAGGTGGTATCATGGTGTATGTCACATCCATTCAATGTGCTGTATTGCTATTAGAAATGACAATTCCCATCATGCAGTTGGAATTCTAGTTGTGAATGGGGGGGATGTGAGCAGGACTGGGGGGGGGGGGGGGGGGGTGTGCATGTTGCATGGTAAACATACAATCCGATTGGACTGGTCAGACCGAGAGTAATTATGCAGTTCCTGGCTGAATGATACACTACAGAAAAGAGGTTAGAAGACCGGTGCAATGGGGCAATAGAGGGCATAGCGGCCACCGGCCTTAAACACAAAGTGGACAAAGCCCTCTTTTAGAATCGCTGAAACATGGATTTCTGAGTATGAGGACAACTGTGTTAAGTTGACGCAAAACAAGAAACCCAAAACCAAAAATGTAATATATTGGAGCTTGCCAATCATTAGATTACTTTTTGTAGGCTTTTCCCCTCTGTTTTTCACCTGCTGATTTGGCCAGTAACGTATCTCCTGTATTAGAGTGCCACCATTCTGGATGAAGGAGCACATGGGGCACCTTTGGACAGCAGCATTGTCAGCCTGGGGGGAGGGGAGTGTTAGATGTACTAGCAGATTTCGATTGCACAAACAAATTGAAGCAAAACTGCAGTTGATACTAATACAGTACCTTGAAAAATTATTTATACCCCTTGAAATTTTCCACATTTTGTCATGTTACAAACAAAAACGGAAATGTATTTTATTGGGCTTTTATGTGATAGATCAACACAAAGTGGCACATAATTGTGACGTGGAAGGCAAATAATAAATGGTTTTTATTTTTTTTTTTTCTTTACAAATTAAATATCTGACAAGTGTGGCATGTATTTGTATTCAGCCCCCTTTACTGCCGGTTCACACAGGAGCAACAAGACTTGCAGGCTGACCCACAGAGGCGACCTGCACACGACTTCAGCGGTGACTTGCAAAACGACTTCTGTATAGAAGTCAATGCAAGTCGCCTGAAGTCGCCCCAAAAATAGTATAGGAACCTTTTTCTAAGTCGGAGCGACTTGTGTCGCTCCTTTTTAGAACGGTTCCGTAGTACAGAACAGTACAGGTCGCCTGACAAGTCACCCCTGTGTGAACCGGGGCTTACTCTGATACCTCTAAAATCTAGTGGAACCAGTTGCCTTCAGAAGTCGCCTAATTAGAAAATGGAGTCCACCTGAGTGTAATTTAATCTCAGTATAAATACAGTTGTTCTGTGAAGCCACCAGAGGTTTGTTAGAGAACCTTAGTGAACAAATAGCATCATGAAGGCCAAGGAACACACCAGAGAAGTTTGGAGAAGTTTAAAGCAGGGTTAGGTTATAAAAAAAAAAAAAAAAGAACACCAAGCTTTGAACATCTCATGGAGCACTATTCAATCCATCATCCGAAAATGGAAAGAGTATGGCACAAATGCAAACCTACCAAGACATGGCCGCCCACCTAAACTAACAGGCCGGGCAAGAAGAGCAATCAGTGAATCAGCCCTCTGGAGGAGCTGCAGAGATCCACAGCTCAGGTGGGAAAATCTGTCCACAGGACATTAGTGTACTCCACAAAGCTGACCTTTATGGAAGAGTGGCAAGAAGAAAGCCATTGTTGAAAGAAAGCCATAAGAAGTCCATTTGCAGTTTGAGAAGCAATGTGGGGGACACAGCAAACATGTGGAAGAAGGTGCTCTGGTCAGATGAGACCAAAATTAAACATTTTGGCCTAAAAGCAAAATGGTATGTGTGACGGAAAATTAACACTGCACATCACCCTGAACAGACCATCTCCACATGAAACATGGTGGTGGCAGCATCATGTTGTGGGGATGCTATACTTCAGTAGGGACAGGGAAGCTGATCAGAGTTGATGGAAAGGTGGATGGAGCCAAATACAAGGCAATCTCAGAAGAAAACCTGTTAGTCTGCAAAAGACTTGAGACTGGGGCGGAGGTTCACTTTCCAGCAGGACAACGTCCCCAAACATACAGCCAGAGCTACATTGGAATGGTTTAGATCAAAGCATATTTATGTGTTAGAATGGCCCAGTCAAAGTCCAGACCTAAATCCAATTGAGAATCTGTGGCAAGACCTGAAAATTGCTGTTCACAGGCGCTCTCCATCCAATCTGACAGAGCTTAAGCTATTTTCCAAAGAATGGGCAAAAATGTCACTCTCTAGATGTGCAAAGCTGGTGGAGACATACCCAAAAAGACTTGCAGCTCTAATTGCAGCGAAAGTTGGTTCTACAAAGTATTGACTCAGGGGGGCTGAATACAAATACACGCCACACTTTTCACATATTTATTTGTAAAAAATCTGGAAAACCATTTATCATTTTCCTTCTACTTCACAGCTATGTGCCACTTTGTGTTGGTCTGTCACATAAAATCCCAATAAAATACATTTAGGTTTTTGGTTGTAACATGACAAACTGTGGAAAATTTCAAGGGGTATGAATACTTTTTCAAGGCACTGTATATAAGTACAGGCAGACCCTGGGTTATGAACAAGATGGAGTCTGTAGGTTTGTTCTTAAGTTGAATTTTGTTTGTAAGTCAGAACAGGTACATATTTTAAGTGTAACTCCAGCCAAAAAAAAATATTTTTAAGGTTTTTGGATAGCATAGGGAAGGGTTAACAGCTTTGTAACGTTTGTTTTGCTGTCTGTGCCCCGATTTCTGAAGATTTCACCTCACTTTCTGTGCCTGTGCCATTTGGATTTAGAAAATGTGGGTTGTTATGGAAACAAGGATTTGTGGTAAAGTTTCAGTGGAGATATTTTTCCCATTAACCTCTTACAGGAGTGAATTTCCTCTCCTAGGGGTAGATTTGCTCCCACTTCCTGTTTCTTCCTCCGTTTGGAAGTATGAGTAGTATGCAAGTCAAATGTTCGCAACTTGGGGACTGCCTGTAGTTGCAGCACATTTTTTTTTTTTCTCCTTTTTGGGGTTAAGCTTTTACATAAAAGCTGATCATTGGCACCCTTGTCGGTGTTATATGGTTGGTCTCATCCCTGTAACTGCTACAGCTTGCAGTAGAGCGTGTTCTTTTTAAAAAACAGGCTTACTGGCCAGATTACCAAGTGAAAATAAGAGGAAGCCTAAAAAAACCTAAACTAATGCAGTCATTACATCTAAGAATTGGTAAGCTGCAAATAATTGTTTTGGGTTTAATACCGCTTTGTAAGAAAGGTCCTTTCCAAGTATGACTTAATGCTTCTACTTGGAGTTCAGAATTAACAAGGTCAGAGTAGAGTATAGCCTTTTAAGTTGCCAGGTGGTATGTAACTTTGAAGTAAGTTTATTGTGTATACATGCTTGTTAAGGTAGCATACATGGCTTAATTTTCTCCTGTTCAGCCTGTGGGATAAGTAAGTGATAAAAAATTGATTCCACCATCCACGCTAACAGCGTGACTGGAGGAATCTCTGCTGTCCGCTATTGTATTCAGGCAGCCATGGCCCAAAAAAAATCCTAAATGCAATGGCGCTGTCAAACAGCGACTGCCTCTGATGGGATGCAGTCACCATTTTAAATAATTTCCCACCCTGTTCAACAAAAGTAGTTTTAAAAATCCTTTAAAGTAGTAGTAAACTCTTCCATTGAAAAAAAAAAAACTTTTCCCAGCATGTAAAAGTGTTTGTTCACCAAAAAAAAAAAAAAAAGGATCCTGCTCCTTTTTAAAGCATTTTATACAGCACAGTACTTGTGCTGTGTCATTTGACCCCTGTACCAACTGAAATATCTGGCTGATCCTGACAATTTCTACCCTCCCCTTTGTAAACTGACCACGGTTCATCATGTGTGCTGAGGACTGACACCGTGGTCAACTTACATGCCTTCGTCATCCGCTCTCTCCTCTCTGCTCCTGTGTCCTCATCCCCCACCCCCTCCCTGCCTGTCTGCCCCTGTGTCAGTGTCCGCCCCCTCCACTTCTCATGCTCTAATAACTGTTTAAAATGTATATAATCTTGCTGGTTTCCTAATTCCAGCTGCTCCTGTCTCTGTGTTTTATGTAAAAAATGCATCCTTTACCGGGTTTCAGAGCGGCCCCCCACGATCACGTGATAGGCTGGCTTTCTCTCTCCTCGCGTCCCTGCGTCAGTGAGGGAATCTCAGCCCCGTCCACTGCATCCACTAGCCAGGTAGAGGAGACAGCCGGCCGGTGAGATGAATGCAAGGAGCCGCTCTGAAATGAGGTAAAGGATGCATTTTATTAAATAAAACCCAGACAGGAGCAGCTGGCATTAGGGAACCAGCGGGATTGTTTAAAGTGATTGTGTAAAGTGGGTTAACAACCACTTTAAGGGCATAATGTACTAGTATACATCACATACTAGTATATTATGAAAAGCTTGCCTTGAATCTAAGCCCTTTAGCGGCGCGATGCCACGGTCACAGCTGACAGGGCTTCCATCCTCTTTTGGTCTTATTTTCAAGTCCGAGGGGTTCAGGTGTTTGAATGGGTGAGCCGCGATGACGTTGCGTAGTGCTATGGCACTGAGCTCTGAAGGGATGCCCTTCAGAGTGCATGCAACGGTGAGGTCACTGGCTGCAGAAACCGTGAATATATTCTAAACCATGCAAGTTTAGGAGATATTTCTTGTACCTACAGGTACGCTTTAATATAAATATACCTGTACGTACAAATGTCCAAGCGGTGTTTACTACCGTTTTAAGCCAGCGATACTTGCATGTTAATCCACAGCTTGAATCTTGCACAATTTAGCACAAGTTAGTTGAAATTTGAGCCATCTATGTCCATGCTTGGCATCTCAACGCATTCTAACGATGCACCCTCTCTATTTTTGGTCCACAATTATACAGACGAAAAACCAATGCAATGTATTCGTGTGGGTGGCCAGATGTTAGCAGATGTACATATCCACCCTCATCCGGGTCTGTTCAAGATCAAATGCAATAGGTTTGCGTATAGGTTCTTAGAAAGCTTCTTATGTGGACCAGTTTTGTAAAAACAGGACTATTATTTGTATTATAGAAGTGAACTTTACCTGGGTACAACACATGGATGTGGTTACTACTATGTCCTTTATAACTTTTATATAATAAATTTGGAATTTTATGGGATATTTCTGTTTTGTTGGTTTTTCTCACTACATGTATGCCCTTTTACAAACGATTATTATTGTGGTAAAAAAGATAGTTACAGGAAAATATAACCTGCATTGAGAGTGCTATATATTTCTAATACAGCGATATTTCAGATCCTTCGTCTGACTAGAGTACAGAAATCACAACAGGTTAGAAGTGTCACTCTCTATGAGCTAGTATATAGAACAAAAACATAACAATAACTAAAAGGAGAACAAAAATAATAATAATCTGTGCATAAATCATTATAGGAATACTTCTGCATACACATCATAGTTTGGCGTATCATCCGAAGCTACATAGTCCTAGCTTTGGTGGTAATAGTACCTGTATCGATCCAAGGTCAGAGTTCCTTTGGCCCATCTAGTTATTTGATGGAGCAGAATAGGAGAAACTCTGCCCCTATTGACATTCTAAGGAGCAGGCCTGGTGCCCCATTTGCAGTTAAAAATGTGTATGGAGTCCATGAGAGTGTGGTGTATTTGTTCCATTAACTTGATAGACTCCATACGAAGAAGCACCTGGGACAATGGAACTGTTTGGGTTTGCCAGTTCAAAGCTATTGCCCAGTGAATGGCGCTAAAAAGTGTGTGAACAAGTTTTTGATTTGGGGAGGGGACCTCTGGGAGATCTGCGAACAGAATACACATTTGATATGTCAAAGTGAAATGTGTTCCAGTTATTTGGAGCACCATCAAAGCGGTCGGTTGCCAAAGAGATCGTAAGGTCTTACAGCTCCAGAAGGTAAGGAGGAGTGTACCCCTTTCACCACATTCCCTGAAACGTGTCTGGAATGGTAGGATACATCCTATATATTCTAATAGAGGTGTAATACCACCTGGTGTGCAGTTTTACCAAGATTTCTTTAATGGTAACCAAGCAGGTACACTTATGCATATTGGCGACCATGTCCAGCCAATCCTCTGCAGGATATTCCTGACCCGTTTCAACCTCCCACCCTAGCATTGCTGAAGATTTTGCAGCAGTGTGATGGTCATTAAGGTATTGGTATAGGGTAGAAACTGTCCCTCTCTCTCGACCCCTCATGACACAGGTTTTCAAAGGCTGTTCTGGCGTCATCCCTTACTTGGGTGAGGGTATTTTGGAAGAAGTGGCGGATCTGAAGGTATTTATAAAATTCAGAGTTGGATAAGGCATAATTTTGATGTAGGTGTTCAAAAGAACAAAAGGTGGTGCCCTGTAGCAACGAGTGCAAAGTGGCCAGGCCTTGTGAGGACCAATGTATAAATTCCAATTCCGCATTGAAGGCCGCAGGGAAGTTGGGGTCGCCCAAAAAGGACTTTAATTGGGGAGGTTTAGAGAGAAGCCCAAACTTTTCCTTGTAGAGGTTCCAGAGATGGACCCTCTCCGTTAAGCGGGGTAATATCTCTCTAGCTAACTGAGTTTAAACAGTTGGGGAGAAATGCCATTGTGCTAGCCGTGCCGCCAGGTAGTATTTCCACAGGTCTGGGCAACCAAGGCCCCTCCTGTTCTGGGTTCTATACATCAATGTATGCCCTTTTACAATCCCTTCGCTACAACACACATTCTGTTATACTGTACATATTAGTGATATGTGGGCATACTAGCATGGTGTCTTCTTCCGATAAACCTTCCAAGACAGCTATACAAACCCGACAGAAGTTCTAATCCTTACCCTAGCTATCTAAAACAAGTAAATTTTCTGGAGCTTTTTTTTTACATAGGAACAGTCTCTAAATCCAGCTAAACAAATGCAAATGTTTTTTTTCATATATCTTTTTTTTTTCTTCATTCTTTTCATGCTTTTTAAAAGTTAGTGTTTAAAAACACCCTGTGAACAAAAAAGAGGTTGAATTTTTTTTTTTTGTTCTCTTTTATAGACGCTTTGTATATTTGACAGTTTTGGCACACTAATATTTGCAGTCTTTATGGCAATATGGGGTAAGATGGCTTTATTTTATTTTCCCTGTTGGTATAGTGTGTGTGTGTGTGTGTGTGTGTGTGTGTGTTCATTGGTAAAACTGTTTGATTCTTGATGCACAAAATCCAATAGATGTACCTTTTTGTAGTAGTCATTTTGTGGAAAGGCATGATTTTGCATTTTTGTTTTTACTGTCATTCATGAGATATGGTTTGTTATATTTAATGGTAAAATTTTAGGCAAATATCTTACCTGCTCACTTTTTAAAGTTATAATATGGAAGGCAAACCCATCAAATGCCTATCATACCCTGTTTCCCACGAAAATATGCCCTACCCCGAAAATAAGCCCTAGTTAAAGTCCTTGTAAAAACATGTATTCCGTTTTGTAAAAAGATTATATAATGTGCAGTGTGTCTCCTTGTATAACTTTATTGTGGAAAATGCCTCTCATGTGACCCGTGAATAATATTGTAAATATATATAATAAATATACCGTAAATAAGACCTCCCCTAAAAATAAGCCCCAGTGTGTTTTTTGTAGCCAAAATTAATATAAGACCCGGTATTTTCGGGGAAACACAATATCTTTCCCTCACTCCCCCAACACTCTGCTCAGTTGCTGGGAGAAAAGAGGAAGTCCTCGGTACATTCCAAGTCACAACTCTTCTCACTCCATGTGACAGTGCTGGGAGACAGAGTGACCAGTCACTATGTATTTTTTCTGTCAGGTGGAAAAGAAGTACGAGTAACATTCTACCTTTTACCTGTAAAAACTCCATTTGCTTGTATATAATAAAAAAGCTAATATGATTTAAAAATGTTCATATGCTTCAAGGTGAATGGTAACCTGGAAAAATTGGAAAATTGGATTTAAGAGAAGTATCATATCATTATTGTGTGTTCTGGTGTTTACAGTTACCTTGTTCCTTGAGTTTTGGAAGCGCCGACAAGCCGAGCTCGAGTATGAATGGGACACAGTTGAGTTTTTAGAACAAGAAGAACAACCTCGTCCTGAATATGAAGCAAAATGTACTCACGTAGTTGTGAATCCAATTTCTCAGGTAAATGTTGTATATTTACTGCTCTAACTGCTGGCGGAAAAGATGTTGTTGTTTTTTTGTTTTTTTTTGTTTTTTTTTTTAATAATAAAACTATATTTTTTTATTCTTCACCTATATTTAGCAAGAAGAACACGTGCCTTATACAACCTGTGGAAAATGCATGAGGATGACCTTCTGTACAAGTGCTGTTTTTTTCTGGGTAACACATTTTCTTAAACAGCTTTTTGGGGATTGACTTTGTCTTATGTATCTTACAGGTTACAGTTACTGCATGTTATTTTATTTTTAGCATGGAGAACTCAGCTTGGGTAAAGGGCAACATTGTTTCTGCCCCTCCTGGGGCATTACCTGACTTTTCACAGCATCATCCTCGCTATTATCCTCTTATTTAATATTACTGAATATAATTAGTCTTAATTGTTCCACTTCAGTTATTTTTATTGAAAAGGATCAGAAATACAGTAATCCTCCGCTAGACTGTTGTCACTGGAAGATTTCCCCTTTCATCCCACCTCTTGTTCTGGTGTAAGCTCAAAATTTTGTAATTCACATCATTTTGATTTCCGGGGACACTGGTCACCAGGACAAATAGAAATGTGTTTCTACCCATTGATGACACAGACTACAATAAAAACCCAACAGGTGTAATAATCTATCCCTATGTTCTCTATCCAAGAAAAAAGTGTTGGCTATATATGTACGTTAATATTTCAAAGCTCAAAATTTGCTGTTTTTGTAGTGAGGGATAAAAGTTTATGTAAATGTACCTTTAACATTGGACTTTGGTGTAAAATAAAGGAAACTTCTTCAGGTAGAACTGATGCCAACCAATCAGCTGTTTTTCTCTCACACGCGTAGGCTGATTTTTTTTTTTTTTTTCATTTCATTGTACAACCATAAAATACATTTTACTTTGAATATAAATTCATATAAATTGAATGTATATCCTGTATAATTAATTGGTTTAACACTTGGGTCTCTTCATAATCCTCTTTATAGGCATTAGTTCTAGATAAACAGGAATACGCAAACTCTGTTGTTCTGGTCTCTTTTAGTTACTTCATTCCTGGTCTTCCTTCACAATATCAAAGTTTTCTTTTAGGCCTGTGTTGATCGGCTTTGGGCTTGTCATTGGCATCAGTTTGAGACACTTCTGAGATCATGCAGAATTTTCTGACTGTTTCATTTGGCCTGCAGGTGACCTTTTCTTGCACTGCATTGGACCTGCTTCAAGCAGATTTTGCTTTCCCATAGATACGTATAGTAATGCAAAACCCATTTAAAGCAAAGAAAAGCCCATCAATACGAGTCCTTCCAGAATTTTAGGAATTGTCTAATTTTCTGTAATTATAATATTACACATTGCTATTACTATAATGCTTTGTATGCATTTTCACAGATTATGTTGATCGTTGTATCAGTAGTTGGAATTATTGTGTATCGACTTTCTGTTTTCCTGGTATTTTCTGCAACCTTACCAAGAAACATTAGTGGAAAAGAGGCTATCCAGAAATACCTGACTCCACAGGCGGCCACCACTATCACGGCATCAATCATCAGCTTCATCATTATCATGCTATTGAATATACTCTACGAGAAAGTGGCAATAATGATCACAGATTTTGGTGAGACTCACAATCCTTTTTTTTAATGACTAAAAAGCCAATAGAGGATGAACTTATTTTATTCAAACTGTTTTAAAACCAAAAACAGTAATTTCTGGAAATATTCCCTTATATTAACTTCCCATGATATTGTGCTTATCAGAAAGCTGTCTGAGAGTAGGAGTGCAAGCATAGGTCTGTGCTAAGGAAATCCGACTCCATTGCACAATTCTGCCATCTTAACATGTTCTAGGCACTAGGGTGGAGGAGAAGGCAATTCGGCTTACAAGAAAAGTAATTTGGTTTATAAGATGGAGAGAGCACATTAAGGATTTAGTCAGTGGGGAGTTGGTGCTCAATTGAAGTCCAGTGAGCAGGTTGAAGTTATGGAGGTGCACAGGAAACTTGGGATCTACAGTCTCTAAACAGCAATGTAACCTTCTTGATTTAAAGTGGCTAGTGAAATAGTTCACATAAATACTGTACGTTTCAATTATGTATTTGGTTTTCATGGCCAAGATTTAGCTTGGGGTAAGAGGTTACCCTTCTAACTGTTTCATTTCAGAGCCTGTTCCATGCGTCTCTACAAAGAGTCAATAACATATCTGTTGATTTGAATGGGAAATGTGCTATTTTATTATGCAGGCTTTTATCAGGGCTATGCAAAACACACATTGGATTGCTCAAGATATGTAAGAAGCCAGTGGCTAACCAATCCACCTGACTCTATATACAGTGGGGATGGAAAGTATTCAGACCCCCTTAAATTTTTCACTCTTTGTTATATTGCAGCCATTTGCTAAAATCGTTTATGTTCATTTTTTTCCTCATTAATGTACACACAGCACCCCATATTGACAGAAAAACACAGAATTGTTTACATTTTTGCAGATTTATTAAAAAAAGAAAAACTGAAATACCACATGGTCCTAAGTATTCAGACCCTTTGCTCAGTATTTAGTAGAAGCACCCTTTTGATCTAATACAGCCATGAGTCTTTTTGGGAAAGATGCAACAAGTTTTTCACACCTGGATTTGGGGATCCTCTGCCATTCCTCCTTGCAGATCCTCTCCAGTTCTGTCAGGTTGGATGGTAAACGTTGGTGGACAGCCATTTTTAGGTCTCTCCAGAGATGCTCAATTAGGTTTGAGTCAGGGAGTCAGGGAGTCACGGAGTTGTTGTGAAGCCACTCCTTCGTTATTTTAGCTGTGCGCTTAGGGTCATTGTCTTGTTGGAAGGTAAATCTTCGGCCCAGTCTGAGGTCCTGAGCACTCTGGAGAAGGTTTTTCATCCAGGATATCCCTGTACTTGGCCGCATTCATCTTTCCCTCCATTGCAACCAGTCGTCCTGTCCCTGCAGCTGAAAAACACCCCCACAGCATGATGCTGCCACCATGCTTCACTGTTAAGGCCTGTATTGGATAGGTGATGAGCAGTGCCTGGTTTTCTCCACACATACCGCTTAGAATTAAGGCCAAAAAGTCCTATCTTGGTCTCATCAGACCAGAGAATCTTGTTTCTCACCATCTTGGAGTCCTTCAGGTGCTTTTTAGCAAACTCCATGCGGGCTTTCATGTGTCTTGCACTGAGGAGAGGCTTCCATCGGGCCACTCTGCCATAAAACCCCGACTGGTGGAGGGCTGCAGTGATGGTTGACTTTCTACAACTTTCTCCCATCTCCTGACTGCATCTCTGGAACTCAGCCACAGTGATCTTTGGGTTCTTCTTTACCTCTCTCACCAATGGCTCTTCTCCCCTGATAGCTCAGTTTGGCCGGACGGCCAGCTTTAGGAAGGGTTCTGGTCCTCCCAAACGTCTTCCATTTAAGGATTATGGAGGCCCCTGTGCTCTTAGGAACCTTACACTGTGAGCTGTAAGGTGATTTTAGCAAATGGCTGCAATATAACAAAGAGTGAAAAATTTAAGGGGGGTCTGAATACTTTCCGTCCCCACTGTATAATGTAAATTTAACTTTTGAACAAACTGACTTTTTAATAAGATTTTGAAAATATGCCATTTGTATTAAATTTTAGGTATACAAACATTAGGGAGGTATATAAGGTAGATATATTAGATTAGCTCCAGGAAGCAAAGTACATCAATTGTTAATACTATACATAAAAAATGCTAAGGTGAGTAATTACACTGGATTTAAATTTATTCAATTTAAGTTTCATACTATGCAATGTAGGCAGATTCGGCAAGTTTATCACAGTTTTGGCTTTGACACAATTGTTTACTATGCAGCCTTCCTCTCATCAGTGGCTGCAGGGGGGGGCTCAAAGAAAGGGAGGTGCTTGAAACAGTGATCTCTCTGACTTCCATTTTTTTCAAGCTTATAATTTGGGCTATTTAATCGCTAATGAGCAGGGCAACAATGGCAATTTAGTATAAAAATCAGAACAATTTATCAGGCAGGGGTAGTTAAAGTGTCACTAATCCCACGTCATAAAAGACTATCAATAAATGGTGTATTACATGCTGTTTATACTCGCTCAGTCACTATTAGATTTGTTTTCTGTATTCTGTAAAAAAAAACCTGTTCATGTCCCCAATTCAGCTAGGGACTTCGCAGCTGTGGTGGCAACTCTGCACATGCTCAATTTTCAGTGAGTTTCTATGCTGAGCATTTCCTCCTAATCACATCTGAGCAGCCCTTGTGACTATAAAGTCACACATGTGGGTGTATACACAGTGCTAAATGACAGCACACTCCCTCCTCCTTCATGCCCACTAACCAGCTAAACACAACGGGGGCAGGATATTGCATGTCGATTAATGGTGGCGTCACCTTCCTGCTATTCTAAGACAAAGGCTTGAGGGGCGTGACAACCCGTGACTGGCAAAAATCCACCCACACCATGTTATTTTCTGCAAAATAATAAAGATTTGATTTCAAATATGTATTTGTATGACAATTTAAAACAGTTTGATATTATTTTTTTATTTTTACTCTGCATTCCAAAGGCTGTTTTTTTTTTGAACCTGTGACCAGTAGCAGAGGGCTAAAAGCTCCTCCTGCTTATGTTTTCCTGCAGACAGGTTGGAAAAAGGTCTGGGTCATGTGACAGCTGTAGATCGATTAGGAAAAAGGTACTTAATTTTTTTTAATTAAAAAAAATTAGTGGCATCATCCACCTACAAAAATAGAAGGGACAATGTAAATCGACCACTTCCCGCCCGCCGTATGCAGAATGACGGCCGGGTAGTGGTTCAGTTATCCTGACTGGGCGTCATATGACGTCCAGCAGGATATGCCACGATTGTGCGCAGCACGGCAATCGGTGGTGTGGAAGTCTGACACACCGCATCCCCGATCGAGGTAAAGAGCCTCTGATGTAGGCTCTTTACCACGTGACCAGCTGTGTCCAATCGCAGCTGATCAGTGTAAATGGGAAGAGCAATTTATCGGCATTTCCTTCACTCGCACTGCCAGATGCGAGTAGAGGAGAGCTGACCGGCAGCTCTGACGGGGGGGGGGGGTCTGTGCTGATTGATTATCAGTGCAGCTCCCCCCTGAGGATGCCCACCCAAAACCACCATGTATGCCAATCAATGCCAAATAGGGATGGCACTCAGTGCCCATCAGTTATGCCTGCCAGTGCCCCCAGATCAGTGCTGCCTAACAGTGGTCATAAGTGCCACCTATCAGTGCCCATCAGTGCAGCCTTATCAGTGCCGATCAGGATCAGTGAAGGAGAAAACTTACTTATTTACAACGTTTTGCAACAGAAACAAAAACTATTTTTTTTCACAATTTTCGGTATTTTTATTTGTAGTGCAAACAATAAAACCCCCAGAGGTGATCAAATACCACCAAAAGAAAGCTCTATTTGTGGGGGAAAAATTATAAAAATTTTGTTTGGGTACAGTGTTTCATGGCCACGCAATTGTCATTCAAAATGCAACAACGTTGAAAGCTGAAAATTGGTCTGGGCGGGAAGGGGGGAAAGTGCCCAGTATTGAAGTGTGTGTTTTAGTATCACTTTAAGTCTGCATAATAGCAGAATGTTCATGCTTGACTAGATTGGTGCTCTGATCTGCTATTTCCTTTTTAAGAACTTCCAAGGACAAAGACAGATTATGAAAACAGCCTTACCACCAAGATGTTTCTATTCCAGTTTGTCAACTACTACTCTTCTTGTTTCTACATTGCCTTCTTTAAGGGGAAATTTGTTGGCTACCCTGGAGATCCAGTGTATTGGTTTGGAAGATACCGTAACGAAGAGGTAAGCTATTTTTATTCACTGATCTTACTGGGTTTTCAACTGCATCAATTAATTTTCTGTCTCCGTAACTGTTTAAGATCACAAAAAAATCACCACTAAAATCTTAATGTTTCCTGACTTTAATTTTTTTTTTCCAGTGTGATCCTGGTGGATGTCTTCTTGAACTTACAACACAACTGACAATTATAATGGGAGGCAAAGCTATATGGAATAACATTCAAGAAATTCTTGTACCGTAAGCCCTTTTACTAATAGTAAAAAACACATAAAGGAAGCTATCAAAATATAGCAAGTCTACTACCTAATTTACCTGCAACTATGCTTTTACACTCCATATACAGCCACAGTTTAAAACCCCCCTAATGTGTTTTATGACTGCACTACAGCCCCTTGTCATATAATTCTAATGTGCATGTTTCCACTCATGGTGTAGTGTGCGTGAATAGGATGCAGTGGCAACAGAATGCATGAAGCACAATGGGCCTGCCTTTTTCACTGGCTTAAATTGCAGTTCTACTTTTGCAGTCAAATTTAAGAAAATACCACTCTATGTTGTGCTCGCATTTACACAGCATGCCTAAAAATAATTTTCAAAAAAGTTATTTCTTACCTTTCTTGGTGTTTGCTTGGAGCAAGCCCCGGAAAACTCCACGGTACTTTTAATTGAGTGTACACTTGTGCCGTGTACACACGGGCAGACTCTTCGACCGGACTGGTCCGACGGGAGGAATCCGTCGGACAATCCGACCGTGTGTGGGCTTCATCGGACCTGCAGTGGACTTTTTCGGTCGAAAATCAGACTTTAGATTTGAAACATGTTTCAAATCTTTCCGACGGACTCGAGTCCGATCGAAAAATCAGTTTGTCTGTATGCTAGTCCGACAGACAAAAAAGGACGCAAGGGCAGCGATTGGCTACTGGCTATGAACTTCCTTATTCTAGTCCGGTCGTACGTCATCACGTTCAAACCACGGACTTTAGTCCACCCGTGTGTACACGGCATAACTCTGTATAAACTAAAATCACCCAGGCTATGTACTCCACCTATACCCAAAACTGTGATCATTCTAATGGCCTTTCTCAGACAGCAGCTCTTAAAAATGTGCTTAAGCCCCCTACTATGTAATGAAAAAAATTATCTATACTAAAAATTATATGAACACTAATCTTAAGTACAAAGAGTCATATATATATATATATATATATATATATATATATATATATATATATATATATATATATATATATATATAATGTGTGTATGTGTATATATATATATAGCGCCAGACGCATCTATTCCAATTTTTTTTTGTTTTTTTATTAAGCACATGATTAGAGCCTGAGGCTTTAATTGGCTTCAAAAAAGGGTGGACTTGGGGCACAGAGCACTGTGTCCCAAGCCCACCCACTTTGTGACAATAGCGAATTAATATTCGCTATTGTCTTCCTGATTCCCCTCCCAGCCAATCAGGAAGCAGCTCCTGAGACCCGATTGTCCAGGGAGTCTTAGGGCTCCCTATTGTGTCTTAGGACACACTGGCCAATCACATCTCAGGATACACTTCCTGTTCAGCCTGGAGGAGAATGGAGAGGAGAATGGCCCGGCTCTTCGTTTCCCCCTGCCTCCTATGTTAAGGTGAGTCTCCGCCACCGTCTTCTCGTCCATCTAACACCCTGAGGGGTCATTGGTGGGCTCATGGCGATCGCCGCCTTCCCTACCGCCATTCGTCTCCCGCGGGGGGGTGGATGGCATTAGTTTGCCACCACCCTCCCTCCAAATATTTAGCACCATGTGTGCAAGTATATTTTATTCAACCGCTTCCACTTTTCATCTCGTAGTGCTTTGTGCTCCCACACTCACTGGAGGGATTTGATGCTCTGCTGGCAGCAAAAAGAGTCAAGCAGGCATTATAGATGAATCAAACCAGCATTAGAGATGTGCTTCCTCTCAAGCTCACATCTAGTCTCTTTGGCCTCTTGCTCTGTTCACTCTTATGCTCTTATGCTTCCATCTACAATATATCAGTCTGCATAGGACTCAATACTCTGCCATATATGTGGACAAAAGTGTAGCAATTATTATTAAAAACTAATATACAACATTGCACTCACTTGGTAAAACACAGTTGTGTGCAGGTAAATTATGTAAACCTGGAAGCGCTGCTGTGAAGTGCGCTCCACAGGTTGCATGTGATGTCGCCAGAAATTCCGCCAGCATGTTACGCCCCCTCCTCTGATCATCCCTAAGAGAGCGTTGGGTGGATTTCCTGGTCCTGCCTTCCGATGTCGTCAGATCCGGCGTGTGGAGCACATGCTGCAATGGCGCTTCCAGGTTTCCTTCCACCACTGGTGGAACGAAAGAAAATCATTCGATTAAATGTGTTGATTGGGAATGCCTCCCACAATGCTATTGTAGTCTGCCAGCGGGGGGCGTGGGGAGCCTTCCCAGCTGGCAGAATAAAATGGATGCTAGAATAAAATGGATGCTGCTAGCGGCTATTGCCGCTGGCAGTAATCCTATATAGAAAAATCCAACATGCTGGTTGTACCCAAATCGATCAATCAGCCTGCCCATACATGGATCAAATTTCAATTGACGGCTTTACACATCTAGCACTGTGCATGTGAGATAATAATAGTACATAGATAAATCTGTCACAAGGATTCAGAAACTCACTCAAGAAGCTATGGGCAGCTGCAGTTGAGAGTTGAGTTGAGTTGCAACTTAATATAGAGCGGTCCTTTACCCTGCAGGGTCCCGACGTGCTTACAATCACATACACATACTAGGTCCAATTTATAGACAGGACCCGAATAACCTGCCAACATACAAACTCCAGGCAGATGGTGTCGTGGTCAGGATTTGAACCAGCGACCCTATTGCTGCTATAGGTGAAAGTGCTAACCACTACACCACTGTGCTGCCCGTTAAATTATTATATCTTAGGAATACTTGCATAATAGCCTCTGCGTCTGGTCTGAGTGAAATGCAACAGCAGCTCCTGTGTGTGTTTCAGTTCTCTGTGTCTACTTCGTGGAAACGCCCCTTTATGTAACATTACAATCCCCCAATCAGGGGTTTCTGACCCAGATAGCTGGGACATGAAGTACCTTTCTGTAACCCACTAACTCTGTGGTAATTACAAGCAAACTTATTTGCGAATACAGACAGCAGAGGGCAGCCCCTACATGTTTTATTATTTATTTATGTTTTATTAAATGCATAATATGGAAAATAATTCTTAAAGAATATATTTTCAGTGTATTTTTTTTCTTATTTACTAGCTGGATAAAAAACCTTATTGCACGATTTCGTTCTTCTGGAATAGAAACAATTAAGCCAAGATGGGAACAGGATTACCATTTACAACCTAATGGACAATTGGGATTGTTCTATGAATATCTTGAGATGGGTAAATTCTGTATTATTTTTCTAATGTTCATAGCAATAAGTGTTCAGTAAAGAGCTTCTAAATTAATATGTTTACCCATGGTAGTATGTTTTTTTTTTTTATACCCACATCTTTTAATTCCCTTTGCTCCCCTGTTCCATTGCCTCTCTCCTAACTTTCTTGTTCTCCTTCTCTGTCCCTCCCTCCATTTCTTTTATTCTTTTTATCTCTTCCTTTGTCTCTTCAAATCTCTTTCCCTGTGCCCTCCCTCCAACTATAATTCTGCCCCCGACTTTTTCTCCTGTGCTTGTTTCTATACTCCATCATCGAATGTGTACAAATATACATATGGATGGCTGTTTCTCATGGAAGCTATTGTGGTTGGCACTGTAGATTATGCCTTTGCATTACTATACTGTTGTTTTAATACTTGGCTTTATTCCTTCTCTCATAACAGTAATTCAATTTGGATTTGTCACCTTGTTTGTGGCATCATTTCCACTTGCACCTGTGTTGGCACTTGTGAATAATTTATTGGAAATTCGGGTTGATGCCTGGAAGATCACCACCCAGTTCAGGCGTATGGTACCAGAGAAAGCACAACACATTGGAGCCTGGCAGCCAATCATGCAAGGAGTAGCCATACTCGCTGTGGTGACCAATGTATGATAAGTATAAAATTTGCTTAATTTTTCATTTTATAAAATTGGCTCATGCTGTCATTGTCTACAGCAATACTACAGATAGTGTTTAACCTTTTTGGTTCAGTGTTTTTTCTACGCAGCCTTAAAACAGTTTCTTCACACTTGTACTATAAATGGGCATAGACATCCAACTGGACAGGAGCTATTAAATCATTCTGTGTTTTTTTCTAATTAGACAGTGAGGTTGATTTACTAAGGCCGGGTTCCCTAGTTCCCACCTCATCCCTTTAAACCCGAACACCTATGAATTACACAGGTTCTGAGGCTAATTTAAAGCGGGGTTCCACCCAAAAAAAAAAAACTACATGAAAAATCCTAAAAAAAAAACAAAAAAAATTTGGATATATTTTTTTTTTACTTACCTCTAAAAGCCTGTTGCTAGGGGGTCCCTCGTAGTCTGCCTCTTCAAGTGCCTGGGCTGGTGACATCACTTCCCCCTCGGCACAGGAAGGGCTCAGCTCTGCTCCCTCCCTCCTGTCAATCATCTGGGACCCATTATGCCCCGTACACACAGTCAGACTTTGTTCAGACATTCTGACAACAAAATCCTAGGATTTTTTCCGACGGATGTTGGCTCAAACTTGTCTTGCATACACACGGTCACACAAAGTTGACGGAAAATCTGATCGTTCTGAACGTGGTGACGTAAAACATGTATGTCGGGACTATAAACGGGGCAGTAGCCAATAGCTTTCATCTCTTTATTTATTCTGAGCATGCGTGGCACTTTGTGTGTCGGATTTGTGTACACAGGATAGGAATTTCCGACAACGGATTTTGTTGTCGGAAAATGTTATATCCTGCTCTCAAACTTTGTGTGTCGGAAAATCCGATGGAAAATGTGTGATGGAGCCCACACACGGTCGGAATTTCCGACAACAAGGTCCTATCACACATTTTCCGTCGGAAAATCCAACCGTGTGTACGGGGCATTACAGGTCCCAGGTGACTGAGCGACCAATCACGGCGCCGCTCACGCATGCGCGGTGGGTGCCAGGCTGTGAAGCCACAGCCCGGCGCCCACAGTTGCAATGCCGGTGCCGCTGAACGGAGGGAGAGACAAGCGGGGCTTCGATCCCCCGCATCGCTGGACCCTGGGACAGGTAAATGTCCAATTAAAAGTCAGCAGCTGCAGTATTTGTAGCTGCTGACTTTTAATTTTTTTTTTTGACTGGACCTCCTCTTTAAGTCAGATAATGCACCAAGTGAGTTTAATTACGACCTTAATCAGCCGCAGAACCTGTGTAATTAATATGTGTTCGGTTTTAAAGGAATGAGGTGGTAACCCTACCAGGTTCACATATGTGCGGCTGGGGGTTCGTGCCTGGGGTCCGGTGTGTTCCTGTAACCAGTTCAGGTGCAATTCAAGTCCGAATTTTAGCCTGAATTTGCGCAAGAACTGGACCCAAAGAAGCACCGGACCCTTTTTTCAATCCGGACCGTGTCCGCCCCAGACAAGTGTGAACCGGCTCCATTGATAGCTGGTCACACTTGCCTGTCATGCGAATTGGATGAGAGAAATTCCGCATTCAATTCGCATATGTGTGAACCCAGCCTAAAACTGAAGAGTATAAAATCGGGTGCAGCTGTGCATAGAATCCAATCAGCTTCCAGTTTTGTTTTGTCAAAGCTTAATTGAACAAAATGAAGTTAAAAGCTGATTGGCTACAATGCACAGCTGCACCAGATTTTGCACTTTCCAGTTTTAGTAAATAAACACAATTATATGCTTACTTCAGCTGTTTAGATGGGCTTGACCTGGCTAGTACCCAACCAACAAAAAACACCTTACAAACTACATATTAGCACAAACACAGAAATGGGCACTTGGGGTTATATACTTTTGGCTGACCGCATGCATTGTTTTTTATGATTCAAACAGGAGGTGGCTTTCTTTTCTTGAGATATTTTTGATGAATGCGGATAGAGTGAATCTGTGCACAAATCAGTGAAGGCCTCCCAAAAATAACGAGCCAAAAATGAACAACCTATTGAAAGATAAAAAAAACAAAAAAAACAAGCTTTTGCTGCAATATTCATCCCCCACACCTGAAACAGGTCTTTTTGTTCAGTGAATTTGGCACACTCCACTTCAGACATGATAATGGTGCAGGAAGTTTAGTTATTTCCCTGGAATGTTTTGCCACAGAGAAAGTCAAGCTTCATCTTCTATTGGCAAATCAAAGAATTTTCAAATTCCCCTTCACTATCAACTGAATCAAAATAGAATCATTGTCATGCAGGATTATAGTTTTTCTGTCACAAAAATTGTAATATTGGGTCAGCAGCCTGATCATTTTTTCTGTATGGAACATGGTAAAGCGCATTGAAAATGCACGGAAAGGCACATGTCGTGCATTGAGATGAAGAAAAAAGGAGGGGCAAAATGCACCAGAACGCATCAAAAACATGTGTAAACACGCATGCAGAAATGCACTTAGAACACACAAGTTGTGGTGTAAACTGGCCCTTAGAAAGCAGAGTTGTAACACGCAGAATAGCCTATACTGAAAGAATCTCTATACCCATCCAAAAATATTCAGTCAACCACCCATATAGACTTCTTTTCTCTGCTATCAGGTCTCCTGATTGTACACTGGAACTACCTTTATTGTAGAAAATAAGGTGATAGTAATAGCTATTTGGTACATAGAATGTGTGAAATATATTTATATGGGTATCGGATATGTATCTGTGAGCAAACTGCATTTATTTTTTTATTATTTAATACAGGCTATGATCATTGCCTTTACGTCTGACATGATACCACGTTTGGTCTATTACTGGTCTTTTTCTGTACCTCCCTATGGCAACCATTCATCGAACACCATGGAAGGATACATTAATAACACTCTTTCAATATTCAGCATATCAGATTTCAAGAATGAAAGCAGACCAGTTCCTCCAATATGGTTTGGCAATCAAACTACATGCAGGCAAGTAGTAACTGGTCTATTTTACCGTTTTTTATACCTATTCTTCTCTTTGGAAAATTTAAAGTGTTTTCTCTTCATTTTTGACAAGTTGTATTAGATTATGATGAGATTAATCGCACATCTACCTGGGCTGAAGCAAACCCTGCAAGAAAATTATTTTAAATTGAACTTGCCACTTCCCTTGTGTGTTAGCCAAAGGTTCTATGCAGCTTTATGCACAGCCATGTGCTTGCCCCGAAACTAGGGGCAACCAAAGGTCTCAAGGTGGCAGCCAGAATAGTCCATTATTCTGAATATGTTAGTTCTTCTCCTTCTGCTGTACCCATCAGGAAACCAAGGCGGAAACCTTACTATGGGTGGCATAGACAGACTTAAAGCCCAACTCCAGGAAAATAAGAAAAAAATACACCCTTTTAGTTGCCTCACATACTGCAAGGGTTAATTGCTTATCTCCAGAGGAGAGATAAAGAGGTTGTATCACTTACCTGATTCCTTCCTTATTAACATATGTATGGTATGCTGAGGAGTGTTGACTAGTTCTGTATTTTGTGCATACACCTCAATCATTGTAGTAGTATGGACATATACATATCTAGAACTGAGAGATCTTACAACAAAGAGGTAGTTCGTTCCGCAATACACATTTATTAATAGGGTTACATAATCTATACAAAGTACACACCCAACAGTATTTACAACACAATGTACAGTGTAGGTCTCCTGGCTTACATGGTATTTACAAATTACCCACAACACCCATATTTACAGTACAGTATAAAATACAAGTATGTTAGATTACCTTTTAACTTCAGGTCAGCCCATGGTGACTGCTGTCTGTTCCCACACCAAAGAGTGAGTAAGCTTGGTCACAAAGCATTATATCCCCCCCCTCCTTTCTGTAGTGTGGCTAATATAATTCTCCCTAATTGGTCACTGTACCTAGTAAATGTATATTGGGCACAGCCTGATTGGATGAGTCAAAGAAGGCTATTGTTTACTACCCAGGTAAGATGTTCTCAGGGAGAACAAAAGGCCAACCTTTGAAGTTGAACTAATTACAATAACACCAACACAACACTCAGTATTTTAAATATATTTCCCTCTAACTGAAATATATTTCTAATTACAATATTTTACAGCGATTAATGGATATTTCACATAAACTTATAAGGCAACAGATGGCCCCTTGTGGCCAGTTGAGAATATGAGACTCGGCCACACCTAGAATAATGGTTTATGTGCAATCTCCTTTAATATTTGTCACTTTTGGCTTTACCCTCTGAAATGAAATAAAACTCTTTGAGAAGAAAAAAAAAACTTTTTAAACTCTCCATCTCTACAGTTCACACTTCTGGATCCCAGTATTGGTAGTCATCACTTGTTCTGGATGTCATAAGTCCAAAATAGAAATCATGAGAAACGGCACCAAAACAAAACAATAAGGAAAAAAAACAAAAACAAAAAAAAAACCATGAGGATCCTTGTTCTCAACAGTCCAAAAATAACAATAGTCCGATAATAACAGTACGAAAGTCCATAAGGCGAATCTGGTCATGTTGCCCTTGCTTCTGGGACGGCCTTCACTGGTGATTCCAAGTGGATACAGCATACAATAATAGCCTGGGGACCAGCTTTTCCTGGCTTTCTAAGATTATACTTTATTAATGTGGACAAAGGTAGAGAAATAAAAACACAAGTACATTTAAAACATATGCATTCAACTGAATGCTTGTCTGGTAAGTCTAAGCCGTAAGGACCTTTTGATTAGAATTGTCATAGATATACTGCGACATACTAATGAGACCCCTTTCTATATCGAGCACATAGAGCACCCAATGTTCATTTTTTTAGCATTCAAATGAAAAACCCTTTCAAAGTGCCTTTTGTAGATATTGCAACCCCTTGAGATATTGCTGAAAGAGACCACCAAATTTTTCTGTCCATTCGCCGGTCGCCATTTTGTTGACTAGTTCTGTATTTTGTGCATACACCTCAATCATTGTAGTAGTATGGACATATACATATCTAGATCTGAGAGATCTTACAACAAAGAGGTAGTTCGTTCCGCAATACACATTTATTAATAGGGTTACATAATCTATACAAAGTACACACCCAACAGTATTTACAACACAATGTACAGTGTAGGTCTCCTGGCTTACATGGTATTTACAAATTACCCACAACACCCATATTTACAGTACAGTATAAAATACAAGTATGTTAGATTACCTGTTAACTTCAGGTCAGCCCATGGTGACTGCTGTCTGTTCCCACACCAAAGAGTGAGTAAGCTTGGTCACAAAGCATTATATCCCCCCCCTCCTTTCTGTAGCGTGGCTAATATAATTCTCCCTAATTGGTCACTGTACCTAGTAAATGTATATTGGGCACAGCCTGATTGGATGAGTCAAAGAAGGCTATTGTTTACTACCCAGGGAAGATGTTCTCAGGGAGAACAAAAGGCCAACCTTTGAAGTTGAACTAATTACAATAACACCAACACAACACTCAGTATTTTAAATATATTTCCCTCTAACTGAAATATATTTCTAATTACAATATTTTACAGCGATTAATGGATATTTCACATAAACTTATAAGGCAACAGGAGGCAAGAGTATGACCAGAACCAGTCTCAGCTTATAGAACAGCTGTTGGGGACCGGTCGGTTGCAGCACTGGAGAGAGTCTACTGAAATAAGGAGCAAAGTCCTTACTCCTTAATCCTCTGCTCCTAGACTATATGAGTAACCCCATATGCCTTATTCTTCTCCTCCTAGACTATATGAGTAACTCCTTACTCCTTAATCTTCTGCTTCTAGAATATACAGCGCCTTGAAAAAGTATACATACCCATTGAAATTTTCCACATTTTGTCATGTTACAACCAAAAACATAAATGTATTTTATTTGGATTTTATGTGATAGACCAACACAAAGTGGCACATAATTGTGAAGTGGAAATAAAATGATAAATGGTTTTCTATTTTACTTTACAAATAAATATGTGAACGTGTGGCTTTCATGTGTTTTCAGCCCCCCTGATTCAATACTTTGTAGATCCACCTTTCACTGCAATTACAGCTGCAAGTCATTTTGGGTATGTCTTTAACAGCTTTGCACATCTAGAGTGATATTTTTGCGTCTTGCCACAGATTCTCAATTGGATTCAGGTCTGGACTTGGACTCAGCCATTCTAACACATGAATATGCTTTGATCTAAACCATTCCATTGTAGCTCTGGCTGTATGTTTAGGGTCGTTGCCCTGCTGGAAGCTGAACCTCTGCTGCAGTCTCAAGTCTTTTGCAGACGCTAACAGGTTTTCTTCAAAGATTGCCCTGTATTTGGCTCCATCCATCTTCCCATCAACTCTCTGCTGAGGAAAACCTGATGCCCCACAACATTATGCTGCCACCACCATGTTTCACAGTGGAGATGGTGTGCTCAAGGTGATGTGCAGTGTTAGTTTTCCGCCACTCATAGCGTTTTGCTTTCAGGCCAAAAAGTTAAATTTCTGTCTTATCTGACCAAAGCATCTTCTTTCATATGTTTGCTGTGTCCCCCACATGGCCTCTCACTCACAAACTGCAAACGGACTTCTTATAGCTGTCTTTCAACAATGGTTTTCTTCATGCCAATCTTCCATAAAGGCCAGATTTGTGGAGTGCACGAATAATAGTTGTCCTGTGGACAGATTCTCCCACCTGAGCTGTGGATCTCCAGAGTTACCATGGGCCTCTTGGTTGCTTCTCTGATTAATGCTCTCCTTGCTCGGTCTGTCAGTTTAGTTGGACAGCCATTTCTTGGTTTGCAGTTGTTCCATACTCTTTCCATTTTAGGATGATGGATTGAACAGTGCTCTGTGAGATGTTCAAAGGTTGGCATATTTTTTGTATAACCTAACCCTGCTTTAACCACTTCAATACAGGGCACTTGTACACCTTCCTGCCCAGCTTTCAGTGCTATCACACTTTGAATGACAATTGCGCGGTCATGCAATGCTGTACCCAAACAAAATTATTATCATTTTTTTTCCTCACAAATAGGGCTTTCTTTTGGTGGTATTTGAGCACCACTGGGGTTTTTATTTTTTGCGCTACAAATAAAAAGACTGAAAATTTTGAAAAAAAAAATTGTTTTTCTTTGTTTCTGTTACAAAACTTTTGTAAATAAGTAAGTTTTCTCCTTCACTGATGGGCACTGATGAGGCTGCACTGATGAGGCAGTACTGATTGGTACTGATGATGAGGCACTTTAAATGCAGCACTGAACGGCAGCACTGATGGGCACTCGTAGTAGACATTGATAGGTGGCACTGATAGGCAGCACTGATCAGGAGGCACTGGCAGGCATCACTGATGGGCATAGAGTGCCATCCCTAATGGGCTCTAGTGGGCATCCCTGGTGGTCATGGGTGGGCATCCCTGATGGGCATGGGTGGATACCCTCCGGGGCTGCACTGATAATCAGCACAGACATCCCTGTCAGGAGAGCAGACGATCCGCTGTCCTCTACTTGCGTCTGTCAGTGCGAGTAGAGGAAATACTGATAGATGGCTTTTCCTGTTTACACTGTGATTGGACACAGCTGATCACGTGGTAAAGAGCCTACGTCAGAGGCTCTTTACCTTGATCAGAGATGCGGTGTGTCAGACTGACACACCTCGCCACGAACGCCACGCTGTGTGCCCCTGCGGCCATACGATCTTGGCTTATCCTGCTGGATGTCATGTGACGCCCAGTCAGGATAACATAACCACTTTCTGCCCATTATTTTGTTATATGGCGGGCAGGAAGTGGTAAGCTTCTCCACAACTTTATCCCTGGCCTGTCTGGTGTGTTCCTTGGCCTTCATTATGCTGTTTGTTTCTCTAACAAACCTCTGAGGGCTTCACAGAACAGCTGTATTTATACTGAGGTTAAATTACACACAGGTAAACTCTATTTACTAATTAGGTGACTTCTGAAGGCAATTGGTCTCACTAGATTTTAGTTAGAGGTATTAGAGTAGAGGGGGCTGAATACAAATGCACACAACACTTTTCAGATACTGTATTTATTTGTAAAAAATGTTGAAAATCATTTTCCTTCCACTTCACAATTATGTGCCACTTTTTGTTGGTCAATCACATAAATGCCCAATAAAATACATTTACATTTTTGGTTGTGACATGACAAAATGTGGAAAATGTCAAGGGGTATGAATACTTTTTCAAGGCATTGCATGAGTAACTCCTTACTTTGTAATCTTCTTCTCCTAGGGGGTTGATTTATTAAAGGCAATTCCACTTTACACTACAAGTGCACTGTAAGTGCACTTGGAAGTACAGTCGCTGCAGATCTGAGGGGCAGATCTGAAATGAGGGGAAGCTCTGCTGATTTCTATCATCTAATCATGTACAAACAAAAATGCTGTTTTTTTTAAAATTTCCCTTGCATGCCCCCCTCAGATTTACAGCGACTGCACTTCCAAGTGACAGTAGGGCAGTGGACGGTGTCAGTACTGTTTTGTTTTTATTATCTTATTTTTTTTACAAATGTTTCATTTTATTTTTATTTTTTCACAGTTCTTCTGGGGAAGGGGTAAGGTTATGGGGCAGTGGACAGTGTCAGAGCAGTGGATGGTGTGAATAGTTTTTTAATTTTTATGTTTTTTTTTCACAATGCTTTTTGGGGGGAGGAGATTGGGACTGTGGACAGTGTCGGAGGTGTTTTTTATTTTATATTCTTTTTTACCCATTTTTATTTGTTATCGTTTTTTTACTATTTTTTTTTTTTGTAATATTTATTGGATTTTCTTTCTTTTATACATCAGCTGGGGGGCTTTGGTGACATGTCAGGGGTCTAAACAGACCCCTGACATCTCCCCTTTGAGACAGAGAAAGAGGCTGAGGACACAGGCTGAGGTCTCTGCATTCAAAATGAATGGACAGGAGACAGAGGCTCCTGTTCATTCATGAACTGAAGCAGAGTAACACACAGGTTATTCTGCTCAGTTATTACAGGACATAGCGAGCGTTCGGTAGGGATCACTCTCTATGTCCAATTCAGAAAAGGAAGGAGCCGATAAATGACATATTTACTGGCCCCTTCCTCTGCTCTCCATCTTGACAGATCCCCCACAGCTTCCAGGAGAGGAGGGATCCGCTTGGGGGGGAACGAGGGGGGGGGCGGAGGAGGAGGACGGGGCCAGAGAACACGGGGCTTGAGGAGGAGGAGGAGGACAGGGGTCCGGAGAACACGGGGCTAGAGGAGAAGGACACAGCGGACATTGGGGGGATGATCGGTGTGGCAGAAGGACAGTTGCGAGCACTGATCTCCCTGTATGGCAGTTCAGCTGACAGCTGCGGGAGGGAGAGGAGGAGGAGGAAGAGAAAGCAGCTGTCTGAAAAGCCATGCAGGAAGATTGGTGCTCGCAACTGTCCCCCCGCTGCACCAAGCATCGTCCCGTTTAAGGAACAATCATCCATGTGTGCAGTGTAGGTCACGGTGGGCCCGTGTGCAGTGAACACCCTGCACACATGGATGATATGCCAGTGGCTCCTAGACTATATGAGAATCTCCGTACTCCCTAATCCACTGCTCCTAGACTATATGAGTAACTACTTACTCAGTAATCTTCTGCTTTTAGACTATATGAGTAACTCCTTAATCCACTGCTCCTAGACTATATGAGTAACTTCTTACTCCTTAATCTTATGCTCCTAGACTATATGAGTAACTTCTTACTCCTTAATCTTATGCTCCTAGACTAGGACTAACTCCTTACTCCTTAATCTGAAAACTGCTCCTAGACTATATAAGCAATCAACCCTTGCAATGCAGGTGGGCCCCACTGCAAGGGTGCTGCAACAGCAAAAAAATTTTCTGGTATATGTGCAATGTTAAGGCCCCCATTTACATCTGGTCGCTCTAGAATCACTAGTAGAATCACTCAATTCTGCCTGCGATTCTGGAACATGATTTTACTGCGAAAAACGCAAAATGCGCAATGCACTTTTGGGTGCCATTACTGTTCATGGCATCCCAAACCTGCAAAAGAAACGGGCGATTTGTCTTGCAACAAAATACGCGCAACACTCTCAAAACGTTCTTTCCAAAGACTTGCCAAAGTCGGTGCCAAAAAAAGGTACAGGAGCACGTTTTTGGAGCAGAGAGCTGGTGGTGCTGTTCAAAAAAACCCCACACATTTAAAAATATGCTAAAAACTCAACACTTTGCTATTGCTAGATGTGAATGGGGCCTGAGGCACTATGAACAAGCAAGTTAAATACAAACAAGCTTAGAATAACACAAAGCAATTCATGCAATGAAACATACGAGCAGCATATAAAGGTTTAATACAACTATACAAAAATGCCTTTTGAAAAATAGAGGTGTATGGAAGAGGATCAAGTAGGGCTGGACAGTAAATTGGGTAAAGCAGGCTGACGGGTAGCAGGTGGTCTAGAGCAAATAGCAGTATAGGTAAGGAAAATGAGAAGGAATGCTAAGCCGGAGAGTAAGGGGCAAGGAGGAGTTCTCCATAGCCTTGGTAAACACAGACAATAATTTGGCATTCATTAAATAGACAGACACCCAAAGACACAAGGTGTAGAGTTAATCCACCAAAAAGTGATTCATTATTGAAGGGTTGTATAGGCAGGAGCCACCTGCTGGGTTTTTATAGTGGTTGGGTTCTACAGCACTGCAGTTATTTTGTGTGTATGTATTCTCATAAACCCTGCAGCTTGAGTTCAGAGATCTTACTACTGGTGTGCCCAAGAGACATAAGATGCTGTAATATGAACTAAAATTAACCTATCACTATGTGTAGTTAATTTTATTTTTTAGGGCCGATATTCGGGTAACTGCAATTTTACCACCAAGGAACACAATGTAACACCCATTATACTATTGCTGCATAACAGCATGTACTGGATTTTCATAAAGCACTGTTCTTATTACAGTATGTACTGATTAAGCTCTACCAGCCAAGTTTTCAAAAAATATAAAATATAGAACTATAGAAACAAAGTAACCTGTCTGTTTGAAAATACCAGATGGACCTATACTTAAAACCCAACTCCACTTAAAATTTTTTTTTTTGCCCATCGCTCCCTCTCAACCCCTCTCTAAAACTGGCCATACATGTATTGAAATTTGGCTGGTTCAGCAGGTACTGGCCAAATTTTGATCAATGTATGGCCGTTGCCGTTCATAAGACGTCGATCTATCGATTGACTGGGCTTGATCAGCGTATGCAGCCAATAGGCTGCATGTTCTGGTGTATTCTGACAGCAGGGGAGTCCAGCAATGACACAGCGGGGACAATTTTGAGGTTCCGTTTTTTTCGTTCTGTTGGCTGGCTGAACATAAAAAAAAAAAAAAAGCCATGTACATCCAGCTTAAAGGCTAAGTTAACCTTTTGTAAAAAAAAAAAAAATAATAATAATAAATGCACATCTTCTTTTTTTTTTTTTTTTTTGCATCCTGTAAACCAGGGGTCTTCAAACTATGGCCCTCCAGTTGTTCAGGAACTACAGTTCCCATCATGCTTAGTCATGTCAGTGAATGTCAGAGTTTTACAATGCCTCATGGGATGTGTAGTTCCACAACAGCTAGAGGGCCGTAGTTTGAAGATCCATGCTGTAAACCATTGCACCCACGATGATCAGATCGCAGGTGCAATGCCTGGATCCTGCAAACCCTTAGTACACTGTCCCCCCATACCTCTGATACGGGCAGGAAGAACTATGAGAGCAATCACCAATGCCCTCGCAAGTCATTGTGATCTGCAAGTCATCAGCCGCAATGGATGACAGTACTTGTAGTCATTCAGTAAACTGTGAATGACACAGCTGTGTGGGTAGAGCCCCGCACGGGCCGTGTTTTTAAATTGTGACAACAGGTGTGGGGAGAACATCCATTGCCCGCTGTCACAGAGCGGAGAGTGCTGGTGGCAGGAGATGGGTGGATAGGAGCATGTTGCATGTTACACCCTAAATAAATATGGGTGTAACATGCTCCTAAAGATATACTTGTGCTATAAACCCCCTTCTAACCCATCTTGCCCAATGTTAAAGTTTTCCTTTTGACCTGGAAACCAGTTATATTCACCTGGACTATCCTGGACTTTGGCTTTAAAAGGAAATCTGTCATAAAGGAATCATGAATGCTGCCATTGCTGAAAATGCAAGTTGTCTGGCTCTCATGCTGATGCATTATCATCACTGCTTCATAAATCACTTAACGGAAGCAAGTATAGAGATATGGAATTCTTGAACTTATTTACAGCATATGTGTTCCTGGCGTATAACTTAAAGGAAATCTATGGTCACTGCGTATACTTTCACTTTATAACAGCAGCATAGTAATAGCAATACAAACCATGGGTATTTTTGACAATCCAATATAAGCTTACTTGAAAAATCTTCTTTCATGTTGTAAGTCCTGCCTGTCTGTCAGCCATGTCTTTCCACAACTACCTGGATTCCCTGCATGCCTTGCAGCTTCCATTCTGCTGTTTGCATTCAATTTCTAAGGACTACATATCCCATGGTACCGTGTTGTCTGCAAGCAGTGATTCCTGTGCTGACTCTCCATCCTGAAACGCCTTCTTTCAGCGCATCTGTAGTTCATAAGTCAGGCTCTATGAAATGTGTGACACAGCAGTGCCTACTCACAGGGTATTGTGTCACAGAATTCAGGGAAGTAAATGTGGGGGATCTTCACAAAGTACATTTGTGATCATTCAAATTAATAGGAGTGGGCTGGAAATAAATTCAAGTGGGAGTAAACTTCCATCTCTGACTTTTAGGGCTTACCTATAGGTAGTGTAAATATTTCCTAAACATGCACCATTCAGGAGATTTTTACTGTACATGCAGCCAGTGACATCACTGGCACATATGCTCTGAAGGAACGGCCACCCAGGCTGTTCTTTCAGAGCCCTATGCCGTAAACTGTGGCTCCCGCACGCATGCGCAGGAGTGATGTCATTGCGGCTGTGGCCAGTCACACAGCCAGAGCCGCAAACCCGGAAGGAAAGCACGCGAAGGTGGGAGCACCTGCAGCTCTGACATCTTGGTGCTGGAAGGGCTTTGTTTTAAGGTAAGCGTAACGGTGCATACTAGCACATTATGACATTAGCGTGCAGCTTAAAAAGAAAAAATAAGTCCAGCGGTTTACTACCGCTTTAAATGCAATGTGGAAATGAATATGTGATATTATATTTTGATCATAAATACATTTTATAATGATTTGCTCCCACATAACTGCCAACTATTATTTTTAAGGGGTCCATAAGCGTCAGTCCCTTCTCCCATGATAGTGTCACTTTAAATATGACATTATTATTATTATTATTATTATTATTATCATATTATTATTAACAGTGTTACTGAGTTTAATAAATGAAGAGTTAGTTGGCCAGAAATGGTTTGAATCTCGGCCTGTTCAGTAGGGAGCGGCCGGGATTTGAACCATCTATGGGCAGGCTGATTGTACCCAAGTCAATCCATCGATTGACTTGGGTACAATCAGCATGTCAGATCTTCATGCTGTTATTGCCAGTGACTCCTGGCCTGGACGGCTCCTCGCTTCGCGGGAGGAATTCCTTAGACAACACTGACCGTGTTAATAGGGGAATCGCAAGAAAAAAAAAATCGCACCGTCTATGTCCGGCTTAGTAGATGCTATAATGTTATGGCAATCCTAAGGTAGCATTTGACTATAAGTCCACTTCAGCTGTAAGCAGTTGGAGATCTCTATGGCATCAGACAAAAATATACATTTCCTGCATAGCCCAGCACTCACAAGTCCTAACACAAATTTGTGTTTATGATTGCTTTTGCATAGTTTAATTGCCCTGCTTAAAGTTAATAGCCCCAACCACATGACTGCAATCAAGCCTGACAATTGGTGCACAAGTACTTAGCACTGCGTCATAGGGGAGCAGGATAGAGAGTCTCCTGATCTCCCAAACGCAGAGCTCCCGGGTACTTCTCTTCGCTCCAGCAGGTGCAGCAGAGGAGTGAGTGAATGGAAGAAATGTATAAGCAGCAACGGTTCACTTCAATAGATTCAAATTACACTTAACACAAGTTACATATGGATTCTCCAGCACTTCTTAAAAAATGAATTGTTTCGTTTTCGATGAACTAGCCTTTAATACAATTTGCAGAAGGACAAGTTATTCATACTACCAGTACGTAAACGTTGTCTGCCTTTGTGAAATAGTTCCTGTAGCAGCAGGAAAATTGACTTTTCCAGAGTTTCTTTGCACAATGACTTGCAAATGACTTACATATGTTACTGGATATTATGACAGCTGCATGGAAAACACTGTAATGGAAAACACAGTAATGAAAAGTGAAATTCCAGCCAGAGCTTTGCAGCTCTAAAAATAATTGATATGCTCCATCTGTTGGTGAGTTGTGGGTATTACATTTTACTACATTGTATTTATTTATTATTCATTTTTTTACAGATACCGTGATTTCCGATATCCACCTGGCAATGAACATCAGTATGAGCATAGCATATTATACTGGCATGTTATTGCAGCCAAGCTCTCTTTCCTCATTGTCATGGAGGTAAACGTTGACCCATGCTGATTGTGTGTTTTTATTTGGATGAATATGATTTGTTTAGATGATAACCCAGGAGATAAAACAAACATCATCTTATTAAAGAGGATTTATGAAGCACAGGCAGAATCTAAAGCTTGTCTAGCAGAAATCCTAATTTGTCTCATTTAGCGAGGAGTTTGAGAGCACTTTTGGGGACATTTATCAAAACAATTATTGATTACAGTTGTTAACCTAATGCCTCTTTTATTTATAATGAAATTTATTAAAGACAGATTTATTTTATGTACGTAATTTGCAAAATAAATTCGCTATTATAAAAATGAACATAGCCGCTTGTGTTTAAAAAAACATGGTATATGGCCAAACTAAAGCACAGCACTAGAACTGTTGTTTTGGTTGCAAAACAGACCCGAAGATGAATGCTAACATTTTTACACACACATTTCACATAAATTGATACACAACTGTTTTAATAAATGCCCCCCCTGAGTCTTTTAGGAACCCTGTGTAGTTTTTCAGTGGCAGCCTCCAAGCACTGGTTGGAAGCCCTGGCTGTGACAGATAGCAGCTATCCTGGCAAGCTCGCTTTAAAACAGACACCCCTATAAGTGGATGTGTTTTTTACATTGGCACTGTGCTCATTCTGCATTGCATCTGTTTCCCCGTATTGAAGACACAGGCAGCAATTAAACTTGTCAGAGATTCCAACTCTCCTTGACTCTCACATAGAGAGATTTCTCCTTACTTCCTCTCTTCGTAAAAGAGGAACAGGAGGTAAGAGGAAATCTCCTGAGACACAGCATTTAAAATTTCGATAAAGATTTTAAAGTGATTATAAAGTGTTTATATATATATATATATATATATATATATATAAAACTGTTTTTTATATATACCTGCTCTGTGCAATGGTATATAGCTTCTGGGGTCCCCCACCAGCACTCTGGGCTTCTGCACTTCTCTGTCTGTCACCATAACAGGGCGCTTGCTATAGGGGCAGATGTGTGGGCTCACTCCCAAGCCAGGCTCTGTGTGTCCATAGACATATAAAGTGAAGCTCAGCCCCACCCTCTGCTCCCTCCTCACTTGATTTGACTGACAGCAGGAGGAGACAATGGCTCCTGCTGCTATCAGCAAAGCCTTGTGAGACCAGAAAAAGAGGGAGAAGACTGGGCACAGTGCTGGATTGATAGAGGAGTCAGGGAAGTGTTAAAGAGAAGCTCCAGGCTCCTTCAGAAAAAATAAGGTCAGCAGTTACAAATACTGTAGCTGCTGACTTTTAATATTCAGGCACTTACCTGTCCAGGGATTCAGCGGTGTCCCCATCCGAGCCGATTCTTCAAACGGCTATCACAAGCTGGGGCCACCATCTTGACCAAGGAAAACTTTTGGCAAAAAAACAGGTACCAGCTCCCCTCTCCCCTCTAAAAGGTGCCAAATGTGGCAGTGTAGGGGGAGGGGAGGCAGACAAGCGAAGCTTCCCCTTTTGGGTGGAGCTCCACTTTAAATAGGGGGGGGGGTAACTGACAGTGTAATGTTTTTTACCCTAATGCAGAAGAATGCATTTAACCTTTCTCAGCGCTATTTAAAACTATAAACAAACATTATTTTCAGTTGGAGTTGGGCTTTCACATTTTTCACATTATCAAAATGTAGTAATTGATATGATTTTCTGCGCTTTATTGCTTTTTTCACAGTAGGACTCATCAGGTCTAAGAGCAGTAATGTGCAGCAATTCATTTCAACCAATGAGATGTTATCTTTCATTCTTTTAGAGAAGACACAACAGTGGAATATATTTCAATCCAAAAATGTCACTTTTTGCATTGCTTAAACAGATTATTTGTGTAGCTGCATTTGTTTTTATTACTTTTCTTAATATTTTTTTTTTTTACGTTCTGCACAGTTAAGGAATAAGTGTACTTTCAGACAAATCTCACTTACTTTTTTTTGCCCCTGTACCTGGACCTAAACATTCTCACCCTCACTCTCACCCTCCATAGATCCTTATCGAGATCTGTCACCTGCGGCCTTCAGGGATTGTTTACAACCCAACCTGTAAGTCTCCCTCACCTGGCCACGCTTGTCAAAGTCAGTCTCCCAACCAAGTTGATGACTCAATAGAAGTCTATAGGAATTTAGTGCACAGGTGTGGCCAGCAGAGTCTTGAAGTGCGGGATGTAAACAATTCCTGAAGGCTGCTGGCAACGGATTCTGGTAAGTACCGATCTGTGGAGGGTGGGATGGTTTAGGCCAGGGCACCGGAGCAAAAGCAATACGTTTGTTCTGTCTAAAAGTGCACTAAGGCTAGGTTCACAATGTAGTGGGCCCAGGAACGTAAATCGCCTGTGTTGCCCAACTCCCAGACAAAACGCACTGTTCTTTAGCAGTGCATTTTCGTATCGGGGACTTTTTTCCCATGATTTCCACAGGTACAGAAGCCCATTCACGGACTCGCTAATCTGTGAACCTATCCTTATTCTTTAAAGTCATAATTACATAATCTCATATATTCTTTAGATGATGTTCTTTATTTTTAATTGTAATTCTGTTGCCTTCTCACAGCATATTGTCTACTTCGTCAAGTTTATAATATCGTACCTTATCCCGGACATTTCTAATGAAACCAAAGACAAAATCAAGAGAGAGAAGTACCTTATACAAAAGCTTTTACATGAGAGACATCTGAAACTTGTAAAAAAACAAATGGGAGGTCTAGCAGACAAAATTTTTAAAGGAATGGACAACTTTGGTGTCAAAAAATCTGACTAGACTCACAAAGGTTCTTTTTTAGGTATGTGTATGTACATTCACATACACACTGTATAAACATTCTGGAGTTGTGAGGAGCAACAGTGAAAGAAAACTTATCTTCATATACATACCTTTCAGGAGCCAAATAATTGAAAATAATGGTAAAGTTGTGTCTGACACAAAAAATATTGCCTTTTTCCTATGAACCATTATACTGTTCATCCAAAAATATTTAGTTCTATTTCAAATTTGTATTTAACGGTGCTGTATAATAGCCAGTATACCTATTCATGCATATTCCCTTAAAATTATCTGGTACTAACCATTTTCTGAATTTCATTTAAAGGTATCATGGTTCATCAAGGGGGAACTTTTCAGGGGGTTTCTCCTATGTATGATAAGGCTTTTGGGTATTTGATATAGGCCTACCTATATTGAAAACCTCCACTGTACAGTGTGTGTTTGTATTTTTTTTATTATCCGTCCTTGTGTATGTTTAATATTCATATGGCCTTACCACTAACAACTTTGATGTACACGTTTCTGAGCAATGTATGCAATAACCTGTGTTAAACCTATATAACAGATTGGATTGGCATCTCTGTATGGGTTACCCTTACCTGTTTGATACATTTGTAATGCTTATTGTAGGGAGTGAAACACACTATGTTATCTAAAAGGGAAAAACCACTTTATTAGAATGTTGCCTTATATTTCTTTATGAAGTTTTTCCTACAGTGCCTCTATACTCTTCTCTAATACCACAGCTGGATCTGTGGTATGTCTCAGCGAGTATTTTTCTGACAAATGCATAACTTTTTGAGCAGTGCCAAATGTGGCTGGTAAGACTGCAATCTCAAGTATAAACTGTTTTAATTTCCAGCTACGGCCAAAAAAAAGTATGAATATTGCTAATAATTCTTACAGAAAATCTATTGTTTGCACATCAGTTAAATGCTTGGAATTGCATTACTATGTATAAAATAACTGCTGACAGTCATAGCTGTGCTAGGACATGCAGAATGTGTTTATCTTATTTTCAGCAGTTTCTGTCATCTATCGTTATTGTAGTAATATTGTAAAGTACAGATTTATAAGAAGTGTAATTTGATTGGATAATAAATGTAAGGGCTGAACTGTCTGTCCAGTTGTAATTGGATTCCAGTGATCAATCTCTAAAGCTAACAGTGTGACCTAAAGAGACTCTGAGACTAGAGGGGAAGGGGTTCAAATTGCTGCAGATGTTATGTGAACATGCACATGTGAAAATGCATGCACATAGCGCCAGAAGCATTTCAGACCTTCCTGAATTTCAGCCAGTCTGACCAGCAAAATTCTGGTTAGTGTCAGAGCTTGCAACCAACGTCCATCCCTACACAGTACTATAAAGGACGGTCTCTCTGGCCATTAGGGATGTGCAGGAGACAGGAAGGTGAGGGCATTCTTCAGCACTCTCAGTACTTGAAAAGTTTTGTCTGTCAGAATGGCCTGAGATTTATCCATGACAGGAAGGTTTTTAGAGGCTGTATCAGAAATTGACCAGTGATGTCAATATTTCTTTCTATTATCTTCGTAAATTCACCGGTAAGATAATTATTTATTTTTTTTCTCTTTACACACTTTATTAAAGCAAGCAGAAATGTTAATGCATCATTGTAAAGGTGCATTCATACCTTTAAATAAAATGTTCTTTCCATTCATTGTTATCAAGGTAGTGATAAAGCCATTCTTTATTTAGTGCTTTAAAGCGCTCTGCCCTTTTTAAGTTCCATTTCACAAGACTGGTGCAAAATAGATAACGGTTTGGCAACCAGGCACTATACCATTTGTTTAATCTTTGTTTATTCGTTTTATCTGTTATAACAAGTTTACATGAAAAAAGGGAGAAGAAAAGGAACATAAGGCTCACACATATATATATTACAATACACCATCTCAGCGAAAGTAGGATATACATGCTGGTACATAAACACATCAAAAGATGTCAGGTTATTCCCCAATAGGTAAATGACAAAGGAGCATAACTACCCTAGTAAGTGATTAGTGATGCAGTGGCCTTTACACTCTTTCCCCCCTGGCCACCAGTCTTGAAACTTCCCTGCTTCCCTGCTTCCCTGCTTTAGTACTTTAGACAGCAAGTAGTGAAGTAGTTACACCCAACTTGCTGTAGTGGGTGGACCCTGGGGTACCTGGCTCCCAGTCTAATCTACCCACTTTATCCGCCCTCAGCTTTGTCCACACACACCCACAGCCCTCACCTCCACTTAAAAATGCACCCATCATGTCCTATATTTCCCTTAGCATCATGGGAAATGTAGTTCTCTTTCCCCATACAGAGGTGATGTGTGGATAGATAAGTCTTTTTCCTGGCACCTGGAAGTAGAGCAATTTTCAGTGTACCAAAAGGCTCTGTTCTAGGTCCTGTTCTATTAAACCTATATGTAAGTGATATAACTAAAGGTTTCTAGGGCAAGGTATGTCTTTTTTGCTGATGACACTAAGGTGTGTAATAGGGTTGATATGCCTGGAGGTGTCTATAACATGGAACATGATTTGGCATTGCTGGAAGATTGGTCAAAGCAGTGGAGACTGCAGTTCAATGTTTCTACGTGTAAAATACTGCACCTTGAGAAAAAGAATCCACTGAGAGAGTACAACATTGGGGGGTACAGTATACAGAGGAAAAACATTTGCAGGTACTTATTTCAGATGATTGCAAAATGAGCAAACAGTATCACCAGGCAGTGGGGAAAGTTAGTAGAATTGTAGGATGCGTCACTAGAGGGTTCACCAGCAGGAGGAAGGAGGTCCTGATTCCCTTATATAGATCTTTAGTGAGACATCTTTTAGAATACAATGTCGTTCTGGAGACCTCACTTATACAAAGATACTGATAAAATAGAGTCCAGAAAATGGTGAAAGGTTTGTGGGATAAAACATATTGAGAGAAACTTCAGGAACTTAGGCTGTACAGTCTAGAGCAAGGGTCTTCAAATTATGGCCCTCCAGTTGTTCATGAACCACAATTCCCATCATGCCTGTGAATGTCAGTTTTACAATGCCTCATGGGATGTGTAGTTCTGGAACAGCTGGAGGGCCGTAGTTTGAAGATCCCTGGTCTAGAGGAAAGAAGGGAAAGGGGAGACATGATTGAAACCTTTAAATACATCAAGGGAAAGAATAAGGTTCAGAAGGGCAGTTTTTTTCAATATGAAACTAAAATCAAGAACATGGGGACATGACCTCACACTAACTGGAGGGAAGTTCAAAACTAATATTAGTATTATTTTACTGAAAGGGTAGATGCTTTGAATAAATTACCAGCAGAGGTAGTGAGACAGTCAACGGTAAATGGCTTCAAACATGCTTGGGATAAACATAAATCTATAGTCAGACAATAAAGTTAACGAAAAAAAAAAAAAAGGGACAGACTCGATCAACTACTATGGTCTTTTTCTGATATTTCTTCACTTTTTTATGTTTCTACGTAACGCTGGCATCACAATGCTATAAATTCACAGAGATCCCAAAAAGTAAGCTATTTTCTGGTACAATTTGGCAGTAGTTTAATTGGGCAAGGGGAGAGAATCTTGGAAAAAGTAATTTAGCAGAATCCTGGAGTTTGGCTTTAAGGCTACCCAGGTTAACAGAGGATGTTGGGTGGAAACTCCAGCTACACTTGTTCTATAAAATGATGGTGATGTAACCATGCATACATGGTTTTAGCTGAACATGTATATTTATGCACTAAGAAAACACCATCTGAAAAATCCAGGTGCCTCTCAGATAAGTTGCTTCTGACAAGCTATCTGTAAGAGGAGAAATCTTCCTACTGGCCACCACACTAATGTACCAAGAGCTGTGGATAAAGTGATATATATATCTTCATTGGTATGGGTTCCCAGAAACCAGAAAGTTATATCAAGGGTTCCTCCATGTTAAAATGATTGAGAAAGGTTAGCCTACATGTTTTAAATGCCTTTATATACCTTCCACTTGTTGCCCTGTTATTACTTTAAAGAAACAAGGTTGTGAATGTTTAAAAATTAATATCCCCCCTTTGTGCTTCCTACCAGGGTTCTCAAATATTTGATATATTAGGTAAATATTCTCATTTACCATTTTGCTTCAGATATATTCCTATTGCCAATCCTGATTCTTAGCTGTATATTTGTGGATGATATTACAGTGTACTCCATACAATGTTTGTTTGCTATAGGTTTTGTGACCTTTTAATATTAGGATGTTTACCCACTATTGAAAAAAATAAGACCATGAGAATGAAGAACAGTTGCACAAGGGTCACTGCTGTCTATAAAACAAAGATTGCACTCATTTTATTTTCATAGAGTGTTTTTAATTGTGAATATTTATGAATTCATAAATTGCATTATCACGCATGTATATGTTTTTTAAAGAAAATTGTGTATATGCAGTTTGCAATATGTGGCACAAAGATTTTGCATCTGGTTTTGCACCTTTATCAGTTACTATATGAATAATGCTCCATGCCTAATCCTCTTAAACCTATTGTCATGTTAAATCAAAATACCCTACAAATACCTTGCAGTGAATCTATGTTTTAAGCGTAACCCTATATCTGTTTACAAAAAAAATGGACATACCATGTAAAATTTACTACTTGTTTTATTTTGTAATTTGGACTTTTTGCACTGCAGGCTAGCCATGAGCGGGTTTATTGCAGTGCTATTTATTTTGAATGGCATCCCAACACACAATGCAACGCACAGAAATGCTCTACTATGCATTATGGTGTGGTGCATTGGCAGCCATCACAAATCAATGGGCTGCTTTAACCCATGTTAACACAAAACATAACGCACCAGACCAGAAAAAATTGAATGGGGCCTTAAATATAAATGATCTTACTAGTTCAATCTGCAGCTAGCTATTGTTTTTGGAAAAAAGAGAAGGTGTGTGCTGCACACATCCTGCTTAAATTAGCTGTTTCTTTCAGTTTTTCCATTATAACAGTTCTGGGACTGATCATGTAACTAATGTAGGCTAGCCATCAAACTGAGCACTCGGGAATTAGGAAGTGACTGCAGGAAATAGAAGGTTGTTAAAATTCATGTGTATGTCTAAGCAGAAACTGCATCAAGAAGAACAGTGCAATAAAGTGTGCCAAAATTCTTGACTAGTGTGCTAAAATCTAATTGACAAAAGATGATTGTTTTTTTCATCTGAGTAAGAGTGGAGGTAAATTTTAAGCACAAATAAAGGCTCGTGCTCGGCAATCTAAGCAAGCCCCAGATCTAGCTACAGGTTAATGAGTTCATGTACAGTGCCTTGTAAAAGTATTCACACCCCTTGAAATTTTTCACATTTTGTCATGTTACAACCAAAAACGTAAATTTATTTTATTAGGATTTTATGTGATAGACCAACACAAAGTGGCACATAATTGTGAAGTAGAAGGAAGATGATGAATGGTTTTCAACATGTTTTACAAATAAAAGTGGAAAGTGCTGCGCTAGCACTTTCCACTTTTGTTTTGCACTATTCATGGGCTTTGTTTGATCCCACTCTGTGCTTGCAGCTGTCCGTACACACCGCTGTTTCCAAGGTAGCGCAGGGATAATCCATATAAACATGTTTTACAAATAAATATCTGAGAAGTGTGGTATGCATTTGTATTCGGCCCCCTTTAGTCTGATATGCCTAACTTAAATCTAGTGGAACCAATTGCCTTCAGAAGTCACCTAATTAGTAAATAGAGTCCACCTGTGTGTAATTTAATCTCAGTATAAATACATGTGCTCTTTGAAGCCCTCAGAGGTTTGTTAGTGAACCTTAGTGAACAAACAGCATGATGAAGGCCAAGGAACACACCAGACAGGCCAGGAATAAAGTTGTGGAGAAGTCAAAAGCAGTGTTAGGTTATAAAAAAAAGACATCCCAAGCTTTAAACATCTCACAGAGCACTGTTAAATCCGTCATCCGAAAATTGAAAAAGTATTGGCGCAACTGCAAACCTACTAAGACATGGGTGTCCACCCAAACTGACAGGCTGGGCAAGGAGAACATTAATCAGAGAAGCAGCCAAGAGGGCCATGGTAATTCTGGAGGAGCTGCAGAGATCCACAGCTCAGGTGGGAGAATCTGTCCACAGCACAACTATTAATCGTGTCTTCCACAAATCTGCTCTTTATGGAAGAGTGACAAGAAGAAAGCCATTGTTGAAAGAAAGCCATAAGAAGTTCCGTTTGCAGTTTGCGAGAAGCCATGTCGGAGACACAGCAAACATGCGAAAGAAGGTGCTCTGGACAGATGAGACCAAAATGTACCTTTTTGGCCTAAAACCAAAACGCTATGTGAGGTAGAAAACTAACACTGCACATCACCCTGAACACATCACCCCCACCATGAAGCATCATTGTGTGGCGATGCTTTTCTTCAGCAGGGACAGGGAAGCTGGTCAGAGTTGATAGGAAGATGGATAGAGCCAAATACAGAGAAATCTTAGAAGAAAACCTGTTTGAGTCTGCAAAAAGACTTGAGACTGGGGCGGAGGTTCACCCTCCAGCAGGACAATGACTCTAAACATACAGCCAGAGCTACAATGGAAAGGTTTAGATCGAAGCATATTCATGTGTTAGAATGGCCCAGTCAAAGTCCAGACCTAAATCCAATTGAGAATCTATGGCAAGACTTGAAAATTGCTGTTCACAGTCGCTCTCTATCCAATCTGGCAGAGCTTGAGCTATTTTGCAAAGAAGAATGGGTAAAAATGTCACTCTCTAAATGTGCAAAGCTGGTAGAGACATACACAAAAAGACTTGCAGCTGTAATTGCAGTGAAAGTATTGACTCGGGGGGGGGGGGGGGGGGGGGGGCTGAATACAAATGCACGTCACACTTTTCACACATTTATTTGTAAAAGATTTTAAAAACCATTTATCATTTTCCTTCCACTTCACAATTATATGTCGCTTTGTATTGGTCTATCACATAAAATCCCCCAAAAATACATGGAAAATTTCAAGGGGCATGAATACTTTTTCAAGGCACTGTAACTATGCTAAAATATCCATACCTAAACTTCAGCTTTAAAGTGTTTTTAAAGGCAGGGGAAACCAGGAGCACCGGCGGAGGACCCCAGAAAGGGAGGATCGAGATTGCACTGAACAGGTAAGTGTAACATGTTTGTTATTTTAAGAAAAAATAAAGGCAGCTTTAGTATCACTTTAAGCTAAACTGAAGGAATCTAAGACGTTTAGAACAAGTATATATGAAAACAAAAAGGAGAGAGCGCCTCCTCCTAAGTGCAGTATTGTAACATATTTATTGATAAAATGACAATAAACAGCTCACGTGTATGGATAAAACACAAGGCTCTTCAATAATGTAAACCGCTGTATCCAACATAGTGGAGGTTATTTACTAAAGGAAAATCCACTTTGCACTGAAAGTGCACTTGGAAGTAAAGTCGCTGTAGATCCGAGGGGGACATGCTTAGGAAAATAAAAACAGCATTTTAGCTTGCACGTGATTGGTTCCGATGGAATTCCGCTCAAGCTGTCTTGCATACACACGGTCACACCAAATTCCGACCATACAGAACGCGGTGACGTACAACACATATGACGGGACTAGAAAACGGAAGTTCAAGAGCCAGTAGCCAGTATATCAGCAGAAGTACAAAGAAATCCGATGTTATTGTACACCAAAATGTCCTAGCAACTCTGTGTTTTCAGAATTTCTGAAAAAAAATCTCTTTAGCCAAAAGAACGATCTCTTGTTTTTATTATTTAGTATGGTAGTACGTGGTTCTACAGTACACAGGAAGACATACTTGTTAGAGGAAAGGGAAACATTTGCATTCATTTAATAATGTAATAATTACACTCTTAAAGGAAAAACTGATACCTGCCAAGAGATTTGCATTTGTATCCAGACCTAAGATTTACACTGCCCAGTCAGTCAAACAGCAAGCTAGGTTGGTGATTTGAGTATTTCTATGACACTTATGGAATGCAGCCCGGTCATCTCCTTGCCCCCAGCCTGTGATAGGACAGCTCATGCCTTTGCTGTCCCCTCCTCTCTCTGTCTAAGGCTGGCCATACACTATACAATTTTCTTGTTCAAATTTCCTTTAGATTTATTAAAACCATATAATATGAGGTCAAACCTAAACCCTTTCAACTTGTATTTTATCAGGCAGGCCCTTGCACTACATAGTTTTAGGTAAATATAAAGGAAATTGAATAAGAGAGTTGTATAGTGTATGGGCAGCCTAAGTTCTGTTGTACTGGGGATTTCAAAAAGCTGATACCAAGTCCATTTCCTATAGTTATGGTAGTTGCATTTAAAAAGTACTATTTTTAAGTTAACAGCAAGTTTCTGGGGGATGGGAAAAGCACTTTTACTTACCTGATCCTCTGCCATCTCGGCAGGCGGTGCTCCCCTATGCTCTGGCAGTGGACTGTCCCTCAAATCCAATGGGCCCTGCATTGGTCTTGGTGATGTCAGAGGACCTTAGACTGCCAGAAGGGGGTAGGGGAGAAGAGGCTGCAGGAACTGGTTTAGTATGGCAGAGAATCAGATAAGTAAAAACTCTATACCCGGTCTCCCTGGATAGAAACAAACAGGTATTCCTTGCAATGCTGGCACAGCCCCACTGCAAGGGAGGACTTTTACTCGTCCCAGAGTTCAGCTTAAAATACTTTTTTTTTTTTTTTTGTTTGCTTAGTTGCGCTTTAGGTAGAAACTGCTGTATCAAACCAGAATTTCTTCTAAAATTTGGAGGACATTTACAATGTGCTCCTGTGCAGTAACTAGAATCCTACAACTAGTAGTGACCCCAAACCGAAATAGTGGATGTGGCACAGGCCATAGGAATCCCAATCAATAAAGCTGACCACTGTGAGTGCAGGCTAGGACCGAGCTTGTTCTGACTCCAGACAGCAATGTACAGGGAAGAAAATATCCATATGAGCCGTACATCTCTGCAAACCCCAGGTAAGAAAGTGCAACAGCCTCAGCCCAGGCTCCAGCCACGCCCCCAACACATTTCACTCCGCCCCTGGAGCTTAATCACGAGGATCTATAGCACACTTTGTCTCATTGTGCAAGCCTTCCTGCTTAGATGCCACCTTTTTTTTCAACTAGTATTGGAAGATTTCATTTTCAATTCACTCAAAGCCTGTTTTATAACTATCCAAAATTAATTTTGGGGGTTAGTTCACACCACAGTCCCTGTGTTCATTGTGCGTTTACATGTGTTTTCAATGCGTTTGTAATGCATTCCAGTGCATTTTGTTCCACTTGAAAAAAAAAATCAGAGTGCTAAAGATCCCCCTCAGGCTTATGTGCATTCTGGTGCATTTACACACATTCTGGTGAATGCATGCTGCTGTACTTTAAAAAAAAAAAAGCACTGGAACTAAACGCAATAGTGCAAACTAGGGTGATTAGAAAACCTTGATTTTACTGTGCATGCATTCTCTATGTGTTTAAAAAAAAAAATGCAACTGAAAGCGTCTGGTCTAAACAGGCCCTAAAAGTAGCCCCTTCCTGCCGACTGCCTCCTAGCCCTTTAAGAGTTCTAAATGCCGGGAGGCAGAGGCGGGCATTCCGGTCATGTGACTGTAGTGATTGGCTGTCGCATGACCGGAAAGCTCCTGATCGCAGAGAGGTAACTGTGCTGAGAGGGCGCACGCTCTCAGCACTGAATTGTTTACATTTGAGTCGCATATATGCAGCATCTTGTTTTTAAAGTCACCCGCCAAGAAGCCACATATATGCATACGGCCAGCGGGAACAGATTAAAATAAAAATGCACACAAATATGGTGGGGTGTTCCCCACCATATGTGTGACTAGCAATGTTGCCTTCTGTGGTGCCTGTCTGATGCACAGACAGATACACCGGGGCAATATGAGCCAATGAACTGTAAAGATTTGTAAATGGCTGTGTATAGATTTCTAAACTACTTTCTCCATGTTGAGTATCCCTGGACTTTTAATGCAGAACTAGTCAGTCGTGCTTCAGCACCTTCACTGCCCAATCAGCAGGCTGGTTTTATTTTGGACTAAGTTTCGCCGCTATCACATTGGAGGACTGTGTCTACATTGTGTGCACAATTATTAGGCAAGTTGTATTTTTGAGGATGAATTTCATTATTGAACAACTGCAGTGCTCTCGGTCAATCCAAAATGTTAAACCTCAAACCTGAATATTTAAGAAGGTAAAAGTGAGGGTTTTGCTTTCTTAAGGTAATATCTATGTGTGCACAATTATTGGGCAACTATTAGTGTGCAGAATTACTATGCAACTAAGGCTCCATGCACACTAGCATTTTTTAAAGCTTCTAGAAGCTGTTATTAGCATTTATTTTTCTGCTCCTAGAAGCTTTAGGCCTCTTGCACACTGCAGCTTGAAAAAGCTCAGTAGAGCTCTTTTTTTTTCTGAGCTAAAATACAGCCCATTAATTGTAATGTGCCTATGCACACAGGCGCGTAAACAAAAGCCGCGCATTCTTCGGTAAAAAAAATAAATAAAAAAGTTAGCATTTTTGGTCAGTAATTTTCCCCCTAATGCAAAATGTGTGCAAATGCCCATTTACTTATTGTGCAGAACAAAAACGCGAGAATAAGTTTCCGTGCGCGAAATGTACGCGAAAATTGCGCGAACACATATGCACGCATATACATACAAAAAAATGTCTGAAAAAGTAGATGCTCAAACAGGAGTATCGTGTGCAAGATGCCAAATAGTGATCCTATGGGGGTTATTTACGAAAGGCAGATCCACTTTGCACTACAAGTGCAAAGTGCATTTGAAATTGCACTGAAAGCGCACTTGGAAGTGCAGTCGCTGTAGATCTGAGGGGGACATGCAAGGAAAATACAAAAAACAGCATTTTAGCTTGCACATGATTGGATAATAAAATCAGCAGAGCTTCCCCTCATTTTAGATCTACTCCTTAGATCTAAAGTGGCTGCACTTCCAAGTGCACTTTCAGTGCAATTTGCACTTGTAGTGCAAAGTGGATTTGCCTTTCGTAAATAATAACCCCCTATGTGTCCATGCACATTACTTTAGGCTATTAGCGTTTTTTGAGCTTTAGCGTCTGGTAGCAGAAGAATAATTGTTTTTGTAGAGTTTCCCGAAGCGTTCCTAAACTCTGCTAAACGCTACTAATAGCGTTTTTTAGCTTTTTTCTTTTTCTTTTTTTGTTTTTTCTAAAGGAGCTGCAAAAACACTAATAAAATACTATGCTCTTAAACGCTACTAAAATGCTCCTACAAAAAGCTGTTACCAGCGTTTTTTTTATCCAGCATTTTTTTAGCTTAAAAAAAAAAATTAAATCGCTAGTGTGCATGGAGCCTAAATGGAAAACAAAAAATTTCCCATCTCACTTGTTTATTTTCATCTGTTAGGCTGGGTTCACACTGCTGCGATGTTAGACATTGCATGTTATTCACACCGCACTGCTGTGCAGATCACATGTGATGTCTCTGCGATGTAGGTTGGTATGGAAAGGTGACAATGTCAGAAAGAGGGCGCCACCATCCCTTAATAACATATGCAAACAGAGGAAGAATTTGGTGGGATTTTGTAGGTGCCAAATAAGTAATTTTAAATAGATACCAAAGTAAAAAAGTATAAATGACATTTTATTTAACATAAACAAGGTTTAAAAAATGATGCTGGCTATGCATAATATAGAACTAACAGTGATATATGACAACATAAAAAATAAGGGGTCACTCAGCACTATAGTCCCGACATGTTTCGCCCGTTGGAGCTTCCTTAGGGGATATGTGTTGAGAGACCAAGCTGGATATATCTCTGGATAGAATGAACATACGATTAGAGACCATCAAAAATAACTAGAAATATATAATCAAAAGAGATGTTAGTGACTGTCCAAAGCTAGGTTGTTTAACTGCCAACTAATAAAAAGTTACCAGTTATAAAGATGCAACCAAAAATGGGAGGACGGACGTTGCGCTGTACGGAAAGGGTTGGCAAGAGTGGGCCAAATTGGGGGCTGTGGGACCGTGTCTGCCGTAAAAAGAAAAAATGTGATGGGGACCCCATCACATTTTTTCTTTTTACGGCAGACACTCACTTAAGAGAGTGAGAATAATAAACAAACATCTCAAAATTTGCAAATATAAACATTTCTGACATTTCAAAAAAAAAAAAAAATCAGTGACCAATATAGCCATGCTTCTTTTCAAAAACAGTCATAAATCTTCCATTCTTGGAGTCTATCAGTTTCTTGATCTTAAAGTGCTTATACAGTTTTCCCACAAAAAACGGTGTCTGCAAAATGTGCACAAATGAATAGAGTCATCAAAACCATATAACTTTATAGTGCAAAGTATCAATGTATCAATATATACTGCAAAATATCTAAAACCAGAACATAGATTTTTAGCAATAGCCCCTACAAATGCTCTTGACAATTTAATAATTTAAATCCAATGTGCGCAAATTCACATCCGTACTTTAGGAGTCTTTACACCACTTCGTGAACCACCACCACTTTCTGAAATGGGCACTCGCCAGAAACTAGAAAAAACTTCGCCTTTGGTTTATATTGGGATAACCATTCCACTTTCATAGGTTTATCTGGCATTTTTCCAACTAGGTTGCCACTAGTTACTCCTCACATCTCCACTATAGTCTTGATATCTTATTTCGCAACATGTCTTTGATAAAATTTATTTTAAATCCAATGAGGTAAACGTATAATATATATATAAATTGTGCACTCACAATCCGGGTGCCTTTTAGACTGGCACTGAGTCTTTCCAGCAGTGTGTCTCCCGGGATCGGTATGCATTCCAAGCCTCAATCTGGTACCGGTTAGGACAGAAAGTGACGTTGGCGATTACCCAGAAGCCTCTACGCGTTTCACATACATGCATCAGGAAGCATGTATGTATGCGAAACGCGTAGAGACTTCTGGGTGGTGGTCAGGTTTTGGTTGGGTTTTAGTCTTCCTTACCTTGGCCATGTCTCTAAGCACTGAACACCTTGTACTTCTGGGCACTCCAGTCAGGTTGCAGTTCTGGAATATGACAGCACTGGAGGATAATTGGCTTCCTGGTAGCTTCAAGTTATATTCTTCTCAAATCTTTGGCAGTTAATTAGGGCCTTTTTTTCTCAACACGTTTCTTACGACACTGTTGACTATTTGCAACAAAATATTTGGTTCTGTGACCATGCCCCAATATCTTAGCAATTTCCAGAGTGCTGCATCCCTCTGAAAGACTTTACATTTTTTTACTTTTGGAGTCCGTTAAATCTCTTTTTTTTTTTGGCCCATTTTGCCTGAGGAAAAGAAGCTGCTTAATAATTATGCACAATTGATATAGGGTCTCGATCTCCTTAGGCCACACCCTCTATCATTACACAAATACACATCACCTGATATGCCTAAATCCAATAAGCATTCAAGTTTTTACAGCTTGGAGTTGTACAATATCCATAAAAATGATTTGGTCAAAATACTCACTTGCCTAATAATTGTGCACACAGTGTAGAACTTGGGTATACTGTCTGACAGCAGTACCTGGATCACAAAAGTGACTGAACGGTATTTGACATATTTTGTTGAGTAAAAGTTTGTATTTACCAGTTTGCAGGGAATTCATGAAATACCAACATACTTCTCGTTTATATATCAAGTCTTTATCCTGCTTTCTATACTGTGTAGAGAAGGAAAAACAACAAAAGAATTCATCAGTCCGAAAAAATAAAATTACATTAGTATTATGAGAATGGTTTATGAGATCACTTTATGTGTATATAGAATTTCAGGGTTTAATACAAGCTTGTCTAAAATGTAATTGAGCATGCTTGAGTACAGGGATTTAGATTTTGCTTGGCTGTACATTATTTTAAATAGAAACTTACTGAATGACAGGTCTGCTCTTAGATCCTATTACCCTTACCACAGTGTTTTTAAAATGTCACTCAACCTCTCTATTTTGGTTACTTACAAAAAGAATTATTCTTGATAGGATTCCATTTCAAAAAACATTTTCATTCAGTTTGGTTTTTACTCTAGCTAGTATGTTTTATTTATTGCAAATTTGTTATTATCAGCAAATGGGTTGTCATTTACAATGAATGTATTTGAACCCTGGTTATGTTATGTTCTGTGTCCTATTTCTACACAGGAATAAGATGGAAGGTTATTTTTAAAATGTGATTTATAAAATGTTTTCTTTGTATACTTGACAATGGCAGTAAACATGTTTTGTTACATGCATTACCTTTGTTTATAATAAAGTATTTCATATTTTTTTTTTTTAGCTTTTCATCGGTTCCTCTTTACTGCCCTACTACATGCTTACTTTGGGCTTTGTTTTTGTTTGTTTTTTTGTTTTTTTTGTTTTTTTTGTTTTGTTTTTTTACACAGTAGACCACAAATATCTAAAAAGGATTACATAAATTTAGAGGTGTATTAAACTTTTTTTTGTTTTTGTTTTTTTTTTATTGTGTGGGAACCCACACACCTACTGAAAATGTATGTAGGATCTAAACTGGCTCCTACAATGTCAACATATAGGGGTTAGAATGTCCACTTTGCAAGGGAATATTTACTTATATTAGTGAATGAGGTGAAGCTCTGCGGACATCAATCATCCAATCATTTACAAGCAAAATGTTGTTGTCCTTGCACATGATTGGGTATTTTGAAGTCAATTTCCACCACATCACTAAGCTAAGGAAAATGACCCCTGCAAAATGAACAGCCTACGAGGGGGTGCCGATAAGTACTGAGCCTTACGTAGTTCCTTTTTTTTTTTTTAAGTAAATCTATCCTAATCTATAGCCTGCTGTCAGCTCAAATGGCTCCCCGTCTGCTGTGGGCAAATATACCATTATGACAGAACAGAATTTTATAACTTGAGGATTTATGCTGAGAGAATTAATGGTTCATCATAAATGAACACATCTTAGTTCATGCCTTTCCTGTAAAAATCCTGTTCCCATCTCCTAAAGTGTATCTAAACCTGAGAACAGTATATTGCAGTTTACCAGTCCTTGGCTGTGGTTGCTGCATTTGTTTTCTTACTAATCGTTTTTTTTTTTTTAACCTGGTGATCCTGCCAGTAACACAAATCCTGTCCTTGGGTGGCACTGCTCACTCACTGTACTGTATCCATGCAAGGAGGAGCGATGCCACGCTAGGGCTGTTTTAGGACTGCAGACATCTCCCTCCTATCCTCTTCACCTTAAAGAGGAAATAAACTTCCCTCTAATGTTTGTACCTATAGGTAAGCCTATAATAAGGCTTACCTATAGGTACTGTAGATATCTCCTAAACTTGCACCGTTTAGGAGATATTTACGGTATACTGCGCTGATTACATCATCGGCGCATGGGCTTTGAAGGAACGGCCGCTCTTGCCGTTTCTTCAGAGCCCTGTGCCCTGAGTGGCTGCTCCTGCGCGCATGGGTGGGAGTGACATGGTGCGGCTCCGTCCAGTAACCGAGCCAGAGTTCGCGGCACTGGAAGAAAGACGTGCGAAGATGGATGCGGCCTCCAGCGGGGACAACGAGGGCTTTGTTTGCAGGTAAGTATCACATAATGTGCTAGTATGCAATGCATGTTTTATAATACATAATGTGCTAGTATGTGATGCATACTAGCACATTATGCCTTTACGTTGCAGGTAAGAAGAAAGCAAAAAAAAGAAAACTGAGTTTACTTCCTCTTTAACATAAAGGAGAACTGGGAACAGAGAAGCAGGAAATTATCCGTTCAGAGGATCTCTGGCAATATCAACAAGTGTCTTGAATCAATGTAACAAAAGTGCTTTATTTTAATATATTTACTTAGGGAGCAATTAAGAGAAGTTATTTGTTAGGGTGTGCATGCACTTTAGTGAGTTTGCGGAGCCCCGCATCTTTTGTGCTGATACTATTTTTAAAAAAATAGTAAAATAAGCAAGTAAAACTAGATCCTTGAAATAGTAAATGCAAGGTCCTGAAAACTTGGATAAAGAGATTTCTGATAGATTTAGCTGTCCATAGACAGTTTGAATCTCCTGCTGAACCGGCCGCAATTCAAATCATGTATGGGTAGGCTGAATGTACCCAAGTGGAATGAATGATCTACTTGGGTACAACCAGCCTGCCAGAATTTACAATCGATTATTGCTAGTGGGTGTTACAGTATAACCACTAGCAATAATCAAGATGTTCTCCTGGTGGGGAAATTATAGAGGTAATATTTTATAATTACGTTTTTGGAATATTCAGAAAATACTCTTCTCCTATTAAGTATATTATCACTACCATTAATTTTAATTGATAAAATTTACAGCTTTTTCTTTTTCTTTTTTTTTCACATCAAAATTTAAGTAGTGTCTAGATTGACTAATAATGTTAATTGCTGCTAGAAAGAGTTCAGGGGATTGCAGAACGTTATTAGTAGGTCATCTGCATTTCCAATAGTTTCTATTTACTAGCTTAAATACCTTTTTATCTCACTATTAAGCTGGATTGTTGATAGCAATGATTCTAATTTAATTAACAAAGGGAGACAAGGCATTCATGTATTTTCCTATTAGTCATTGTAATTTGAGGGAAATTAACTCCATTTATTCTGATTCTAGCAGAGAAATAATAGCATAAAGCTATTAATTTGGAGACAGGCCTATTACCAATAGCATACCTTGACAGGATGGTTGTCAATGATTTTTTGTATTCTTTTTTTTTTAAATTATTTTCTTTAAAACATATTACATACAACTTTATCGTCCAATTACATTCCACATAAATCTTCTAATGACCCTTACCCTCCAATCCCCTCTTCCCCAAGAGAAGGAAAGAAAAAATATATAATAAACCATCAAATCATAAAAATCCTCCTTTGCCTACCTCCCTCAGAGATCTCACCTCATTCTCTCCTTAATCTATCCCAGGTAACATATCCCCTTCATTCCCGAAGTGACATAGGGGGTTATTTATGAAAGGCAAATCCACTTTGTACTACAAGTGCAAACTACAAGTGCAAAGTGCACTTGAAATTGCACTGGGAAGTGCAGTCGCTGTAGATCTGAGGGGGACATGCAAGGGGAATAAAAATCGCATTTTAGCTTACACGTGATTGGATAATAAAATCAGCAGAGCTTCCCCTCATTTCAGATCTACCCCTCAGATTTACAGCGACTGCACTTCCAAGTGCAATTTCAAGTGCACTTTGCACTTAGTTCGCACTAGTAGTGCAAAGTGGATTTGCCTTTCGTAAATAACCCCCAGAGAGTCTTTTTACCATACCTCCTCGATTTTTTTGAACTCCAATCATTTTCCCCAGGAGGTATGACATTTCCTTAGGAATCCTCTCCTATATGCATCGTCTCTTCAATAGACCGTACATGACCAATTTTTAAAACCCGTTCTCTCATGTTCTGGATTTTTTGTGTTTGGCAGAACTTAGGCATCAGGCTTTTGGCAGCGTTTAATAAGTGTGAAACCAAAGAAATCTTATATTATGCTATTGTTTTCTTTGTGCTGTTAAACAAACAGCTCCAGGGCTTACTCTGTATATGTTCTCCTGTTATTTCATAGATTGCCTTGGCAATGTCCTCTCAGGAGGTCTGGATCTTTGTACGTTCCTACCACAGATGCGCAAAGGTTCCTGATGCATTAGTTCCCAGGCCAACATAGTTGAGACACGTTTGCCCCAAACCTCCGCACCCTCAGCAGGGTTACATACCACCTGGCAAAAAGCTTAACCACTTCAGCCCCGGAAGATTTTACCCCCTTCCTGACCAGAGAATTTTTGGTGATTCGGCACTGCGTCGCTTTAGCTGACAATTGCGCGGTCATGCAACTTTGTACCCAAACAAAATTGACGTCCTTTTTTTCCCACAAATAGAGCTTTCTTTTGGTGGCATTTGATCACCACTGCGGTTTTTATTTTTTGCGCTATAAACAAATTTTTGAAAAAAAGCAATATTTTTTACTTTTTGCTATAATAAATTTCCCCAAAAAATATATAAAAAAAATGTCTTTCTCAGTTTAGGCAGATATGTATTCTTCTACATATTTTTGGTAAAAAAAATTGCAATAAATGTATATTGATTGGTTTGTGCAAAAGTTATAGTGTCTACAAAATAGGGGATAGATTTATGGCATTTTTATTATTATTATTTTTTTTACTAGTAATATTATGACGGACACATCGGACACTTTTGACACTATTTTGGGACCATTGTCATTTATACAGCGATCAGAGCTACAAAGTGTGTCCTAGGGAGTTGTTCTAATTGTAAGGGGGATGGGCTCACTACAATATGACAGAGATCACTGCCCTCGATGACAGGGGGCAGTGAATCTGTCATGTTGCTAGGCAGAACAGGGAAATGCCTTGTTTACAAAGGCATCTCCCCGTTCTACCTCTTCTCACCGCAATCACCGGCCGCCGGCGAACATCGAGTTCCCGGGACCCACAGGCACGGACTCGCGCCCGATAGGCGGCAAATTCAAAGGCACGTACAGGTACGCCCATTTGCCTGCCTGTGCCATTCTGCCGACGCACATCTGTGTGCGGCGGTCAGCAAGTGGTTAAAGCACGTTTACGTCATCTTGGTATCAGTTAATGATAAACCTGCTAATTTTAGAACCTTCCTCCTCTGATTTTCATTCAATTCAACCTCCAGTTCTCCCTCCCATTTCCCAAGATACGGCGGACACATAGGTCCTGTTTCATTCACCAGCACGTTGCATAGTTTTGATATGCTGTGTTTAGTACAAGAAGGAGAGACAAACAGTTTCTCTATTGGTCTCAGGTTATCTTTTCCCCGTAATGGTTGTGGCAGTGTCTGTGCAAAATGTTGTATTTGTGCATACCTTCATTTATCTAATGGCATACTACCACATTTTTGCTTTAATTCAAAAAACGTTCATATTCTATTCTCTTTCATCACATTCTGTAACTGTATCACATTTTTTTTGCCCATCTAACAAAATATAAATAATCCTCTCTCCCTGGTTTGAAATAATTTGCATCTAATGGGGCGTACACACGGTCGGACTTTTTGGCTACAAAAGTCCGACAGCCTGTCCGACAGCCTGCGTGACACCCTGTCCGACAGCCTTTCGATGGACTTTTGGTGGGCTTTCTAATGAACGGACTTGCCTACACACGATCACACCAAAGTCCGACAGATTCGTACCAGATGACGTACACCGGACTAAAATAAGGAAGTTGATAGCCAGTAGCCAATAGCTATCCTAGCGTTGGTTTTTGTCCGTCGGACTAGCATACAGACGAGCGGATTTCTGGGTCCGGCGGAGTTACGACGTAAAGATTTGAAGCAAGTTCCAAATCTAAAGTCTGTCAGAATTGCGACTGGAAAAGTCTGCTGAAAGTCCGGGAAGCCCACACACGATCGGATTGTCCGCCGGATTTGGTCCGACCGTGTATATGCCCCATAAGTGAAATTAAAGGTGCGTTGTACTCCCCAGGAATAAAGCCTACAAAGACCACCCCATATTCTAAAGACATTTATCGTTAGTGGATTTGTGCTAGTTGCTAAGTCCCGGTACACCCATTGAATCCAAATCATCTTACCTAAGTCTACTTTACTTTGTGTAAACTCAATCCCCACCCAACTTTTACTCCCATTGTTGTGAATCCAGTCAGCTATACGTGTAATAGTGATTGCCTGATAATATTTTTTATAAAGTCAGGTACCGCCACCCCTCCCCACCTCCTTCTTCCCTTTTGCCAACACGGCATAGGGGATCCTTGGTCGCCTATGTGCCAATATACAGTGGATATAAAAAGTCTACACACCCCTTGGTCTGCAGAGAGCTTCCAAAGCATCAGAGGGATCTCCTGGTTAAAAGGTACCAGTCAAGAGAAGGATAAAAAAGAATTTCCAAGGCATGAGATATACCATGGAACACAGTGAAGACAGTCATCATCATGTGGAGAAAATTTGGCACAACCATGACATAACCAAGAACTGGACGTCCCTCCAAAATTGATGAAAAGACAAGAAAAAAACTGGTCATGGAGGCTGCCAAGAGGCCTACAGCAACATTAAAGGAGCTGCAGGAATATCTGGCAAGTACTGGCTGTGTGGTACATGTGACAACAATCTCTCGTATTCTTCATATGCCTGGGCTGTGCGGTAGAGTAGCAAGACTGAATTCTTTTCTTGCAAAGAAAAACATCCAAGCCTGGCTAAATTTTGCAAAAACACATATGAAGTCTCCCAAAAGCATGTGGGAGAATGTGTTATGGTCTGATGAAACCAAGGTTGAACTTTTTGGCCACAATGCCAAAAGATATGTGTGGCACAAAAACAACACTGCACATCACCAAAAGAACACCATACCCACAGTGAAACATGGTGGTGGCAGCATCATGTTTGGTGCTGTTTTTCTTCAGCTGGAACAGGGGCCTTAGTCAAGGTAGAGGGAATTATGAACAGTTCCAAATACTAGTCAATATTGGCACAAAACCTTCAGGCTCCTGCTAAAAAGATGAACATGAAGAGGAACTTCATCTTTCAGCATAACAACGATCCTAAGCATACATGCAAATCAACAAAGGAATGGCTTCACCAGAAGAAGATTAAAGTTTTGGAATGGCCCAGCCAGAGCCCAGACCTGAATCCAATTGAAAATCTGTGGGGTGATCTGAAGAGGGCTGTGCACAGAAGATGCCCTCGCAATTTGACAGATTTTGAGTGTTTTTGCAAAGAAATAGCATTTTTATTTTGTTTTTTGTTTTTTTATTACTAATGGCAGTGATCACTGAATTTTAGTGGGACTACGATACTGTGGCAGACAGATTGGACACTTTTGACACATTTTTGGGACCATTGATGTATACAGTATATACAGCGATCAGAGCTAAAAATAGCCACTGATTACTGTATAAATGTCACTGGCAGGGAAGGTGTTAACACTAGAGGGCAATCAAGAGGTTAAGTGTTCCCTAGGCAGGTGTTTCTAATTATGGGGGTAGTGGACTGACTGGGAGTAGAGAGAGATCAATGATCCTGATTACTAGGAACAGCAGATCTCTCTCTTCTCCAATGTCAGAATGGGGATCTGTCTGTTTACACTGACAGATCCTCATTCTGGCTCTCTGATGAGCAATCGCAGGTGACCAGCGGACATTAAGGGCCACTGGCCATGCGCATGCGTGTCATGCCCAGGCAGGTGTTATGACCCTCCTTTACTCTATCCAAAATGGAAAAAAGTTCTGCCTATAGTTCTACTTTAACCGCTGACCAACAAGCATACAGTCAATAAGAATTAAGCCAGAAATGCTGGTGTGCGTACCAAGTCTGAGCAATGGCTTTTTTGGAACTGCAATGGCAGACCCATACTTGTCTTATGCCAAGTTTTATTCAAATATTTCAGTGACATTTTGAGGATAAAGATTCAGGCTGCTTTTTTTACATATTTATATGGTTAAATTGCTTTTCTCATTTGTTTACAGAGTGCGGTAGCCAAAGCCTATATTATAATTCACGCACAGCTGAATGTGTCAGAGGACTAACTCTAGTCCTCTATGGCTCTATACAAAACCTTAAAAAAATACAGTGTAAAATTGAAAAGGGTACCATTGTGTTTCTCTTTAGAAAACCATAATGTTCTGTGAAACTAGTTTCATGGGTACAAGTATTATATTTTCACTTGTAAGAAAAAGGTTTTATTCAAATAGTAAAAAATAAACTGCTGAAAATGTATACATTTTATAATTTATCTTTAAGTAAGCTTATATAAAGGTTAATGTATTAAAAGAGAAGTATGGTCAAAACTTTTATGGCCATACTTTTCTTGAGAGTCAGAGGAGGATTGCACTTTTAAATTCTCACAAACAAGCTTGTTTCAAATTTTTTTGCCTGATTGGCTGCAGCACGGATCAGTGTATTCTGACAGCAGAGGCGTCCCTGCTGTCAGAATACAGCAACACAGAGGGGAGGATTCCTCTTTCCACCTCACTTCTGTGGATTAGGGAATCCATTATTTTTTTTTTTTTTCAATTCTAGATTGGAATACAGTCAGATGTTGTCATGGGGGTCACATGCCATCAGACTTGTCTCTCCAAGGTGCTGCCACCTCTTTCTGTACCTGTGGCTGAGATTACCACCTCTTCGATGCTTCCTTGACATTATCAGACCTTTCAAGATGTTTGTTTTTTTTTTTTCTTTTTAAAAGGCTGCTGACTCAAGCCAACCCTGCATGATTATAGAGGCCTCAATGCCATCAACATTAAGAATCTGTATTCGCTGTCCTTGATTTCTGAACTTTTTGATAGGCTTCAGGATGTTTGAATCTTCACAAAGCTAGTGGAGCATGCTCAGTGGAGCATACATTTTGATTGTGATCTTTTAACACCAGAAATGGGCATTATGAGTATCTTGTGAGGCCTTTTGGCTTGTATAGTGCCCCAGTCATTTTTCAGAACTTTATTGAGATTTTCCTCTAATCTTTTATACGTTTGTGTCATTGTGTATCTGGACGACATACTTATTTTCTTTTCAGATCTAAACACTCACTGTCAGCAGTATGTATGGCTCTTCAGCGTCTTCAGGACCACTTCCTGTCCACAAAGCTGAAGAAATGCCTCTACGAGCAAACCCAGGTACCTTTCCTTGGTTTCATAATCATTGAAAAAGGGCTGCTTATGGACCCAGCCAAACTTCAGGCCAATTCCAACTGGCTTCAGCCTTCTGGTCTGACCCGAAAAGGTGCTAATGCCAGAACCTGGCCTCCTGTAGCAGTCGAGGCTTTCCACTAACGCAAAAACGGGCCTTTTCCCAGTATCTATTCTCATACTTCCTAACATTCTTCAGCCCTTCTTCTTGGAGGTAGATGCTTCATCTTTCAGTGTGGAGGCCATTCTTCTCCAAGTGCATAACAGCAAGCTCCACCCTTGTCAACGCTGTATCCTGGCCTAGGGCATCACTTTGCAGGGGGGCAGCCGGGGGGGGGGGGAGAGTCCCCGCCGGCTTGCGCTACACTGTTAGTGTGGCACCAGTCTTGTGGGGCACACTGGGCTGAGAGGCAAATTAGTCTAGCGCCCCCAGAAAGCGGCCTCACTGCTTCCGGTATGCAGACGGCTGGCATTCCACAACTGTAGGAGGGGGGGTACCGCTTCTAATTTTGATTGTCCTATCATCCGCGACCACAAACCTTCCTCACTGTGCTATATGTTTTCTGCTGCACCATTGACATGGTTATATCTTCTTAGTCCTCTCCATAAAATTATCAAAAATGTGTGTTTAAAGTAGAACTATAGGCAACACTTTTTTTTTTTCGTTTTGATAGAATAAGGGAGGGTTATAGCCCCTGTCAGTTTATTTTTTACCATCCCTGTCCCACTGCAGAGATTTCCCTTCGCTTCCTGCCCCATAGCCGAACAGGAAGTAAGAGGAAATCTATGCAAATTAAGGGAGTTCATTGTCCCCTTAATTTGCATAGAACTAGTGTCTCCACTCGAAAATTTCAGGGCGGGTCTTAAACAGCAAGGGGTATGGCCTTGACAGGAAGGGGTGTTAAATTAGGGGGTGCAGTTTAGTATCGGGATTGAGAACTTCTGGCTTTTAAGCTGGTGCTGCAAGAATGCAGCATCTACAGGAGGGATCTCCACACTGTATCCTGATTTATACCAATCACAAGAATCTCTAGAACTTGCAATCCACCTGACCCTTGTGCTGCCCAACCTTTGCTTGAAGCTTCTCAAATGGGCACATGACTCCAAACTCTCTAGACATTCTGGTGTACAACGTACCTGTGCTTTCCTACAGCATCACTACTGGTGGCCCTCCCTTTGGAGGGATGTTGAAGATTATGTTCAGGCTTGCTCGATTTGTGTGCAGTTTATGTCTTCCATGTCTGCTCCAGCAGGTCTCCTTTTATCTCTCCTTTTCCAGATTAATCTTGACTCTACATCTCTATGAACTTTATCTCTAAACTACCCCCCTCAGCAGGCACCACCGTTATCTGGGTGGTTGACATGTTTTCTAAAATGTGTCACTTAACTCCACTTTCAGGATTACCTTCAGCTATCAATCTGGCTTCCATCTTCATAAAGGAGATCTTTCACCTTCATGGTATGCCCTAGCACATGTCTGATAGAGGAGTTCAACTTACTGCTTGCTTTTGGAGGGCCTTTGGAATCAAGTTGGACTTTTCCTCGGTCTTTCACCCACAATCTAATGGGCAAACTGAAAAGGTCAACCAGAATGCTGAACAGTATCTTCGTGCCTTTTTTTTTGCCCATCAGGATAGTTGGATAGAACTTCGACCCTGGGCTGAGTTTGCCCTCAATAACCATGCTAAAGTTAACATTGGTGGTCTCTCTTTTTCAAAGTGTATGGTTGTCATCCTTCTGTACCATTTCCTGTTCCAGAGCAACTCTCTCAGTGCAGCAATTCCTGCTTAACATTCGCGATAGGCACGTAATAAAATATCTGTTGGAAGGCAACATGGTTTAATATTGTATTTCTGGAGTTTCACTTTAAGTTGAAAGTTGACCCAGCAGGATGTTGAATCATGCCCCTGGCAGGGGGGGTAGAGCTTGGCTCCCAACCACCTGGTGTTATAAGATTGAAATGCTTGATTAACACATCTACAAACAAGCTTCAAAACAGAGAACAACTGCTGCCAACATGATTGAGTTGAGCTACAGAAGATCAAAGGGCAAGCTGTCACTGAAGATGACCCAAGTCACATAGCGATACATGGACAAACGCTGCCCCTAGTGACACTACAGCATGCCTTCTGGAGGATGGACAGATATTAGAAGGACTGCCTCTTATTGATATTCCATTCGAGGGGAGGCTAGATGGGTGTGGTGTATGAGGCGGTCTGAATGTAGTTTTAAAGTGCGCACAGATTAGAAAAATCTCTCTCTTGTCTCGTGGCTCTCTTGCCTGATGGCTCCCATGCCAGCGAGCCCAGCTGACCATACTGGTCATAGAGGATGACCTTACGTAACGTATCATTGATGTTTTTGTTTTTAATATACTCCGTAATATTTTCCTTGTTAGTGTTTTTATGTTAGCGTTCCTATTTTCTTTGGAAATAAATAAGACCTGTTATTTTTTAGCAGTGCGTTTATTTTCATAGCTAACCTTATATCATTGTACTATCACCAGTAACATTATCAGAGCTTTGATAGTCTAGCTAATTATAGGTATAGACAAGTTAATACATATATTGAATAAATAGAGGGAATTCATAACCACCCAAGATTTATTTCAATATCCAAAATATAGACAGCATTAAAATTAGGTGAGAAAAAAGTACATATAAAAATCCCAGTAGAGTAAAATCCTTTTAATAAAACCAATTTAACAAGAAATGTGTTACACACTATACAAATGTGCTTTAGGGGAAATTGGATTTTAACTGGTTTTCATTGGCATATTTAATTACTTTCAATTACTTCTGAGAAGAAAAAAAGTCTACAAAAGCTTTGTAAAAAGCAAAAATTGCCCTTTTTCTATTCAACAGTTACCCACTTCTGCTATTGTGCCAATTACTGAGTTCAACTTTAAAAGGCATTGCATACTTTTTTTACTTGTATCTTATGCCAACTTTTTTCCATTCTGTATACATTTCTTGGTGGCTCAATGTAATTGTCATAAGTTTTAGGCTAAGTTCATATGTCTGCGGGTGGGGAACTTCCTGCACTTTAGCAGACGGGCAGGGGTGCTATTAGTTCTTAATGGCACCCACTAGCATCGGCAACTACAACGCGATCTCGCATGTATTAAACTGAATAGTGCCGCAGCACCATGATATTCAGTGGCGGGGGCTTTCAGAAAGAGTCAGGATGTTTTAGCGCACTTCTAGCAGGTAGGGCAGCCCATCCATTTCAACGACATGCACACACAGACATGCTCGCACAGGTCCGAACAGTGCTTTTTAACCCCAAGCAGCTGGAAAAAAAACATTACCCCCTTGGAGTGCTAGTATATATACAAATATTGAAGCTGAAAAGATACAAGAAGACTTGTTTAAAGAATATTACTCAAAGTGATTGTTATTTTTACTTTAAAAAATAAAGCTTTGCAAACATGTCATACTTACTGTACCTGCACTGTCCAATAGTTTTGTAAAGCCGCTTTCTAAGGGGGCATATATTGACACAGAGTAGCTCAGCCCCGTCTTTTGAACCAGTGGCTCCCGCTGCTATTAATCTGCCCTGGGGGGAGGAAGAGTGCTCTCATGCACAGGGCTGGATTGAGATAGGGCTCAGGTAAGGTAAGTAAAAGGTGGAGCTGGGCAGGATCCTGTGACACAGAAGGGTTTTTACCTACATGGCTGTATTCGGCTAAGGTCTGTATTACTGGGACAGTCATTTTCAATATTTATGCCTACAATTTATTCACAATAATAGCATAGCCAATTGTTCAAACTCCATAGAATGGGCAGTACCAGGACAAGGTCAGGTATCAGTTGTGGAATAGATGTATAAATAAGGGCAAGAACATCTGATTTTAGAATAGAAAACAAATACCTAGTAAAGGTTCTTTTTCAACCCAGAATTTTCTCAGTTTGGTGGGATTTGCTCTTATTTCCTGTTGTGGCTATGGGACAGGAAGTGAGAGTGAGGGAATGGTTCAGGTGGCCCAGCTGCTAACGCCATAGCAATGGATGATGGTGTGTGTCCAGCCCTAGAGTGTCATTGGTTGTTATGGTGCTGGCAGCCAGCCTGCCTGCACCTTGGCAATTCATGATGCTACTCCAGGGCATACCGAGTCTTGTGCTTGCGCCACCCTAGGGAATCCCAAAAGGCACCCCTGCTGAGAAACATTGGTTTACATACAGTATAGAAGGGTTCCTGGCAAAAACATTTACAAAGTAAGTAGTCTAGATGTATCTAACCATGAATGCCATACTTCATCTAATATACTGGGGCATGTCTGGATAATATGTGTTTGTTAATGTAGCACCCTCTACCAATAGGTAGGTGCTAGTGTGGATTTTATGCTAGGGACACTGTCAGCACAGGTACATTTAGGCAGGCCTGTGCTTTGAGTTAGGCCTGTCTGTTTTGATCTGGGGGCTGGGAGTGGTTAGTGTAGCATTGGGTGTGACCACCTGTGTTCTAGTTCTGAGGCGCCTCCCCTGCTTCAAGGGAGAATGTTCTGGAAGAGGGGCAAGGCCTAGAACTGGAGTGGCAGGCAGCTCATGTGGGAGCCCTGGGGTGATTTGGTGGATGTTTGTTACAAGTGGCAACTACACCGCTACATTTGTATTTAGGTATATCTATGTTAGGTCTACTTTAATTTATCACGCAATGCAAGTACAAAGCCTGTTGAATCTGCCAAACCTCATTCCGTGAGGCACGGAAACTTAAATGTCACTAGTTTTTGCACTTATACTTATTGATATAAGGTCTACTGCTCAGATTACAATCTACAAAATGAACTTTACTCTTCAGCTCAAATCACCTGCATCTTCTTTTTGTCTGTGCATCTATAACCTAAATATAGGGAATAATCTAGATATGAATGGATAAGGAATTGTTCCAGACAGAGTCTCAGATAATGAAAGCTATGTTCATGCTTCTGTTTTATTTAAACTGACCCCAAGGACCATCAGCACTCCTTAACTCAGACTTAAGACACCTAATTTAGATGTTCTTATTAATATTTTCAAACTTTTCCTCAAACTATGACTTCACATGGGTAGTGATCGCAGTGCTCCTTTTTTTTAGACTCAAGGTTCTAATTAAAAATGTTCTGTATTGTAGGACCTGAGTCATTCATTGTAGAAATGTAACCGTATTACTGATAATACAATGAAATTTCTACAATGAATTAGAATAACAAATTATAACAATCTCGTAACTAGACTATTGTAAAAATTTCAATAAATAGGCTAATTATTGTTCTGGCTATGGACAGGCAAATGTAGCTTCATATTTGACCACTAGGTGGCATTAAATGCCATATAATGAAATCATGGCAGCCCTCTAGAATGCTTGTGACTTTTTTTTAAATTTAAGGTACATGATAAGATTTGGTTCAGCATCTTAAGTGGACAGTGCCTTGAAAAAGTATTCATATCCCTTGAAATTTTTCACATTTTGTAATGTTACAACAAAAAAACGTAAATGTATTTTATTGGGATTTTATGTGATAGACCAACACAAAATGGCACATAATTGTGAAGTGGAAGGAAAATTATAAATGGTTTTCCAAATTTTTTACAAATAAATATCTGAAAATTATGGCGTGCATTTGTATTCAGCCCCCTTTATGCTGATACCCCTAACTAAAATCTAGTGGAACCAATTGTCTTCAGAAGTCACCTAATTAGTAAATAGAGTCCATCTGTGTGTAACTTATTCTCAGTAAAAATACAGCTATTCTGTGAAGCCCTCAGAGGTTTGTTAGAGAACCTTAGTGAATAAACAGTATCATGAAGGCCAAGGAACACACCAGACAGGTCAGGGATAAAGTTGTGGAGAAGTTTAAAGCAGGGTTAGGTTATAAAAAAAAAATGCCACAAGCTTTGAACATCTAACGGAGCACTGTTCAATCCATCATTCGAAAATGGAAAGAGTATGGCATAACTGCAAACCTACCAAGACATGGCTGTCCACCTAAACTGACAGGCCGGGCAAGGAGAGCATTAATCAAAGAAGCAGCTAAGAGGCCCATGGTAACTCTGGAGGAGCTGCAGAGATCCACAGCTCAGGTGGGAGAATCTGTCCACAGGACAACTATTAGTCGTGCACTCCACAAATCTGGCCTTTATGGAAGAGTGCCAAGAAGAATGCTATTGTTGTAAGAAAGCCATAAGAAGTCCCATTTGCAGTTTGCGAGGAGCAAACATGTGGAAGAAAGTGCTCTGGTCTGATGAGACCAAAATTTAACTTTTTGGCCTAAAAGAAAAACTCTGTGTGGTGGAAAACTAAAACTGCACATCACCCTGAACACACCATCCCCATCGCGAAACATTTCGGCAGCAGCATGTTGTGGGATGCTTTTTTTCAGCAGGTACAGAGAAGCTGGTCAGAGTTGATGGGAAGATGGATGGAGCCAAATTCAGGGCAATCTTAGCAGAAAACCTGTTTAGAGTCTGCAAAAGACTTGAGCCTAGGGTGGAGGTTCACCTTCCAGCAGGACAATGACCCTAAACGTACAGCCAGAGCTACAATGGAATGGTTTAGATCAAAGCATATTCATGTGTTAGAATGGCCCAAAGTCCAGACCTAAATCCAATTGAGAATCTATGGCAAGACTTGAAAATTGCTTTTCACAGACGCTCTTTATCCAATGTAACAGAGCTTGAGCTATTTTGCAAAGAAGAATGAGCAAACATTACACTCTATAGATGTGCAAAGCTGGTAGAGACATACCCAAAAAGACTTGCAGTTGTAATTGCAGCTAGTTGGTTCTATAAAGTATTGACTCAGGGGGGCTGAATATAAATGCACGCCACACTTTTCACATATTTCTCCTACTTCACAATTATATGCCACTTTGTGTTGGTCTCTCACAAAAAATTCCAACTAAATACATTTAGGTTTTTGGTTGTAACATGACAAATTGTGGAAAATTTCAGGGGGTATGAATAATTTTTCAAGGCACTGTATCTCTTTCATTTATAAATATGTTAAACTGGCTGTGGGACTGTACAGAAGAGACATGCAGGTGCCAACATGCTTGTTAGGTTTCAAGGGACACTGAAAACCTAGAGTAGCCATTTCTTAACCAGGGTTCCGTAGAACACAAGGGATCCTCCAGAGGTTGTTACGGCTTCCTTGAACAATGAGCATTTTCTGACTTTCAGATAAGTAACCACCGATACCAATTATTTATTTTAGCTACTTTATCTGCAGGAGAGACATTCTTCCCACTAACCACCAAGCTGGATACACACTATACAATTTCCTTTTAGATTTTTTCATTTAGGTTTACCAAAATCATGAAATATGAGGTCAAACCCAAACACTTTCAATGTGTATGCAATCAGGCAGGTCCTAGCACTGCATAGTTGAAGGCAGGGGCAGACTGACCATTCGGGCACTCGGGCACCGACCAAGGGTCCGACATCAGGGGGGGCCCCATGAGCGGCTCAGTCTGCAGCAGAAAAAAAGCCGCCCTCCACCCCGCACGAAAACCCCTCCCGGATTAATACAGCTATCAGATCTATCAGATAGCCGCTGCCCGAGCAGGTCTCGGCTTATGCTGAGGGAGGTTCTGTCAGCAGGGGGGGGCGGGGCAAAGAGCTCCACTGACGCTCTGACCCTGCCCTGCCCCACCCCGCCTCATGTAGTCTGACTATATGTGATTAGATACCCGCCCCTACGGTTAAAAGCCCCGCCCCCTACTGGCAAAAGCCTCACCCCCTACCGCCGAAAGCTCCGCCCCCGGACCTCTGAGAGCGGGAGGTGAGCCCGGCTGGCCAGGTAGGTCTTTCTGCCTAGCCTATATACACTGCCTGTAGACTCACTGTTATGCCAAACCATCCCTGGGAATGTTGTATGCCCCCTTGTATAGCTGTGCATTGCTGAAAGTTTAAATTTTAAAACTGTCTACCTGATCATCTCGTCGCATCCGCAGTCTGGTCATCTCCTATATTTGCATCCGCAGTCTCTGGTCATCTCCTAATAGTCGCATTTGCAATCTCTGTTTTATTTCCTGTAGTCACATCCACAGTCTGGTCATCTCCTGTAGTCGCATTCACAGTCTCTGGTTATCTCCTATAGTCGCATCCGCAGTCTCTTGTTATCTCCAATAATTGCATCCGCAGTCTGGTCATCTCCTATAGTCGCATCCGCAGTCTGGTCATCTCCTATAGTCGCATCCGCAGTCTCTGTTCATCTCCCGTAGTTGCATCCGCAGTATGGTCATCTCCTAACAGTCGCATTCGCAATCTCTGTTTTATTTCCTGTAGTCGCATCTGGTGTCTGGTCATCTCCTATAGTCGCATTCACAGTCTCTGGTTATCTCCTATAGTCGCATCTGCAGTCTCTGGTCATCTCCCGTAGTCGCATCCGCAGTCTGGTGATCTCCTATACTTGCATCCGCAGTCTGGTGATCTCCTATAGCTGCATCCGCAGTCTGGTCATCTCCTGTAGTCGCATCTGCAGTCTCTGGTTATCTCCTATAGTCGCATCCGCAGTCTCTGATTATCTCCTATAGTTGCATCCGCAGTCTCTGGTTATCTCTTATAGTCGCATTCACAGTCTCTGGTTATTTCCCGTAGTCGCATCCACAATCTCTGGTTATCTCCTAAAGTCGCATCTGCAGTCTGGTCATCTCCTGTAGTTGCATTCACAGTTTCTGGTTATTTCCTATAGTCACATCCGCAGTCTGGTCATCTTCTGTAGTCACATCTGCAGTCTCTGGTCATCTCCTATAGTCGCATCCGCAGTCTCAGGCTATCTCCTATAGTCGCATCTGCAGTCTGGTCATCTTCTATAGTCACTTTCGCAGTCTCTGGTCATCTGCTATAGTCGCATCTGCAATCTCTGGTTATCTCCTATAGTGGCATCCGCAGTCTGGTCATCTCCTATAGTCACATCCGCAATCTCTGCTTATCTCCTATAGTCGCATCCGCAGTTTGGTCATCTCCTATAGTCGCATTCACAGTCTCTGGTTATCTCCTATGGTCGCATCCGCAGTCTGGTCATCTTCTATAGTCGCATCTGCAGTCTCTGGCCATCTCCTATAGTCGCATCCACAGTCTCTGGTTATCTCCTATAGTTGCATCCGCAGTCTGGTCATCTCCTATAGTCACATCCGCAGTCTGGTCATCTCCTATAGTCGCATCCGCAGTCTGGTCATCTCCTATAGTCACATCCGCAGTCTGGTCATCTCCTATAGTCGCATCCGCAGTCTCTGGTCATCTCCTATAGTCGCATCCGCAGTCTGGTCACCTCCTATAGTCACATCCGCAATCTGGTCATCTCCTATAGTCACATCCGCAGTCTGGTCATCTCCTATAGTCGCATCCGCAGACTCTGGTTATCTCCTATAGTCACATCCGCAGTCTGGTCATCTCCTGTAGTCGCATTCACAGTCTCTGGTTATTTCCTATAGTCGCATCCGCAGCCTGGCCATCTCCCATAGTCGCATCTGCAGTCTCTGGTCATCTCCTATAGTTGCATCCGCAGTCTCTGATTATCTCCTATGGTCGCATCCACAGTCTGGTCATCTCCTATAGTCGCATCCGCAGTCTGGTCATCTCCTATAGTCGCATTCACAGTCTCTGGTTATCTCCTATATTCGCATCCGCAGTCTCTGGTTATCTCCCATAGTCATATCCGTAGTCTGGTCATCTCCTGTAATCGCATTCACAGTCTTTGGTTACTTCCTATAGTCTCATCCGCAGTCTCTGGTTATCTCCTATAGTCGCATTCACAGTCTTTGGTTATTTGCCGTAGTCACATCCGCAGTCTCTGGTAATCTCCTATTTTCGCATCCGCAGTCTCTGGTTATCTCCTATAGTTGCATTCGCAGTCTCTGGTTATTTCCTATAGTCGCATCCGCAGTGTGGTCATCTCCCGTAGTCGCATCTGCAGTCTCTGGTCATCTCCTATAGTCGCATCCGCAGTCTGGTCATCTCCTATAGTCGCATCCGCAGTCTCTGGTTATCTCCTATAGTCACATCCGCCGTCTGGTCATCTCCTGTAGTTGCATTCACAGTCTCTGATTATTTCCTATAGTTGCATCCGCAGTCTTGTCATCTCCCGTAGTCACATCTGCAGTCTCTGGTCATCTATAGTCGCATCCGCAGTCTCTGGTTATCTCCTATAGTGGCATCCGCAGTCTGGTCATCTCCTATAGTCACATCCGCAGTCTCTGGTTATCTCCTATAGTCGCATCCGCAGTCTAGTCATCTCCTATAGTCGCATCCGCAGTCTCTGGTTATTTCCTATAGTCGCATCAGTAGTCTGGTCATCTCCTGTAGTCGCACTCCCAGTCTCTGGTTATTTCCTATAGTCGCATCCGCAGTGTAATTATCTCCCGTAGTCGCATCTGCAGTCCTGATCATCTCCTGGAGTCGCATCCGCAGTCTCTGGTTATCTCCTATAGTCGCATCTGCAGTCTCTGTTTTAATTTCCTGTAGTCGCATCCGCAGTGTGGTTAGCTCCTTTAGTCTCATTCACAGTCTCTGGTCATCTCCTATAGTCGCATCCGCAGTCTGGTCATCTCCTATAGTCACATCCACAGTCTCTGGTTATCTCCTTTAGTCGCATCTGCAGTCTAGTCATCTCCTATAGTCGCATCCACAGTCTCTGGTTATCTCCTGTAGTCGCATCTGCAGTCTGGTCATCTCCTATAGTCGCATCCGCAGTCTGGTCATCTCCTAATAGTCGCATTCGCAGTCTCTGTTTATTTCCTGTAGTCGCATCCGCAGTCTACATAAAAGTAGTACCTGCTGTTGCACAAATCACTTTATTACACTTTATTTATGATATCTATAGCTATGCATATTTATTGAATCCATATTGAGCACTATATTTGATTGGCTGTTTACTTCTGCTTAGGCCTGGCACACACGCACAATCGCACATGATGATGACTTCATCACCATGTGCGATTGTGCGTGTGTGCCAAGCAGAAGCAGCCAATCAAATATAGTACTCAATATGGATTAAATATATATATCATAAATAAAGTGATTTGTGCAATAAGCTCAGTAAACATTCTATATTCAGTGAAAGTTCATGCAGTGCAAAGTTTGCAGTACATGAACTTTCACTGAATGTAGAATGTTTAATGAGCAGGGGCGGACTGACCCATCGGGCACTTGGGCACTTTATGTAGTGCCAATCCATAATTTGTTAATTTAAAGATTAAAGAGCTTGACTTGTAGTTTTGTTAGCTGTTTTTTTTTTTGTTTGTTTTGACAGGGGTGCAGTTTCAGTGCTTGCCATAGGCGCCATTTTCACTAGATATGCCTCTGTCAGTCTGCCCCTGGATGTTCCCACAGTTTATCATGCAGGATTGGGGAAATATATGCACCGCGGAGGTAGTGAGTGATGTCACCCCTGCCTGCATTTGGTGAGGCTATAAGAGAGGACACGGTGCTGGCCGGAATTACAGAGCGATCATGGATCATGGGTATTATAGCAGTGACAGGCGCTCCAGCCACCTCTCCTCCTGGCAAATTCAGCAGAGGGGCGGGGCCACAGGATACATCCATGCAGCGGGGGAAAGCCAGTGAGAGAGCTGGAGGCTGCAGAGTGAAGACAGGGTGGAGTCATCATGTCGGGGACAGTCACCTGACCTGCCTTGTGTGCAGCAGCAGGTCAGTGTGTAATCACTGCAGTTTAGTGTCTCTGATCACCAGCCAGGCTGACTGAGAGTTCCTTCTTCCCCAGTGCCCATCTACCAGGTGCTATTCCCTGGTACACTGATATCTGTACACTGAGTGCCACGCAGTGTACAGATATCAGTGTTGTATATAAGAAATAGCTCTCAGTATACAGATATCAGTGTTAGGGAAAAGCATTCAGTGTATAGATGTCAGTTATACATAGGGAATAGCACTTAGTGCTATTCCCTATGTGTTACACTGACATATGCAACTGATTACTGTGTAAATGACAATGGCAGGGAAGGGGTTAAACACTAGGGGTTAAGTGTGTCCTAGGGAGGTGTTCTAACTATGATCACTGCTCCCGATCACAGGGAGGAGTAGATCCCTGTCATGTCACTAGGCGGAACAGGGAAATGCCTTGTCTACAAAGGCATCTCCCCATTCTTCCTCTCTATGACACGATCGCGGGCCCCTGGCTGACATTGAGTCCGCGGGACCCACGTGCACGGTCACGTAGTATGCAGCGCGCGCACAATGACGTGATTTAAAGGGGACGTACCTGTATGCCCATTTGCCCAGCTGTGCCATTGTGCCGACATACATCGTCGTGCGCTGGCCAGCATGTAGTTAAAACCATCATAATTAAAAAAAACAAGGGCAATGACACTCTTCCTTATTCTTTCTGTTATACAATTTTCTTCAAGACTACAGGTGTTCTTTTATTGGGTAAACCTTTTTAAATAAGTCATGCTTTGGCATTATAGTGTTATGAGAGGGCTATGTTGTTCACCAATTTGTACTTAAATTTAAGCTTGCCTATGAATAAATGATGTAACTAAATTCTTAATAGCTGATAGAATGCTTTACACAAAACATATAAAGCTTTTGGTTATCTAGGAATATATGTGCATGGACTTTTTAGCTGAACAGACCTGCAGCTTTTCTTTCTGTAGTTGTGATAGGTGCATATTGCTATTTACTGCCTTACCCAGCAGAGGGAAGACATTCCCTGTCAAGAAGAAAGGCCGCCGCAAGGGAAACCACCAGGAAGCAGGCTCCATCTGTTAATCAGTAAGAAGTTGCATTCTCTAGCAAGGTAGGGGAAGACTATTCTGTTACAAGCCATTGTTGTTGTCAAATACACCATAGCATGAAAAACAGTGGTATTGTGAAGCCTGGCGGGACTGCTGGAACTGTAGGAAAGAGAGATGACAGATATGAAAATTTAATTTGCCATATCAACACATATCTAAAGTGTGCCATTATCTGATTATTAACCTCTTTGTAACTAGGTGGACATTAGTTGCATAACACTTTTAGCACTGCCTTTCATTGTTTTTTGTAAAAAGAAAAATCTTTAACATTCAAGTTGATATTATGTAGAAACACCACAAAATGAATGCATCCACTGTACACAATAGCAATTAGGTCAAACAATAATTTTGAATGCATTCACGTGAGGGGCTATCAAAAATATTCCTACTCATTGCTCATACTAGTTGTGTCTTGTAAAAACATAAGCCATCATACTTTTTTCAGATTTGCCTTTTAAATGAATGCATCAACTCAAAACAACACACATTATAACAGTATAATGCCAAAAGAAAGCCCTATCTAATTTTAAATTTAACATGCATTTAAAGTGGTTGTAAATCCTTACACATACCTAGTGAAGTGACTGGCTCAGATGATACACAGATGTAGCACCCTGGTCCTAAACAGGGCTGCTAATAAATCTAGTTGTCCTAGGTGGTAACTAGCCTGGCTAATTGGTAGGTTGATTCCTGTTCTAAGTCTGAGTTTGGGGTAGTCTCTCTCTTCTGTCAATAGGTGGCACTGTTACTTTTGGCATTAGAATGATGGATTATCATAAATTCAGGTAATGGGTAACTAGGTTGTCTCAGCCAATCAGCAGGAGTTTCTTTGACCGCTGTGTATGCTGTGATAGGCTATTTATTTGGGAGCAGTCAGGTGATCGGGGTCCTTCCCATCCAAGGCTGCGGCCTGGGTGTGTGTGTGTGTCGAGAAGCTCCTAGTTGCTAGGCCTGAAGCCTGAAGCCTGAAGCCTGAGGCCTATCCAGGAGGCATGCTGGCTGCTAGGTGCACTTAAGGCCTATCCAGCAGTTCAGGGTTCTGCAAAAGAGGAGCAGCCAAGGTTACGCCCGAAGCTTGGGGCAGAACCGTGTGTGTTAGGGGCTCAGCACGAGGGGAGCCTGACCGTTGCCGGAGGTAAAGGAGAAGCAATTGTCACAAAGGGATGACCACTCCTGTTGCCAGAGGCAAGTTTGGAAGGGATGCAGTTCTGAAGTAGTACCAGAGCAGACTCTTCACTAGCCGGGGACAGTGAAGTAAGTGGAAAAGCTTCAGTGGAGACTCATCCGTGAATGCAGTGGGTAGCTGTGAGTACGGCAGGAAGGAGTACGGCAGGTAGCTGTTAGTAAAGCTTAAAGATAAAGTACAGTGGTTAGTGGTGAAGCTTGGGGAATCCAGCGTGTGGCTGAGAGCCCTAGAAGTCTAGTGGGAGAGATGGCGAGCTGAGCTTAAGGATCTATATGTGAGTTAAACTGGAAGATCTACAGTAGGATACTGTGCGAGAAGTTGTTGCCAAAGGAGACAGCAGTTGCTACAAGATACAGATTGCTGCATTCAGCTTAAAGGCCCTCTTTCTGTATTGCTGTCTGCCCTGCCTAGTTCTATTTTTGTCTGCGGAGTTTGCCTTAACTGCTATTACATTTGCCCAAGGATGTCCTGTGCCCTAAACCCCCTCTCCCCACCGTTCCTGTTAAAAGAAATAAAACTCTCTTCGTTCATTTTACAAAAAGTGACTGGTGCCCAATCTTTTCAACCTCCTCTACACCCACTATGTCTAGTAACCTGCACCCTGAGGAGGAATGTCCGTTCTCCCTGGCTCTGGGATCACCATCAGGCCCTTGGAAGTCAGGGAGACCTCTAAATTTTGGCGCCCAACGTGGGGCTCAATGTCATTACTTTATCGTACATCATGGGACACAGAGCCTTAAGTAATTACTTAATGGGTTATGGGCCACCTTCGTGTGATGACACTGGTATACCCAATCAAGGAAGTTCACTCCCTATATAACCCCTCCTCCTTCCTCCTCCTTCCAGGAACACATCCATTTTTTCGCCAGTGTCTAAGGTGTTGGTCATGAGTGAAGCTCTGAGGAGCTCGAGGAGGGATCCATGCTGGATTTAAAAAACCTCCACAACCGCATTCATCCACGCTACTGTGGCCACAGGATGGTACCTGGGCCTCTCATAGAATGAGGTTCTGCCTGTAACGCTTCTCTTTGAGGGCTGGACCCTAGGAACCCGGACTCTTTTTGGCCTTGCTACATTACTCAAATTTGTCCTGAGGGGTGATTTACAGGTCCAAAGGAGTGGAACCCCTATTAAAAGGGGCCTGGTCTTTTGAAGGTTTAACTATGCTGTCTGTCATGATGGGTGAAGTTTAGATCTGTCTGTTTTCAGTAGTATCCTGCAGCGAAGATAAGGTAAGGGGAGAAGCCTAGGAACTGTAAAAAGTCCACCTATGCTTTTTATCTCATATATATATATATATACTCTGTATGCCTTTTAAAAATGTCTCCTCTAGAGGGAGTAAACTTAAACTTACCTTGTACGATGCCTTTTTCAGCAGCTCTGTGTCCGGCTATAGCAGCGGGTGTGGTCCCAGCAGCCAGAGGGGGGTTCTTAATTGAACAGATGGTGTTCCTCTTCTGAGGGATCTAAAGGGGGTACAGCAGTAGTTTATGAACATACAAAAACAGCGATTTGCATTTTTTTGTATAAAGTGAAATCTTCCTTTAAAACTGGGAGCCTAACAAACACTGCTGACATAAATTCCCCTCCCCCTCCCCTCTCTTCCTGGAGAGGTGTGGTAACAGCTACCACTGTTTGCATTATCAGACTTGCCCTTGTTGAGCCTGAACAGGCATTCAGCCCCTGTATAGAATTGCAGACTGTAAAAGTCTGGCGTCTATTGCGGCCAGCGCCGCCTCCGCCCCTTCGGGTCTGCATCTGCAGACCCCAATACCATACACGCGGACTAGTGTTATTTAAAAAAAAAAAAAGGCGTGGGGACTGGTATTGCAGAGGGTCGTAGCTCACACACTAGGGTGGAAGACGCTGAGGACTCCTATCAGGTTCTCACCTGAGGCTTAACACAGACGCTCTCAGTTCATATGCTGAAGACAGAAGTCTGTCACACTAAGGGACACAGGAGCGCTGGGCATGTAAAGGTGTGTAAGCAGGCATTTCCAGTACAGGAAATATTATGGTTACTCAGCATCAAAGGCTGATCATTATGGTGTCATTGTTTTTTGCTAAAACTATTGTTCAGCAAATACCATAATTTTTTTCTTAAAGTGCCTCTGCTTTTGTGCTTAGCACTATGACTTCCAGAGCTACCACAAAGGTACCAAGGATTCCACCCCTAGCTGCTGGGAACTCCAGTCATGCCTCCACACTGTCATCCTCTCCAGCGATACCTGACATGGCAAGCCAGAGTCATTGGAAGCAATTGGTTGTGCAACTGCTTCTTACACTTCAGCCCCTGTATACGTCACTGAAGATGCATTTTCCTCTGCCCTGCAGGGCTTAGAAGGAAGATTAGTGGCTTTAATTGCATCCTCCATCCAAGAGGATAGGAAGCGTGCTAGATCCCCCTCCCTCACCTCAAACCCAAGGGAACAGTGGGCACAGGATGAGGTATTACCCTCAGGTGATCACGAGGAAAAACAAGCCGAATTTTCCTCTGCGGAGGAAACAGTTGATGAACCTTATGCAACCTCGCAATCTGACAGATTAATGGTACAGACTCTTACAGAGATGGTTCATTCCACTTTTTATACTACTCCTAACAGAGTCAGCTGAAAGTTTGGTCCCTTCCTTGTTTTTTTTTTTTTTAAAAAAAAAAAAAAAAACCTTTATAGCCTTTTTCATGCATTTCTAGAAGGGCTTATTTATGCTGAATGAGATCATTTGGATAAGCATTTTCCCTCCAAAAAGTTTCTCAGTTCTCTATCATGGAGGAAAAATTCACAAAGGATGGAAAGTACCAGCAGTTGATGCTGCGAGCATCAATAAAGATGCATAAATGCTTAAGGATCCAACAGATAAGAAGTTGGAGGTTTTTGTTAAAATCCTCCTACCAAAGGCACTATGTTTTGCCATAAACGCCATAAAAGACTCTATCCACCAAGCGTCCCGCCTTACGCTTGTGCTAAAACACCTTGCAAAAAGCATCTTGCAAAAAGGCATCTGACTGGTTTCCCTTTTCATTGGGGAAGATTTGGTCAAATACATCCAAATGATTTCTAGCAGGAAAGATACTCTTTTGTCCAAGAAGTTTTAAACGTCCTTTAATTTAAACGGACTTCTTCCCCTGCGCCAGGGGTAGCTGCCCTTTAGGCAGTGGTGACGGCCTTCACCGTCAGACTCTCAGAGGGGAAAACATTCAGCCCCTGTATACATGATTGAAAATGCGTTTTTCCTCTGCCCTGCGGGGCCTAGAAGGAAAATTAGCGACTTTAACTGCATCCGCTATTCAAGGATAGGAAGCGTGTTAGATCCCCCTCCCCCACCTAAGATCCCTTTTTAAGGGAACAGTGGGTAGAGGATGAAGGGTTACCCTCAGGTGATCAGGAAGAAAGGCAAACCGATTACTCCTCTGCGGAGGAGACAACTGAACCTTTTTTCAGCCTCGCAATTTGAGAAATTGCTGGTACAAATCTCTTACAGAGATGATTTGTGTCTCTTTCAAGCTACCTCTAGTAGAGTCAGCTGATAGTTCTGTTTTTTCTTAGGTTCCTTAAAACTTTCACTGCCTTTTTCATGTGTTTCTTGTACATGTACAGATCCACGCAGAAATTTAACAGATCCATTATAGATCTAAAACAATCTAAATCAGTTCCTGGAGATCCGCTCCTTTCTATGGAGTCGATCAGGTCAGTAGTTTCTATCCTACAATTAGGAAAACATCCCTGGCGCCTATCGGCATTAGGGATGCATATCTGCATGTCCATATATTTCCCGATCACCAGAGGTTTCTGCGGTTCGAAGTAAAACAGCAGCATTTCAGTTTATAGCCTTGCCCTTCGGGCCAGCTACAGCACCCCGATTGTTCACAAAAGTGCTAGCCCCACCTCTTGCCAGGTCAAGGGCACAGGGCTTTAACAGTCTTGGCATACCTAGATGATCTACTGTTAATAGACCAATCGGTGTTTGGAGTAAGGAGTACGCATTACAACCAGTTACCTGGAAAAATCTGGGTTGCGTTCTCAACTTAGTGAAGTCTCCCTTAAAACCACTAAAAAAAAAAGCTGGAGTATTTGGGTCTGATCATAGATACAGCCCAGAAAAAGGGTGTTCTTGCCCAGGCAAAAAACAACTTCATAAGAGAGTTGGTGTGGATGGTCAGGTCAAAAGGAGATCCCTCCATTCGCATTTTGCATGAGGTTGTTAGAAGGGATGGTGGCTTCATTTGAAGCAGTTCCCTATGCCCAGTTCCATTCGAGACTGTTGCAAAATAGTATTCTATCTGCTAAAAAGACGATCCAAGATTTGGACTTGCCAATGCGGCTGTCCCCAAGGGTGTCCCAAAGCCTCAATTAGTGGTTACTATCCAGAATCCATGCTGAAAGGAAAATCCTTCAGACCTGTTATCTGGAAAATGGTAACGACAGATGCCAGCCTTTCAGGCTAGGGAGAAGTACTATGGAAGACAACTGTCCAAGGACCAGAAGAGCCTTGCCCATCAACATCCTCGAGATTCGGGCAGTGCGTCCGGCTCTAAAGATCTGGACTTCCAGGTTAAACGATTGTCCTGTCAGGATCCAATCCGTCAATGCCACGGCTGTGGCCTATATCAATCGCCAAGGGGGCACCAAGAGTCTCTCAGAGAAGAGGGAGAGGTGAACCATATTCTAACTTGGGCAGAAAGAAATATTCCTATCAGCAGTCTTCATTCCGGGAATAGAGAATTGGCAGGCGAACTACTTAAGTCGCCAGCAGTTATTCCCAGGGGAATGGTTTCTTCACCCCAACATATTCTCGGGCTGTTTCTCAAAGATGGGGGACTCTGGACGTAGATCTTCTAGCGTCCAGTTCATAATAAAGTTAGTCAACTTTGTGTCCTCAACAAAGGATCCATTTGCATGCAGAACAGATGCTCTGGTGATACCATGGGATCAGCTTTCACTGATCTATGCATTTCCCCCTATTCAGTTGCTGCCTCGACTTCTTTGCAGGATCAAGCTGGTAAGAAAACCGGTAATTCTGGCAGCACCAGCATGGCCCAGAAGGTCATGGTATGCAGAAATCGTAAAGATGGCAGTGGAGGATCCATGGTCCCTTCCACTAAGGCCAGACCTGCTCTCACGGGGGCTGATATTACATCCTACCTTACGAACGCTAACTTTAATGGCCTGGCTATTGAAACCCACATTCTGAGGAAACGTGGGCTTTCCGGGTCAATTATCACTACTTTGATGAATACAAGGAAACCAACTTCCAGAACTGTACATTATAGAGTCTGGAAAGCTTATGTTTCCTGGTGTGAATGCAAGGATTGACAACCTTGGAGATATATCAGAGGACGAATTCTTGCCTTTCTACAATTAGGCGTAGAGATGAAGTACTATTAAGGGCCAAGTCTCAGCCTTATCGATTTTCTTTCAAAAAACCGCATTCTTATGCCGCGTACACACGAGCGGACTTTACGGCGGACTTTGCCCGGCGGACTGGATTTCGTCGGACAATTCGATGTGTGTGGGCTCCAGCGGACTTTGTTTTCTAAAAAGTTGGACGTAATTAGATTTGAAACTTGTTTAAAATTTATCCGACGGACTCTTCTTTCTAGCGGACAAACCGATCGTCTGTGTGCTAGTCCGACGAACTCAAACTGACGCATGCTCTGAAGCAATTACAAGACGGAAGCGCTCGGTCTGGTAAAACTAGCCTTCGTCTTGAAGCTAGCACATTCCTCTTCTGTCGTCTTTTAATACAGCCTTTTTTTAGGATTGATAATGCGAGAGGAATGAAGTTGTTTTTCTGCTTTATATTCACACAGAGTTCTCACAAACTTCTTTCTTCGTGATTTATCCTCCTGCCATGACTAATATAATATTTTGTAACAGCCAGATCTCCATAAATTTTTAATTGTAAAATATAATTTTTTTTTTACATGTTTTTCAGAAAAAATCAGCAGAGCTTCCCCCGAGCTTGTTTTTGACAAAAGGCTTAAATCATTTAAGAATATCAAGTGAAACGTTCACTTGAGAAATTGCACACCAAGTGCACTTGTTGGAAGTGCAGTCGCATAAAAACTGAGGGCAAGAGCTTAAATTCGGGGAAGCTCTGCTGATTGATTCCTAAAATCATGTAAAATCAAAATACATTCTTTTTATTTGACAAAAACACACATAGGGGTTGCTTTCCTAAAGGTAAAAAGGCTGTGCATTTTAGAAATTGCATTTGCCCTCTGCAAGAGCAGTTGCTCCCAAGCTTTATTAAATGTGAAGCAGCTCTGCTGACTTCCATCATCCAATCATGTGCAAGCAAAAAGGTTTTTTTTTTGGTTTTACTTGCACAGGATTGGGTACTCTTTGCAAAGTCAAGCTTTTAACTAATTTCTGATGCTCTGGAGCAATTGCACTTGCAGAGGGCAACTGCCCTCTGCAAAGTGCACAGACTATTTGCTTTTGTAAAATCAACCCCATAGTCTTTTCGACCTGTACCTGCCTACTCCCAAACAAAATGGCGTCTTTTAATCCAAACACATAGGCAAGAATGTAAGGTAAACACAAAATTTTTTTTTTAATAAACACAAAAATTAGGAAGGCAACACTGGACACACTTTTAGAATCTGGGAAGCCTTTCGTCCCCCAGGACACACATCAAGTTTCAGGACAAGAAAATAGGTATCTTGCGACTATAGGGAGCACAGGGAGCACAGTCAGAACAGACAGAAACCAGGCAATCACTTTCGACTCTTTCGTGTAGCCTTCCCTCCACACTTCTCTGCAGCCTTCCCTCCACGCTTCTCTGCAGCCTTCCTCGGAGGTTGTGCCTCTGGTGGTGTACTTGGGGCAGGAGGAGGAGGAGGAGGAGGAGTGGCTTCATCTGCTATATATGTGTTAGCAGTAAGCTCCCCTCTCAAGCCCTTCTGGTAAGCCTGGAAAAATAGACCCTCACAGAGGAGGCGTTGGCCCTTTTCCAACTCCTGTAATCTGCCGGCTAGATAGGTGCCATACGCCTCCTCTACATTGGGAGGTTTACTCAGGATCCGGCTTGCTTCCCGTATGAGCTCTAGGGATTCCTGCTCTGTTGCAGTCATCCTCCTGGGCCTTTGGTGGAGAATGCGGAGGGGAGGCACCTGACACTCTGTGCGGCTTCTACTTGGCCCAGCCACAGCCTCCTCCTCTCTCCCACTGGGCAAGGCCTCCTCCTCTCTCCCACTGGGCAAGGCCTCCTCCTGGCTGAGGTCATCCTGTGTAAAAAAAAGGGACATAGTTGTAATTTTCTGTTATGCAATCACACACAATTTTCAGCTCCTTAACTTTCAAAGATAATTACACAAAATAGTAAAGGCTATCTATTTGACCACACCATTATTTCAGATGATCAACAAGATCTGAAGTTACGTATATATTTGGCCACTACTGTCTAGTGATATGTCTACATATTACTCTTTGTGCAGAAGTGATTTTTGATGAAGCACTTTCAAAATTAACACCTTAACATCATTAATAACATTTACACAATCCCAAAATGTTCCAAAAAAGTATACCTGGCTGAAGCTGGGCGCATCCACTTCATCTATGGTGAAAAGGCCCAGTTCATCCTGGGACTCCTCAGCTGGGGTGGAGGTGGATGGAAGGCTGGAGGGAAGGCTGGAGGGAAGGGTGGAGGGAAGGCTGGAGGGAAGGGTGGAAAGGGATTGCCTGGCTTCGGTCTGCTCATCCAGGAATCGCAGTTTGTGGTAATACCACAACTTGGGTACATAAACTTGGTCAGCTGCTGCCCCGGATCTCAGCGACTCCTGGATTTTTCTGTGTTCCCGCTTATACATATTACGCAAGATACCTATTTTCCTGTCCACAAACTTGAGGTCTGCCTGGGGGAGTCGAGTCTTCACAAACTCTAAAAGTGTGCCCAGTGTTGCCTTCCTAACATCACGATTATAATATTGGTGGTGTTTGACCTCCCAGAGGTTTTTCTTCTGCTCATAGAGATCAATGAAATGTGTCAAAAACTCTTCCTCTTTAAAGGGATTCATTATTTCTGCAAGACAAGACACAAGATCAAAACTTAAATGTCAGTCCCAAATCTCAGGATTAGTTTGTGTTGTAATCTAGGGGACACACACGGGGACACACACAAACACACACACACACACACACACACACTTTAATCTTACCTTCGTTTGTTCCGCTCGCTACTTCCGCACGGACATACATAGGCCATCGTACTAGCTTTATATACACTGCGCATGTGTCATGCTCCGCCTGCGTCGCCCGCCCCTGACGTTCGTAAGTACGATTTGGCCCCGCCCCTTCACTCTTCGTTGCGCAGTGGGAGTAGATAGCAAAAGATGGCGGAGCGATTAAGTGAGAGTAGCGCGGAGGAAAGCCCGGAGCCCCAAACATCCACATCCCGGAGGAGATATAAGGCCACCAACATGGCTTTTGGAGAGATGGTGGAGATGGTGTCCATATTAAGAAGGGACGACTACGATGGCAAAAAAGGACCGTACACACGACCCAATCTGAGAAAGGACAAAATAATGTCCTCAGTGGTCACCGCTCTGGAAGAGAAATTTGGGACAAAACGTTCGAAAGAACAATTGCGGAAGCGGTGGTCTGACATAAAAAGTCGTGAGCCAGAGCAATATTTGCGAATAAAGAAGCTGCTGAAAAAAAGTAAGTACTTGTGTTTTACTATTGAGATACAGAACTTGCATGCTGATCCTTATTTTTGGCGGTTTTTCTGCATCGTTCGTAAATACCGTTCTTTGGAATAGATCGTATACTTTAGAAAGTGACGTTATTTTTTCGCCAAATACGATGGGACAGGGTTGGATATACATTTATGGCTTGATAATTTTGCGAATTCCCACAATGAGTTGATGTGGTGTAGATGTGTTTGAAAATATAATGCTTCATCCAAAATGATTCAGTGTAATGTAGGGACAGGACACAGCAGCTGTTTCCACATCTGGACTCACGAGCACTATAGTTGTTGGGAATGATTTAGCAGTCCCACTATTGTTCTTCGATTTTATTTGTGTCTAAATTTTTAGACTTTTCTTCCGTACGTTTTTTGGCTCTGCGTAACTTCTGCATACTTTCAGCTATTAAAACCATTCAACTATTAAAATGTTCGTCTCTTTTAGCTGATGTGTGGTCATTTTAAAATTTGTTAATAACATTTATACTTTCTTAAATATTAATTTTTTATTAACTTTTTTCAACATTGAATTCAATGGGAGCATGCTTGAAATCCTCAAATTCTTCTTCCGCTCCCAAAAGTTTCCGGTCCTTCATACTTTCACCTAGAGACACCAAACAAACTTTACAATGTTCACTAAATATTCATCTATCTGGCTATATCCTTTCTGTTTGATATTTTTTTTAATTTTGGAGAAAAACCTTTTTGTTTAGAGGTCATTTCGTGACATTTTAGACATTAATCAGAGTGTACTGTGTTTGTTTTGTTGCCATGGTTACCCAAGCTTCTGTTATACACAGGGGGGAGGTGGCTGGAGCATCTCAGCTTTGATTACAGAGCCCGGGGGGAGGGGACAGACACACCATGTACTGATTTATAATATAGGAATATGATGGGGCAGTTTTGATGGCGGTCATTTTAGCCATGTAGCTATTCTGCTTTCCCACGCATTTTGCGAAGGAAATGCATTTTCTAGTGTACTATGTGACCATAACGAAATTTTTGAGGGGTAATACACATAGGAGATCATTGAGGTGTCAGCATCTGTGAAAATTTCCAAAAAATATTAAACAACGTTCTACTTTATTTATTAAAACATAAAAGATCAGTGTTTTTTAACTATATACCTTTTTTTCTAATCTCATAGGGGAGAAAAGACTCAGACAACAGTCCAAGGATCTCAGGACCCCCCCAAGTCACCAGCCTGAGGCCGAACCTACCCCAAGCCCCAGCCCAAGACCACGCCCACCCGACGACCTTGAGGAAGGAGAGGTGGAGGAAGTGTGCGAGGTTTCAAGCCCACCAAGTGAGTGACTGACACCCCAGCTTCAGTTTTACTGTATTTTGGCGTGCATATTGTAAACCTTGTTTTTATTCACTCGTTTTAGGTGAGTTTCTGGTTGTGGAAGGCCAAGCGGCAGAGCACTTCACCACAGACAGTGCGCAAAGATTAATTGGCCAGATTATGCTGTGGAATGGCCACATAGATCAAATGCGTGAACAAATTCACAGCATGAAACTTCGCCTGGACTCCATGCAACAGGAAATGAAGAACATGATTGATGTTTTGGGCCGAATATAATCACGTTTGGCCTAAAAACATCAATCATGTTCTTCATTTCCTTGTGAAGTTATTTTGTTAACACAAAGTTTTTGAAGTTTTTGGGGGTATACCCAAATTTAAAGTGTGTGATGCACACGGTGTGTCATCATGTGCTATCTTCCATCATGGGTTAGCAATGTACTTGTTTTGTGTTTGCAAACCCTTCATCCTGAAAATTCTTTGGTGGTGAGAGGAACCAAAAATGGGTTTGCACACACAAAACACGTACATTGCTCTCCCATGATAGGAGATAGCACATGTTGACTTGACCCTTTCTTAAAGCTCAATTTTGAGCATCTTATAAATGAACAATTTCCAAGGGTGACATTACATGCACCGTTCTCGAAATATTGTTGAACTTTGTAAGTTCATTTATATTCTAATTTTTGTTTCTAAAAACACTGTTGTGTATGTAAATCTTGTTAGATAAAGGTCTATATTTTAGAGAAAAAATGGCTTTAATAATTTAAGAAAATAGTATTTTTTTACACAACGTAAAATATTTTTGAAATAAAATTATAAAAAAATAAAAATAAAAACATATGGTAAAAAATGCACCTTTCAATGTGCACCAAGTAAAATTTTTTACCCTATACAATGTGTGTGGCTGTTTCTTGAAGTCAAAATTTAGGGGTTGTTTTTGTGGGCCTGATTAACTAAAGCGAAACGCACTTGACACTACTACAAGTGCACTAGGAGACAGACATAACTTAAAGGTAAACAACAAGAAAAACAAGATATTTAGATAAAACAATTTTCGTTTTTATTTATGATCTAAACCTACAGCTGTTGCTGAATAGCAATGGCCCCCCGACCATTAAAATAATTGACATAACGGTCACGCACTTGACGTGCCGTTCGGGGGGCCAAGCCAATACGCCCAATTTCTAGGCCTGTTAAAGTGCTAGTAGACTCTTCCAGTCTGGGCTCAGGCCCAACAGAGGATAGATATGTAGCTGAATGTCTCCTTAAAAAGTTATGCAAGATGCAGCAAGCAAGGATGACATGGTTGATTTTATAGTCCGCCAAATTAATAGCCGTAAGGAAGATACGGAACCGGCTGGCCAGAATACCAAAGGCATTCTCCACAACCCTTCTTGCTCTGGCCAGCCGATAATTAAATACCCTCCTCTCAGGGGTGAGTGTCCTTTGGGGGAACGGCCTCATCAAGTTCTCACAGAGAGCAAATGCTTCATCAGCAATAAAAACTGAGGGGAGTCCATCCACATTATCGTCATCAGGTGGCAATTCCAGGCCACCGGTCTGGAGACGATGGCACAGCTCGGTCTGTGCAAAGACTCCTCCATCAGACATCCGGCCGTTCTTCCCCACATCCACAAACATAAACTCCAAATGTGCCGAGACCACCGCCATCAAAACTACACTATGGAACCCCTTGTAGTTAAAGAAATAAGACCCCGAATGCGGTGGTGGCACAATCCGGACATGTTTCCCGTCAATCGCCCCGACACAGTTGGGAAAGTCCCAACGGTCAGCGAACTGGGAGGCCACAGTCTGCCATTCCTGTGGACTTGTAGGAAACTGTGGAGTGCAAAAAAAAAAGATAAGGACTTTAATAACAAAAATTTTCGTTCAGATTACACCAAAACATTAGTAAACAACAGCAGTCAAATATTATGAATATGTGTGTTTGTAATTGAAATGTTGAAAAACATAAGGCACACTTATTAAGATTAATCACCCCCTATGATGGCCCATTGATACATTTGAATGTGGGGGAGGGGTTCTAATTAGGTTAACAAACACACCTGACTGGCTGAAACATTAGTGGGGTGGGGGAGGGGTTCTAATTAGGTTAACAAACACACCTGACTGGATGAAACATTAGTGGGGTGGGGGAGGGGTTCTAATTAGGTTAACAAACACACCTGACTGGATGAAACATTAGTGGGGTGGGGGAGGGGTTCTAATTAGGTTAACAAACACACCTGACTGGATGAAACATTAGTGGGGTGGGGGAGGGACAAACAAGACAATGGAGCAGACAATATACATTGTTCAATGGACTATAGTCTAGAGATAAAAATGCACCCAGCATTGCATGGTGGGGAGGTTAATGAAATAAATTAGGCATGTATAGGGCAATAAATTATTAAAATAGGCATTCACAAAGAGAAAGGGGACATTCACAGCAGATTGAAAGCATGGCAATTAGGTAAAGAGGACAGTTCTACAATACATCCAAAAACAGTTAATACATATCATGTAATGTTAAAGGATAAAACTTACCTTCATATATTCCTTCTGCAGGACCTGAATAATAGCAGAACAGGTCTCTGGGATTATGATCCCCAGAGCCTGGGGGGAGATGCCTGTCGAGAACTTTAAGTCCTGAAGACTTCTCCCTGTCGCCAAATAACGTAACGTGGCAACTAGCCTCTGCTCCGCACTGATGGCTTGCCTCATGCAGGTATCCTGCCTGCTGATATAGGGGGTCAGCATAGCCAGCAGACGCTCAAAGATGGGGTCCGTCATCCTGAGAAAATTCCTGAAATCATCAGGATTGTTCTCACGGAGCTCACGGAGCAAAGGCATATGACAGAACTGGTCACGCTGGCGCAACCAATTCTTGGTCCATGAACTCCTCCTCGCCCTGTTCATGGACTGGACTCGGGTCAAAGTATTAACCCCAACACCAAGTCCCCACAAAGCACGAACTCGAGAACGAGAACGTCCACTCGACATGGCTTCAAAACGGTCGGCTGCTCAAACAAACAAACTTATAACAAACGCACTGAAGAACAGCAAGGCCTATGAAGAACGACCTGAAAATCAGGAACGAGCGGAGCAGAACGGCCTGCAAGGCAGGTTACGAACTGACCAACACGCACTGAAAAGCAGATACAAACCTCACAAGCACAAACTGAACCGCAGAAAACGAACGAAATAAGCTGAAGTGTGAAAAGCGCGAATCGTCTCTAACCAAACTTCTACTAACACGAGATTAGCAGAAGGAGCCCAAAGGGTGCCGGAGTGGGGCTTGGACTTCCTTTTTCTAGTCCCGTCGTACGTGCTATACGTCACCGCGTTCAAAACCAGCGGACTTTTGCAGTGACCGTGTGTGGCCAAGTCCGTTCGTTTTTAAGTCCGGCGCAAGGAGCAAACAAAGTCCGACGAAAAGTCCGCCGGGCAAAGTCCGCCGTAAAGTCCGCTCGTGTGTACGCGGCATTAGTCTGGGGTTTTATACAAGGGGTGATGCGGAATACTCCGCCAGTTATATCACCTTTAAGCCCTTGGGACTTAGTTTTGTCAGTGTTGCAAAAACATCCATTTGAACCGATACAGCATATTCCCTTAGTCCTTCTGACAAGGAAACTGGTATTCTTGTTTGCTATATCCTCAGCAAGGAGGTTTTCGGAATTGGCTGTTCTTTCTTGTAAAGAGCCATATTTGATTATTCATGAGGACAGAGTGGTGTTACCCCCTCGTCCAGGCTTTTGCCAAAAGTGGTTTCAGATTTTCACCTGATCTAAGATATTGTCCTGCCATTGTTTTTTCCAAAACCATGTTCCAGGGAAGAAAAGTCACTACATTGTCTTGATGTGGTGAGAGCAGTGAGAATCTATTTAAAGACAACTGCTCAGATTCTTAAGACTGATGTCTTATGTATTCTGCCAGAGCGTCCTAAGAAGGGACAGGCAGGGTTGAAATCCACTGTTGCTAAGTGGATTTGGCAAGTTATAATTCAAACTTATAATTAAGGGGTGAGATTCCCCTTTTCAAGTTAAGGCGCACTCTACCAGGCGGTTAGTGCTTCTTGGGCAGTGCATCACCAGGCCTCCATGGCTCAGATCTGTAAGGCCGCAACTTGGTCTTCAGTGCATACATTCACAAAGATTTTATCAGGTGGATGTAAGGAGGTATGAGGATATCGCCTTTGGGCACAGTATGCTGCAGGCAGCAGTATAAGTCCTCAAGTCTGGGGGTACCCTGCGGGTTGTCTCTCCCTCCCCTTTAAGTAGCATTGCTACGGGACGTCCCATTAAGTAATTACTTAAGGCTCTGTGTCCCATGATGTACGATAAAGAAAATAGGATTTTTATTACAGCTTACCTATAAAATCCTTTTCTTGGAGTACATCATGGGATATTGCTTTGCTACAAAAACTGATGTGCTCCTGGAAGGAAGAGGGGTTATATAGGAAGTGAACTTCCTTGATTGGATATACCAGTGTCAACACCTGAAGGTGGCTTATAACCCATTAAGTAATTACTTAAGGCTCTGTGTCCCATGATGTACTCCAAGAAAAGGATTTTACAGGTAAGCTGTAATAAAAATCCTATTTTTTGCTGTGGTCGCCCCTGACAATCGACTGCAACTACACCAAGATTTTGTCTGGCTCTGTGGGAAAGTGGCAAGTAACATCTTTATTACTCAGAGACTGTGTTAATATCATTGTGAACTGTGTGGGGAAGAACTTAAGTTTCTAGAGGAAAAAAAAATCTAAATATTATACAAGTTACAACATTTTTTTTAGCCCATCAGATTACTACTTCAGGAATATTGACTGTCACAGAATGCCCACACACGGGTCCATTTTTCACAGAGATTAATGCCAGGTGCTGCATGCATGCAGCCTATTTTAAGTTTATTAGGACGCACCGGCTGTGACAGGCATGTGGAGCTGCTCACCTGAACCCGCAAGCCTGCCACATTGGGGGCAAATTGTCTGTGTTCCTGCAGCCGCTATCTCCTAATAAACTTGAATGGGCTGCCTGCACACAGCAGTGTTCAATGGTTCACTCAGCACCCCTGTGAAGGGGGCCTAAAACTTATGAAGACACGTTTACTGCATTTTCAGAATTAACTTTTTTCTTTTTTTTTTTTATCCTTTTATGGTGTGTTTTGTTCCTTTTAGAGTATAATATACTAAATGATGGTGGAAGGGGGTTAATTAAAGTTGATGATGTGGGAAAGAGGGGAAGCTGATGGTGGTGAGGTGGGATGATGGGATTTAATTGGAAACTGGAAAAATTGGAGCTAGTAGTATGAAGGTATGCCAATCATAATCTCACTTTGGAGGATACAGGACAGGAGGGCTTCATGATGAGGCCATAGAATAATGGTGAGAGGAAGGTGATCACAGATGGGTTTATTTAAGAGCATATATTGGTAGAGGGATATGCAGGACATGGGCCTGGCCATTTTCTTTAGATATATTGTAGATTAGAGAAGTAAAGCAAGGCATATAGAACAACGCTTTGAGAGATGAGGGGCGAGGAGCTGCTGACCAAGATGGCCACACATTGAGACAGCATGCTGGTAGGAGCATGTGAGAGTAGGCTGACCAGCTAGCTTTTGGACCAGCAGTATAAGAGCGGTTCCAACATCATAAACATTTGCAGTGTAATATTGACAGACCTGGACTAGTTCATATCTGGCTCTTACCTAGCAGCATCTGGGTGGCACGAGATACTTTGTGGCGTGGGATCCCTTTGCTGTGGGCTCATTGGCCACAGTGCTGGGAAGGCTGTGCCTGGCTAGTATCCGTGGAGAGGAACACCCCTGTATTGGAGCCGGAACCTCGTAGAAGTCTTGGCTACGATCAGAGGCTCTTGGCCCACTTCAGGATTGGGGGTGGGGCCTGGTGAGGTCAGAAGCTCAGGGGAGTGTTGCCGGATCTAGTCAGAGCCCTGTGGAAGATCTCGGCTATAGTTGTGGAGTTCTCGGCTTACTTTGGCTTCCTTCGGGAAACCCGTGGTGAGCCCACTCAGCAATCGGCAGTGATTGGGGGAGATCGATAGGGATCAGTGGTGGTTGGGAGTTCCCGGAAAACATCATGGAAAATATCAGAGAGAGCGGAGAGCAGAGAGAGACCGCCTCGTGGAAATTAACGGAAAATAACGCTGTGTCCTACGATCTACAGACAGTGAAGGACCTGAAGAACTGAGGATGCTTGGGGACACCAGAGGAATCCCTGGAGACTGAGACTACCTTTGGTAAAGGTAGGGGGGTTTTAAGTGGAAAAAGAGGAGACAGGGGAAGAGAAAAGGAAAAAAAGGTCAAATCCTAAACAGTTCGTGCACAAAGTGCAAAAACAAGGAATAATTGCATATCAAAAAATCTTTTTTTCTCTCTTTTTCCAGGACATTACCATGCGTTATATGAACTAAATTATAAGAATGGAATATACTGTAAGATCCTGAACCCAGAAGATTGGGTGAGTGAAAAGTAATATTAATAGTGCCGAATATTCTTGCTGTTGTTTGTTGCTACTAAACTCCTGATTGTGGGAGATTTGTGGGAGGACAAGTAATCTGATTTTTGAACTATGGCATCAAAAAAAATAAATAAAACTCCCCAATCTCAAAAAAAAGAAAGGTATAGCAGATAAGAGAAGTTAAGAAAAGTATAGCAGATGGTACAACTAAGAGCAATACAGGGGCACAATCAACTCAAACGATAGATATAAAGGAATTTTTTCAACAACTACAATCCTCACAAACATCGAGGGTGAATACTGCTGTGCACAATGTAAGCACATTGTTTGCCTAGAAGCCCAGGTTCTGAATCTGGGGAAGCAACTGTCAGCACTGAGAAGTCCCTCCATACTAAAGGAGAGCCAGGAATGTACATGGCAGGTGCTGACAGGGGCCTGCACAGAGGCGGGTGGAGACAAAGAGGTGCAGGCACTTAGCAAAGAGTAGATGGGTGACAGTCAGGAAGGGTAGAGGGGGAAGTGCCAGGGAGGCCGATCCAGGGCTGGAGCATCCCAATAAGTACGCTCTATTGAGTGACATTGGTGAAACCAGTCAGGGACCAGCACTGCTGGAGCTGAGGGACTCTCCTAGCTGCCTGGGGAAGAACTCCTTCAGTGAGAGTGGGGGGGGGAAGCGAAGGGAAAGGAAAGACAGATTCTGGTGGTAGGGGACTTAATTCTTAGAAGGACAGAAAGGCCAATCTGTAACAAAGACATGAAGCACCAAACAGTATGTTGTTTACCGGGCGCTCGGGTTCGGCACATCACGGATCTGGTGGACAGATTACTGGGAGGAGGTTGGTGAAGACCTAGCTCTCATGGTGCACGTTGGCACCAATGACAAAGTCAGAGGAAGATGGAGTGTCCTAAAGAACGATTTTAGGGACTTAGGAGCTAAATTGAGGAAAAGGACCTCCAAAATAGTATTCTCAGGAATACTACCGGTACATCAAGCCACACCAGAAAGGCAGAGGGAAATTAGGGAAGTAAACAAGTCGCTGAAGAGCTGGTGTAGTAAGGAGGGGTTTGGGTTCCTGGAGGACTGGGCCGACTTCTCAGTCGATAACCGTACTATAGAAGGGACGGACTGCACCTAAATGAGGAGGGTGCAGATCAGTTGGGAATGTAAATGGCCAAAAAGTTAGAGGGGTTTTTAAACTAGGCAATGGGGGGGAGGGTCCAGAGGTAGAGATAGTCAGCGCGGAACATATTCCAGAGGGGGTAGTATTGGGGGCATTAGTGGTAGGTTGACCAAAGCACTTAAACCCAGGGTAAGTATAGTAGCAAGTCCTAGTTGCAATCTCGGAACACCCAATAAGAGGATAATATGCGACTGGTCTAAACTACATGGCATGTTCACCAATGCCAAGGAGCCTGGCTGACAGGATGGGTGAACTAGAGATACTGTTGTATGAGGAGGATTTGGATTTTGTGGGAATTTCATTGACCTGGTTCAACAGCTCTCATGATTGGCTGGCAAACATTCAAGGGTATACCCTTTATCGCAAGGATTTTGTGGGAATTTTAGAGACCTGGTTCAACAGCTCTCATGATTGGCTGGCAAACATTCAAGGGTATACCCTTTATCGCAAGGACAGAGAGGGTAAAAAAAAGGGGGGAGGGGTATGCCTATATATCAAGAATAATGTACAAGTGAATGTGAGAGATGACATCACTAAGAGAGCTAGTGAGGAGGTAGAATCCTTATGGGTAGAGCTCCAAAGGGATGAAGCTAAGGGGAAAATAATACTGTGAGTATGCTATAGGCCCCCTAACCTGAGGGAGGAGACAGATCTCCTATCACAATTTGTATTAGCAGCAAGGATGGGAAGTGTTATCATAATGGGGAATTTTAACTATCCAGACATAGACTGGGCAGAGGCTCGCCAGTTCCTAAATGTCTTGCAGGACAATTTTATGGGTCAGATGGAAGATGCACCAATTAGAAATAAAGCGTTACTGGATCTACTGATTACCAACAATACTGACGTGATCACGGATGTGGAAAAACGGGGCAATTTAAGTAACAGCCATCATAGGTCATTTGGCTTCAGTATAAATCACATAAATAGGAAACATAAGGGGAATACAAAGACACTGAATTTCAAAAGAGCCAACTTCCATAAACTACGAACCTTGCTAGAAGGCATAAATTGGGATAAAATATTATGAACAAAGAACACAGAGGAGAGATGGGTTTTCTTTAAGAGCATATTAAATAAGGGCATTAGCCAATGCATCCCATTGGGTAATAAATTTTAAAAAACGAACAAAAGTCCTGGATGGCTTAACTCCAATGTAAAAATGCATATAAAAGCAAAGGAGAAGGCCTTCAAAAAATACAAGGTTGAGGGATCATCATCATCAGCAGGCTAAGATAGAACATGATAGACACATAGCGGAGGAGAGCAAAAAAAATCCCAATACATTCTTTAAGTATGTAAACCGTAAAATAGGGAGTACAGACCATATTGGCCCCATAAAGAATGAGGAAGGACATTTGGTTACAAAGGATGGCGAGATGGCGAAGGTATTGAATTTATTCTTCTCCTCAGTCTTTACGAGGGAATCGGGGGGCTTCAGTAACCAAAACTGCAGTGTTTATCCTCATGACCCATCACAGGAAGCACCTCCATGGTTAACAGAGGACAGAATTAAAATTAGACTTGGGAAACTTAACATTAATAAATCACAGGGACCAGATGGCTTGCACCCAAGGGTACTTAGGGAACTAAGTCAAGTAATTGCCAGACCATTGTTCCTAATTTTTACTGACAGTCTACTGACTGGAATGGTACCAGCTGATTGGAGAAAAGCCAATGTAGCATCAATATTTTAAAAGGGCCCAAAATACATCCCTGGGAATTACAGACCAGTTAGCCTACCATCAATAGTATGTAAACTCTTGGAGGGGATGAAGGGACTATATACAAGATTTTAGTAATGAGAACGGTATCATTAGCAGTAATCAGCATGGATTCATGAAGAATCGTTCTCGCAAAACCAATCTATTAACCTTCTATGAGGAGGAGAGTTGTCATCTAGATAAAGGAAGGCCCGTAGACGTGGTGTATCTGGATTTTGAAAAAGCATTTGACACAGTTCCCCATAAACGTTTAGTGTACAAAATAAGGTCCGTTGGCATGGATCATAGGGTGAGTACATGGATTGAAAACTGGCTACAAGGGCGAGTTCAGAGGGTGGTGATAAATGGGAGTACTCGGAATGGTCAGGGGTGGGTAGTGGGGTCCCCCAGGGTTCTGTGCTGGAACCAATCCTATTTAATTTGTTCATAAATGACCTGGAGGATGGGGTAAACAGTTCAATCCCTGTATTTGCGGTCGATACTAAGCTAAGCAGGGCAATAACTTCTCCGCAGGATGTGGAAACCTTGCAAAAAGATCTGAACAAATTAATGGGGTGGGCAACTACATGGCAAATGAGGTTCAATGTAGAAAAATGTAAAATAATGCATTTGGGTGGCAAAAATATGAATGAAATATATACACTGGGGGAAGAACCTCTGGGGGAATCTAGGATGGAAAAGGACCTAGTAGATGATGGGCTCAGCAATGGCATGCGATGCCAGGCTGCTGCTAATAAAGCAAACAGAATATTGGCATGCATTAAAAAGGGGATCAACTCCAGAGATAAAACGATAATTCTCCCACTCTATAAGACTCTGGTCCGGCCGCACCTAGAGTATGCTGTCCAGTTCTGGGCACCAGTCCTCAGGAAGGATGTATTGGAAATGGAGCGAGTACAAAGAAGGGCAACAAAGCTAATAAAGGGTCTGGAGGATATTAGTTATGAGGAAAGATTGCGAGCACTGAACTTATTCTCTCTGGAGAAGAGATGCTTGAGAGGGGATATGATTTCAACATACAAATACCATACTGGTAACCCCACAATAGGGATAAAACTTTTTTGCAGAAGGGAGTTTTTTAACAAGACTTGTGGGCACTCATTAAAATGAGAAGAAGAGGTTTAACCTTAAACTACGTAGAGGGTTCTTTACTGTGGAATTCCCTTCCACAGGGGGTGGTCTCAGTGGGGGGGGGTTGGGGGCATTGATAGTTTCAAGAAACTATTAGATAAGTACCTGAACGACCACAACATACAGGGATATACAATGTAATACTGACATATAATCACACACATAAGTTGGACTTGATGAACTTGTGTCTTTTTTCAACCCCACCAACTATGTAACTATGTAACTATTTCAAGATCTCTCTAAACATACGTTGGACTTACGGAGAGCATTGAAACCCCTCCTGGAGCCTCTTCAAGAAAGAGACATTCAATACAGATGGAGATTTCCATTTCAAATCCAAGCATATTATAAAGGCCTAACAACAACATTCACAGATTTGGAGGATTTACCAGAATTTTTAAAGATTCTCCAGCTCTCTGAAGTAAAATTACCACATTGGCCCAGAATAAATTTTGAAACATCTACTAAACCTTGGAGAAAAGATCAAGGACTCTCCCAATAATTGGAAGAAGTAAGAATAGAGGACTGGATTATTGATAAAAATGGGCGTTGGAGAGGGTGGGGGGAAGAGGGGGAGAGGAGAAATTGGGGGAATAGGAGGGTGGGGGGAGGGGAAGAATAGGATAAGGGAAGAGGGGGTGTAGCAGTATGGTGTGCCACAGGGATACAGACACTACACTACAATTTAAGATATTTAAATCTCACCTATATATTATAAATATCACAGAAATTAATCTGTTCATAATTATATTAACACATACAGATATCATAAATATTAGATGGTAATGAATAGGGTTTGGGGGTATGGAAGGGTAATAAGTAGGGATAGAGGGAATGGAACATTAGCAACAAGAACACATTGTTCTTCAGACAATCCACATTGTTCTTCAGACAATCCCTTAATTAACTATTCATTTAATCACTCCACTCCATGGGAACCCCCCCCCTTTTCTTTTTTCTTTTTTTTCTTGTCTCCGCTCCACCTTCCCTCCCCCTCCCTTACCTTTTGATCCCCCACCTCCTTCCAGCTACCCTTTAAGGGAATTTGTAAAATGTTTAGTTTCTTATTTAATCCATGAGCCTTGACACTGAAATGGATTAAGTAGCCTTATAAATGGGACCATGTATGTAGAGATATGTAGAGGATTTGATGTTGGTTGCAATTAGATGGACCCATTTTCAATAATAGTCAATAGTTCTTTGTTTGTTTTGTTTATTTGGGGGGGGGTATTTATTTATCTATTCTTTATATATATAATATATATACATATATATAATTTTTGAAATAGGAGCATATTGTTAGCCCTTGGAAGGAAAAAAAAGAAAAACATTTTATTTTATTTTTTTTTTTAAGGAAAGGAAAAGGAAAAGGATTTCTTATTTAAATGTATTTATTTATTTTTGAAAATGGAAAAACCTATATTTAAATAAATAACAAACTAGCAGAAGAACTGCTCAGTACTCAGTAACTTTAAAAGTTTAAATGGTGCAGCATGTATAGTATTGATGTGCCGCAGATCAGGTGACAGTAGCTCCTGACCTCCCCTAATAGGGACCTTACTAAAAGTAAGACAGACTTGAATTAGGTCAGATAGTTTGTAGTGAGTGTGTAGATTTGTACGTACTGTATATATTAGGTGGTATTGTGTGTTGTTGAGTGGGTTTTTTTTTTCTCCTCTATGGGTACGGTGAAATTTTGTTCCTTTAATGCCAGAGGCCTTTACTCTCCCTCTAAAAGAACACACATTTTAAATTCATAAGCAAAAAAATTGGTATCATTCTGTTTCAAGAAACACACTTTCGTTCAGATCACATTCCCAATATACATAGTAAAAATTACTCAACATGGATCCATGACTCATTTCCATATTCCAAATCGCGAGGAGTTTCTATTGCAATCCAAAGAGACCTACAAAATTCTACAAAATTGGAAGGGTAAAGATGGTCGGTCCATAATTTTAAAGACAACACTATATGGAAGGATTTTTACAATTATTAACTTTTACTTGCCAAATTATGAGCAGGTTAAGAATGGAATAAAGGTCTTTTTGGACGCAATGGACAAAGCAGAGGCAACGATAATAATCAGAGGAGATTTCAATTTTATAATAGACCCAAAAATAGACACAACAGCAATTCGATCAAATAGGAATAATAGTCAATTAAAAGAATTTGATCTACTGGAAAAATATCAAATGGTGGACATCTGGAGGTTTCAACGCCGGACGGAAAAAAAATATTGATATTACTCAAATATACACAATGCATACCATAGATTAGACTATTTTTTATTAGTCAAACAAGTCTGATGGTGACGCCCTCCGCCGATATTGGTAATTTTTTTTGGTCAGATCATGCTCCGATTTATATGGAACTAACTTTAATTGAGTATAGGAAACCACAAGGGTCATGGAGACAAAATAATAAGTTCATGAGGTGGATGATACTTCAATTCCCATAAAATGTGTACTGCGGGGATTGTTCATCAAACATGGTGCAAGTTTAAAAAGGGAAAAAGAACATAAAATATCTCAATTATTGGGAGAAAGTTCAAGATTAGAAAATGTACACAAACAAAATCCTAACCCAATGGATAAGATATTGTTAAATGATAAGTGTATCAAATTGAAAACTCTGTTTAATGAACAATCATTACGATCAAGGGATAAAAATAGAGCCCGGTTTTATCAATATGGGAGTAAAACCGGAAAAATGCTAGCCAAAACATTAAAACAACAACAACCCTTGACATCTATTGTAAAAATCGTCAAAGCTTCAGGGGAAATGACATATGACCCTACATAAATCTCTAAAACATTCCATACATACTCTTCCAAGCTATATAATATAAAGACTCAACAAGGAAACAAGGAAAGGGAATACGCCAATACATTAAAGAAACAGCATTACCTACTCTCCCCAAAGGAACAGTGGAGGAACTTGAAAAAGAGATCTCAATGGAGGAAAAACAGCAAGCTATAGCTGCACTGGTCCTGGGCAAAAGCCCAGGCCTGGATGGATATACCCCCAGATTCTATAGGGTATTTCAAGAGATAATTACACCTATCTTAAGAAAAACATTTAACTCCATATCGGCTTCACAAGCTTTTGCACCACAAAGTTTAGAAGCTTATATTTCACTTATTTCTAAACCAGAAAAGGACATGTGTCTATATGCCTAATCATATAAATTTAGATCAAGCTACAATGGGGAGAGAAACGAGGGATAATATAATAGAAACATGTACATTGGTAAAATACGCCCAAAAGACCGCCATGCCAACATGTCTTTTGTCGGTAGATGCTGAGAAAGCATTTGACAGGATGGGATGGTGGTCTTTGAAAGAAACTTTAAAGTGATTGTAAAGGATCGTTTCTTTTGTTTTTTTTTAAATAACAAACATGTCATACTTACCTCCACTGTGCAGCTCGTTTTGCTCAGAGTGGCCCCAAACATCCTCTTCTGGGGTCCCCCGGCGGCTCTCGCTGCTCCTCCCCGCATCAAATAACCCCCTAGGAGAAGTGCTCTCCCGAGTCCAGCATTTGCATCCACAGACACGAATACCAGACTCGGCCCCGGTGCCCGCATCACTAAAAGTAACTTTTTTGTATTTATCCACTTTGTATAAGAATAAACTGTATTATCTTGATTCAAGCGTTAGATCACGTGCCTTTCACCCCTTTCTTTATCTCTGCCTTCTTTGGACCACTCCTGGTCAGTTTAGGCAGCAGGACACGCATGGTCATCCTCTACTTCCCACTATTTGAAAGTACTACCATTCCATACTAATACTACCTGCACAAGCGCAGGAGAAATACTTTTTCTGTTCATATCTATGAGAGAGGGATAGCGCGTCCCCGACAAAGAGATGAAGGGGCTCAGGTAAGTAAAATAGGGGGGCTGGGGGGCCGCTGACTGCCAGGTGTTTTTTCACCTTAATGCATTAAAGTGAAAAACACAAGGGTTTACAACCCCTTTAACTCAACTAGGGATTGGACCTAAGATGCTTCAAAAGATCATGGCATTGTATTCCAATGCCAGGGCAAAAATAAGATCAGATGGAATGCTCTCTGAGTAGGTAGAAATATCAAATGGCACCCGACAAGGATGCCCCTTGTCCCCATTGTTATATGTGATGGTGATGAAACATCTTACTACAGCAATACAGAGAAATAGAGATATTCAAGGGATACATGTTAAAGGAAAAGAATATAAAATGTCAGTATACGCGGACAATCTATTGATATATGTCACTAAACCAATAATAACAATACCAAATCTTATACAGGAATTTAAACGGTTTGGAAGAGTAAGTCATTTTAAAGTTAATTATAACAAATCAGAAATGTTGAATGTGTCACTAACAGATAAAGTTCAAGTACTTCTTCAGAAAGATATTCCCTTTAAATGGCAAAAGGAGGCAATTAAGTATCTGGGGCTATACATCCCAAGAGACCTGAATAATTTACAGGAATTAAATTATATGTTAATAATTCCAAAATTTATAAAATCGCTCCAAAGATACGGTAAAATTATTCACTCATGGATGGGAAGAATTAACGTAGTGAAAATGCAAATACTACCAAAATTATTATATATATTTCAAGCCATACCCCTGATTACTCCAAAAAATAGTACAATTACGTAAAGTCATAGGAAGTTTTATTTGGGCCCAAAAAACACCACGAATAAAAAGAAAAATCTTAATTAGAACGAAAAAGAATGGAGCTCTTGCTCTCCCTGCGATTTTACAGTATATCTACAAGCTGCATCCTTAATAAGGATAATAGATTTCCCACCAGCATTAGTAGATACAAATTGTGTTAAATGGAACAGGTTGGAGACTACGAGGATAGTCCAGATCCTAGAAGAAGGCAAACTTCCACGATTGCTTGACATGGGGTCTGAACATAAAAATAAATGGATGCAGCATTATCAATTAAGTGCATATACAACAAATACAACCATTCTTGATTGACAGACCACTAACTAGCTTTGAACAACTGTTAGTAGAGGAACGAAGACCAGCCCATAAATTGTCCATTATATATAAACTTTTATTACCCTCTGGACTCCTCAATGAATTAGCATGTATGAAAAAATGGGAAAATGAAATAGAGAGTTTGATTCCAATAATAGAATAGGACAAGGCATTTTCACTAATACATAAACTATCAGTAGCTGTTAAACATCAAGAAAGAAATTATAAAATCATGATGAGGTGGTATTGAAGTCCAGTGGACTTAAATAAAATAAATAAAGACAATACAGAGATTTGTTGGAGATGTCTTAACCACTTGCCGACCAGCCGCTTGTCATTATACTGCGGCAGGTCAGCACGATCCAGTGAGCCGTTGTAGCTGTACGCCAGCTCCTTTAAGCGGGATAGCAGGCGCACACTGCACTGCAGGAGTGCCGATGCTCGTGACCGGCGGTTACAATGACTGCCAGCCACGCGCGATCGTGGGCACGAGAGGCAGAACAGGGACGTGTGTGTGTGTGTAAACACACAAATCCCTGTTCTGTGAGGAGAGGAGAAGCAGATCGTGAGTTCCTAGCTAGGAACCACGATCTGTCATCTCCTATAGTCAGTCCCCTCCCCCCACATTTAGAACACACACTAGGGAACAAAGTTAACCCCTTGATCGCCCCCTAGTGTTAACCCCCTTCCCTGCCAGTGACATTTATGCAGTAATCAGTGCATTTTTAAAGCGTCGTCCCAAAAATGTGTCAAAAGTGTCCGATGTGTCTGCCATAATGTTGCAGATCGCTGCCATTACTAGTAAAAAATAAAATAATAAATCTATCCCCTATTTTGTAGACACTATAAATTTTGCGCAAACCAATCAATATACGCTTATTGGGATTTTTATTACTAAAAATATGTAGAAAAATACATATTGGCCTAAACTGAGAAAAAAAATTAGCTTTTTTAAAAAAAGGTATTTATTATAGCAAAAAGTACAAAATATTTATTTTTTTCCAAAACTGTCGCTCTTTTTATTAATAGCGCAAAAAATAAAAACAAGAGAGATGATCAAATACCACCAAAAGAAAGTTCTATTTGTGGGGAAAAAAAATTTGTGTGGGTACAGCGTCGCACGACTACGCAATTGTCAGTTAAAGCAACGCAGTGCCGTATTGCAAAAAATGGCCCGGTCATTGAGCAGCCAAATCTTCCGGGGCTGCAGTGATTAAGGTAAGAGTTATGTCCCATACACACGGTCGGACTTTGATCGGACATTCCGACAACAAAATCCTAGGATTTTTTCCGACGGATGTTGGCTCAAACTTGTCTTGCATACACACGGTCACACAAAGTTGTCGGAAAATCCGATCATTCTGAACGCGGTGACGTAAAACACGTACGTCAGGACTATAAACGAGGCAGTAGCCAATAGCTTTCATCTCTTTATTTATTCTGAGCATGCGTGGCACTTTGTGCATCGGATTCGTGTACACACGATCGGAAATTCCGACAACGGATTTTGTTGTCGGAAAATTTTATAGCCTGCTCTCAAACTTTGTGTGTCGGAAAATCCAATGGAAAATGTGTGATGGAACCTACACACGGTCGGAATTTCCGACAACAAGGTCCTATCACACATTTTCCGACCGTGTGTACGGGGCATAACAATGACACAAAGCTGGTATGAGTGTCATATATTTAAGGATTTCTGGTATAAGATATTTTAAATATATCGGATGGTGTCAGGAATTGAGATACAACCAAATGTTAATATATTGATACTATCCATAATACCAGGGTCATTGAAAGCTATAAGGACGGATAGTCTTCACCATATGATAACAGCTGCCAGAACAATAATAGCCCAAAGATTGCGAAAAACAAAAAGTCCTACAATAGCGGAATGGGTTTGTGAAATGAACAAAATACAACATATGGAGGAACAAATAAGGAGAGAAGAAGATACAAGAAATCAAACGCCAAAAATATGGCAACAACGGGAAGAGTTTCGGTTCTCGACAAACATGGTACAATATTTATGAAAGGGAACATACCATCCCATAGAGATATAGGGGGTATCTTTTTTTTTTTTTTTGGTTAGGGTTGGGAGATGAGTGAAATAGGAGATAATGTATGAAGTTCTGTGTAGATGGCAAAGGAAAGATGGAATAATATAGAAAGGGAAGATCCTGATATAGGGAATTACTGCCTTTTGTCAGGGACACAGGACATTATTTATAGCTATAAAGTACAGTATATGCATGTATATGTATTGCTATTGCTAGAAAAGTGGCAGATTGTATAGTCAGGATTATAATGATCACAAACTACCATTTTTTTTTTTCTAGTGATACAGATAACTTTAGCATACCTAGTCAGACGTACTGTATAACTTTAGTGATCAATCTGTCATAGCTTTGTGTAAAATGTAGTTAGAGTAGTGTTTTACATAGTTCCTGGAACCCACAAACAATTAAGGTTTTGTGAATATACACAGAGGTAGACTGTGACGAAAATATAAGCGTAGGATAGTTTTGCCTTAACTAGATGTGGTGTGATCTGTAGAAGTAGTGTAATTGTAGATGTAGTTTAATTCTGGGTTATTAAAAATATAGTATTCTATGTCAGTCATGCACATATGTTCTTTCATTAGCATTTGAAAAGGACAGAGAGTTTTTTCTAGGATCGTAGTGACACCTAGATGCCAATAAAAGTTCCCATTAGAGTAAACATAGATTGCTACCTTCCTGAGGCTCAAAGAAATCTGCTAGTCATCTTGGCCACACGGATCTGCAGGGGGCATTCACAAGGCTCCGGACAGTCTGTAAGCTTTGATTAACCACTTGCCGACCGCCGCACGACGATGTACGTCGACAGAGCGGCACGGGCAGGCAAAAGGGCTTACCTGTACGTCCCTGCCTGCCCGCGGGTGGGGGGTCCGATCGGACCCCCCCCTCCGGTGCCTGCGGCGGTCGGATCGAGGTCAGGGTCGATCAAAGGTGAGGGGGAGGCCACTCATTCGTGGCCCCCACCTCGCGATCGCTCCTGGCCAATGACAAGCTTCCTCGGCTTCTGTGAATGTAAACAGAAGCAGAGGAAGTGATGTCATCTCTCCTTGAGCCGGTCTTTTCGTCCGAGGAGAGAAGACATCCAAGTAAGTGCACCAACACTACACATACAGTAGAACACGCAGGCACACTTGTCACCCCCCTGTCACCCCCCGATCACCCCCTGATCACCCCCCTGTACCCCCTGTCACTCTGACACCAATAGCAGGTTTTTTTTTTTTCTGATTTATTGCATTGGTGTCAGTTTGTGACAGTTACAAGTGTTAGGGCAGTTAGGTTAGCCCCCTTTAGGTCTAGGGTACCCCCCTTTAGGTCCAGGGTACCCCCCTAACCCCCCTAATAAAGTTTTAACCCCGTGATCACCCCCCGTCGCCAGTGTCACTAAGCTATCGTTTTTCTGATCGCTGTATTAGTGACACAGGTGATGCTAGTTAGGGAGGTAAGTATATAGGTTCGCTGTCAGTGTTTTATAGCGACAGGGACCCCCATATACTACCTACTAAAGGTTTTAACCCCTTGATTGCCCCCTAGTTAACCCTTTCACCAGCGATCACCATATAATTGTTACAGGTGACGCTGGTTAGTTGGTTTGTTTTTTGTAGTTTATTGTAGTTTATTACAGTTTTAGGGCACCCGCCGTTTATTACCCTATAAAGGTTTAACCCCCTAATTGCCCGGCGGTGATAGAAGTTAAGTTTTTAGGATCAGATAAGGTCTGCGTCGCCCCAGGCAGCGTCAGGTTAGCGCTAGTACCGCTAAAACCCACGCACGCAGCATACACCTCCCTTAGTGCTATAGTATCTGAACGGATCGATATCTGATCCGATCAGATCTATACTCCCCAGCAGTTTAGGGTCCCCCAAAAAAACGCAGTGTTAGCGGGATCAGCCCAGATACCTGCTAGCACCTGCGTTTTGCTCCTCGGCCCAGCCCAGCCCAGCCCACCCAAGTGCAGTATCGATCGATAACTGTCACAAAACACTAAGCACACATAACTGTAGCGTTTGCAGAGTCAGGCCTGATCCCTGCGATCGCTAACAGTTTTTTGGTAGCGCTTTGAATCAGTCGCTGACAGTCAGGAGCTTTTTTGCCTGTGAGTCTCACTAGTGTACCCCTAAATTTAGAGCCCAATATGGCAAATAGAAGGTACACTAGTGAAGAGGCCTACAGGATTCTGAGCATGACAGATAGTGAAGAGGAAGTCACTCATCTGTCAAGTTCAAGCTCAGAATACGAACCTGTAGAGGACAGCGGCTCCATGACAGATAGCTCTGACGACGGAGTTGTGGTCCCTGCTAGGGTCAGGCGTACCAGACCCCGATCTTCTTCTTCTGTCCTTGAAGTGCAAGAACCGCAGGGCTCTCGTAGGGAGCAGAGAGGTACTAGTGCCGCTACTCCTTCTGGTGAACTGGCAAGCACCAGCGGCCTAGTACACCCTGGTCGTACATCCAGCACTGCAGTATCACGTGGTGACGTGGCGAGTCCCATAAGTGCAGTTCAAGCTGGCGAGGTGGCAAGCACAACTAGTGTCCCGCTGCCACCAATAAGACAAAGACAGGCCCGTCGTGCCCATAGTGCCCTTCCTGCTGCATTCGCCAATCCGAATTGGGTACCCACCACTTCTGCAGCACCCGTACTTCCCCCTTTCACTGGCCAACCCGGAATTCAGGTGGAAACAGTTGACTTTATGCCACTGGATTTTTATTCACTGTTTTTCACCGAAGATCTCTATAGATCTATTGTGGACCAAAGCAATTTGTACGCTGGTCAACACATTGCCGCTAATCCCCAGTCCTCCCTTGCCAGAGATTGGAGACCAATTACGGTCTCCGAATTTAAGATCTTTCTGGGCCTTTCCCTCAACATGGGCATAACCAAAAAGAGTGAGTTGCGGTCATATTGGTCCACTGACCCAATTCACCATATGCCCGTGTTCTCTGCTTCAATGGCCAGGGCACGATACGAGCAGATTTTGCGGTTCATGCACTTCAACGACAATGAACTCTGTCGTCCTCGTGGAGACCCTGCATACGATCGGCTCTACAAAATTCGGCCCCTCGTAAACCACTTCAACCAACGTTTTGCAGACTTGTTTACCCCCCATCAAGTTGTCTGCGTTGATGAGTCCCTGATTAAGTTTTCTGGCCGCTTGTCCTTCAAACAGTACCTTCCCAGCAAGCGTGCCAGATACGGGGTCAAGATGTATAAGCTCTGTGACAGGGCCACAGGCTATACATGTAGATTTATGGTTTACGAGGGCAAAGATAGTCACGTAGAGCCGATAAACTGACTACATAGGAAGCGCTGGCAAGATAGTGTGGGACTTGGTGTCACCCTTATTCAGAAAGGGGTACCACTTGTACGTGGACAATTATTATACGAGCGTGCCACTTTTTAGTCACTTGTTTGATCAGCAGATTGGAGCATGTGGCACCGTGCGACCTAATCGCTGGGGCTTTCCCCAGCGGCTTGTAGAGTCCCGTCTTAGGCTGGGGGAGAGAGCCTGCTTGCAGTATAATAATTTGCTCGCTATGAAGTGGAGGGATAAGAAGAATGTTTTCGTTCTCACCTCCCTTCATGCAGACACGACGACCCAAATTACTACGGCGACTGGTGTTGTGGAGAAACCCCTCTGTGTCCACGAATACAACCTTAATATGGGAGGGGTGGACCTCAACGACCAGTTGTTGGCGCCGTACCTAATTGCCTGTAAGGCCAGACGCTGGTACAAAAAAGTGTCTGTTTATTTATTTCAATTGGCTTTGCTGAACGCTCATGTGCTATACAGAGCTTCAGGACGGACTGGATCCTTCCTTAAATTCCAGGAAGAGATCGTCAGAGCCCTTCTGTTTCCAGACGGTGCTCCACCTCACCTTCCCAATCCAAATGCAGTAGGCCGGCTGCATGAGAGGCATTTTCCTTATGTCCTCCAGAGTACCCCTACCCAACGAGCCCCCCAAAGAAAAGGTCGTGTCTGCAGAAAGCGCGGATTTAGGCGTGACACCCGGTATTATTGTCCCTCCTGTCCTGGCAATCCTGGTCTTTGCATTGGTGAATGTTTTGAACGCTACCATACACTAGTTGAGTATTAGCGTAGGGAACAGCACTGCACAGACTAGGACACACTTCCACAGGGTCTCCCAAGATGCCATCGCATTTTGAGAGACCCAAACCTGGAACCGTTACAGTTTTAAAAGTTACAGTTATAAAAAAAAAAAAAAGTAAAAAAAAAAAAAAATACACAAAAAAAATATAAAATAAAAAAACCAAAAATAGTTGTCGTTTTATTGTTCTCTCTCTCTCTATTTTCTCTCTATTGTTCTGCTCTTTTTTACTGTATTCTATTCTGCATTGTTTTATTGTTATGTTTTATCATGTTTGCTTTTCAGGTATGTAATTTTTTTATAGTTTACTGTGTTTTGAACATTTTTTTGTTTTCAGGTACGCCATTCAGCTGCAGCGCGGATTTATTTATCTTGACAGCAACAGCGTTTGCTCCCACGATACATAAAGCCGTGACTCCAGCGCCGTCGGAGGTGATTTCACCACCACAGTTACCTACTTCAGCATATATGCCGAAGTGTGGGGGCAGAAGTGGGTGGAGGAGCGATTTGCTCCTGCCTTTTGCGGGAGGATGCCCCCATGCTTCGGCATATATATATTTTAGGTAGGCACAGGTTGCGTTAAATGTTTTATTTTTTACTATGGTTTTTTTTTGTATTTGCTTTGCAGGTATGGTAAGTATTACTGTTATACTGTAATGTTACTTTGTTTTTTGTTAACCATCATTTGCTTAGCAGGTACGCCATTCAGTTGCAGCGCAGATTTATTTATCTTGACAGCAACAGCGTTTGCTCCCACGATACATAAAGCCGTGACTCCAGCGCCGTCGGAGGTGATTTCACCACCACAGTTACCTACTTCAGCATATATGCCGAAGTGTGGGGGCAGAAGTGGGTGGAGGAGCGATTTGCTCCTGCCTTTTGCGGGAGGATGCCCCCATGCTTCGGCATATATATATTTTAGGTAGGCACAGGTTGCGTTAAATGTTTTATTTTTTACTATGGTTTTTTTTTGTATTTGCTTTGCAGGTATGGTAAGTATTACTGTTATACTGTAATGTTACTTTGTTTTTTGTTAACCATCATTTGCTTAGCAGGTACGCCATTCAGTTGCAGCGCAGATTTATTTATCTTGACAGCAACAGCGTTTGCTCCCACGATACATAAAGCCGTGACTCCAGCGCTGTCGGAGGTGATTTCACCACCACAGTTACATACTTCAGCATATATGCCGAAGCGTGGGGGCAGTGGGTGGAGGAGCAATTTGCTCCTGCCCTTTGCGGGAGGATGCCCCCATGCTTCGGCATATATAAATGGTGCATGTATGCCCATCATTAGAAGTGGGTGGATGAAGGGAGGTATTCTAATGGTGGGCATACCCACCGATCAATATCTTTTTTTCGTTCAGCCCACAGGCTGCATGAAAAAAAAGTTTACAGTATATGCCCAACAAGGACCAGCAACGTACTGGTATGTTGCTGGACTTTGAGTGGTTATACCAGAATGATGCCTGCAGGTTTAGGTATCATCTTGGTATCATTCTTTTCAGCCAGCGGTCGGCTTTCATGTAAAAGCAATCCTAGCGGCTAATTAGGCTCTAGACTGCTTTTACAAGCAGTGGGAGGAAATGCCCCCCCACCGTCTTCCATGTTTTTCTCTGGCTCTCCTGTCCCAACAGGGAACCTGAGAATGCAGCCAGTGATTCAGCCAGCTGACCATAGAGCTGATCGGAGACCAGAATGGCTCCAAACATCTCTATGGCCTAAGACTCCGGAAGCTACGAGCATTTCATGACTTAGATTTCGCCGGATGTAAACAGCGCCATTGGGAAATTGGGAAAGCATTTTATCACATCGATCTTAGTGTGGTCAGATGCTTTGAGGGCAGAGGAGAGATTTTTCAAAAAAGAGTACCTGTCACTACCTATTGCTATCATAGGGGATATTTACATTCCCTGAGATAACAATAAAAATGATTTAAAAAAAATAAAAATGAAAGGAACAGTTTAAAAATAAGATAAAAAATCAAAAAATTAATAAAAAAAAAAAAAAAAAAAAAAAAAGCACCCCCGTCCCCCCCTGCTCTCGCGCAAAGGCGAACGCAAGCGTTGGTCTGGCGTCAAATGTAAACAGCAATTGCACCATGCATGTGAGGTATCACCGTGAAGGTCAGATCGAGGGCAGTAATTTTAGCAGTAGACCTCCTCTGTAAATCTAAAGTGGTAACCTGTAAAGGCTTTTAAAGGCTTTTAAAAATGTATTTAGTTTGTCGCCACTGCACGTTTGTGCGCAATTTTAAAACATGTCATGTTTGGTATCCATGTACTCTGCCTAAGATCATCTTTTTTATTTCATCAAACATTTGGGCAATATAGTGTGTTTTAGTGCATTAAAATTTTAAAAAGTGTGTTTTTTCCCCAAAAAATGCGTTTGGAAAATCGCTGCGCAAATACTGTGTGAAAAAAAAAAATGAAACACCCACCATTTTAATCTGTAGGGCATTTGCTTTAAAAAAATATATAATGTTTGGGGGTTCAAAGTAATTTTCTTGCAAAAAAAAATAATTTTTTCATGTAAACAAAAAGTGTCAGAAGGGCTTTGTCTTCCAGTGGTTAGAGTGGGTGATGTGTGACATAAGCTTCTAAATGTTGTGCATAAAATGCCAGGACAGTTCAAAACCCCCCCAAATGACCCCATTTTGGAAAGTAGACACCCCAAGCTATTTGCTGAGAGGCATGTCGAGTCCATGGAATATTTTATATTGTGACACAAGTTGCGGGAAAAAGACAAATTATTATTTTTTTATTTTTTTTTTGCACAAAGTTGTCACTAAATGATATATTGCTCAAACATGCCATGGGTACGGGGATACCACATGTGTGAGACTTTTTGGGAGCCTAACCGCATAGGGGACCCCGAAAACCAAGCACCGCCTTTAGGCTTTCTAAGGGCGTAAATTTTTGATTTCACTCTTCACTGCCTATCACAGTTTCGGAGGCCATGTAATGCCCAGATGGCACAAACCCCCCCCAAATGACCCCATTTTGGAAAATAGACACCCAAAGCTATTTGCTGAGAGGTATAGTGAGTATTTTGCAGACCTCACTTTTTGTCACAAACTTTTGAAAATTGAAAAAAGAAAAAAAAATACGTTTTTCTTGTCTTTCTTCATTTTCAAAAACAAATGAGAGCTGCAAAATACTCACCATGCCTCTCAGCAAATAGCTTGGGGTGTCTACTTTCCAAAATGGGGTCATTTTGGGGCGGTTTTGTGCTATCTTGGCATTTTATGGCCTTCAAAACTGTGATGGGTAGTAAGGAGTGAAATCAAAAATGAACGCTCTTAGAAATCCTGAAGGCGGTGATTGAATTTCGGGGCCCCGTATGAAGCTAGGCTCCCAAAAAGTGCCACTCATGTGGTATCCCCGTACTCAGGAGAAGCAGCAGAATGTATTTTGGGGTGTAATTCCACATATGCCCATGGCATGTTTGAGCAATATATCATTTAGTGACAACTTTGTGCAAAAAAAAAAAAAAATTGTCACTTTCCCGCAACTTGTGTCAAAATATAAAATATTCCATGTACTCATCATGCCTCT